>JARJCQ010000049.1:0-600000 GCA_029281465.1 Mycena epipterygia | reverse complement strand
TACTGACTTGTTGAGGTCGTCTAGGTCGCTGAGGCGCTCATAGCGACTCTGGAGAGAATTGCCTAGGTTGATTAACCTCACTGGCTTTTCAGGGTGGCTGTCTGGAGTCAGGTGGACTGCATCTTGCTGTACTGACACCGACTCATGGAGGTCTGCCAGGTCACCAAGGCGCTCATAACGAATTAGGAGTGCATTGCCAAGACTGGTCCACATCCCTGGCTTATTGTGGTGGCCCTCCAGAGTCAGATTAACTGCATCTTGCTGCATAAGCACTGACTTGTTAAGGTCACCTAGATTGCCAAAGCGCTGATAGTGAAGTAAAAGCAAAGTGCCAAGATTGTTCAAACGCGAAGGCATGCTGGGGTGGCCCTCTGGAGTCAGGTGCACCGCCTCCTCCAACATTGCCACACCCTTGGTGATGTCATTCACATCCTCAAGTTGGTGAAAGCGTCGTCCCAACGCAATGCCAAGGTCTTGGAGAGAGCTCGGGTCACCTGAGCCATCACGGATTACATCATCATATATACAGACCGCTTCATTTAGCGTGTCTGTCATATGCGATACCTCCCACTGCTTGAAACAGATGCCACCCAGTCGGTTCAGAAACGTACCTCGGTGGCTGTTTGCAGTTGGGAGGAGTAAGATTCTCTCGTGCATCAGCCAAAGGTCCTGAGAAGAGAGGCGGATTTCACTGTTTGTATCATCATGCATTTGCATCAGACCAGCTGAGATGATGTTGTTGTTCACAGAGCCAACTGTGGAAGTTTTAGGGAATATTGCTGACCACTTAATTGAACCATATCTCACTTGGAATAACATTCCCATCAACACCCAATGGCTCTGAGCCTAATGAGATGGAATTGAAGACCGCGGTCATGTGGAGCTCAGGGCCATCAAGGTTTACTTTAACAAGCGGTAGAGAGAGGGCTATTGTACTCATGAGTGATAATTTCTTTACGATGTTGACACTGGACACACGCTTTCCCTGTTCTCTGGATGACCGGACGTCACCTTGGCTGATTTCAATTGAGCCAAGAAGACGTGGGACTGGACCTTTGCGCAGGATTGCTACCAAGAAGGTAAGTACGTGTGGTGGGCTGTCACAGGAAGTAAGTGCCATGATGTATGGGTTAAGAAGGCACACTAACATGTCACAGTCAAACTTCATTGTCCAACTTGAAGAACCCTGAATATTTTCTGCATCCACCGGCATCGTTTGCTGGACGATGATGTCGTCTATTATGAGCTGAGCGACCATTTGCATGCCGCGCGGAAGATCGAGATGTGGATTGGAAAAGGACGTGATTTGAATATCTAGGAGCATCATTAATGAGCGATGAGGGGCTGTCATGCAGACATTACCGTGAATAGACATCCTGGTTGTTGTCGAAGGAGCCACGATACATGAGACTATATATGCTCCAGTGGCGCACGCCACAGGGCTGTGGTCCAATTATGTATGTAATATCCGTGCGGTCCGGATCGTAAGAGTCTGTGCACTTCCTTGACATCTGCCCGGCAGTGCCCGGCTGTTGCTTTCCAGATGTGTCCCACGGTTATTGGGCGCCAGAAACGGTGCTGTCAGATGCGACTGGGTGAATGTTGACCTATTTTAATTTTAGCGCAACGTGCCTTTGCACCGTGCCCTCGGAATTCCTTGCCTAATGTGTCATGCGGGACGTCCAGGATACACCAGAGATGTTGTACGGATGAAGTCTACGAGCGCTAGTTCATTTACAGAATCAGCCCCACGATCCGGAAGGGCTGGCCGCTACGAATGAAATGCGAATATTTTCCACCCCACACGGTTCCGTTTCCATTCCCCATGTCCAATCCGCACTTCATGCACTCGGGGACAGTCCAATCAGCGGCGCGATGACCTGCTTCTCCCTTTCTATCAATACATCCGGCGCGGATGACGTGTGCAGTACGTGATAAAGTCTTCAAGTCGGGCGGCAATCTGCCCTTCTGAGACAGATGTTGGTCGGAATAATGGCATATCAATGATTGACGGAAATTTGAAGCCATGCAACTGGGAGTCTCGTTAGACGTTATAGGGCAACTCGCTCGCTGCGCTCGCGGGGCAATATTCACTGTGCTATTTATAATGTTGCAGTCACTGCGTTCAGTGGGTTGATAGCCGCGGGTTCAGCTATATTTCCCGAGCCGAGGCTATGTCTGGCTATGTATAGCTAAGTCGCCTAGCCAGGGTCGCCTGAATAAGTTTTGTGAGGTCATGGCGAGGCCGCATAGTCGCCCTGCGGAAATGCACTTTTAATAATCCGCTACTTATTTTGGTGTTTTTGACATTTCCGCTACTTTTATCGTAAATTTGATCAATCCTGCTACTTATTCGATTTTGAGAGGATGAAAGAAAGTAGCGGGGAAAAGCGAGAAATTCCCGCTACTTTTATTCGACCACATCACAATCCCGCTACTTACATTCATTTGACAGATTTGTCATTCCGCTACTTTTTGGGATGCATTCATCCCGCTACTTATATTTTCGGTCAATTTTTTTTTCCAGCCGCATCAAGCACTATGTTACAGGGTACAATATAATGGTATGATAGAGCTAGATAGAGTAGGGGTGGGGGTGGATCCGTGGACGATGCGCTCGTGAATGGCCTCTGACGGCAGGCGAAAGACAGGCACCCGATAAGTGCATGACGGCGTCGGTCGCACAGGTCTCCCACAGCTGCCTCGCCACCCTTCCGAAGTCTCCGTTGCGGATGGGATTTGCTCTACTGTCCCTAGTGTTTCCAATAATAATTCTTTTTCTCTGTTTCGCCGGATAAGGAGATAACACGTGACGTTTGTCGAGGGTGGATGGGGGATACCTTAAGTAGCAGGATTGTGATTGGTCGAATAAAAGTAGCGGGAATTTCTCACTTTTCCCGCTACTTTCTTTCGTCCTCTCAAAATTGAATAAGCAGCGGGATTGATCAAATTTACGACAAAAGTAGCGGATTATTAAAAGTGCATTTGGACCGCTATAGTTGCCCTGCAGTTTCCAGGACAGGTGAAATCACAACACAACATAACATTCTTTGTTCTTTTTTAAGTTTGCACTCACATCACAGTTGAGATCATATTCCAGTGTTCACCCTGAAGGCCTTCATATGAAGGGCAAGCGAAGGCCTTCAAAAATAAAATTCCCATGCTCGCTGCCACAGCTGAATTTGCGGTTGAATTAATCTTGATACTCTTTACTTCATCTGACTCAATCTCTATCACACTGTCGTCCGGATTATTTTCTTTTGCTGCCTCTGCCAACACCTTCATCAAAATCTCCTCCTTCGTCACCTGGGCTGATGGTCTGCGAGTGTGGGGCTTCTCTGCTCCTCCGAACAGTTTTTGAAGTGTCCACCATTTCTGATGTCAGTGAGTTGAAACAGGAGTTGCGGTGCGAGGGAGAGGAGAAAAAAATAGGAAATCACATGACATGTGGAGGCCTTCGATGGTCCGCCGATGGTCGCTGAAGGGCTTCAACAAGGCCTTCTGAAGGCCTTCAAGGTTTGAAGACCTTCACCCTTCGGGTGAACACTGTCAATGACATATTCGGCACAAATGCTGAGCCAATGCCGACAATCCATGATCCCAGGTACAAAACAATTTTGCCTTCAGTTCTATGGCATGTACGAGAGAAGTACTCTGAGTGAACTGAGCAGTACAAGCAATCCTTATTTTGTGTGAAAACCATGCAGACAGGATTTCTCAAGTTTGATCTCAAGATTCATAGACTTCAATGTTGGCCGTGGTCGGACAGGGAACGACAGAGTGAAACATGAACTACATGCCATGTGGATGGACATGGAAACTCTGTACATGGCCAGTGAAATTCAATATTAATGCTTACAGCTCTTTGCAGAACTTAGGGCGCGGACGATTTTTTTTTTTCCTTTTTGGGTACTTTTTGATCGTTTGGACCAGGACAGCTGTTCTGGCCTCAAATCTAGGCCGTTAGCCTCGGGAATAGGCTCAATAGATGCGCATTATGAACGCGCAGTTAACCATGTCCTCAGATTTTTTATATGACCCCCAGGACCGCTTTCTGAGCATGGAAATGAAATTTATCTGGACATTTGTGATCATTTTTCAGCAGGACAGCTGTTCTGTCCTCAATTCTCTGCAGTTTTCTTTGGTTATATGCTCAATCTTTCTGTCGTCCAAATACACAGTTAACTGAAACCTCAGATTTACAACCTGACATCCAATACGGCTTCCTGGTGGAAGAAATCCCAGAGAGGTCATCACTTTTGATAGCCAGTCAGCAGAACAGCTGCTACTGCCTCAATCCTTGACCATTTTCCGTGGGCATATGCTCATTTTACTCGCCTTCCAACTGCGCAGGCAAAGGCCGACTCGGAATCTGGAATTACACATTTTATATAATTCCTAGTTTTTCACCTTCTCCCAGTGAAAATACACAGTTTATGTCCTATTGTGTGTATTATCCTAATACAACTACACAGTAAGCTAGGAAATAGATTAAAGTGAAACATTTCAACAAAATCATAGTTTGTGGGCACCCCCAAAGAGCTCACAGCTGTCGTACATGAGAACCTGCTTGCAAATAGACTGCTATACCAGGCAGGTGCTGTGGGAGCCAGTTGAAAAATTGAAAGACGCCGTACACTGCGGATTCACTAGGCGAAGAGATTGTGCCTATACACCAAGTAAATGATTAGGATCTGAGGCCACACCAGCTGTTCTACTGATTGGCAATCAAAAGTGATGACCTCCCAGGAATTTCTTCCACCAGGAAGCCGTATTGGACGTCAGGTTGTAAATCTGAGGTTGCAGTTCACTGTATATTTGGACGACGGAAAGACTGAGCATATAACCGAAGAAAACTGCAGAGAATTGAGGACAGAACAGCTGCTGACTCGACTCAAGTCGACTTCCCCGAGTCGACTTCACACGGTCGAGTCGGAAGTCATGGCAACATTACTCGGTAGGACTCGTTACCTCGGCCATGATGCCGGGTTACTTATTCTGGCACTAACACCAACATTAACCTTCCCCATAGATGACTCTACATCATTCCATGGCTTGGGAGACTTATTGGAGTTGCTCCCATTACTAAAAATAGTACTTGCAAAGAACAAAGAATGTGTTGTGATTGAAACTGCCTTGACAAGTGCCTGTCGACTGCCCCCAAGGCAGTTGATGTGTAACCGCCTTGGATTTTTCCCCCTGTCAGAAAGGATATTAATCTCGGTGCCAGATGTTGGGGCAGAGGGGAGTAAACCAGCAGGCTCCAACCAGGCCCTAACTTCTAGGGTCCACTCAAGCTCCAGTACCTCAAGTACAATACTTCCTGGTCAACTCAGAGTTCATCTTTAAGTATTCAAATGACATGCACTGTGTTTAAAACAAGTTTGAAAGTGGTAAATCCTTTAGTTTAGGGTCAGGTTTGCTGCACTTTCTTTCTCCATCAGGGAAACCCCCTCCAGAAATTTTGTGATATTTTTGCGCAAAATGTCACAAAATTGCTTCAGTTCCTTGAATGACCGAAATTTATCAAGAATATCTTCTTGCCCAAAAAAATTGCAAACTTTGTTGGACTTTTATGCAAAAAACCTTGTCAAGGAATTGCTCAATTTTGTATGACACTTACTCTCAGTATCTCAATCACACAAGCATAGAGCACACCAGGGAGAGTTGTATTAAGAGTTGTATTAAGGACAAAAACATAGTGTATGGACATTAAGGGTATTAAACGGAATTATAATTATAATTAGATGGAGGGCGCGCGTCGAGCAGGATTATCAATCACTGTTGATGTCCAGGCAAATCACATTGTTGGCCGAACCCGAGCGGCGGCAACAGCGACCGACGATTGACTATGCATATGATCAGTTACGATATCCTTCAAGTAACACCGAAGCGGACGTACGAAATCTTCCGATAAAGCTGTGCATAATCCCATTGAAGGTCTTCGCCGATCTGCCGCTGACACCTGAATAAACTCGGGCGGGGACACAAAACACCCGGTAGAGTACATGAGTAGTCAGTTACGATATTATCTCCATGCATTCAATGCCTGTGTGTCATGATGAACAGCGCACCGGCGATCGTTATCAATGTGCGTTCGCTACAGAAGGAGCGGCGGACATGGCAACGGCATGATGTGCTATGCATACAAACGTTAACGAGTGGGCCCCGAGAATAAAGAATGAGACACACCTTGATTGTCGGCGTGGACTCCGTCAGCGACCACGAAGTCGACGATTCGGCATTGGCTATACTACCACGGCACACGGTCGGAGAGAGAACGGTTCTGAGTGGAGTAAGGAGTGCACGCAGTGTACCAAAGAGGTGTAATAAAGGAGGGCGAGGCAGATATACCGAGCACACGAGTAGCCTCCGAGTATGCGTACCTGCGCAAGACACGAAAATGTGCAAGATGAGACAGCGTGACGATGGGGAGACAGTCCGACATACCATGAACAACTTTCCATATGCTTAGGAAAGATGCCACAGCATCGGAATTGAGGCTAGCGAAGAGACAGACGAGAGCGACGACAGCGAGAGTGGGGGGAAAGGAAGAAAGATGTTTGAAATTGTTGTGGTGCCATCAAAACAAACCATCCTTTTGCGCCCACGTGCAGGTTTTGATCCGACGTCGGACGTCAGGGCGGATGGACTTAGAAACATTTCTGTCCATGTCGATCGTTGTGTCGTGTATCAGGTCATTGATCCCTGAGCTCAGGTGGTTGAGTATTTGCTGCTTCCACAGATGAGTCTCTCTTAGAATCACATTATTTTGAGCACATGATAAAATATCTCGCTGGGAATGTAGGAAATGTTAGTAATTGGGCCCAATTACCCTGAATTGGGGGAATTTTCTGGAGGGGTACCAAATTGGAGGGAAATTAGGAAAGGAGGTTTTCCTGATGTAGTAGTGACAAATAGAAGAGACCTCTGGGAATTGAACTGAGGCGAGGAAGGGCAAGCAACCACTGAGCCGTTGGATTAAAGGATATATACGGTGCTGAGGCGACCGAGAGGTTGCCAAAAAAATTAACGAAATGAGCATACAAGTATCTCAGGTTCCACCGAATGTGCAATTTCAGAGCAAATATTGCACATTTTTAGATATATTTGTGCAAAGAGTGACCAAAATTGCGGAAAATTGTGAATTTTTACGAGGCACAAAAAAAAATTATGGAAAAATTTCATAAAATTCCACGGGAGGTTTTCCCTGATGTCCTTGCACGTCATTTTTACCTAGCCCGACTGGAGTGATTTTCAAGTCCCCTCGTGCTCGGAATCATGGCCCCAATACATATATGTAGCTGGAGTAAGGCATGCCACGAGTGCACCCGCGGGTGACTCGGATCCGTAGCCACGGGTACCTGCATGGGAAAATGAAGAACTCGGATCCGTACAAGTTTATTCCCACGGATGACTTGGATCCGCAGGTATATTTCCCACGGGTTTTCCCACGGATCAACTTGCATGGACCCGCGGGTTACTCAGATTCATGGCATGCCCTACTACAAGACCAGCATGTTCTGGGCTTAGCTTGTAACAAGTGACCTATAATAATAATACTCATACGGGTATGAAGGCTCAAATTTTGAAACCTGGATCCGTGGGATACCCGTGGGAACAGGTACTCGGATCCGCGAGTATGCATACCCACGGGTTTTCCCACGGATCAACTTGCATGGACCCGCGGGTTACCTGGACTCGTGGCATGCCTTAAGCTGGAGCAATTTCTCAAGCTGATTTCGAGGTCACAACTCAGACACAGTCCAACAGAACAAACACCGGCTTTCATTGATATGGATGGATGGATTTGAGCAGTATTCGGCTTGAACACAATTTAATCTTCTTTAATTATCTTTCTGAATCTCTCCGGTTTCATTCAGCATTCTGCCCGCCACTCTGATGTAGATCTGTGTTCAACTCCAATACAGTGCTAAATTGATATCAAACTTTGACTCTGTCACCAAGTTCCAGCCCATCATTTCCAAGAGCCCCATCAACAGACCGTAAGTGAAATCTGCTTGAACAACCTCAGTACTTGTTTGACTCCTGTTGTCAAACTCTTGAATGAGATCAGTGATGCATTTGGGACCTTTTGTGCCTGCCATCTCGAACACAACCCTGTCTTTGATTACTACTGTGCAGGTGGGTAATTTAAATAAATAAAAAGTTATGTTGTTGTGAATATGTTTATAGAATGCGAAAAAGAACCAGGATGAATGTATGAAGCTCATGGAAAATGTCTCTGGAATCCTCTACGCCATTGTAAATCTCCATTTGAAGTCAGAACCTGTGGGGAGCCTCCTTCCAACAACCTTGAACCATGTTGGGAACTTCACTGGCAGAGTAAGTGGAATTCATTGTTTATTTAGCATCCAAGAAATCTAACAATTCATTTAGGACCCTTGATAAGATCTACACCTTTGTTGAGGCACAGCAGGAGGGAAACAAGATCAGGGACTTTTTTTTGCCAGAGCAAGATGACCACACTCCTCAAGCACCTGTTCGATGGGTGTCTTGAGCATGGGCTTATGGAGGACCACTGCACTTGTCTGGGAGTGTTCGATGCCAAGCTGCACTGGGACCTTTAAGCATTTTGTGAGCACTTTGTCCAGCTTCTGGGTGTTTCTGATGTCCAGGAGCATTGAGGCTTCGGCATAGGCCGATATGTCACGTGACTGATTATGTAATTGGACCAAATTTTCTTTCGCCACAAATGAAATGTGTTTCCAATGCACCGAGAGCATTTGAGAATTGGGAGAACCAGCGTGATCGATGCACGGCGGTGATCGGTGGCGCACGGCGGCAAACAGCAGCATGTGCGGAGCCCGAAATTCAGCAGTGCCACCATCAAAACTTGGCATCCACGGTGCAGCCAAATAAAGTCACTTTTCTTTTCCACCTTGCTAGCTAAAGTCCCCATTTGTGGTGTCTGGTCTCTACAGATAGTACTCCCCGTCTGTGAAATTATGTGTCACTCCAAGACCTACAACGCATGAAATCGAAAGGCAGTTAGATTTGTCACGCTTTGTGACACACTCGTTAAATGATGTCGCAAGCTCGGTACGTCAAGATCGCTCCTCATGCGGACGAAAAATCTTGAAAATGTTTACCCGCGTACAATGGATGTTAGGGGACTTACCCGGTAGCATTTCCTCGGCGAGATAGATTTTATTGGCTGCTATCAGTGTGCCATCACTGCATTTGTTAATGTAATTCTGTGCTGCCGCCTTCGATGGTTGAATTCCACAACTCCTGCAGACGATTGGACGGCACCAGGAGGAAGGCTGAAAGAAGGAAGGGACACAAGTAGTGTTGCCGCGACTCAAGTCGATCGAATTCGACTTAACTCGTTTGCTGACCCACCCTTGCATATTTTTCGGAATGTTAGACCTGCCAAACATAGCATCATGATGCCTCTCTAACATGTATCAATGGGACTGGGCAGCGATGGGATTTTGATGGGCTGATGAAAAGTGTACAGCCACATCAAAACGCGCCGCACCTATAAATTGCAGTCTAGCAGGTAATTGAATCTGCAAGGTCGACACTTTGCCTCTTAGGTTTTGGTCTGGATAGTGGTGGAAAGCCGGAAAGCGGGAAGGCGTTTTGAATCCGGGACTTGGCAGGGAAGCTTCATCAATCAACAAAGCCAAAGAAATCACTGATGGCCCATCGCTGCCCACTCCCAGACTATCAACCATTTCCAGTGACATCACTTTGTCATCGGGTATACGTGATTTATTGCTCCTGAAGTCGCGACTCGGCAAGCCGACTCGAATTACGTTAATTCCCATGTTTCTCCGCGGTCAATCATTGTTTCGCTAAATGCCGTGTGAACATGATGGACCTATTGTAACTCCACCTCCTGACCCCCTAATACCCCAGAATTGACGTGATCCTCGGACACTAGGTGCGTTAAGTCGAATTCGCGCGACTCGAGTTGCGGCAACACTAGACACAAGTTCCATTAGCCATTGTGGCAAGTATCAATTCAGACTCCGACACATGTGCCGGTACCGTGCCGCCGTGCACCCAAAAAGGGGTTCCGCCGGTTTTCCCAAATGCCAAACTTCCACAATGCACCGGAAAGGCTCATAAAGCAGTTTTCTTAAAAAGTAAATATCGTGATATTCTGAGCTAACTATCTACTTTTCTCGAAATCCGTTACACAGAAGTTCAAAGTACATATTATTAGAGTATTCTCTGTGTTACAGATAATTTATGTAAGTACATCACCAAAAAAAAAAAAAAAAAAAAACTCTTTCTTGAACATGGCAGGGGCCCAGGTCAAATGGGCTCCTTCGGGGTTAACTTGTTTTGAACTTCCTTCGACCGAATTGCGTCCCGATGCACACCGTATGCTACCCCGCCTTGTATTCCTCATATTGAATGCAGATGATCATAGCGTGGAATTTGGAAATAAAATGGAATCGTGGAAAGGAATTGGAGTGCATGGAAGGTCCTACCGACCCTTTCCATGTTCATTAATTATATGGTTCCCAGCTTTGAGGTCCTGAACCTTCAACCCGAACCCTAACCACGACCTGGTGCCTATCGTGCGATCGCAAGCAATTTGGAATGATGTTGGTACAATTCGAGATGCAAAGATCACATTCGGATTAAGGCGGGATAGCACACGGTCTGCATCGCGAATCTGTTTTAGTCCCACAGTTCATATTCGAACAAGGTTACAATGCTTATTCGACTCGGGTCCCGCCAGAATTCAGATTTCATTCAATTTTTTTTTCACTCTCTTTGATTCATCGGTGCAGAACTCCCAAGACGTTAGAGGAGTCGATATGAAGTCCGATTGATTTTGTACTTGAGTTGAAGTTGAACACAAGCAAGGTTTGAATGGTGGCTGTACGGTGCCGAGGCATGCCGAGTGGCTGCAGCCAAACACGCCGCGCATACATCTCCCTCAATGACCACTTACTTCGACGACGACGCGACGATCGCATCTCCTCGCCACCCTTTTGCAGTGCGAATCAACAATAAATTGCACTAGTCCTTGATTTGACGAGCTCTGTCCTCGGTCTGCTAGGCTAGTCGCCCTCTGAGCTCCCATGGATGATAAATCGGCGGATAACGAAGGGCCAAGATCAGGACGTGCGTCATGAACAGTGAATGGAATCCAAATGAAATGCGGGACAACTAGGATCCGAGCAGGACTGTGCATCCAATCGTTTCCGGGACACCCCAGGGCTTCATTTGTAAATCAAGTGCTGGAATACTAGTGCGTGCGGCCTTTTTTGCTCTCCTTGCTGCAGGAGTTGTCCGTGTTGAGCGCGCCACAGCAGTCGTCATTCGTCGCGTTGCCAGTCGGTGCGAGCTACATATGATGCCACCGAGACCCGCGTGAGTCTCTTCATGATTTTTCCGCCGCTGGTGCTTTTTCCTGATACCGCGTGGCAGGCCTCTACATATGTATCTTTGGCCGCGTACGCTGACTCGCGAGTTACGAGCTAGTTACGAGCCCCGGTGGACGGAAACGGAATGCTCGCACTAAAGGTGTGTACTCCATCATAATCCTCTTTTTTTTTTTTTCTTTTGCCTTATCCGCAACCCATTGCCAGACTCTAGGTGCCTCGCGTGCTCGGACGCCTGATCCATTCGCACGGGGTGATACACTGACGGCTCGCTGGCATGCGTCGACGATGGACTTTGCGCGCCTTCCAGACGATAAGAGTCTGGCTTGGATGCAAGTCGCTGGGCGATGCTCGGGGACGCATTCGTTAATTGATGGTATGTGGCATGTATTCCATCGTCCCATCCACGCCCCGACTTATGCAAGCCCACAGGCACCTTTCCTCTCGGTCCAGGGCTGATTCGTCGACTGGTACTGATACGAGTCGGGCAGGTCTGGATCGATCTCGCGCGCGGAGGCTTGGGTACGTATCTTCCTTTCCGCCCTCCTTCTCCCTCCTTCCCTCCTTCCCAGCGCCCGTCCCGCTACCGTATCCTCGTCCGCCCCCTTCTCTCTATACAGCGCAATCCACATCTCCGCCTGTAGAGTCGTATCACGCACCACACTGCGTTCGCGATTCTGTACCCATGCTTCTTCCTCGCCATCTCCCTCGCGCCCCAGCGCGCCCCGTACATTCATGCAACCGACTGACGAGCACCCGCAGGCACCCGTACGCCGTTCCCTCGCGGATCCAGGTTGCTCGCGCACTTCATCGCTGTGCATACCTCAGCGCCGTTGTGGACGTGGCCTTGATGGATTTGCGTTTGCGTTCTTGCGCCGACACCAGCGGGCGTGGATGGGAGTATTCGAGCGTCGGTGAGTGCTTTGCCCTTGTCTTTTTCCTCCCATTCCGCATCCGCATCCGCATCTATACCCCCGCGTTCATGCCTTTGTCTTCCTCCATTTCCTCCTGGCATCCGTCGCCCTCCTATCCTAACTCTTCGCCCCCGCGTCTCCCCACTTTCCGTCCCCACTCCCGCTCCCCGCACAGTCCCTCATATCCCCGCTCCACGCCTCCTCCCCCCCTAGCGCTGGCACTTCGCATTCGCGCACGCTGCACAGCCACCACTACGCGTATCCAGTCCCTCTCGTCGGCTTCACCTCCTTTCCGTTCCATCTCGGCCCACTCCATGCCCATCCCCGCTCTCCTCTTTCTCCTCCCTGCGGTGTCTCGGCGGCTCCGTCCCCGCATGGCCACCCCCAGTCTACGCAGGCGATGCACGCTGCACAGCCACCATGACGAGTGGCGCGCCCTAATGGGCACGCTGCGCGGTGCGCGTGCGGGAGGGTCTGCGGGCCAGCGTGCGCGTACTGCGCGTGCTACTCCTCTGCTCGTGCTGGCTTTCATTAGCGCGCGGTCGGCGTCCGAGACGTGTCGTTCTCCACCCGCTCCCTATCCTCCATCCTCCCCCTTCCCCCTCCCCTCCACTCGTTCTTGCTGTTCCCCGAACCTTCTTCTATATCTCCCCTCCTTTCTTTCTTCGCCTTATTGCGTCGTGCTTTACTCACCCGTCCACCATCTTCAGGCCTTCCGACTTATCTGCGCTCCACAACCCCCTTCCTTCGCCCCGCGTCCAAGTCCGCGACCACTTCCTCTGTAGATGGACGATTGCTTGGAGCGGTTGTATAGCGTCTTTCCGCGTCTTCGGACGAGAGGGGTTTTTTGGGGGCCACGAGCGTGCGTAGCGCACGTCGCGCACGAGAGCTGTCGTTGTGTGCTTCTCTGTGTGGCGAGAGCGGGGGGTGAGCTCATGTAGGCCGCGGCGTGCCGGGGGGTGTGGCGGTGAACGAAGTGCTGTAACGCCAGGCGAGAGGCGACACGGGAGAGGCTGCCGCTGCGGCAGAGCACGGAGAGCGCGGGAAGTGAGGCCGCCGCGTCTTTCCAGGCCAGCGTGCATGGCAAGCCTCTGAGATGGGCACATCTCCCACTCTGAGACATGAGATAATCTCATCTCAGCGGAACGCGGGCTACGGGGGCACGGGGCTACGTGCTTCCGGTTCGGGGCGGACGAGCACTGTCGCTGTGGACTCGTCGGTGCGGCGAGAGACGGGGAGATGAGCAAGATGTGGAATGGTAGAGAGTAGGGCTGCGCTTCCTTTCGGTCTTTTTTCTTGTGCGCGAGACGGGAGAGGCGGAACGGGCCCCTTGCGCGTCGGCGAAAGACGGAAAGGAGGTGCTAGGCGGGCTTGGTTTTTTTGATTTGATTTGTTTCGGGTGAGATTCGCGCACGGGGAGGCGGAGGCGAGACGGGTCTGCAGCCGGCCCACTTGCGAATGGCGCAGCGCGTGTCGTGTGGGGAGAGGAGGGTGGCGAGATGGTGCCGAGATGAGCGGAATTCGTTGGCGTAATTCGCGCGGTGCGTTTGCGGGGAGCGGGGTGTTGATGGTTTGGCGGCGTGCGGTGTTCCGGTCCTCGTCTGGGAACAGATAGACGCATTGGCTGTCTTGTGGGGGACGCGTATGCGAATTCATGAGACGTGCGCTGCTGGATGCCCCAGCACTCGTTATTCTTTGCGTGGCAGAGAGGGTGCCCACGGGCGATGGGCGTGAGGCCGTCCCTGGCTGCAGCAAGGAGACAAGCGCCCTCGTACTACGCGTGTTTTGTCGCATGCTGGGCATTGTGATTGTTCCCCAAGATGCTGCATGTGTATATTTAGTCCTACGCATGTCGTTCGTCTTTGTATTCTCATTCGTACCCGTGTATGGTCGATGCCTTTTGTGGGCTCTGTACATAATCCAAAAACCCATCCTAAAATTCAATTCAACAGTTTACATGCGACTTTCGTGGTAAATGATGTAGGTTACAAACTATGTAGTAACATTGCCGAACGCAGAACATGGAGTGCGATTGTAATTATTTCAGGGACCTACAAGCCTTGTCTGTTGTCTTACAATATCACCTGCGGCCTTCGGGTTAATTAGCGTTCATGCTGACTGTTGAGATGGAAAGACATACTGATTTCGGCCTCTTTGGAGGCTCTGAGTCCAAACCTGTATCGGCACCATTCGCTAGGAGGAGGTGAACCACTGACTCGTGGCCCCAAATTGATGCCGCCTGCAGTGCTGTTCCATAATAGCCATTGGCATTTACATCCACACCATTCTCGATGAGAAGTTGAACCACCGATTCATGTCCCCTCATGGATGCCTTCCACAGTGCTGTTGTATCTTGCACTTGGGTATTCACATGTGCACCATTCTCGATGAGGAATTTAACAACCTGTTCCTGTCCCCAATATGCTGCAGCTTGTAATGCAGTGCCATGTTTGCCTCCATGTGCATTCACGTCTGCTCCCTTTTCTAGGAGGAGTTTTACCACTTGCTCATGTCCCATGCATGATCCAGCCTGGAGTGCTGTTCCATATTCCCCGCCTTGTGTATTCACCTCAGCTGCATTCTCGATGAGGAGTTGAACCACTGGCTCACAACCACACCATGATGCGGCCTGAAGTGCTGTGTTGTATCTCGCTCCTTGGGCATTCACATTGGCACCGTTCATCATGAGGAGTTGAACTATTGACTCATGTCCCCGGAATGCTGCAGCCTGCAGTGCTGTTCCAAAGTATCCCCCTTGTGCATTCACCTGGGCTCCCTTTTCTATCAGGAGCTGAACCACTGGTTCATGTCCTATGACTGCTGCTGCCTGCAATGCATTTCCATAGCCCCCTCCCTGTGCATTCACCTCAGCACCCATCTCAATGAGGAGCCCAACTTCCAAGTCGTATCCCATGTATGATGCAGCCTGCAATGCTGTTCCATAGTATCCACCTTGTGTGTTCACATTAGCACCTATCCCAATCAGAAATTGAATCAGTGGTTCATTTCGCTTGCGCACTGCTGCCTGCAATGCAGTTCCATACTCCCCTCCATGTGCATTCACATTGGCGCCCATCGTTAGAAGGAGTTGAACCACTTCTTGTTCTCCAGCAAGGGCTGCAGCTTGCAATGCTGTACCATATTTCGTGCTTTGTGCATTCACCTTGGCACCTTTATCAATGAGGAGTTGAACCACAGAGACCTCTCCTGCAGATGCTGCAGCATGTAGTGCAGTTACATGTTGCTTTCCTCGAGTATTCACATCAGCACCATGCTCAATTAGGTGTTGAACCACTGGCACACTGCCATTGTATGCTGCACTCCGCAATGCTGTTCCATGCATTCCTCCTTCAACATTTGGATCTGCACCAGACTCCACCAGCAGCTTTACCATTTCAAGGTGACCATAGAATGCTGCAGCACACAAAGCCGAGGTTTTACTCTTGGCATCCATTCCGTGTACCAACAGATATCTGGCCATATCTATCAAGTTTGAGATTGCAGAAAACCACAGCAAAGATGGTAATGACGGCCAATCACCATAATTCCATGGTGGTGCTGGGGATCCCCATTCGAGCGCAAACCAGAATTTTCTCCAGGAGTTCGCTTTGCAGAGGAAATTCTCAATTTGGTGATAGATATCCAGTCCAGGGGAGTTGGCAGCATGGAGGAGGACATATTGACTGTATACAATCATCGGGTGTTCCATAACCCATGTTTCAGTGGTCTCATGGGGAATCCAGGCCGATTGTTTGAATTGGATGTGAGAGAATTCTGAGAAAGACAAATATGTCAAGCATCTTGAAGCAATTGTGGTATGAGCAGAAGGAAATTTGATAGTCTGGATCTTATCAAAGTAATGCTGTGCAGTGTAGTGGATTAGCCGAACCACAGACATGGTTTCATCAACGATGATCAACCCAGCGGAAACCGACAGAACAATGTTGATGTCGAGGAGGTCATTGACATCAAGAGTGGAAGCATCAGGGTCAATCGCTAAAGCCTCACGGAGCTCTGCTACAGATAGTGGCCGCTTTGCATATGCAACCCATGTCAGTGCTAGCTTAGCCAGTTGTGTATCATCCTCATTCTGTCGATTGATCCGCTCCATTGCCTCGTCATATGTCTGGTTCAAATCTTTGGGTAAATGTTGAAGTGCATCTCGAATGGCCTTGATAGTGTTCTTTGTAGCCAGAGATTCAATGTGAAGTTTTGCCAGCAGAAACCTGAATGTAGGTTAAATTGTGCAATCACATTGAATAAGAATACAATTACATGCCCTCCACATTGTTGATAATTTTGGAACAAATTTCCTCCTGCAATTCTGGATGCGCTTTGATATGCCTGAATAATCGAGGAGATTGTTGGATGTGCATGTCCACATATTGCAGGATGTCATCCTCAGTTGCATAGATCTCCATCATCTGTACATTTGGCAGGAAGGGATCAAGAGTGACATGAGGCCTGGAAGTTATCATAAGACTGGTGGTTGGTCTTGAAAGGAGTGAAAGATATCTCAGCAGAACATCGCGCTGATCCTCTGGATATTCATCCAGGGCATCTACAATGAAGTATGTTCTTGAATGCTGGGCCATGGCAGATTGAAGCAAATTCAGTATCTCATCCAGTGAAGGCCTGGTGTCTCGTTCATGATGTTGCTGGTACAGAGCATGCACTGCAGATGAAAGAGTTTTCCCTATGACAAGCTGTTTCCACAGAGCAGCCAAAAGATTCACAGGAGTCTGAACTTCTGTTTCCTTGTGATTCAGGTAGACACATGCCACACCAATGTCATTGAGACTTTCCACTCTCAGGTGATTCACAACCATTGACCTAGTCAGTACTAAGTATTATGCAATGATATATATAAAACACCCACGAGAGCACGGTCTTCCCAGCACCGGCTGTTAACCAACTCAAATTAGTACAAAACATATGACAAATGTGGTCCTACGCACGGATTCCGCGGCACCATAAGACTTGCTCAGTACCAGATTCCCAACTTTTGAACTGAGGATCTGAGAGAAGCCATTCACCAGTTCCTACTTGCCAAACACTGAAGATGTCAGCTTGCCGCTGAAAGAAATTGAGGGGGGTGATCCAGTCAAGTATTTTCTTATGCTCGACCGCTATGTCGCTGTGAGCATGTGTCAATTATTTTGACATCCTTCATACCATCGTTTTGCCTGTGTGCATTGTCTGCAACCATGGCCAGAATATCTAGATGCAAATATTGGTACCACCCAGTTGTAATCAAGTTCACTCACTCTGATAGTGTTGTTGCTGATCTCTGATGTAAATATGAGCACCCCAAGTCTATCTGCCATACGGATGAAGGTACTCACGAAATGTGCACTGACAACCAAATATCGAGCAAAGATTTGATGCTTTCAAATTCATTCAGATACTCTTTTGCTTCCTTCTTGTTCCACAGTGTCCATGTAAGCTGTTTAGATAATTTCGACCATCGGCCGTCCGAAAGTTCAAATTTAGCTGTGAAATTCTGCATCATGGTCTTGAATCTATCCAGTGGTCCTGTCATTTGCTGTAGGGTGTTTGTGGGCGGGCTAGTTGAGACAAGCCTCTGCAATTCCTTGAGTAGCGGCTGGAGCTGATCTATCTCTGTAAACATCTTTCGCTGTTCTACAGGTGCATTTTGGAAGTCCTTGAGATACTGCCGTGCTTTCAAGGCCAGATCAACAAGCTGGAGGATGCTGGTGAGGGTGCCCAGTAGTTCCGCCATGGTGGTGAGAACTTAAGAGGGGATGATGAGAACGTGACGAATCACGATAATCAATTGCGCTCCACGATGTCCATCACATCAGGGTTTGCTCCTTTTGTAAGTGTTTTCTGATGCCTACCAATACCGTTCCGGCTGTCGAGGTTCTCGCGACTCGCGAGCCTATTATTTAGTATAAAACCCCCGATCCAGTCGAGGTCGAACTAGATTCAACTGGGGACTCGATTCGGCGCCCGAGAAATATAAAGCTCAATTGAGATGGCACCTCCGTATTATGTTACGCCTAACGAAGCTTCGATACACCGAATCTGAGTGGTTGGGATAATAAATATCCGTGTCGCACAACGCTCCCGATCCCACCGACAAAACTGCTTAAAACATCAAGTCCAATGACAATTACACTTGAGTAGCCGACTGGTTTCTCGGAGCTCAACCTGACAGGCAATCATATGACACCAGGGGCAGTGGGAGGAATAAGGGCCTTCTGACCTACAATCTCGAACGACCTCAGCTCGTCAATGACCTTGTTAGCATTCTCAAGTGGCTCAGTTTCAATGTGTGCTCGAACAGCACCCTGTGTTTTAAATTAGGTTTTTTGAGTGTTTGCGGTATGGCATAATATTTGAGCGTACAAGAAATGCCTACGCTCCGCTTCGGCATCTTACTGAAAGAATATATATGAATTATAAGTAAAGGTATACGAAACATGAACCTGTATCTATATAGACATTGTCATTGTCGAAGCGAAAAACATAACACATAATATCATTCATTGATGATTGGGTTACGGCTGAAATTGTGAAATCGTTGCCCTGAGCCATTGGAGATTTGCGGAACTAACAACGCGAGGATATTTGCCGTGGTGCTCAGTCAAGAGAGCGAAAAATGCAGCGCAGTGATTGTCTAAAAAGCGAGCCAAGTGGCTGCCTCTTTACTCGAGTAACGAGTTGCACCATGTGGCCGCAGTTCGACGAGCCGGTCGTCCTGCGGCGCGGTGAGGATTTGTGGCTATTTAAGGAAATTTTCACGTTGCTGTTGAACCATGGGATTCGGCTGCGCAGTTCTCGCGCAGCGCACAGTCGTTCCGGGCTTTGAAGACACCGGATATCACGGAGACAGTGTGATGGATGGGGATGGATTCAAACCCGGCCAGGCCTGTGTGTGAGAAGCGAATAAAACCGTATGTGGGTCCTTTGACCTTGAGGAAGAACGAGAGGAGAGTGGAAAAGATGGGGATAATCTGTATGGAGATGGGACCAAAGCTATCTAAACGAAAGCCGTCCATCTCGTAATAGAACGGATAACAGCCGCAAAAAAAGATCAACAACGGCAACCAGCTCCGTATGAGCTGCTGCGAACTATAATATACAGTTAGTTCAGAGTCAAATATGGCCGGCTCATGACGTACTTTGCACCCCGCTCGTCAAGATATCGGCCGCGCTGAAGCCAACGAGGACCAGGCTGGGACTGGACGAGAAGTTGACTTCATTCCCCTTCAACGTGACCATCGCCAGGTTGAATGCTACACGTCAAATTAAAACTACCGCGAAAGCAACCAGTTACACGGCACTCACTCTGACTATTAGTGATTAAATCGATCGTTGTGTTCACGGTTAACCCCGCTGCCGCCTTGCTGGCGAGTTCTATCAAACCGAAGGCCTCTGTGGCGCCAAGCTCCAAAGCAAGCTCGCGCGCAGCGGGTTTGAAGTCGCGGCGTAGACTGGGCAAGCACCGAATTAATCGCGATTAAGTGAGTGAGCAAAGATGGTACCAGTGGCCCCGAAAGGCTCGGCGTGCTGAATCGCGAGATGGCCGAGACCTCCGGTACCGAACATACTGTGTTCCCTGGTTTGGCCTATCCAAAAATTAGACACGTTGGATGAGTTGGGAATGCAAATGAAAAATCTGGGCAGCATTCTGGGCGGCATGATACTCACCGATGCCCGCGTCGCTCACAATTGCAGCGACCGCGGCGGAAACTACGTCCGGCTGATCAACGCTTTCATGAGGATACTGATTTTCTACGAGAACAACTAGGATTCACTACAAGAACGAGTGCGTCGGCGGTGGTGATTAGATATTGCGCATACGCACCGTCGCCCCCCACACCAATTACCGCAGGAATAGGCGCCGGGGGAACGGTGCCGTCTGGGATGCTGTGCATGCGCCTACTGGCACATATGAGTACAGAATATACTTTCCCTCGACCTTGGGTCCCAATCTGGTTTCCTGTGAGTAGATTTAAAGGAATAACACAGAACCTGACTATAGTAGCCTCGTGTCTCCGAACATATTCCCGTGTATCTAAAGCTACCTCGCTCAGGATGGTGACGTCCGTGTGGCACCATGCGTCATTTACACATCAATCTCAGCGGAACTAACGAACTGGATTCGAACACGAACCTGCAGTCGCGAATTTGAGGAGGACTTCGTGATCTTCAAGCTCACGGATAGGGTAATTCTTCTCGAGGACGAGGATGTCGTTTCCTGGGTGATAAACTGCGGCAAGCATGGTGTTCGGAATAGGTATCATAGTAAACAGAGTCTGGGCGGGAAGTTATAAGATGTAGACAAAGATAGACTTACCCATTCGCAATTTATAGTGCAGCCCCATCACCGATGTACGAACAATGCCAGTTGCCGCTGCAGCCCCTACCCTCCTTATAACCCACTCGCCCGTTACCGTCGCCATGCTCTTGAGAACTCTGCTCGCTTCATATCTAAATTCGCACCCCGATAGCTGTGCACACAAGGTCCCCGTTAGTGCTTTCTTATTAAAATTGGTCTTTTTAGTCTTATCCCCTCTCTACCGGTGGTACGGTGGTCCGCATTTTGCACTCTGCAGACCGGTAACAAGCATGACGGCGTTCTCGACCTCGTGCGTCTTAAATTTGGACTTCTTGATCACAACAGCGCTCCACCGTTCTAAAATGAGGAAGTTGGCGGACTTCTGTTCCGAGAGGCGGTCCTCGTAGTCAACTTTCGGGAAATCATGCAGCATGAACTTGCGACTCGCCTATGTACTGTCCAGTGTTGTAGCGTATGCGCTTTCAACATAGTTGTTTGCAGGTCTTGGTGTATGATTTCCTCAAAGTTGACTACGAACACTGCCGCTCAGGGTTGAAGGCCGCCAACTCTCTTCTTTTCGACCGCGGGAGCGCGGCCGCGAGGAGGAAAACTAAAGAGTCCCGGGGAGGTCGTAGACGGCGTCGTGGCCGCCATCGCCAACCCAGAACTGTCGTATGTCCTCGGTCATTCTCCTCGCCTTTGAGTGTTCCTCATTTCTGCTCCCGATTGTGTTCACCCCGCGAACAATGCATAATGTGTGCGTTTACCTCTAAGTCATATGCTCACCACTGCCCATTGCGTTTAGACTTGAGCGAAATGAACTCGCCGATGGTCTCGAACCTCGTGATCGCAGGGTCCTCGACGGCGTACTCCACTATGTGCAATCATTGTCTGTCTTAAACCTAAATTTCTCTCTCAATGAGGTCGCAGGGTATCTGATTCTGCATTTATTATCCCACTATGCTCATACTCTCGGATCAGGACCGGTTCCATCCTGCAGTGCGTGCTTAGGGAGAGACGAAGGGAAGATAATAATTGCGCTGGATGGACATTCGACTGATTGATACGCTGTTACAATGTTCTCGGTCAATGATTTGGTCGGTTTTTGAATATTTCCCTGCGGATGCGGCATAAAATCCTTTGGTGTTCGCGTCGGCTATCTGTCGCGAAAAATAAACTGGCATGTTGAAAATGGTGGTCTCGACTGTTTATCCAAGCATCAGTTGCCTCTAAGTAGTGTAAATAGTTTATTGTCAACGATTTAACAAGCGCATTAGAACTAGAAGGCTATTTTAATGAATAGATGTGCGCGCAGGGTGAAGAAAATGCAAAGGAATATCGCCAGCCAGCTAGATATTAACAAGAAAGATAAAGAATTTTAGGCAGACACGGAATATGTCGGTGGTGGATCCTCCTCGACCCGCGCCAGCGACCTTCCCCGCATCAGTCTTCGCAGCGAGCCAATTTCGCGCAAGATGGTGATCAGCACCGGCGGGGTCTCCGGCGGCAGCGGTGCCTTCTCGTACAATATCAGCGGGTCTGGGCGCATGCCCTCCTCGAGCCGCGCGCGGCGCCGGACACGGAAACGGAAAAGTAGAGCGGCGACGCAGAGAGCGAGCAGCAGCAAGGCACCGATGCTTGCACCCGCGATCGCCGCGACGGGGACTGATTTTGTTGGAGTGGAGCCACTTGAGGGTGCAAGTGAGGTTGACGCGCCCTGAAGCGTCGTACTACTTGTCACGCGCGGAGCTGACGATGTAGCAATAGGACTCCCTTCAGCCTTGGCCTGGAAGTCTGCGAAGGAGTTGCGAGCGGCCTGAACGTTAATCACGCCAACCATCCCTGCCAACATAAATTCGGCATGAACTCCCTGTGACGAAGGGGCGTACATACCTGCATTGCAGTGTGAAGGTGTGTGTTGTTTACAATAGAACCACGCCGCTGAGAGAAAGCTCAGGAATCTCATGTGAGTATATTACACGGCGACACACACGGTTCTGATCATTGGTCACTGTAAAATTCCACCTGGGGAAAACTCCCAGCTTGGTTTCTCTTCCCGCAATGAAGCCCGAGTCAAAACCATTGGAGAGAGGTTCGCATGGCGCGGCAAAGGTTGACTGCGTGACGGTGTGATTTCCCGGGCTGCAGAGTGTGTCACTGTCGAGGTACGCAGAAACCGCAGGGCACGTACATCCCGGAGAATCGGAAAGAAACAACAGTGCCATTCGGAGCGTTGATGACATTCGGGCGGAACTGGTACATCCCGCCTGGGCTGGTGCTTTGTGCCCCGACATCGACTGTCACGGTCTGGAAATTGAGAGTTAGTATTGAGTTAGTGCATGAACAAATCAGAAGTACCGGTGGTTGTCCAGTGGTACTCATTCTTGAGTGAAGAAAATCTCGGGCGGGGAATCTGGGTCGACCGGTAGAAAGAGTGATGCGATATCACCTAGTTTTAAAAGAGCCTAATGAATTGGCAAGGATCATGAAATCATTTTGATGGCGTGTCTCCTTGACATTGATGATTTAGCGCTGAGGTGGAGAAACAGTTACAGCGCTCACCTTTACATAAAGCCTGAAGGAACATAAAAGGAACAGCTGGGCCGATGGATGGTTGGAAAAATGCTGACAGAATAGAAACTCCTAGCATAGAGCATATTCGCAGCCCTAAGCCTGTAGCCGACGAGTTTGATTCTAGAAGTGATGGTGATGCTAGAAATTTG
Source organism: Mycena epipterygia (assembly GCA_029281465.1). Classification (NCBI taxonomy): domain Eukaryota; kingdom Fungi; phylum Basidiomycota; class Agaricomycetes; order Agaricales; family Mycenaceae; genus Mycena; species Mycena epipterygia. The sequence continues at coordinate 576,683 of JARJCQ010000049.1, read as the reverse complement.
TGACGCTTGGGTGACGCCGAAAATAGCAACGGCTCCTCGGCAAACGCAGGCCAAAACCAGAGCTCCCGCCCAAAAAACAATGGACACATAATTTTTTTCTTCATGCACGAAGAATGAAGTAGGTCCACCCCCCGCCTTCAGGGGATTAATTTCCCTCGTGTATGGGCTGATAGCTGGGCTACGGACCAGATCTGGTCACATCAGTCACTCGACGTCGGCTAAAACTTTCTCGTGATGGCAGGAGTCTCAAACTCGAATTTGGCCGCTAACATGTGAACTCTGAACCCCGTTAAGCTCCGCCACCAACTCCGGGGTTTCGTTCTCATGAACTCCACACAGTGAGCGCTTGAAAATACGTGTATCGATAGGCTATGACGAAGTAGCGGCTGTGTCCCGGGAGTCCGGCCCGCCCAGGAGTCATCGCGATGAGTCCGGATCTTTGAGGGAAATCGAGAGGAAGGTGTCCCGCCGGTGATACGGCTCACAAGTAGCCGGGCCCGTATCTGAGTGTCTTGCGCCATGGTCCATTGCCCGCCAGCTGTTTGCTTGTATCTTCACGCGAGAAGGACGCGTTTTCACGCGTCAAACACTTCTAAAGAAATAAAGCTTCGGTTTTGCTTACCCTCGGTCCTGGCAAAGATTACCATTTTTATGTAATCAATGACGGATTTTTACAACGTCATTTAGAGTTCGGGCGGCTGGGATCAAAATTCGGCCCGGCCCGTGTTTGTACCTGTCGGCAACGACCAATCAAATTCCACGTTCCGAGGCCTTCTGCCTTTCCGGTGTCAGCCATTCCGGTAGCACAAAGCGTTTCTGCGCATAAAGCTCTCTGGATCAGCACATACCTCTGAGTCGTTTGGTCTAACAAGCAATGCCCCAGAGGTTTCTCGCGGCATGGATGATAAAAAACGCGATATCACTCGGATGCAACGTTGTCTCTCTTGACAGACACTGTACTAACAAAACGCTCGTGCCTCGCTCGTTATATAGATGCAACGAATGTCTTTCAACTTTCAAATTCGTTCCCGGAAGAAGACACGACTCGCGCGCTGTCCATCAGGAAAATGTTGAATGTCTGTAGGCGTCTGAGTCAGACACTACAGACCAATCAGACCTACAGACTGCCTATGGTCTGTCTCAGACAGAACGTTTCTGCAGCAGACACCCGCAGACCGATAGTCGCACAGTTGATCAGACGTACAGACACCCACAGACCAACAGACCGATCACTTTGATTGATGTTGATTGTCGTTTAACGCAACGCGTCGCGATGGGATCTATTCTGGTAAAAAGTGTTTTGCACCCTGGTATGGCTCTTTCCGAGGAATTAGATCTTGACTGATGCTTTCAGGACAGGTATTGGAGGGATAATATTTTTATTCAGGCTATACTAAGTAGCTACGACACGAAGCAAGACTATCTATATGTGTGAAAAACAAACACTCAATGAAATGGGTCGACTGAGAGCGGTGTTCACAATAGCTTGTAGTTACCTTCAAGGCTAAACTTCGGACAAGGGCTTCAAGTCAGAAGGGAACTGCACAACGAAAACGCAAAAAGTTGACGGGGTTTGATACCTTTTGAGCGGCATGACAACTGAACGACGGACTTTGAAAGACTTGGAGAACAATTTATGAAGTCAAGCAAGATTCGAGCGATCGATTGACCCCAAGTGGGCCGAGTTGCGCGGCGCATAGTTGTATTTGATCTTCAATCACTCGCCAATTGCCCGCCTCCTTAACCGACATAACCGACAAAGCAGTGAAAAAACCTACGCGGAAGCAAATGTCTGACGGTGTCTGTAGCGGTCTGCACGTCTGCATTGGTCTGTGTCAGAGACACAGAACTGCAGCAGATCGGCCATGTCTGTGTCATTTTTTTGCTTTTCCTGATGTCGCGTGCAGCACCCGTTCTCCTGTTCGCCGGAGGAGGGCCCAGGACCATGTAGTTTTCAAATGCTTGTTCGTTTCGCTGCAGTCGTACGAATCATACGATTGGGACGCGGCCAATGTGGTCTACAAAACGTCCAATAGGTAGTCCGACTTAATCCTCTTCCTCCTCCTCCGAGATCTGGGCCCCGCAGCACAATGAACCCTCCCCAATTTGACATTCCGGCAAAACTTGTTTGCCCATCGTAGTCCACCATCGCTCGAGAGCAGCCAAAACACTTTCGACAAGGACTACCACAATGCAGTCCAAACCTCGCCTCAAAAAGCTCATCCAGTACACCACTCTTGCCGCCAAAACCACCCAAGACATATCCGACACCATCCTAGTCCCCTTCCTGGCTGTGGCTGGCACGATGCCCCTCGCGATCCTGCGAAGCGTCGATGTGAGTTATATACCTTACGGAGCGGAAATTTTCACGAATACAGACCAGTCCGTTAGGTCTAACGAGGGCGAATGTACTCTGATGGTGGAACGAATCCATGAGATCCTATGCACCATCATCAGTCTCTACTCGATGACTGAGATAAATGGCGTTCTTGAAAGTGCGACTGCATGGCTGGGATGGCGGAGATTTTTGAGAGGAGGCGGGATGAGACGAGAGCGGTTGAGTTGTGGATGGAGGCGAATGCTTGTTGGAGCAGACGAAGCAGCACAGCAATCTCGGTGACAGCTGTCATCGGGTTGATCGGGCCGCGCGCAGATCTTAATGAAAGAGCGCGCCGTCTCAAAGCTTTCCTCAGTACTGTTACGACGTACTGAGGTAAGCTATGATATTCTTCATGGACAGTCCCGGAACTGACAGTTTACATAGAATTACTTATATTAACATACTGTTCAGGTACTGTCCCAGTACTGTTACGACGTACTGAGAATTACTTATATTAACATACTGTTCAGTTTCTAACAGGTTATGGGCTATTGCTGCTGAAAGCTGAACCCAATCGTGTTTTAACATCGACCCCGTCATATGACAACACCCCCCGACATCGAAAACCTTGCAGTTTCTTTGTCTACACTCACAATAACCACCATGCCACTCGAAGCCATCAAGCCGAAAACCATAACTGGTCTCGATGTGCTCGACCTGGACAAGAAGAACTACGTCCGTTGGGCCGAGAAAGCGCTCGATGCCTTCCTCTATGCTGGGATCCAGGAATATGTGCTTGGGGACATCACTAAACCCGTCGCCGGCGACTCCAACCTTCCCATATGGACAAAGAACGATAACCTCGCCCAGGCCGGCATCCGCATGCACATCTCGGATGCGGAGAGGGACTACCTCCGCAGTTGCACCATCAAATCCGCGTCCGACATATGGACCGAGCTGAAGAAGAGGCATCGCCAGAAGGACTCGACCCAGACCTCACTCCTCGATGATGTGCTGTCAGTCCGCATCGACCGCGACGGTGATATGGTCATCAGGGCGGCACAGATTCGTGAAATCTGCAAGCATATCTTCGAAATCGGCACCCTCGACGAGGACAAGCTCGCGCGCGTCATACTTCTCCAAGCCCTTTCACCAGAACTCCGTTACATCCGCGACAGGCACGAGGAGAACGAGAAGTCCACCCCCGCAGACATCGTTCAGTCGCTAGAGAAGGCGAAGGTCCGTTGGGAGGAGGAGACAAAGGACGAGCGAGCAAATGTAGCCCGTACATCGACGAAATCACAGGGCGCTAAGAACACCAAGAGTGGCCTCTGTGCGACGTGCAACGGCCCTCATCGTACCGACGAATGCTGGGGCAAGGGCGGTGTCATGGAGGGCCGACGTGACGAAGTGCTCGAGCGTAGGGCGGCGCGTCGCAAGGAGAAAGACTCCAAGCAGACGGATAAACCCTCGAGCTCCACACCTGCGAAATCAGCTGGGAAAACTCGATTCGCCATGAAGGATACGAGCGGCAAGACCGTTTACTTCACCATGGTGGACGACTCGGACGCAGATACAGCCGCTGCTGCGATCACCGCTGTTGGAGACGTGACCCCAAATTCAGAACTCGAGGAGCTTTACGAGGCGTACCATACGCGCCGCGACTCCAACGCGTCGGACTACTCCATGTTCGCAAACAATAACCATATCGTATTTGCCGCCACCGAGCATTCTCCATTCGCTGCAGACACCGGCGCGACCGTTACACTCTCTCCAGTCAAAGCCGATTTCTATACCCTGCAACCCATTAGTCCACAGAGGATCTGGGGTGTTGGCGGCACATACATTGAAGCCATCGCAAAGGGCGACATCCACGTGGACGGTGAGGAAGGACAGGTTTTTATCCTGCGGAATGCCTTGTACGTTCCTCAAGCCTCCATGCGGCTCTTCTCCATCGGTTGCATCGCCGACGAGGATCACAATGCGCTATTCACCAACATTGGTTTCTCGATCACCAATACAAAGACCAACGCGGTCGTCGCAACAGGAACTCGTCACGCGAAGAAGCTCTACTCACTCAATGGGAAGATAATCCCCGCTCCCACCACTCTCATCGCCACAGCCAGACTGCCTCCCGCCAGCCTGGAAACTTGGCACGCCCGACTCGGGCACATCGGCGTTTCCACAATTCGCAAAATGGCCGAACGCGGCTTGGCGAAAGGTATGCCCATCGATCTTTCCGAGCTACCCCCAACTTGCAAACACTGTATCCTTGGAAAACAGACACGCACGCCCGTACCTAAAACACGCACGCACGCGAGGTCAACGAGGAAGCTCGGGGTGGTTTATGCGGATCTGACTGGGCCGGAGGCGGTAGAGTCGAAGCGTCGTAATTGTTATTCTATGGAACTAGTCGATGAATACACGGACATGACTTGGTGCATACCCATCCGCACAAAAGACCAAGCCTTCCGAGAGCTCAAGCGCTGGGAGAGCGAAAGGCGTCAAGAGTGCGGGGAGGAAGTTGGCATCTATCGTGTGGACGGCGGGGAGCTGAATAGCGACCAGATGAGAGATTGGCTAGCTCGCACGGGCACAAAACTGCAAATGACGGCACCGTACACATCTGCACACATTGGCATGGTCGAACGGCGTCACCGAACCGTGTTTGAGCTTGCCAGGGCTATGCGCTCGGCCAGCGGGTTACCTGTGAACTTGTGGGACTATTTCGTTGAGACAGCAGGTTACATCGCGCAGCGGCGCCCCACAACTTACCAGCGCTATAAAACACCATATGAGGCCTGGTACCATGAAAAGCCCGATCTCTCTCACCTACGCGAAATAGGCTGTCAAGCCTTTGTGCTCATCCTGAACAAACATAACCCAAAGATCTTCGATCGCTCCCTAGAATGCCAACTCATCGGTTATTCTGCAAACTCCAAAGCATATATATGCTATCACAAACCTTCGCGTCGCGTCATCACCTCCTACCACGTAAACTTCATTGAGTCGCACCAGATGGTTCTGAAGCCACTCCAACCTGGAAACATTGTCAACACGGAGGAGGAAGCTCCCGAACAGCCACCATTCGTAGTCAGTGACGAGGACGACGATGATGAACAAGGGAACTTGCCAGCGGAGCTCGAAGCTGAACCACCAGCGCCAGAGAAGCCTGCAGCTCCTGTCCCTCGTCGCAGCGGCCGAGTCCCCGGAGAAACTGCAGAAGAACGTCTGCAGCGGGCAGTTGATGAGGCCAAAGATGCAGGAGCAAGAGTGAAAGCAAACAGGGAAGCGAAACGGCTAGAACACATACCAAACGAAAACGATGCCCACACCCTCATCGATGCTATAGCTCTGCATGCACTGCTTGCGGACGATGCGCAGCTCAATCTCGAGTACCCCGACGATCCTAAATCCTCCCAAGAAGCTCTTGCAAGCCCACTCGCCAATGAATGGCTAGTAGCGATGCGCGATGAGCTGAAATCGATCAAGGAAATGGACGTTTATACCCTTGTTCCCCGCTCCGCTGTCCCGAAAGGCCGCAAGGTCATGAGGGGCAAGTTCGTCTTCCGAACAAAACGCGACTTCATGGGCGTAGTTGATCGATACAAAGCGCGGTACGTTCTTCTCGGCCACCAGATGGTGTACGGCAAGGACTACACCAAGACGACCTCGCCAACAGCTCGTGCCGAGTCCCTGCGAATCCTATTTCATCTAGCCGCTGCACTTGACTTTGAGCTCACCCAAATCGACGTCAAAACAGCGTACCTATATGGCGCCATTGATGAATCCACCTGGATGGCACAACCCAAGGGTTTTGAGGAACCAGGTAAAGAGGATTGGGTATGGGAGTTGAAGAAAGGGCTGTACGGTATGAAACAAGGAGGGCGGCTGTGGAACAAACATATGGACTCACGGATGAAGGCACTCCACTTCACGCAACTAAGCGTCGAACACTGCATCTACTATCGCAAACAGGAGTCGGGAATCATCTTCGCAGCGGTTCACGTCGACGATTTCACCGTGGCTGCAAGCAGCGTCCAGGAGGAGCAGCGATTTGAGGAGGAGCTTCGCGCAGAATGGCAGATCACGCGCGCCGACGCGAACTTCATTGTGGGCTGGGCAATAAGACGCTACCGGGAGAAGCGCACTATCCACCTCTCGCAGAAGGCGCTCATTGACCGGGTCCTCACCGAATACGGCTGCACGGATGCCAATCCAGTCAAAACTCCACTTCCACCGAACACGAGACTCACCAAACGAGACCTCCCCCAATCTGAGGAGGAGGGACGGAAGGCCGCAGCGCAGCCATACCGTCAGCTTGTGGGAGTCCTCATGTACCTCGCCATCTCCACGCGACCCGATATCATGCACGCTGTCAGTACGCTAAGCCGATTCAATAGCGGGCATGGGGAAACACACTGGAAAGCAGCAATCCACGTCGTCAGATACCTCAAAGGAACCAGGAATTACGAACTGGAACTTGGAGGCATTGAGGCCGCTCGACTCGTTGGCTATACCGACTCGGATTATGCCAATTGCCCGGACACACGACGTTCGGTCTCCGGATACTGCTTCACATTGGGATCTGGCATTGTCTCCTGGATGTCCAAGAAGCAAGCGACTACAGCCACATCCTCCACCGAGGCAGAGTATATGGCAGCATGCTCGACGACGAAGGAAGCCGTGTGGATTCGAAATGTCCTCCTAGGTCTAGACCAGGAGCAAAACAATCCAACTGTCATCTTAATCGACAATAAGGGTGCCCGGATACTCACGGAAGATCCGTCGTTCCACCAACGCGCCAAACACATCGAGACGCAGCACCACTACAGCCGCGAGTGCGCCGAGCGTGGGATCGTACACTTTGCTGACGTGCCATCGGCGGATAACCTGGCGGACGTGTTCACAAAGGCGCTTCAGCCGGCGTTGTTCGGGAAGTTCAGAGGGGAGATGGGACCGAATTGAGGAGGAGTGTTGGATCAGACGAAGCAGCACAGCAATCTCGGTGACAGCTGTCATCGGGTTGATCGGGCCGCGCGCAGATCTTAATGAAAGAGCGCGCCGTCTCAAAGCTTTCCTCAGTACTGTTACGACGTACTGAGGTAAGCTATGGTATTCTTCATGGACAGTCCCGGAACTGACAGTTTACATAGAATTACTTATATTAACATACTGTTCAGGTACTGTCCCAGTACTGTTACGACGTACTGAGAATTACTTATATTAACATACTGTTCAGTTTCTAACAACGCTCGGGTCAAAGAAAGGCAGTTTCTCGCGTCGATGGGGAACTCGCTACATTGCAGCCAAAGTAGCATATCGACATTGTAGATTGAACATTCCACTTACAATTATTGACACCAATCAATTAAATCTGCTTGAATCTGCCAAATCTTCAATCCTGAACGGGGGATATGGTCCAAGCATTTACATCCCAAGCGGCGATGCCACTCGACACGGCATCAAACACGCATTGTCTACAATCGCGATCACGAGCAGCGCTTTGTTTCGTCAGGCTCTGTTTAAAATTAGCATGCCCTCATGCCTATTGAGGAAAAAGTCCGTGCAAAGCGTGGTGGCACGCTCGCGCACTATATAAAGGGCGGCTCTGCCGTTCCTGCTCCCCATCAGCTCCTCAGTATTTTATCGCATCTAGGACTTTTGCCACTCACCCACTACACTCCGATGAACGTACACTCCACATTACGCACCGTCAAGTTTACAGTGGGCAGAATGCATATGGCGCCGTCGGGTCTGCGCCGTCAGCTGGGTCCTCTGTTTCGCGAGGTACGTTGATCAACACCATGCACGACACATCAGTCCAAGCCACTCACCCGCGTATTCGTGTAGGACTTTGAGCCCCGCGATTACTCGATGCGCTCGCTCAATCAAGACAGCACGCCCTTCTTCCCCGGCCATCCCGTGGCTCATCCACCCCCAATTGGTTTCGAACGCGACTTCTGGATGCATATGCCACTCAATCTGGACGAGCAGGCCATGTATCCTGAACTTGAAGAACCCCTTCCATATCGCGAGAAAGGCTACCTCCCGCCAGGGTTGCTCACCGACGACGATCCGTGGTGCCCCATCCCCGTCGGCCTGCCGTGCTCCCCCCAGTCTCCTCTGGATGAAGAGCGGCTGCGTGAGCTGCGGGACCTCGCGTACTGGCGCGAGCAGGTCGTGGCCGAGCTGCAGGATGAAGAGCAGAGGGATTTCGAGATGGGGGCGCTCGAAGAGTGGAGGGCGCAGGTCGTAGCCGTGCTGCAGGCGGAAGAGGAGCTCCAAGCGCTCACCGACTGGCAAGCGCAGCTTGTGGCGGAGGTGGATGAACATGGAGAAGGATGGTATTTCGAGAGCGAGCCCGTCGCTTTCTGCCAATTGAAAGTCGTGACGGAGCTGGAGGACGAAGACGAGCGGTACTTCGAGCTCCAGGAACTCGCCGCCTGGCGGGCGCAGGTGGTTGCCGAGATGGGCACGGGGGAGTGGCCATGGGGGTTGGTTGTTACGCGCAACCCGAGCGGGATGCGGAACACGCTGCAGCGCGCGGCGCACCAGGCGGTGCGGGAGCGGCCTACGTACGCGTCGATAGTGAGCGGGAGTAGTCGTCGCGTTTGAATGGTTTTAATTAGATTTACCCTGTTCGTGTACGTTCATCACTCTTGTACGTTTATCTATTTGGCGAAACTTTAGAGTGGACAGCTGTTTCAATCGCGCAACTGACTTACCTACTGTACGATGTCTGAAAGACGCCTACGACTCATCACCGCGTGGCTCAACATATTGCTCCTTCCGTGCGCCCGCCAACATGCTCTGATGCTGTCACACAGTTAATTAACACCTATACTTCACGCTCTCAGAATTCAAATCATACGCACCTCGCGCAGCTTGGCAAGATAGATCCGGAGCACCTCCGCGTAGTCGTCGAATCCCAGTGCACGCATGGCGGCGAGGACGTCATCGCCCGCTACGGTCTTGCGCTTCTCGAGCAGTGCGCGCTCCGCGGCCTCGGCCGTGAGGAATGAGATGAACTCAGAGACGCACTCCTGCACGCACTCCTTGGCGTCTTTCCCGATCTTCGTGCTCGGGGGGACGGCGGCCTTCATCAGGCGTGCGACGTTGGCGATCTAGGGGCGGGTGGATTTTGTACGCGTGAGCAGGCTGAGTGGAGAGGAAAGGGAGGGAGACGTACGGGGAGGAAGCGGTCCTGCTCGCGGTACTCGCCGACGTCCTGGTCGGTTATCGCGGGCTGCGGCGGAAGGGCGGGCCCGGGCTGCCCCAGCGACACGCGCGGATCGGAGATATGGGACACGGGGACCAGGGGCTGCAGATTGGACATTCGCCAGCGGCGGGACGGACAGGGGGCAGAGATGCGCAAGAGCAAGAGGCGAGAGGGTGACCGACGGAAGTCTCTCCCCTGCCAAACACTTAGTCTCTGGTAGTCAGACTCCACAAGTTTTATGATAGTCAATAAAACTTTTATATGGACCAAACACTCTACGTACAGAAAGTGGTTGAAATTTAATCAACACCGTTCCGGTAAATGGCCGCGGGAAGATGCAATGTACAATGAGGGTCCCGTGGCGCATAATGCATGTCTCACCACTGTCTACGAGTGTCTCTATCGGCAGCCAATTTAGACTTGCGAGGAATGAGCGTTCACAAGTGTGTCATATAATTAGGCCGAATGCGGCGGTGCATTCTATTGAACAATGTCAACTGTGGGACGAGTCATAATGACGGGGTCATGAGACAGTATGGACCGTGCGCATATCAGTGAACCCGACTCGGTTGGAGCAGGTGAAGTCCTCGTTTGAAGCTCTCGTGTCGTAGTAGACTTCGCATACCTCCATATTATCAATTATCGATATTGATGTTGACATTTTGACATTTCGGATGGTGGAGGGGTCAGGTCGCACGAAACGCCTCCGGGAGTATTAATTATCGCTCTTCAACTTCCTTGTGCTGACTCTGTGCTGACCCGCATCTATCCGTTCGTTTTCGGCCTCCTCATGTATTGTATTAATTTCCAGCGAGTTCAACCGCTCGTTAGTCTCTTATAAACAGACGCTACAACAATTCTCGCTCGTACCTCGCGTGTTTATGGTTGTAATAGTGTCTCATAATTGTTTGGTGCACCGCTGGTCATATTTTCACCTATACTTCCCCACCTTCCCATGTCTTTATGAGAATTCACACCACTCTGTCAAAGTCCATACTTTTTTTACTCAGCCACGCTGCTGCACTATCTAAATACTCCAGTCCTCTCAAATGGAAGAACTCACCCCCTGTAACAATCGAAAGAAGTGCACATGGCAAATGTTAATAAGTTTCATCACCCGAATAGGAACAAAATTAAATCCACACCCTTGAAACCCTTTTTTCTTCACTGCTAACATATCGTAAAATGATTCTGAGGTGCTAAGCACTGACCGCAAAAATGAAAAAAGCCACCAAGTTACTTGGGTCCTTAGACTGGAGGACAGACACTAGGAAGGCCAGAAGGACTTCAATGGCCATCAGGTGGAGTCTGTCAGGGACCGTAATGGAGAGTTCACCCAATCATCAATGCAATACGTATATCTGAAAATGTAGCATACTACAGCTGTTTGAGACTGCTCTTCCATCACATGTACTGGCCTTCCCAGACTCCACAGTGTCCTTTAACACTGGATCTATTGCTCTACATAATCTGATTTCAATTCCAACTCTGAACACTAGGACTAAGTCAATTCAAACCGTGCGAAGGGGTTCAAATCAGCCATGTCATGATAATAAATAAACAAGATGTGATCAACGTGGGGACATCAGATCCAGTCTCAAAGATGAGATACTTTTAAAGGCTAACTAACTGCTGCAAGAGCTTCAACAGGCACCTCAATGGACACATATGTTAGTCAATAGCACGGTGAATGCCCCACGGAGCCTGTGGCCAAGAAAGATGGTGACTGTAGGATTGGTATACCCTCTAGGATGGTATATGCTGAATGGGTACACAGATGACCAGTCGTGCATTTTGGCCGACAGGTCTGTAGTGTTTTCTTTTGTCTCAATGGGAAGGTGGTGAATTATTTTGAGTCTCCAAAGAAGGTGTGTCGAAAAAAGGAGTGAGGCGGACCAGTGTACTTAACCATGTGCCACAGGGTGTGTATTTTTTTTTGTGACAGATGTGGACCTGTGAATATTTGAATTTCCACAAAGGTGGGGTGTTTTTTTGGGGTGAGGGTACCTGTGTGTTTTTTTGAGCAGTGGTGCGTTTTTTCGCTCAAAACTGGCACAATTATGAGACAGTATTACCCCCATACGTGTTGTATCACTTCTCGGTCATTTTTGTACTGGGCTTGATCCGACAACGCCAGACTGCAGTAAATAATGCCTCAACCATTCGGTCTCTTCGAATTCCAACCATCCTTACTCGTTCATTCAACTTCAAAAGCAGAACCCGTCCGAATTGTCCCGAACTGATCCTACAGCATCCGGCGGTAAGTCACATCCGTCACACGTGACACATACTCTTCTGCTCCTCCATGCTCGCGCAGCCGACTACCCAATCATCAGCTAAACTGACAGAAGAGACTTGCAGACCTAGGCAATCCTCGTCGTTCCTCGCAATCATTTGTGTCATCGGTTTCGATACCCGCTCGACTTTAAAGCACGCGACTACACGCCGGTCTGGATTCTGGAGTCCATTTTCGATCTGTGCACTGAGTTTGTTCAAGTACGGGCTCCCAATCTATAAGTACCTCTCAGATCTGTGAATACCTCTCTGAGCTCGCCAACACATACGCCAACACACCCTCAATCTTCCGATTGGCTGAAAACCACAACTTTCTGCGTCTACGACAGTAACGGTCTACATCAACTCCGAGTCGTGCCCACTTCATCGGCTCGCAGATTATGTATCCCGTATTGCTTGCCGTTGCCGTTGGTGGACATCCTCGATATCCATCCTCCGTAATGTATGTGAGATAAATTGAAAATCCCAGGTTCCTCACTGACCGTTTACATCTGGCTTCTACTAGTAGCCCGTTTCTTCGAGCACTCTCCGTTACCAAGTATTTGACTTGTATTTGACTGCGGTTTTTCAAAATTGACGGGTCACACAACGCCTGCAATGCACACTAACATTACACAAGACGTACTTTACTTAAGGACCTGGCTCGAATTTCCTTCCCCCTCTAGCATGTATCCAAGCTGTTGATTCGCAAGATCCGCGTGTGAGTTATAAATCTGTCACCCTGCCGTCGTCGCTTAAAATTTGACTACCCAGCTGACGAGGCCTTCGTCCTGCATTGTATATCGTAGAGCGTGGTGTGAATTCATCTCCTGGTGTCGGACATCATTGACCAGAATCGTCTACAAGGGTCATCTATGTCCGTTCGGTCTAAGTACATTTGCGTTTCCATCCGCTGACTACTAATTTGTTTTGTTTTTAGGTCACAGCCGGTCAGTGACTGCATTGTGCACTACAGACTCTCGTGTGTAATACTCCGAAGCACCATACTGCATTCACTGCGGAGCTAGTCTCGGACGAAGGCCGAAGCTGCCATCCATTCCCTGTCGAATTTCCATAGATGCGCACACAAACGCTCCTCCTCGTTTTCTCCCCGTCCGCTCCATCTAGTCCAAACATAATTCACCCGCAATGCGCGGCTCATTTCCTTGGGCTAAGTGGTCTTCAAGGCTTGAAGCAATATTTCAATACCGTAGAGGCAAGCGAACGATGCAGCTGAAGGAGAGTTTCGCATAACAGCGCGCTGCGCAAGCTTCCCGCGAGTTTTTCCTGAATTGCTTGGTTGAGCTACACTTCCTTGACTATGCATCATTTCAATAAGCACACATCGCCATTTCTAACGAGTCTCAAGTTGACCATAGTCGTATTTAAGATCTAGACCCACGCAAATCAATAACTGAGTTTATTCGTTGTAGCCGATCGTCGCACAAATTTCCTAAAACCCGTATCAAGAATACGAAGGCAGAACAGTTCTGAGTTCGACCTCGCCCCGAGAATCCCCGCGCCCCAGCCACCCCGCAATCGTACGCGAAAACCGCCGCCGAAACGTCGGCGGTGGCGGCTCCTGTCGCGCGGGAGGGACATACACCTGTTTCCCTGGACCGGTATCTTCCGCGGACCTGAACTGCAGTAGCCCTCTGGCGGTAAGGAGCACCATCCGGTCCTCCATGAGCAGCACCGCTTCCTCGAACGGCGTCAGCACGGGGTGCTCAAACGGCCCGCCCCACATATTGAACACCACCGCGGCCAGAGCGCCGAACGCGTCGGTGGTGAGGACGTCTTCGATTTCCTCCCAGGGGATGTCAAGGTACCCAGTGTTGAGGTGGATTTGGAAGGAGACGGTGATGAGGTGGGGAGATGTTACCTGTGAGAGCACGGAAATGATGCCGCGGCCGAGGTCGTACGCGGTGCGCTCGCTGAAGCTGAGTGCGGTCAGCGCCGTGCACGGACGGATCGATAGGGCGACTTCTGCATGTGGGTTCAGTGTATATTCCATCGCACACAAACTCATTCACCTGGCCCAGTTATCCAGCGGTGCATCCCCGGAACCTCGAGGTGGCGCAGTCCCCCGCCAATCTTGGCCAGCAGCGCGTTGAAAGACGACGCGTCGGGCCCAAGCGACAGAATGCGGAAATGGTCGACCACAATCTCCGCCGGATCGCCGACTATCCAGTCGATGAGCGCGTTCTGCGGAAACTCGCCGAACGCGAGATACCGGAGATGCCACGCCGGCATCCGGATTTCACTGCGCTCCGCGCTCGCGCGGACATCCTGCGTGTAGCACTGGAAGATGTCCAAGCTCTCGAGGCGCGGAAAGGAGGCGATGAACGCGACCATGATGTCCGTGCTCGCGAATTTGCAGAACCGCACCTGCAACCGCGAAATTGCGCCCCAATTCGTCGCGGGACGCACGTCCAGCACGCGCCCGAAATCCCTGTACGAGATATCGAGGGTGCGCACGTTCGGCATCGCGTCTGCGAGGACGGCGACGATCGAGTCCAGGAGATTCGGCTGGTCATTTCCCCTGTGCCAAATCGAGTGCCAATGACTCCCCTCGATCAAATTCAGGACGACGATGTAACGTCCGATGTTGTTGCTGGTCTGGAGGAGGGCGAGGAAGGGGCCGATGTTCTTGTACCGCACGTAGACCTCGCGGAAGAGCAGAGATTGCGCTTGCGCGGCCCACATTCGGGAAACGCGGCAGAGTTCCCGCAGCTGAATGGTCTCACCCGCGAACTGGTCGACGAAGAGGAGCTCAATCTCCAGTGGGAGGGATACTGAAAAGGTGGGTCGCTGCGTTATCTCGGGGCGATTACTGTCAAGGACGTCATTATTCAGGGCTGTTGCCGACCAACTGGTATCTTACCGTCGTCGGCGTAGGGAAGAGATCAGTGGCATCGTCGTCGTAGGGAAGGAGGAAGAGCATAGCACAGCACACCGAATACAGGAGTGAACTTCACAGCTCTCTGGAGTCTGCACCGCCGACCTGTCAATCGTGGCATCTGTCTGTCATGCATGAGTGTTCTGGAATAACTAGGAACAAAAGTGGATGAGAAGATTGGACGCACCTGGGGTAGAGCCAATTTCCAGGACATCTGGTCCAAAGCCTGCGACAGGGCTAGTTTCCACGCCCCGACCCGCGAACGTCTGCAATCCGGACTGTACAGGCATTGGGCCCACTGAGAGCCGTACACACGCAAGCGGCGATAACGGGTGTTAGCCTCGGCAGTCAGGACACCATATGGCATAGAATGGAGAGAAAGTCTTGGCCAGTGGTCGACTCTGAGTCGGGGCGCCACTTCGAAATGCCTCCTTTTGGCGAGAAACGGCCCGACAGAGTTGGAACCTAGCGAGCATGTGGCAGAACGTCGGAGTAAGTCACCTAGTATCTGTGCTGCCAGGTTTGAGTAGAGTCGTACCAATGCTGGACCACCACGAGTTTACGACTGCCAACCGAGAATCATCGGACTTTGAAATGTCGGCGTTACTCGGCCGTCGGGTCAATTCGGGTTTTCTTCCGAGGCCAAAAAGAAGAAAAAAATGACAAGAAATGGGGAGCGCCCTTCATGGAAGATTACATACCAAGAAATCGAGCGGGCAGCTCCAGTTTGACACTATAGGTGCTAGGCAAATATTGCGTTAATAGCAATTTTATTCCAACCTTCATTCCTTTGTGATTCCTCGTCGAGAATAGGAACTCAATTCCGTTCAAATCCGAGCCCAGTGTTTTAATGGATAAGCCGAGATGATACTGAAGCAACAGATTTAAATCATAAACTGTAGCTCCTCTTCTGCACATTTGCTGATACCACGGATAGCCTACTCCGCAACACCAATAACCGATTCCTCGTCCTGGTGCAGGGGCCGGGAGTCGAATTGTACCGGCCCAGAGCTGACTGCGGCATCGTTTGTTAATATTCCAATGTGAGTCGCCATATGCAAGTTGAGCATCAGGCGCGAGATTAGTGTAGTTGAAATTCTAGCGCAGCGAAGGTCAGCTACAAATTGAGCAACTTGAAGGTATATTTACGTTGATGTGAACCAGGAGAGACTTCCTGCCATCCAGGGCTACCGCAGGCAGGTTGAGTGTTTCACAGACTAAGAGAGTAAATAATCTCACATCACCGAACTAAATAAAATCGTGAATTAGTGTGTCACGGGGTGCGCGATGACCTACATGGAACATGAGTATATTTCCAAGGTTCACAGCAGCTATGGTGCTATTTCCTCCGAATTGTCAATGTAGTATAAAGTGATGAAAGTACCCTTACGCAAAATAGACGCCCCCTGGAAATGAATCAGCCGAACACGGTAGTGAATCAGCATGAATGTTTGTAGCTACCATCGCGGACCATCAAGTACAGGATCGACCCGGGAACCTTGATAGATTGGCGGTATGAACGGAGCAAGGTCATTCCGAAGATCATCACATCACACATGAACCTTTCGGTTGATCAGCATTTGGTGGAGGATTCGGGGGAAGAATGTTACTGGGCTTCCCATGCGCTAGCCATCCCTTGTGACAGATGTTGTAGTCTCCGGAAGAATTCACTATGCAAGTAACTCACGCATAGCCCTGCGAACGAGGTCAAAATCTAAGACAGTACAAGAAGGGCATATCAATTCCTTCACCTTTGTTTCGACACTCCATCCTGACATACAGGCAGATTTGTGGCCAGCACCCACTGTTCGCCGGCCAAGGACCACTAGAGGAATGTCACAGATGAGATTTCGTACAGTCGAGCATCAGATGCCCATTTACCGCAGCAATGATCGTTGTGACGCTGCCGATTAAGAACAGGAAACACAAGACCCTCTTGCTGAAATTCCACATGGCATACACACGCAGTCCAAGTATGCCTGCCAGCCATGGATAATAATAACATCCGGGATGTAATAATTTCACTCACTGCCGATTAGCACACTTTGACAAATGAGTAAAATTGTCTTCACAGTGTTCCAAGTATTGCAACTGCTAAGATGTTGGTCTCGAGGGCGAAGATATCATCAACCCAAAATATACCTCTGGAGAATGGTGTTCAATTAAATCTGTCCTTGATTCATTCCACGACGTACCTGTGGTGGGAATTCCGCCAAGTCCGAAATTATATTGACGATATTGCTGAAGAGCGAAAAGTATCGGAAGACAAGAAATAGGTGGGAGCTGTGGCTTTTCGGCCGGTTCCAGATGAAACAGACTTCGGAATCGAGAGTAAGGGCGTGATCATAGCAGAGAATGACTTGGAAAGGGTCAGGCCAATAGGATAACCGGATTCAATCCCCTCGCACCGAAAGCAACGAGGCAGGAATAATCAGCTATCTTCCTGAATATGAAGGTCGATTCATGCAGAGCTCGGGGAGGATTAATGAGGGCCTTACGTGCCGGTGTGCAGAAGATCCTCGATGGCTTCAGCATGGTCGGAAGTCATGGAAGACTGAGAAGTAAAGAACGTGAGATGCGAAAGAGTATGGTTAGTGCAAAGTCGGTCAGACTTATATAGTTGAGAATGTTCATCGTGTTTCAGTGTCTTGATGGATCTTTTATAAATTTAGTCAATGACCTGGTTCTGGGAATGGATTATTGCTGGACGAGATAGTCGCACTCGTAGATGACGGTTGTACACGAAAGTTCTGATGTGGGAAACATGAACAAAAACGATACAATGAAGACACGGTGAAGTAACCTAGGTAGCAGAGGCAATAACTATGGTCTAATCATCCTATACGGTGTATGTTGAGCTAATCTAACTACGATCACATCACATCGCCCCGAGTGATCAACCGGCAACTCTTCATGCATGCGTGAGAAAAATCCACGGAACCTGCAGCCATACCTCTGAGGATCCTGGCCTGACCACAACTGTCCGCATCGCACAGGATGTGCCAAGGGCGAGCTATCCGCATTGCCGTGGCTGTAGTGAAAATAACAATTATTAGATGGCATTGCTTCCCTGCGAACTTTCCTCTTTCAGTCCTCGCTCTCATATATTTTTATGTCTGATATATCTGTCAAAAACGAAGAACACTTGTACTCCACAGCGATAGGGAACATCCTTGCAGAGCTGATGGATGATCGGCGGCGTTAATTGGAGGTCCTATACACGAATCGTGTCGCGGGCCACATCTCCGCGAACACGAGATCGATCACCATAAATGAACCATATGGATGAATTAATTACTGAAAAGTTCTCCCGCACTTCCCTTCAATCTGAAGATGCAGCGGATCATCTAGAGGTCCGAGCCAGTTGCACCTATATTTGCCGGGCAATTGATTTTTATGAAGGTGTCCATTTTTGCCAAGAGTCCCTCGTGAACCGCTGATAACTTCAGCACAAGTGAGAACTGGACGTGTGTCAGAAAATTCCCTATTGAATTAATGATGAACACCGACTGGATGAGTCACGAAGTCGTTCATGCCGGTGAGAAGATCGGCGCCCATGTTGATGAGTGATCGGATCTCGTAGCACGCTTTGGTGAGCCCGCCGGAATAAATGCCTGTGGACAAACCGAAAAGCAGTGTAAGTTGTAATTCCATGGAGAGGGGATAGACTGGAGTCGTTACTTTGAATATAGGGTTTCTTGAGCACAAAAGTGTACATTAGGTTACTAATGGTTGAGTTATATCCCTCGATGTTGGCAGCAGCGATCGATCCGTAGCGCTCCTCGAATGGATGCGGAGACTCCTCGAGAGCGTCAGCAGGGAACAGACATTACCCGTAGAGCACGCTTACCAGTATGTGGTAGAGCACGTATCCTATCGCTTGTTGGCACTCGGAGGATGCCGCAAGCAGATTCTTGAAGAGACCGTAGGTCAATACAGTATTATAGATTGTGGTCGGGAACGGACGGACCAGCAGATCAAGAGACGTACAATCTGAACCGAGGTTGCCCAACAATTGATCGAAGGCGTTCAGCTTGAATAAATCGTTGGCCGCTCCGTTCTGGAGTATCTCGAACTGTTGATCGCCATTGAGCGCGTGAGGTTGGAAGAGGGACCAGCTCGTTGTTGCTAACGACAGAAGGGATATTGAGGCAAGAAGCACTTTGCGCATTTCAGGTTCTGAGGGCTTCAAGGGATATTGATAGTAGGAACTAGCAGAGTTCCTTTATCATGGCGTCGCATATACCTAATAGCTGTGCTCGAGAGGCCCGAATGTACGTTTAACCCAGCTATTGCTGAGCTAGCCTATAGAGCGCGACATGCATGCCAAGTTTAGTGTACACCACGTCCAGAAGTCAGCGGATTCGGAAGACCCGACAGGCTAGCCCACTAGCCAAATCGAAGAGGAACTAGTCTCGTCCGTATACTTCGCATCGCCGGCATGTCCGTAAGTGGGGCCGTCACCTAGCTATAGCATCTGGGCGTTCTGAACCCGTCGTACCACCATGCCGCAGAACACGACGGAGAAACCCCACATTGTTATCGTTGGCGCGGGGTATTTATCCCATATCTTCAGACTGCCCTCACTAGTGTGACTGTATTCATAGAATCGGGGGGATGACTATGGCCATTGAATTGAAGCGAATAGGATTCTCAAATTTCACGGTATATCTTGCGTCGGACTTTCTGCTTTTTTGCGTTAACAGCATACAGATTATTGAGATGGCCTCCGAGGTTGGCGGAACATGGCGAGTAAGTGCATCCTTTAACACAAACCCATTGAACCAACGATTTTCAGGACAATATATATCCAGTGAGATGCTCTCGCCTCTCCTAGTATTACACGTTAACACATTCCTGCTCAAAGGGATGCTCATCAGATGTTGCCGCCCACCTCTATTCCCTCTCCACGGACTTGAATCCCGACTGGACCCATTCTCATGCGTTCCAACCTGATCTCCAGAAATATTGGGTTGGCTTGGCACACAAGTACGAACTGTACTCCAACACGATCTTCAACCGCAAGGTCGTGTCAGCGGATTGGGATGCGAAGACTCAGCAGTACAGTATTCTTATCGAAGACTGCAACAATAAGACGCGGACGTCCTTGCGTGCCCGACTTCTTGTCTCGGCCATCGGGGTCCTGAGAGTTCCGAGATTTCCTGATATCCAAGGAATATCACGCTTTCAGGGCGACAGTTTTCACTCCGCTCGCTGGGATAATAATGTTTGCCTGAATAACAAACGTGTTGCAGTGATTGGGAGTGGTGCTTCAGCGTCGGTGTTTCGCCACTGGTTCCATCTTACCATTAACTTGATCTCAGTACACAATATGTACCAATCATTTCCGAGGATTCAACCGTGCAGGTCACACAATATTGTCGATCGCGGTGTTGGATGGCTCCTCCTGTAGATTAATTACATTTCGCTGTCCTTCTCATTCCGTTTCTGACGGAAGAGTAGCCTCGGCAGGAATATTCCGCTACCCAGAAGTGGATTTTCAGGCACGTGCCCTTCTGTCTCAGGGCCTTCCGCAATTTCCAGTACCTGCGGGTATTTATTTCACCCTTTCTCATCTCGAGGATATACTCACAAGCTCCATCTCTTACCAGAGCGAACTTCTCTACTTTCTAATCTTTGGAAGTAACACAGCGAACCACTACGTTGAGCAGGTATGGCCGGTTTTCTGGTTACATTGCATACTATTTCCCGAAACGAATAGTATTACATCAAGGCCCACATGAGGAAAGTCACTCCGATCGAGTACTTGGAGCAAATCATCCCAAGTCATCCGAAAAGTGCGTCGGCTCAAATCGTGCTTTCATAGCACCAAGATAATTTATCCCTGAATAACAGAACTTGGCTGCAAACGAATAATTTACGATACCAACTATCTAGCCTCGTTGGCGCGTCCAAACATGTCCCTCGTGTGGGATCCCATCGAAGCTATCACTGAAGATGGTATCCTCACTAAGAAGGGCAAGTGATGTGACATACACATTGTACATCTCAATGTCATTCGAAACAGGCCTGGCTGCTGTCGACGTGATCATCTATAGTACCGGCTATGTTACTGTGAGTCATTCGACTGAATTGGGTTCTTCCTAGTGGTCAAGACTTTTTCTCCAAATCTTAGGATGAGTACACGATAAGCATCAAGGGTAGCAAGCAACAGACGATTGCCGAGTACTATGAGGCTCAAGGCGGCCCTACGGCATACCTCGGGACCACACTTCCAGGTTTCCCCAATTTCTTCATGATATCAGGTACGGAAAATGTCTGCCGTCTCCTCCCACGGAGTCTACACATGGATTTAGGTGCCAATTCCTCAAGCGGGCATACTTCTGTGTTGTTTGCGTTCGAAGTTCAAGTGAATCCCAACCTTCTATATTGCCCCCGATTTTCATATCATCGCAGGCCCAATATATCATCCAGATGATTAAACCGGTCATCGCTGGAGCTGTCTCATCCCTGGAAATTACGGCCGAGGCAACTGAAACCTATAATCGCGATATCCAGGCTCGTCTTACGGGATTCGTGTGGACGACATGTGCTTCGTGGTACAGAGCCGGCCAGACCGGTAAAATCCATAGACCATTCCCCGGCCCGATGGCGCTATTTTGGTGGAGATTGTGGCGTCCGAACTGGAGCCATTATAAGGTGCAGAGTGCCACAGGATTGGAACCAGGCCGCCCATGGTATCACTCTTCAGGAATTCTGTTCGGGTGCTTCATCCTTGGAGTGGCAGCCGCGGTGTGTTTGGTTGGGAGATCAATTTGAAGTCGGGTGATTTGCGATACATGGAGGAGGCAAGGGCCAGGGATCGTACACGGTCAGCGGGCCTCCAAGTATGTCGAGTTCGTTGTAGCTCATGTCATGAGAATTGCCAGAGAAATGCGCGTAACTCCGAGTCCACGAAGCGGGGCACTATACACTAGTGCGGTTCAAGATCGACTTCGACTTTGACTCCGACCTGCCGCACAATGAAGGTAGGTGTTCCCACTGTTGGTTCTACAGTATCTAGACCGACGTTTAGTGTTAAACTTGAACCACGTCGGATCAGTCGGATTAATCCCGATTCTCGCCCGAGCAGCCCGAACAACTGAACCGACAGCTTTAGGGAAGGTTATTCGACTCCGCGCTCACAATGAAGGCTACTTACTAGCTTCAACAGCTAAACCTGGTTCGTGTCATCCAGCAACTCCTTCATGTGCCCGCCTCCTCGGGCGGAAACGAGCACAAGAGCCAGGCTTTTACTCAAAGTAGACCCGAACTGTCGTTCTTCGTCCCGAGCACTGATATGTGGTTGATTCGGTTGTCTAATAATGCCACGTTTCTGCTTAACTCCGCAATAGATATGCACGAGCCTGGCTCCCGCCTCCCCACTCAAATCCTCTCTGGTAACCTCGATTATGATGGCACAATTGGCCCCGGGATCGACCTTGGCAGTCGTATCGATATTGGCGGGCTACCTACTTCTCATATTCGGAACACAGACCACGATGAGGCATAGAGCACCACTACGGCCAAAACAACTACTTCAGGCCCACAACATCGCTCTGAGTGTGGTTAGCTTGGTCCTTCTGGTTTTTATGCTAGAGGAAGCCAGCCTTTTACTTCGCCGTGTGGGAGTCCTTGATGCGATGTGTGCAGAAGAGAGCTGGACGGAGGTCTGTTTCGGAATCACTACCTTTACCGTTGAATCTCAACGGCAACTCCACAGAAATTGGATTTGTATTACAGGTGAATATCCTTCTCAGGGACGCGGCATGTAACTCTGATCTCACAGGGTCAACTATGCGCTCAAGTATGTAGAGCTGCTGGACACGCTGTTCATCGTGCTCCGGAAAAAAAGACTGAGTGAGTGATCCGGAACTTAGAGAGCCCCTGTGCCCACGAATCCCGTCAGCGTTCCTCCACGTATATCACCATTCGTCAGCGATTATCCTCTGCTACGTGCAGCTGAAAAATCGCAGCACGCTGGTAAGCCTTACCTATATTCAATGGGTTGTACGGCTAACGCATGGTTGAAGTCGTGGGTCGCAATTACGGGAAACCTATTCGTGCACACTATTTTGTGTAAGTTTCAAAGTCCGCGCGAGCTCAAACCTCTCTCAACAGCTGCTACTTAGATTACTACTACTTTGTTACGGGCAGCGGATACCGCCCATGGGTCAGTACACATCTCACAAGTTCTCCTCTGGCGTCATACATACTCACGCCCGAGCTCGCAGTGGAAAAAGCATCTCACTGGCCTGCAGATCTTGCAATTCGTTGTGGTCGGGCCAACATCCCGTACGTAGATCCAGAGTCCTTGAACCAAGCACACATTTATCGCCCTGCGTCAACAGTCTGGGCCTTGGGGGTATCCCAGTTCTCGGTGCCTCGCAAACCGTGCTCCGTTACTTCCGCTGCGGCCCTCGTTGGCACTGTAACCCTGACCAGCCATTTTTTTCTCTTCGTCGAATTGTATTTTACGACGTATATCAAGAATGCCAACGCTGGGTGGAAGCCGATCGTGCGACAATGGGGAGCGAGGGCATGGAAAGCCGAATAATTATTCTCAGTTTCTTAATTTAGCATCCGCATCCAATATCATCCATCTTTTAGTAAAATACGTTCAAGTGTCAATTTGGTGAAAGTTTGTACAGTAAGGTCATTTATATGAATGTTGCTGCAGGGCCATAAATTGTCAGTATCGAACTGGCAGGTTGAGAAAAGGGGCAAGTCGTGGACCCCAATGTTACGGTAACATTAAAACTATTGCGGGACGAGAAAGAAAGAACGCTGAATCGAGAATCAAGTGCAATCTATTTACATGGTAGATCTAAGATAAGGTTTCACAATCAACGGCATCTGCGTGCCCTTCGCCATCTCACCCAATACAACCGGACGCTGCAACGGCGTACTCGTCCGTCCAATCCCACCTTTCGCAACGGCCACATGGAACTCAAACGCACGAAGCAGAGTAAACAGAAGCGCCTTTTGCCTGTAACAGGATTAACCGACAGCACGCCTACCATAGGAAGGGAACGTGCGACTTACTCGACGAGAGTGAACCGAAACCCGATGCAATGGTGCGGCCCTGCCGAGGCAAGATAAGGTTAGGCATTTTGGCGGTTTCCCTGAGGGCTATGTAGATGCTAACCGGCGAAGACGGTAAGCAGATTCGCCCACATCCCGGGGATGACGCTGACGGCGGGCGGAACATTCGCCCATCGCTCTGGCCTACCAAATACTATCAGCAATTATAACAAATTAAAGAAGCAAACTTGGTAGGACTTGAACTCGGCAGCATCTTCACCCCAGAGCGTCGGATCTGTATTAATGGCCAAGATCGGAATATGGATGATCTGCCCCTTTGCGATCCTAAATAATATCGCATCAGGATCGCGTCCTCGGTGAGAACACGGAACGCACGGGATGCTAATGTGAGTAATCCCCTTCTTGTCGACGTACGGCTTGCTGAGCGGCAGGGAATCATCGTCCACGGCCATCCGCGTCGTGAACACAAGAGGTGAGTGAACACGCATCGTCTCCCGCACGACCAGCTCGAGGTACGGCAGCGCATTTAGCTCGTCCATGGTCGGATTCTCCGTGGGCACGCTCAACAGTTCTTCGCGAAGTTTGGTTTGGACCGCAGGATGGAGGGAGAGCGCATGCAGTGCCCACGCGGTGGCCGAGCTGTACGAAAATATAACACAAAATCAGTGCCTATAAATAACCGCGCCATGCTAACGAACCTAGTCGTCTCGTTGCCAGCCAGAAAGAAGGTTGGCAGCTCTGGAATTTAGGATTACACGACGTAGCAACGCTGAGTCAAGCGACGTACGCGCAATAACCTCTGCATCGCTGAGACGCTGCCTCTCGGGCAGATCCAGCGCCATATTCGCCTTGAGCAGCAGAGATAACAAGTCCCTGCGGCCGGCGATGGGGTTCCCGGCTTCTGCCTTGACGGACGCTTTACCCTGCTGAACCAACTGATTCCCGACTTTCAGCATTTCCGTCCGTGCATTATTTGAAGCCCTTTGGCCGGGCAGCGGCTGTACACAGTCGATCAGAATCAGAACCTGATGTTGATTTATTTTACAGCGGGGCACTTGCCACTAGTTGCAGAATGGGAATAGCGGCCTGCGCGAGGCGGAAGCCCGCGTTCCGCTGCGCTTGAGGTGAACTGAACAGTTCCTCGAAAGCCTGACTGAGCTCGTTCGGCTTTCCGGTGGTGTCCATGCAGTTGAAGGCGTAATCGAAGCCTGGGTGGTGAGAAACATCGTAACGTTTTAAAAGATATATGAGACTAACCTGCCTGCCCGATGACATCCAAGGACATGCGCCTCAACCACGCAAGTACGTCGACGCGGACAGATGTGGTTCCTTCCGGGAGTTGAGCCGTCCAGGCATCGCGAAGCTACATCAATTCAAGAACTGCGTCAACGAGACAGAATATTGATGGCGTGCCTGAACTGCGTGCTCCACAAAAACCTCAGTAAGCCCCCGAATTTGGGCGACGCCAAAGGCAGGATTCTGGAACGATAACCGGTGAGTACGTCTCGATTACACGTAGCAGAAGAAATACCATGATTCTCCTCTGGGATAATCGGCTCCATCAGACTTTCTTCGGTAAGTAGAACATTCTACGTGCCTGACGTTTATGCTCTTCCGTCTCAACGGAAAGAAGACCTAGAGAAGATTCGCTTAGAACCGCGGTCGTAAATGTCACGCCAAACCTCTACCTCGGCCGAGGAAACGCCTAGCAGATACGAGAGCCAGCGGTACCTTTTGGTACACCGTGCTATGCGTAACGATGTGCGAAATAGCTTTTGGGTCCGACGTGTGGAGCTCCCGTATCTAAAGGCTGCATCAGTACATTGAAGATAATGACCGCGGTACATTACATTGAATAAGCCCTTGAACTGGAAAGTCGGACCAAACTCCTCTCGCCACTTGTCGGTCAACAGAGAATCATCCTGTCTGATTATCAGATCGCG
Source organism: Mycena epipterygia (assembly GCA_029281465.1). Lineage (NCBI taxonomy): Eukaryota > Fungi > Basidiomycota > Agaricomycetes > Agaricales > Mycenaceae > Mycena > Mycena epipterygia. Next base: position 550,980 of record JARJCQ010000049.1, on the reverse strand, counting down.
CGGCACATCTGGGGAGGAACAAATTACCGCCATTTCCTTGAAGTTCCCGAGCAGGATGCTGGGGTTCTTAGGTCCGTCCATGTCGCGCAGTGGGGACGTGAGGTCGCGGTATACGAATTGGAAGAAGTGGAAGACAGCGTAGCATAGCAGCGTGCACAGAACGGGGAGGACGAGCTGGAAGACCATGATAGTCGGAGCGAGTTGGTGGGTGGAGTAGGCCGAATGCCAGCCCTTTATAGGTGAGTATATGGAACCTCGAAGGTCATAATGCCACTCAGGTCCCATGCGATTGACTCAGCAGCGATGACGATGTAGACTTCTTCGGCGTAAGTAGGCTTTTCCAGCGACCCAATGCGGGACTCATATCCGCTCAGTAACGGATCGACGACGAAGGAACGGCCTCTGCCTAGCGCCAGATTAGGTAACAGGGCCGACGTGCACGAAGGCTCGGACTCGAAGGGGTGGCATAATGGACGAACTGGAGAGGACTGGTTATTGTGTGCGCATGAGGATGGAAACAGATGGAAAGCGGATATCCGGATGCCCCAGAGTTAGAGAAGCCATAACCCTCCATTCCAGGATACTCCATCTGGGTCGACGCAATTGTCGCGTCTGTCTTCTGAACGAACTTCAAAGTGCGGCTCGGAAGTGGCGAAGTCGATGTCAACGCGATGCCGCAAACGTAGAGCATGGAGCACAGTATCCGGTAAAGAAAATCCATCAAGACACATCGGACGAGGAGAGAATCAAGAGAGAATCGATGTGGCAAAAAACGAAGGAGAGGCGTGCCAAACAAGGATAAACGGCGGCCTTCCCCGATGATCCGGTAATAAGAAGATCTAGGCGGGTTTCAAGTCCATCCATAGAGAGATACGGGTAATTCTTTGACGGGGATCAAAAGCATCCCAAAACAGAAATTTTCTCGGTGCGCCTTCGGTACTGTCTTGGCTGTAAAAGGGTTGCGACTGAAAAAAAAAGTCAGCGTAGATGCTGCAGTGTTGTTCAAATACCACATGGAATTCGTGCACTCATGAACGGAGACCTCAAGAGCTTGTCAAGAGCACTGTCGTTGAATTTAATGCCTTAAATATACAACTAGAATATAATCGAGCGTCTACATCCACGAAAGTATACCTTCATCCACTCAGTGAAACATTGCCGTTCTAATTTATTGTTCCGTCCTCTGACACCCAGGGGTTCATCAAACTCACTCCGTCTCGGTCGTTCGTCCACCACCATTCTCGTGTGCGTATCTGATTGCTACGGGATGTCTGCGGTCGTCATTCGTGATTCGAGCTCCTCTATTTCCGTGTCTTCGTCGTCGAGATCCACAAGACGCTCACGAATGAAGGCGACAATTCCTGCGGACTCAGATCCGGGGCGACCGCCTTCTTTGTGCAGTGTAGGGAAGTCTTCGCTCCATTGGCGCATCAGCGCGTCTCGCTGACACCAATGCACAATCCCGAGGGCAGATAGCGGGCGCCGCCCTATTCACAATGTCAACCAAGCACGCACCATCATTGTGATGACTTTACTCAAGGAGCAGGAAATATAGGAGGTTGGCGCCGAATAAGAGAATGAATACCCCGTTCACAGATGTCCACAACCTACCAAAGGTGGCGAAGCCAGTCGGTTATGACTGAGGAGTCAATGTAGTCCTGCACGATTTGAACAGGGTAATTGATGTCGTTCCGCAGGCGAAGCCGTATCTGATCCGCCATTCGGCGGAGATGAACCCCCTTGCAAGACGAGTACTGGGTTCAGTATAATGGTTCTGAGTGACTAAAATCACAAACCACAGTGAGATCCAAGCTACGCTAACGGGAGCACAGACCATGATGAATCCTAGGAAGTCCAATGCGCTTTTGGAGAATATCTCTCGTTGCGTGACTGAGGATAGCGGAAAGGTGGAATCCACTCATTAAGAGAACGGCTTCGATATATGAATCTACATCGGAAGAATTTCTCCTGACCAGCCTTAACGTAGAGAATGCCCCTGTGTCATTAAAGTTCGCGGACACCAGTATATCACTCGAGGACCATAGGAAGGGGCCTGATACAGGAACGCAATATTAAATGATGTGGTCCCCCCAAATAAAAACGGACGACGCACAGGCGACCTTGTAGTCTGATGAGAAGGTAGAGTTTCCACAGGAACCCGCAGCTTCTTCAGCAGCCTCGGCACTCACGCTTGTAGTTATATTTGAGTTGCCGACATAGAGCTGGGAATCTCAGTGTAAGCCCTGCAGATCAAGATTCTAGTACAAACGAGAAGAATCGTATGATGGCAGATTGTGAACCCATACAGCGCAAGTACGCCCTGCCATATAGGATCGTCGATGCTGAGGTACCAGCATAACGTAGCGAAATGGTATAGGTGGTTGCAAGAAGCAGTGCCCGTAAGGTATAAACCCTGACCCAAGGGCTGGATCCCAACCGTTCGAGAGTGCGGTGGGTGGAGTAATTGTATTGACCGCGCGATGCATTCGAGACGGATGGGGATGCTAAGCCGATGCACTCTCTTTCATGCAATGTCTCCCCTTCTTAACCCAGTTCAATTTCTTCGCTGAAGGAAATGGGTACATCCTGCGAAAAACGAACGCACTTTCTAACGGATCGGCCTACGTGATACGCTCTGGCACCGTTCTTGCAGGTTCTTGCGCGCGGGGCATCTTCCGTCCATGATGCACGGCGTTGATGTTTCCATGACATCGGCAGGTGGTGAGAGCGTAGATATCAAAGATGCGTATGCTATGGGGACCCGGGAAAATCATTATCCCGCCTAGGAGGTTTGAATCTGGGTCCTGGGGGATATCAGCAAGCTGAATCACCCAGTAGAAAAAGCCAAAGATAGCCTTACTTGTGCGGACATTACAGTAATACATCTGAAAAGTTAAAAACAACTTTCTTACGGCCAGCGATGCCTGAGAATACACTCTGCCGCATCTGCGGCGTGCTCGTCATCGCAAATCATCTCGAAGGGAATTTAAATGATTGTGTCCCCCGATGTACTAAAATTGGCATGCGTGGATCATCGCTGCTGAACCGGACGGTTGTTGAGGACCAAAGAAAAACTGCGATGGGAAGGAAGAGGAAAAAGCTGGGGTAAAATTGATGCTACAAATCTGGAGGTCCAAGAACACAAGCAAACAGGGCAGCGTCCAACTTTCAGCTGAAATGAGGCAAGGCCCACCAATAGCGACGTGCTGAAAAGAGTGCTTCATGGCGCTTGCATCAGGAAATACAACGAAATTCTGAGTGATTGCTTCGGTTTCTTTAATTGACCTCCTAACAGGAACACAAGTTCCAACCAAACTTTCCTAAGGAACCAACGATTATGGGATGGACCGGCCCGACTCGGCTTGATCGCGGCAGGCAATATTGACGTGTATTTTGCACGTCTTGGCTCTGCCTTTCATCTCAAATCTTCCGGCGCGTAAGTAACTCCCGTTCTTCCTTCCTCTGCCGCATCTCCTATGTCAGTTGACATTCATATACCTTGATTCAGTTTTAATGCACCGTACCTTGCGGATTCCGGAACTGGTCGAGATGATATGCGATCATCTTTTGGAATTTTACCCAAACACCTCCACCGTTTTCCCCAGCCTTAACGCGTTCGCCCGGACATCCAAGTTTTTCCTGGATCCGGCGCTCGACTGCATCTGGAAGAAGCAATACACCCTCCTCAATTTCGTTAACTGCATGCCATCCGATTTATGGCTAAAAACGCGCGATGGCGAGGGCCTTGTGAGTTAGAACTTGAGCATTCGGAGTCACTTGACTGAACTATTTTGAAGCGCCTCCGTCGCCCGATTGCACCGGCAGACTGGGCACGTCCTTTGATGTACGCATCGCGCATCAAGCACTTTGTGTTAACGAAAGAGGCCGAAGGGGAGATGCTTTCGCGGCATATATTCGAGATTCTCGCCCATTGCATCCCTTGCGAGCACCTGTTCCCCAATCTCGAGACCATCGTCTGGTTCCCCAAGGACGAGTCCATATTCCCTTACATCCACCTCTTCCTTGGTCCCAAACTCGATGGCATCAGCCTCTATCTTGGCGACTCGATTTCGGCCTTGTCACTTCTGCCTACACTAAGCCAGAAATACCCGCGGTTACGCGTTGCCTCGATTAAAAGTACCCTCTCCGACGACGACGAACTCCAACTGCGAAGCATTACATTGTTTGTCGCTGGATTGACGCGTATGCACACCCTGGACCTCGATGTTATAGATCAGCCGGCTTTCGAGCACCTGGGTCAGCTTACGACCCTACGGTCCCTCAAGATCGGGTTGTTGCATCGGCCAGAACGTATTGTCGACGCCCTTCGTCTGCCGTTCCCAGCGCTGCGCATATTGAATTTCCGGCACACTCCCGTCGATGTTGCGTCTACGTACATCAATATGTTGGTGGATTGCAATCTGGCGATGATGACATTGGATATCCCCTCGCGTACGACGGCCCGCCGGATCACAGAACTCTACACTGGCCTCGTTGAAAATTGTACGCACACGGGCCTCAGTCTCCTGACTGTCCAGAATTCGCAATTCTTCACGTGGTCGACACCAGAGGACGACGAGATCTCGCACTACCTAATCCCGCCAGCCTCGGTCCGCAGCCTCTGCTGCTTCAACAACCTCGTCCTGCTGTGCCTCCAGTCTCCAGTCGGGTTTGACCTCGACGACGCGACGGCCTGGGAGATGGCGCGCGCATGGCCGAAGATGCGGATGCTCAGATTAGAGGCGGACAGGCACTCAGCACACCATCCATCGCATATGACCCTAAATGGTGTTCGCGCCTTTGCCCAGCATTGCCTAGATCTGGCCTATTTGTCTCTCACGTTCACCGCGATCGACGTCCCGCCGGCCGAGGGCGCGAGCGATGGTCCCAGACCGCGGCAGACGTGTCTGATCGCACTCAGGGTCGGCACGTCGCCGATCTCCTCGCCGCCGCAGGTCGCAGGGTTTCTCTCTGGGATTTTCCCGGCGCTAGAAAATATCTTGGTAAAAGATGAGACGGACGCCGACAATGAGGAGGGGGATGACGAAGAGGATGAAGATGATGGTGGTTGGAATGAAGTACAGGAACTGCTGCCGGTGATGCAGGCTTTGCGCGAAGAGGAAAGGTGTTGGGGCAAATCAGAATAGTGAACTGACTTCTATTTATGCAGTACAGTGATTCTCCCAATATAAACACCTCTGCGCAATCCATGCAATCCAATTTTTCACCCATGCGCGGGAGTTTATAATTCTAGCAAACGGTTCGCTCTTCCTCAACGTGGGTTTCAAAAATACATGCGTGTGCAGTGAAAGTATTGTCCTACTTCGACTTGCTTCTCCAGGATCCTACCTTGGATTACTCACCGGTGAGAAGTGGTTCAATGATGTTCGCCTCTCTTGCATCAGGATTACTGAGCTACTACACGGCATTTCTTCTATCATTCAAGGGATCGACAGTCCATCGAAAATCTGCTTCCACAATTCAGTAGGCGGGATGCCTCATCCTAGGTTCGGCGTCGATGTCGTGAGCCGCACGTATGTCGAGAATGAACGAGCGAGTAGAAGTCGCGGATCCATGCGTAGCCCGCGTCCGGGGGACGAGTTGGGGCGTGTCTTGCGACGGGTTGTCCCCTACGCTATGCCCGAGTCCGACTCGGACGATGATGAGCATCGGGGAGATGTCCTGTAGCAAGTGGAATTCCAAATCAAGTTCGCAGGTTGTAACACTGTCCTACGCACCATCATCTGGGGCACGGCGCCACGAAGCACGTTGGTGAGCGGCTGTGTAGTATCAGCGATCGAATTCTGTGTGCAAGGGATGAACTACTCGCTGTGAAATTATAAGTAGTCCACACAACGAGGCTGTTGGCCTGAATCGAACCGGGGAAAGAGACCGATATGAGATAGGCTGCCACGGTGACACAATAGATCATGCCGGATTCCAATCTATCCAATATATCTGAGGGATGTATCATTGCGAGGTATGTATAGGAAACATACATCATTGTGATTACGGTGCTGTACTGGTGAGCAAAGACTGACTGGCCGAGAACACGGGCGTCACGCCGAATCCACCATATTCTTGACGCTGAAATACCAGAAGCTTTAGTGGTCGTACGCAAGGAAGAGGTCTGGGAACTTACCCGTCAAGAACATCAACACGACATTCGTCAAGACACTCATAAGAAAGGCCGTACGAGAATTGATGTAAGAATTGGAGCCCGAATGATCGTCTCCATATGCGCAGAGGTAGCCCAGGACTGCCGAAATTATTTTAGAAATAACAAATTGGGTTGGTACCTGTGGTAGTAGATAGCATGAGAACCGGAATAATCATGACATGGCCGTTTTTCCCCCAGATCATGAAACAGCGATATACCTGCGCCGGAAAAAAAAAATTGATCAAGTGTTGGGAATACTGGATAGGAAGAACCTACGAAGAGGCTGTCGGTGACAGCGCTGGTGATAATGTTAGCATCGAGGGAGGGTTTCAATTGTGTCGGCTCACTTATTCGTGACGAGGAGGAAGTCCTCAACGGTGAAAAGAGTCCCATATGGATTCGGTGCACGTAAAATCTGGGCACGCTCCACCTCTAATCGCAAGCCGGAAAATTTGAAATGCTGACACATCGGCGCGGATGCGAATCCCCAGTTGCAGCGTCGCGAGGATGGCCATTAAACACGTCGCAGCCGCGAGGCTCCGCCGCCCAGCAGTCGTGCGGTGATAAAGAACATCAGTCGCGATAGCAAGTAGGACCAGTAATACGCCTGAGATGAATGACGACGTGAATTTTGGCTGGAGAGCGAACGCACCGTAAAGCAAGATCTCCACCTATGCACAAGAATTAACGCAAAGGTCGGTGTATACATTCGAACTGCAACACATACACATGTTCCGTATGCCCGCGAGAGCGCGAAGTCTAAATAGTCCGCGAGCGTGGTGGGGTCGACGGTGTAGTTCATTGTGAGGACTTGAATCGGGTGTAGACCTCGACGCCGCTATCGATAGCTAAATATCCACATCCGAGTCACGCAGGCTTCGCGGACGCGGATCCCATGGTGAAGCTTTTGCCGTGGGCCCCTATATCCCCTTCATACCTTCAGACGTAAGAGGTCTAGATAGAAGTCACCCATCCACAGCAGCTGAACCGCAGCCCGCTGCTCTGAAATGCCAGGATTCGCACGTCATTTTTTGTATCTAGCATCGAACCAGGTCGCAAACGAAACTGACTTGAGGGCATCAAGATGGCAGAGGCCTGCTGAGTGTCATGCTTATCGCAATGCGGATGGTCTACATAGAGAACTTGACCTGTGAGGCATATTCGATTCAGAGTCCAGACGGCCCCTAACTGTTCATAGTCGCCGAGGTTGCCACAAAGCTGCTGCCGCCGCTCGGACACCAACGAAGTCTAGAGTCGGTTTCCCACAGCGGAGCGTGCATGAATAGCCCCAGTGATAAGCGCCTTCGAGCTGCGAAGTGCCACGCCGAAGAGGGAAGAAGATCATTGGCTCACGTGATCCGTCGCGACTCCATGGAGTGGCAAACAGCCCACAACATGCCGAGCAAGTTATTTTTGCCGATGGGAAATGAGGTTGGAAAACGTGCATCGCGTGTAATTAAACTAGAAGAATGCCTACCTCTTTGCTGACGATGTTTGCACAGCTGGTTGACTCTTCCAAGATTTGAGCAAACCAAACTACCCGATTATGTTGTCCAGACCATTCGATTCTGCAACATTGACTCTATCCACCGTGGGGCTGAGTGAAGCGCGGGTTTTTCGGGAGAAGTTTATCGCGGAGCGACCAAAACGGAAGTGGGGTCTAGTTACTATTTATTAGTGTGTAGAGTTTGGCCGCTGGTTTAGAGTAAATTCCAAAGATACACGTCGATAATGATCCTCCAGACTTCCATTCGCACTCTTGTGCCTTCCGTCCTTGCTTTACATTTTATCTTGTCCGATCGGGATTCCTGAAATATTAGACGGGCATTTATTCTACTTTTCGAGGAACAAAAAATCCATCCGATATCCTTCAAGTCTGCTGCAACACATGAATGGGCGCGATGTCCGTCCCAAGCTCTACATCGCTGTTGTGTGCGCAGATGTCGAGAACAAATGAAGGCGCACGGGTAGGCGCAGCGTTGGCGGTGGGCCTCCGAGGGCCGACTTGGGCCCCATCATCCGATGCGGTGCCCCTAACGCCATGGCCGATCCCGACTCGGACAATGATGAGGATTGGGGCGACATTCTGTACGCATGATTCTCAATGAACTTAGGAACCGGCACCATCCGACGTACCATTATCTGTGGAACAGCGCCGCGAAGTATGTTGGTGAGCGGCTGTGGGGCAGCCATCCATCCATCAGTGATCCAACTAGGTGCTATGGCAGGCGATGAGATATGTACTGACTGTGAAATTATAGGGAGTCCAGACATCGAGGGTGCTGGCCTTGATTGCACCGGGGTAAGAGATGGAGATGAGAAAGGCTGCGACGGTGATACAATAGATCATGCCGGATTCCAATCTGTAGTGCAGGCGATGTTTATTGGGATGTAGAACGCGTCGAGGGATAACGCACATGATTGCGATTGCGGTGCTGTACCGGTGAACACAGGCTGTCTGGAGAAGAACACGAGCGTCGCGTCGGATCCAACATATGCGCGAGGCTTTAATTTTAATTTCGTCAGCTATTGTCCGCCAGGCGGGAGTCCGGGGACTCACCTGTCAGGACCATCAAAACTATATTCGTCAGGACGCTCATGAGAAAGGCCACACGGGAATCGATGAAGGAGTCCGACCCCACATGGTCGTCTCCGTATGCGCAGAGATAGCCCAGCACTGGCGGAAAGGTTGAGATGTGTTATGAGAAAAGGTGGCCATTTACTTGTGGTTATAAATAGCATAAGTATCGGGATGATCACAACGCGTACGTTCTTTCCCCAAATCATAAAACAGCGGTAGATCTGACCGGGGGAAAATAATTAAACAAGTGTTGTGAATGCTGGAGGGGACGGACCCACGAATAGGCTGTCAGCGATGGCGCTAGTGCCGGTTGTTAGAATCGAGACTGAATTTTGATTGCGTGGACTCACTTATTTGTGACCAGGAGGAAGTCTTCCGCAATATAAAGAGTGGCATAAGGATTCTGTGCGCTGGGTGCGCGGGCAAAGTCTGGCCACTCTCCGCAGCGAATCGCGAGCCGGAGAATTTGGAACGCTAAGACATCGGCGCGGATGCGAAGCCCCAACTGCAGCGTCGCGAGGACGGCCATCAGGAAAGTCGCAGCCGCGAGGCTACGCCGACCAGCCGCTGTGCGGTGGTACAGAACATAACTCGCGATAGCAAGTAGCACCAGCAGTACACCTGTGACAAACGACGTGAAATTTTGGAGAAGTCACTGGAGGGTGAACGCACCGTAAAGCACGATCTCCACCTATGCGCAATAATCAATGCAAAGTCGTTGTTTACATGGGAACTGCAAGACAAACACATGTTCCGTACGCCCGCGAGAGTGCGAAGTCGAAATAGTCCACCAGGGAGATGGGGTCGATGGTGTAGTTCATGGTGAAGATTGTGAATCGGCGGCATCCCGACGCCGCTGTCGAGAGCTTTCTATCCACATCCGAGTCACGCAGGCTTCGCACCCGCGGATCCGATGCTGAAGCTTGTGCCAGATAGGCCGCCGTATTTCCCTTGCGACCCGCAGACGTAAATCTTCTGATATGTGTCAGTCGTCTACCGCAGTTGAACCCCGTCTGAACTGCCAGGCAGGATTTAGGCGCCCATTTCTAGTCTACCGCCGATCAGCCGGCGTCTTGCATAGCAGTCAGAGACGAAAATGACTTGAAGGCACCAAGATGGGGAAATACATGCTGTATCCCGCGTTTATCGCGGCTACGTAGAGAATGTGGCCTGTGACGTCAATTCAATCCAGATAGTACCGCGTTTTTGAAACGTGGAGTCCAGGATGGAGAGGTTCCGCAGCATGGAGCTTGAACTTCGACTATATCGAGGGATCAGTGAGGTGCAGGCTGCAGAAGGAAATCAAGGACTCCGGAGGGCGGAAAGGAAGGAAGGATGCACGTGATCCGTCGCGACCTCCGCGGTATAGCAAACAAGTAGCAACAGCACGAACGTAATACCCCAGCTCATTGCAATTCTCAAGATGTACAGTATTTTTCTTTCTTTCATTCCCTAGAAAAATTAAATACCTGGCTCCCACTCCCAGGCCGCCCTTATTAAAACAATCAAGCCTGCTTTCCCAGCTCCGTCAGCGAAATATGTGTTCCGGAATCCAGATCACGGTCGGCATGGATGTCGATAACCACCGATTCAGTAGTGGGAGCACGGGCAGCCAAAGTCGACAGGACACCTGCAGTGTGTCTGCGAGGTGGATCTTGTCGCGCAGGATGCACACTGCTATCCTCGACGCTCCGTCCAAGTCCAACTCGAACAATGATGAGCGTCGGCGCAATGTTCTATCCGTGGACCTCAGATTGACCTCCGTCGAACACAAAAAGGGTCACACACCACGATCTGCGGCAGGGCGCCACGGAGCACGTTGATCATCGGCTGGTGGCCATCAGCTATAGAAAGAGAGGCGAGCGAAGCGACTTGCTGCGAAATTGTTACTGTCGGAATTCCAGACCGTGGCGGAGATCAGGTAGAGCGTGATGCTGAGACAGTATATCGCGCCAGATTCCAATCTATGAGTTGTGTTTAATTAATGCCAGTTGCATCGAAGATCGACACACATGATTGCGATTACAGTGTTGTATACTCGCAGAGAACTTGATTCGAGTACGATACAGGCATCGCGGCGAATCCACCATATCCTTCCCGCTGCGAATATGTCAGACAGCGTTAAGAATCTGCAGAGTCCAACAACGCACCCGTCAGAGCCATCAAGAGTACATTTGTCAGGATGCTCAGAAGAAACGGGATCCGTGAATCTATGTAGGAGCCGGACTGTGAATAGTCGTCCTTGTATGTGCTGATGTACCCTAGTACTGCGGAAGGGTTTAGTGAGCAAAGGGAAATCTATAAAGCTCGCTACCGGTGGTGATTAATAACATGAGGATTGGAAGAATCACGACATGAATCTTGCGCCCCCAGATAATGAAACAGCGATAGATCTGCTCGAAGCAAATAAACAACGAAGAGAAACTAGAGGGACAGTGCGCACGAAGAGGCTATCGGTGACGAGGCTAGTGAAGCTTATCAGTGTGGGCGGAACCGAAGTTTATGGTATACCCACTTGTTTGTGACGAGGAGCAAGTCCTCAATGATGTAGAAACGGTCGTACAAAAGGAAGTAGCGGACTGTGCGAGCCGAATGAGGCCAAATCTCACCCTGAATCGCGAGCTGAAAAAGCTGGAAGGACAACACGGTTTCCCCGACGCGGACCACCAACTGCAGCGTCGCGAGGACCGCCATCAGTGAAGTCACAATCGCCAGAAGCAGACGCCCCTCGCCCGTGCGGTGGTACAACAAATACACAGAGGCGGCCAACAGGACGAGGAAGATTCCTGCGGTGAGTGGTTCAAACGTTGGATCATCATGAGACGCACAATCTCACCATAAAGCAAGATCTCAGGCTGTAGAAGGAATCAATGAGGTGTCAGGTTTTGCAAGAGGATACAAACGCATGTTGCGTACACCTGGGAGAGGGAGAACTCCCAATAGTTGGAAAATACGGTGGGGTCGACGGTGTAGTTCATGCTGAAGTGCTGAATTAGCGTTGAGTTGACGCGTGCTGCAAGACGCTATAAGATCTAATGTACTGCGGGTCATCATTGAAACTCCCGCTCATACGCCACAATATATGCCGTCAGTCCTGCAGGCGTCCTCACCAAAGGAACGTTCATTTACTGTTCATTTACCGCTTGTCAACGTGAAAATGATCGGTTTTCACTAGGTACGTTATGTACAGCTTCAAACGGGGTTCGAGTCGGGTAATTGACTGTCCAAAACGGAGTGAGAATTGAGGGAAAATCGGAGTGGCCAGATCCAAGAGAAGTGTCGTGCGATGCATTTCATCTATCCTCCAGGTCTACAACCGGACAGATTTCAAGCTGAGGGGATCCCGAATTCGGTCTGGAGCAGAGAAGGCAGTGCGAAAGTCTGACATGACAGGCTCCGGCGTCAGTGTCATAAAGGAGCTCCAGAATTTGCACAGCAGCCAGTTGGTCCACGCTGACTTTGATCGGAGATGCGAGGGATGATTCCGGCGGCGGAAGAGAGAGAGAGAGGAAGCACGTGAGGCCGCGCGTTCTGAAGAATGACCAAACACACTGCCTCAATAATGCGTACAAGACATGCCGGAGCTTCGCTCCGGCGTGAGAGTGCGGCTCTCGTTCAAAAGTGATTAAGAGGTTTGGGATAGAGCTCCAGCTCAAAAATTGTTCAAGAGCATTTTATCTTCGGAAGATAAAAAAATCTCAGCATACGTGTTTATGGTACAAATAGTTGATATAAGCTAGAATAGGGGTTGCGACAGAATGGAACAGAAAGCCAGACGAGGAGGGATTTCCACATCGCGGCCATCCGTCTCTGCCACAACGCGATTACAGTCGTTTTCCTCGCTCATTTACTTATCTTGATTAAAGTAGAACAATTTATCGAGGGGTCTCGAGATGAGCAAGGTCAGAGGGAGTCCGAATCGCAGAGGGAGGCTGTAGTATAAGTATAATAGGGTAGTTTCAAGCCGTGGAGGAAGTTAACGTGGAGGACAAGATGCCGATTCTACATTAATGATAAACAGCGTGTCAAACGAAAACGAGTATAAACCTCACCAGATTCACCACACGTCCCGTAATGCAGCGGATGGGGATGCCTTTGGGTGGAAAATATCAAGATGCGAGTTGTACCATGTTGTAACGCCTTGATGTTATGTAGGGAACATTGAGGATTTGGTCACGGCCGCATCCGGGTGGGCCAACGGAATATCTGACCCTGTACCAACCTTGCTGGGGGGGCAGATATCCAGGACCAGGGAAGGGAAACGCGCAGATGCGAGGGGAGAACTCGCGATCGGCATCGGAGGTCGTGGGTTATCTGACACCGTCTCCTCGACGCTGTAGCCAAAACCAACACGGACGATAATCAGTGTTGGAGCGATATTCTGCTTGATGCTTTAATTTTACGTCGAAGGACGGAAATACAGTCACACACCATTATTTGTGGCACCGAACACCGGACTACAGCATACAGCGGCTAGGAAACGGTCAGTTGTTCATGATATGGTAGGTGGAAGAAGGTTGATAATCACATCGAGGGATGGTGGAAGGTAAACGGAGATCAGAAAGAGTAAGATGCTTGCGCAGTAGATCGCGCCAGATTCCAATCTGTGCAAGTTGCTCGTTAATCCAAGTATAACTTTCAGTTGAAGCACAAACATGATGGCGATGACGATGTTATACCTGCGTACACATTGAGACTGGACTAAGATACAGGCATCGCGCCGGATCCACCAGATTCGACCCGCTATGAATTTGATTTGGCATGGAGAAGTTGGAAGAAGGATATATATCAACGCACCGGTTAAAAGCATCAACACAACATTCGTCACCATGCTCATGGCGAACGGGACCTGGCCGTCGACATATGCGACCGAGCTTGAATAATCATTGGTGTAGGCACAGAGATAGCCCAATACTGAGCGATAGGTGAAAACATGGACATTAGCCGGGACTGGGCGATCCTACCGGTCGTAGCGAGCAACATGATAACGGGGACAACGACTACCTTTATGTTGCGTCCCCAGATGACAAAACAGCGATGGATCTGATTGAAAGAAAAATTAAAATGACTGCGTGTCAGGTACTGCATGGAGACAACAAACGAATAGGCCGTCGGTGACTACGCTAGTGGAATTTGTTAGCAACATTAATCTGGCGGAACTAGAGTTAGGCGTGCGTACTTGTTTGTGACGAGGAGGAAGTCTTCGACAGTTTGGAGGCTTGCGGCCAAATCGCCTGCGTGGGTTGCCCTTTCTGAACTCCCGAAGATTTCACCCATAATCGAGAGGCGGAAGATTTGGAAAACTGAAATGGAGGAGCGAATGCGGATGGCCAGCTGCAGGGTGGCGAGGACGGCCATTGCTGCCGTCGCAGTAGTGAGAATTCGTCGGGCTGGGTTCCTTCGGTGGTACAGCAGATGCCCGGCAACACCGAACAGCACGAGCAGGATACCTGGGACGAGCGACGGTATAAGATCATTGGAGAATTCCAGGACTACTCGACGCACCGTACAGAAAGATCTCCGCCTAAATAAGGAATTAATTAGCTGGTCCTAGGACTTCATGAAATGCAATACGTACAGAGGTCCCGCAGCTCTGAGAAACTGTCCAGTACCAATAATCGTCGAGCCTGCTGGGGTCGACCGTGTAGTTCATGGTGAAGGGCTCGGTTTCAAGATGAAGCCGCTGTAGCTGACCTTGGCAGTTATAAGCATCATCATGCGTTTGAAGGTACCCGCCCTATAGTTCCAAATAAGCCTGCATCTGCCCTCGTCCTTGGATCCGTCTGACAGCGATAAATGCGATGATGATGGACTCTACTGCGCGAAAATAGTAAAATTCACTTGCAGGTGCATCCATTTGCGAATGTCGTCGACCTTGGTCTACCCGGCAAAGTCAGAAGTTTTCGTGGATTTCACGTTGAGGTAATCTGGTGCGTGCCCCATTTGCTTGGAATGCAGAGGAATAATTAGAAAGATATAGATATGCTGTGCCAATGATGCCTACTCGGACAGCTGGCAGCAGCCAGTGGTCATGTCTATGGCGGCACGAAGGGAGCGGTAGAAGGACCAAGGACGGGTAAGCTGCGGTGCGGCAGAGTTTGGACGAGATCGTGGAGAAAATCAAAAGAGAAAATTGAGTGGCCGGCATCCACGTGATCGAACGCGTCCAGATCGGCACGGCAAACACACCCCAACAACATTCAGGCGGTGATGTCGCAAAAGATTTCAACTTGAATTAATGCCGGAATACAAGCCCCGCGCTCCACTATGAGCTCCGTTTCCCGGAGGTAATTCAGTGCGCTGAGGGATGCTGAAATCAACATTAAGTTTTACAGTGACCCCGGGCCAGAGACTCGATTCAACTTGAATTGCGGATAGTAATAAAGACGAGGATGCAACACAACAGGGTATGAATTGGATTAGGTACGGGTATCTCTGCGATAGCAACTGAATAAATACCGAGACAAGCAGCAACAAAAACGATAAAAATGAAAAGACAAAAAGGTTTCACACGAACTCCTTTGCATCCCATTTGGCCCAAAACACGTCCTGCTCCTCTGTTTCTGGCTCCGTCTCAGAGTCGGAAGGCACGCACGTGTCGTCGCCATCAGAGCTGACAGCAAACAAGGAGGGGAAGCGCGCGGGCAGGGGCAGGAGAAAGCGGAACGGCGTGGGGGAGCGGGCGCGCGAGAGGGATACCGCGCGGCAAGGGGAATGGGAGGACTGGAGGCGGTTGGGAGCGGGGGAGGGAGGCACAAAGACGCGCGGGGGCGTAGGGGCGGGGTCCGAGTGTCGCCCGTCGGCGGCATCGCGGATCTTCTGCTCGGCGTCGATTTCCTCCTCCAGCGCACGCAATTTACGCAGCTCGACGATGGTTTCGATCTCCTCCTGGGTGGGAGCGTGGAACACGCGCGGGCGCAGGGACGGCCTACGGGCAGACAACGACGATGTTAGATGAGGCGACGAGGCAGGAGAGGGCGACGGGGGGAGTGCATGAAGCGCGGGCTGATTATAGTGAGGCCATGGAGGAGCCAGGAGGAGCTTCTCGGATGGTGGCGGAGCGGGGGCGTTGTACTTGGGGTCGTTATAGTGAGGCCAAGGAGGTGCGATCTCGCTCGCCTTAAGCGGGCGCTCTACGCGGAGATCAGGAAATTGTCGCTGTCGATAGCCATACCAAGGCGGTGCGAACGCGTATGAGGCGTGAACTGGAGGCGACGCTGAGGGGTGATCCGATGTCTGTGGTTCGTGGTCGTCTCCGCCAGGGAGGTAGACATCACCGGTGAAGTTGGGGTCGAGGAGGAAGGATGGAAGATGGAAGATGGGCTGGGGCTCGTTTATGGCACAGAGGTGGCCCGACGCACAAGTATCCTTGACGGCTTCCGGGGTCTGCAGATCGTCAGCGGGGTAAGAAAGACGGTGGCAAGGCCGACTCACCATCCCCTGATCGACATCTCCGACATACAGCATTTGTTCCCAGAGCGCGTCGTTTTCGACGGACTTTGCGAGCTGTGGAGATGGATTAGCGCGGTACCACCCAAAAGACGCGTTCAAATCTGACCTTGAGACCGAAAGAATTGGTGGTGGCAATCATCGTGAGCCGAGGTGGTTGGCAGTAGGGATGCTGATGAGTGGCGGGCGAGGTGCCTCTTTCAATCGAATCCGAGTGCAATAAGCCTCGGGTGAGTGGAGTGCAGAAGAGAGGACGCTGCCTTTATCTCAAAGTCCGGGCGTCTTTTAAAGGTGCAGCGCTTTGGACCAACGCGTGATCGTGACAATGACGGATGCTGTGTTGGCGCTTTGGTGGCTTTGGGCTCCATTCCGCATTGGTGGCTTTGGGGCCATTCCGCATGCGGGAGGCGCATCTGCATTGTCTTCGGCATCTTCCTCTCCACGCTGCGGACCCAAGACATGAGGCATATAATGGCGAGCCACTCGACCCAATCCGCGCGTTCCCAAACGAGTAATTTCCCAGCGGGAATACATTGTGGCGGTGTCGCGCCCTGAGAATAGGCGGTTGATAGGCGGTCTTTCTGTGAGAAAAGCAGAGAGAAGACATAAACCCGTACGTAAGGCTCGGTGAGCTTGTAACGAACAAAACCTCCTCGTTGATCGTCGTCTGAATTTCCGCGCCCGCCTCAAAGCCCTCCGTAGCGAATAACGAATAAGGTCCAGAATATCTTCAGGTGGCTTCTTGTTGACTAGCATTCGAGTCAGACTAGCTGGTAATTCCAACGACACCATGTGCTTGCTTTTTTCCCCGCTGTGTTGGAGATTGAGCTCTGCATTCGGGATACATTGGACAGGGAAACCGCGAGTTCCGCATCGCAGAACGCAGAATTTCTCGAAAGCTATTGGTCCGAGGCGGAATTGCGAATTTACTCATGGGTAGGGCGTCAGGATCCACAGCAGACAGAATGTCCCGGGTACTAGCGGCGCCGTGTCAGAAATAGCGTAGATCCCACGGCGAACAAATGTCCCTTAGCTTGCAGTGTTCGCCAGTCTGAGAGGAGTGCGGTTGCGGAGACCAGGAACTCCGATCGAAAACGGGAGCTATCGACAAGATGGAATGTGCGGATCTAATTGAGGTATGTGAACATTATATCAGCAGCTCACTTGAGGACGCTACAGTACCCGGAGGAATCAGGATGGAATCCAGTAATTGTCTTCGTCGCGTTGGACTGGGACAACTCCCACTCGATGTTGCGAAGGTCGAGCTTAGGTTTAAATCTCCGGAAGGAGGCGAGCAGTTAGATGACCGTCGCTTGGAGAAGACAGAAAGACGACAATTTAAACTCCGACCGGCACCCGATGCCGATGTCCCACGCCCCTGAGGATCCGCGGAGAAAAATCAAACAGTGGGAAAATAAGGCCGGTCTCGAGTTGTACGAGCTTCTCCGGGGGCAGGCATTACCTTCTTTCTTACTCCGCTATTTCCCGCTACTCTCCTGCATGATTCATCTAGCTCCAGCTCATTTATTGACTGGATTGGAAAACTCAGGATTCCTCGCACCACTTGTGGCCCGAGGTAGTCCTGAGCGTTGTGTCGAGAATTTATCAACCCGCACGCCGCCTCCTTGACTGAAGACTTCGAACGTAAAGAACTCTGACGTTTGATTGGTGGCCTACCAGCGCTCGTCTGCTATCATTTGGAGTACGAATGTCAGTCGATTCTTCTGCGTCCGGTGGCTTGCCAATGCATCGAATCTACCCCGTTTCCGATTCCTCCGCACAGATGTCATATAACAGAACAGCGCCCACATCAATGTATTATAATCTTCTGCCACTGTTCGACTGGTGTTGAACGTGTTCATCAGAGAGAAGGATGTGCATTAGAGAGAACGGCGTGAAAACGTCCCCGTCCTGTAAAAAGCTCGGGATATCGAATCCGAGCTTCTCCGGACCGACTCGTGAGAAGTAATTAAGTATTTAGAGCTTGGCGTTTGACGTGACGTCCGTTCGACAGTCCCGACTTGGAATCAGGAGTGCGAGTACACCTGGGATCAGGAACGGTAGTACATTACACATGCATTCAATCCACACGCTCGGCACCGCGCGGAATTTGAATTCTAGATGATTAACTAAAGGTTCGGTCAGCTACCAATGGCAAGGGTGCAAAGCAAAATGATAGACACCTCACCCATAGCGAATCAGCGATTGCGCGACACGTGGGTGGCGAGTTTCGAGCACCGTAGGATGGAAGTGGAGTTTATGAAGTTGTGTACGACAATGTCACGGTTCAGCCTGCATTCCGACAACCGACTTGCTCACTTCGAATTCGAGATGATTAACAGTTAACTGTGAGTTCGGTCAGGGACCAATGGCAAGGTTGTAAAGTAAATGGCGGACGCGTGACCCAGAGCGAATCAGCGATTGCGCTGCACGTGGGTGGCGCGTTTCGAACAGTCGTAGGATAGGTCATGAAATTGTATACGACAACATTCTCAGAAGCCTGACAGGGAGGGCGTCTCAGAGCTGCTACTAACGGGGTCTTACCTGTCAGTCCAGTCTCCTGTAGCAGATATCCACACATGGCAGGAATTATGTGGGTGAGGATGTAAATCGAGTGAGATTAAGTAGTGACTTAAGTTAGGGGCTACAGTACACTCGTGATCCCCCTCGTGACTCGCTCGTGACCCGATAAGCAGGCGCGCCACAGCTAACACGACCAAACCAAACGCGTCGGCCCCTGCCCTGACATTTGCTTGGGATCGCATGGGACACTATTTTGAACGAACGTTTGCAATCGGTGAGAGTGGTTCTCTCACGCCGGATAAGGCTCCTCTGACACCGGTACACTGCTCTGATCTTTGACATTGACAGTCTTTGACATGGGTGCAATTTTGTGTGGATAAGTCCGATAAGATTAATATAGAAGGAACGATCTCTTGATTGTGATTAACGGGTCCAATCCTCCGCGGGATCCACATGTCCATTTACAGAATGTATGCGGGAAGATATCTTCCAACTAAGGACATCCTGGGAACTCATGAGTGAGAGACATCGATTGGACGACTACTATCGGAAACATATTTGTGCGACGACAGCGGGCGGGGGTTCATTTTACGTATCCCACAGCCTCACCAGGCTTCGAAGCCTAGACCCTCGGATATAGTGAGATATATTGAGGGTCTCCTTCCCCTTCCACGCAATCCATCAGTCGTCGGGGAAGGTGTACAGGGGAAGCCAAGCGAAGGCATCTTATTCTCTTGATAGAGAACCGCGCAGGAAGAGACAACAACTCATTTCCGAGATGACCACAGATGACTACCAGTTCCTAAGCTACAGATCTAATGCGCAGTTGTCTTGTAGGGTCTTCTACGCTCAAATGGCAAGGCACCAGTTCGGCTATCGTATCAACGGCTCGCTTGATGTAAGGTTCCGCATTGATTCTGTATCCCCGCAGATCCCCACTTTCCCCGCCGAATTCCTCGGCTGAGCAATTCCACCCAAATGGATGGACCAACGCCAATAGGCGCCAATACTCATCTAAGCGCATGCGGTAGGTACTTATCCCGTTCTATTCTGTTCTGTTGATGGCATCCGATTGATTATCTTTGGAAGGAATTCGGTTGATAATAATCGGGGTTGCGAGTGGGTTAGCGGTTAAGCCCGGGGGGTGAAAAGTCAAGAGGTGAGCGATCTCTGGATCTTTGAATATTTCCCACGACCCCCCCCCCCTGGAAAAGGCAATTTCATCAGATGGCATCAACTCGTCAAACCTCACTTGAATGCTTGCTCTCTCGCCCAGCACAAAGATATTTCGCAGCCGATCATATATCCACTTCTATTTACCTCTGCCTGCACCTTTACACTCTTTTGTATACTTCTATTCCCAACTTGCTCCCAACTCAACGCTCAGGACGAAGTGATGTGGCTGTGTGATGCCGACGATCCGACGTACCATCGGTGATTCGCGTCGCCAGATCATATTCAAAGATCCAGAGATCGCTCACCTCTTGTGAAAAGTACTGATGAGGAAATTTACTCAGATCCGCCGTACTTCGGCTCGGCAAAGATCTTCTGAAATCTGTCGACCACTTTCAAGTCAGAGAGTGTCTTTCAACATCGATGAGTGGCAGGCAGTCTGGCAGGTACAGGTGTATACGTGGGCGTGGGCGTGGGCGTCTGTTCCAAAAAACCGGAGGTAGAGGATTGATCCTCCCTTCGTGGCGCTCTGCTCTTGATTGGTGGAATCAACTGCTATTAGGATCCGCGGGCAGGCTTCGACCGTTGATCTCGGCTAGTGTTGTCACCAGCGTTCTGTTCCGTCAATCACCTTCACTCACAGCCTTTAAATCTGCGCCGGTAGTCAGGTAGCTATCTATGCCACTATGCGCTACTAGACAGCATTCGACAGTCCTCGCCTCTGATCACCAATGTCCGCAAGGCTTGTATGCAGAAAAACGTTAATTCCAAGAAGACATATCAGCCTTCGATGCAAGATGCTGAACATCGAAATGCACTTCCCTTGATGGTCATGATTGTGCGCGACCCCATCACAAATCCGTCTACAGGGTCTGATTTCAACGGCATGAACGCGCGGCGTTCACATGGCTATGCGCACGTACACATATAAATTGCCAGCTCATCGTCATGCCTAATATTACTTACTCCTCGCTCAATCCCCACTACGACGATGAGCTCCAAGTTGGCCAGTCTAAGCGATGTCTCTGACAAAATATTCGACTACGTGATTGTCGGCGCCGGTGTACGTGCTCGCTGCACATCTGGCCGTTTCGATGGACTAAAGGAATCTGTGTGTAGGCGGCGGGTATGACGCTTGCATCGCGTCTCACCGAAAACCCCAACGTCACGGTCGTCGTTCTCGAGGCCGGGGAGGACAACCTGAACGACCCCACTATCATCGTTCCTGCGCAGTTTGGCCGCACCTTCTTTAACCCCAAGGTCAGTGCGCCATATCCATCAAAATGTGGCGTGATTTCTGATATCGGGATCAAAAGTATGACTGGGCGTTCAAGACGGAGAAGCAAAAACACTCGAACGACAACGCGATTGTCTGGGCCAGAGGCAAGGGCATCGGTGAGCTTTTCACCACCAACTAGGGAATATGATTTTGAACGCGTTCAATTCCTACTAGGTGGCAGCACCGGGCTCAACTTTTACGGTAACTATCCCTCCCTGATCCAACGGAACAGAAGCTGATATGCACCGATAGCCTGGATCAAGCCCCCCGCAGCCGACATCGACGCGATCGAGAAGCTGGGGAACCCTGGGTGGAACTGGAAGGAGTACCAGAAATACTCCAACCGGAGCGAGACGTGCGTATCATCCGCTTTTATTCTATTCCCTATTACTTACGGCTTTCCGTCCTCCTCCTCCAGCTTCCACCCGCCCGGCAAAGAGCAGACAGACGCGTACCCGCACACCTACGACGCCTCCTTCCACGGGCACTCCGGCCCCATCCACACCACGGTCCCCTTCCACTACGCCCCCGTCGACACGCTCTTCCAAAAGACGCTCGTGAACAGCGGGCTCAAGACCATCAACGACCCCTATGGCGGTGACGTGCGAGCCCACGCATATTTCGTGGTTGACCTATGCTTATGTATATATGTATATAGATCACGGGCGCGTTCATGGCAACGTCGAGTCTCGATCCCCGGTCGTGGACCCGCTCCTACGGCGCGACGGGCTACTACGCCCCCGCCCAGGACCGGCCGAATCTCCTGGTGAAATACAACCACAAGTCATCCCCGTGTTCATCCAGCTGATTACTTTTGCAGATCCTCACGGAGGCTATGGCCGCGCGCGTCACGTTCGCCGACGCGGTCGCTGGGCAAGAGTTGAAAGCCACGGGCGTGGAATTTATCCACGGCGGGAAGACGTTCCACGTCAGCGCGAAGGACGAGGTCGTACTCAGCGCTGGGTACGCCTTTTCTTTCCTTTCTTTCTTTCTTTTTCTTCGAGTAAGGAATGCGTTACTGACGCCGAATTGGTTGGGCAGATCGATCCAGAGCCCCAAGATTTTGGAACTTTCTGGTAAGTTGATTTAGCGTGGACATAGCAAGCACAAGTTTGATGCTGCTTTTTCAGGCATCGGGCGGCCGGAGGTGCTCAAGAACATCGGCGTGGACGTGAAGCTCGAGCTGCCCGGCGTCGGGGAGAACGTGCAGGAGCACATGTGCGTTCCTTCCCATTTCTGCCAGTCCTGTCCACTTTTACTTAATTATGCAATGCGGCGCGCAATAGGCACAACGGCGTATCGTACGAGCTCGCGGGCGAGCCCGAGACGTTCGACAAGATGCACAACCCCGAGTTCGCTGCAGAGGCAGTCCGGCTCCAGTACGTCCAACCCTTCCTCTTCCTTCAATCACCACCCTGCTAACACGTGAGTGAATTCGCAGCGGCGAGGGCGCGGGCCCTCTCCGGCTCGGCATCGTCTCGTTCGCGTACTACCCGCTTTCAGCAATAACGCCCGAGGCCAGCACGCTCATCGAACGCGCCGCAGCGGGCCTCAAGAATGTTGAAAAGCCCGGGCTGCGGGAGCAGCTGGACATCCAATTCGATATTCTGAGGGACGACGCCCTCCCCGACCTTGAGGTGATTGGGTTCCCCGGCTTGTTCACTCGGTATGTATTTCGTCTTTCGTCTCGAGGGAGTTATTGACGCAGATTTATATGTAGCCTGAGTCAGTCTGCGATCTATTTCAATTATGTGTGTTGTTTGCTGACTGACTGGCTGACTGCAGCGCTGCCGGAGACCAAGTCGTACTGGACCGCGCTCACCGTGCTGACGCACCCGCTGTCGCGCGGGACCATCGTGCGTCTTTCCTTCTGCATGCACTGTTCGCAGGCTTAATTAATGCGATATCACAGCACGCCAAGTCCGCCGACCCATTCGACCAGCCCACGATTGATCCGCACTACTTCGAGAACGACTTCGGTGCGTGTTTTTTTCTTTTTCTTTTCTTTTGCAGCCATCGTTTCGTGGTCTCACAAGTTTTGTTTTGTAGATCTGGAGTCGATGGTTCAGAACATCAAGTACGTGCGGAAACTGGCTCAGATCGAGCCCCTCAAGTCTGGGCTCGCGAAAGAGATGGACCCGGGCCCCGAGTGTGTGACCGACGAGGATCTCCGGAGTCTGTACCCCCATCATCTGCGCCGACATATTGCTGATATCGTATCAACCAGACTACGTCAAGAACACTCTCTGCTCTACGTGGCGTGCGTTTCCCTCCTACCCTGGATGGCTTTATACTGACCGCACATTTCAACAGACACGATTGGTAGCTGCTCGATGCTGCCGCGCGAGAAGCAGGGCGTCGTCGACCCCGAACTCAAGGTACCCATTTAAATCCCGACACCCCCGCGCGCAGTGCTCACAGATACTCGTAGGTCTACGGCACCAAGAACCTCCGAGTGGTCGATCTCAGCGTCATCCCCATCCACTTCGCCGCCCACACCCAGGGTCAGTCCTCTTCCTTCACTTCCCCGAATTCCCGACGATGAGCTGACCTATTCCTGTTCTTTCTTACAGCGACCGCGTACGTGATTGGCGAAAAGGGTGAGCTGCGCCATGCATGGTTTAAATACAAGTCACTCACTGACATTGATTTAGCTGCTGATCTGATTAGCGCGGCGAACCCCCACTACGGGCACAGCCACTAGGAGGCGTATCTCACGGTTGGCGTATCGGGATTCGGGGCGCCCTAAAGAAGTTATGGATGTAAAATTATCGTTTTCGTGTACGCATGGTCTTGTATATATTGTCTTGTTTTGGGGATTGGGATTTGCAACTGGCCTCGCGACGGTGGTCAAACGCGCCGGACCAAAAACGGCTGCGGTCGTCATTCTCTGAGTGATTACCCTTTTGTCATTGTCGACGAAGCACGAAACGGAGATCCGGACAGTAAGTATATCCCGCCCGAGCAATGATTGATATTCGCTAGGCGCAGTGAGGCACGAACGAAACCTTAGAATGGGGTTTGTGTCCGCGATCGCTAAGAAAATCTTTCTTAGCGCCCACCCTCATGGGCTGCTCGCGCACACGGGGTTCTGGGCCCATTTCCCTGGATTTATTTTGCCCACCCACCCACATTCTATTTACAGGTTTCCAGTTTTCTTTTTTCTTTTTGCAAGGCTTGAACATCTCGGAGCTTGGGGGTATCGCACTCATTCGGATCCCACCTTACGCTTCTTGGTTCAGGCCTTCGCCGGAGGGCCTGCCGGGCTTTCGCCCAAACCTTATCCTATCAATCCCCACCATGCGGGAGCGGTGCAGGACATAAACGATACTTGTGTTGGAGTAAGTTCCGAATAACAAGCGGCTATCATGCATCACTGATGGGATTGTGATCCGCCCGAGGTTCAGTTACTCAGCCCGACGTGCAGACTCTTAGGTTGTAGAAAGGTCTAGTACATATATTGTCGAGTATAAAAGCCTCTTGTAATTTGCCCAGTAATACAGTTTATCTTTTCCCAGTCTTCAGTGGATCAGATATTCTCACAACTTGCTACCACGTCAATTCAGAGTCTATGCTGTAGTTGTAAAGTGTGTTCTAGTGTCGCCTGCACTACTTCCACGGAGTTTGTAAATGAAGGAGATGTGGGGAGTCGGAGCCTCTTGCAGGATCTATCCATCCCCCAAAAGCGCAACCTGCACCCCACCCACCCGCTCGAGACATAATGCCCGCATTTCTCAAAATCCTCCTGCCCCTCCTCCTCATGTCCGGGATCACTCTCGTCGCCGCATGGCCACCCATCGGCATGTTTGGCACTGCAGCAGGTGCTCCACTCACCTGCAAAGCGTTCCACGAGTCTTGTGAATACAGTTCGGAGTGCTCAAGTGGGAAGTGTTTTTGCGTTTACAAGTCCTCGAACGACTCTGAACGTGTAAGCGGGCTTGCACAGGTCCTTTCTGAATCCTAAAAACCCCCGATTGACAGTTGTGCTCAGTAAGAAAGACGATGCTTCAAGTGCTTGAAATCGTAGGGAGTCTGTAGCAAGTGGAAGCTTACTACTAGTTACACGGAGTTTCGTTCGTAATGATTCATTCCTTATGAAGTGGAGCAGAGGATGCGATGAAATCATTGCTTCCAATTTCTATAATCTCAGGCTGAACTGCCATTGAAAGTGTGATCGAGAGATTGATTTTAGTAAAGTCAGCAGCCGGAAGTCGCGTTGTTTTGGTCGGTTTGGCGGACGCGATACGCGTGATGAATCACATGTCCGTCTTCGGGTTCTTCCGTGTTTCTGATCGGCGTTTGATCTAGATCCAAGCTAGGTTATGATAGATGGTCTCGTGTCTCAGTCGCTTGGTTCCGAGGTCTGGCGTATCAGTCTTCTTCCTGGGGTTTCGCATCGAATCTGATACGTACTTCTCACCGGATTATCAAGGACACCACATTGGTGTAGTACCTAAACTTGCAATCTTCTGCGACGCCGGGTTTCGAGGAGTCGACGCCGAGGACGTACATCAGAAGATTCAGAAGACTGGGCACCCGTCGCCTGTCGCCTGCAAGCACGGAACGGAAACACTGCACTATTTGAACGCGAACTTTCCCGGATCCGCGGCCCCGAAGCGTGACTCGTGAATGCGTATACAAAGCTCCCGAACGGCAGTTACCCACATTTGCGCCTTGGTATGAACTACACCATAGATTCCACTACGTTCGAAAACTATTCGGACTTTGCGCGTGCACGGGCCTACAACACATCCGTATGTTTAATCAGCACGAACATGCCACCGACTTAATGTGACTGCGCAGACGGAGATCTTGCTTTACGGTCCGTTTCCAGTT
Organism: Mycena epipterygia; assembly: GCA_029281465.1. Taxonomy (NCBI): domain Eukaryota; kingdom Fungi; phylum Basidiomycota; class Agaricomycetes; order Agaricales; family Mycenaceae; genus Mycena; species Mycena epipterygia. Next base: position 524,979 of record JARJCQ010000049.1, on the reverse strand, counting down.
CTACTAGGGAATCCCCCGCGCATTGATTCGTTTTCTTCAGGCATCTTGCTCGTACTTTTTTTCATTGCGTCGTATCTACTGTACCACCGGACGGGCGGTGCGCGACGGAGCTTCGCGACGGCCACAGCTGCAATGGCTGTTCTCGCTACCTTGCAGTTGGCGATCCATATCCGCGACACGGTGGCGGCATTCCAGATTCTCCAGCTCGCGGTGCAGGGCGAAGTGTGGCCTCATTCAGCCAATGCCATCAGGGCCAACAATCTGTATACCAATCTCTACACTGTAGAAGACTTCATCCTGGTCACAAATAAGTAAGTTTTTGCAACTTTTAGCCCTGCCTCAATGTTAAGACACCCACCAGTTTAGTCACTGACAGCCTCTTCGTGGGTGCCTCAATGTGCCTAATATTCCCCCATTTATGTGCTATCATATCAGCTCTATCGATGCTTCATGGTATGGGGACGGAGCGTCCGCGTTGTTGCCGTTCCGATGATCATGATATTCACCACCACGCGTGAGTGATCCCCAATTTTCCTTGCCTCCAGAACTCTGAAAAATCCCTGCAGTACTTGGTTACATCTCCGCATACCAAAACGATTATTTAAACCCGACACGGCATCGCGTTGATTTCCGGATCGCATTCATCATGAGCATGGTCACGAATGTGGTGTTGATGGGCCTAACGGGTGTGTTTCTCGGTCGCCTCTGCTTATAAGCGTCACCAACGTCATGTGCAGCCGGTCGCATATGGTGGATTCAACGCGACACTTCTCGCGTGCTCGGGGCGGCGTCTGCGCAGAAGTACAACACCGTCATCGCCATAATGTGCGTCGCGCCTCCATACCACGAATGTCTGTCTGATTCATCGGAATACGTCGAACAGATTGGAATCGGGCGCCATCTACTGCCTCACCCTCGTCCTCTACCTCATAGGCATCTCTCTGCTGAAGCTCGAGCTCAAAGCCCCGTCTTTCTATTGCATGTGCATGATTCCCCCTCACCCGGTCGTCAACGTCTTCCGCGGGGCTATACCGCAGATCATGGTGCGTCATCAAGATTGATATCGTGTTTGCTTCGAGGGTGACTCGGAGCCCCTCAGAACATTGCCCCGATGCTGATCATCATGCGGGTTGGGCTTGGACATGGCGTTGGCGACAGCGTTCAATCAGGTTCGGATGCCGGGCTGCCCGTTTCGACCCTTGATATCAGACCTGGGCACGACATCGATACAGGGGCGGAGATTTCGTTGACCGAGTTTCGCAAGTCAATTTAGGGATTTACTCAAGCTCTTTCTTGAACATATATATATCTAATCACATGGATTCCCCTCCTCTTCTCGGGCTGCTGTTCGAAACTCGGGTATGATTCGTCTATTACAAATAAAATATCTAGTGTATTGAAAATAAATATGGACCGGCACCGCGACCACTTCCTCCAATATTTCCAAATCACACTGCTCCTTTTTCTTCATGTTCTACGGGATCAATTCCAAGACTTGATTGCTGATTAAACTCGACAGACACAGGCACCCTGGTCCCACTTTTGAACACAGAGTCTGATGTAGTATACCTGTTCGGATCAGAGGCATTGGGTAAAACGTGCCCGATATACGCTCGAGAATTGAGGATCTATTAATTAATCAGTTTCCATTTCACATCGACGTGGAACATAAGGTCACTGACCAGGAGCATGCTGTTAGAGTATACCTTCGATAATTCAGTGCACAAAGCCAGGTGATAGTTGGTTCCCTTGTATGTGGCGAACAGATAGAGGTCTGCGATAGCAAATAATGCGCAGAGCAAGCCCGTTTCGACCGTGATCTGCGCCCGCGGTCAATACCTCGCACGTAAGAAGAAATCGGGGTACTGACCTTGATGATTCGGGTAAGCATGGTAATCGTCCGTTTGAAATCAGACTTCCGCAACTTCGTGATAAGGAATACGGTGCTTAAGACAATAATCAAATCGCACGAGGACGTCGCGGCAAGCCAGGTCTGACGGAGGTGCAGGTCAGATGAAATCCAACAGCAGAGAGTCTGATTTGAAGCACGCACAGCAGTGGATTTCACATTATCGTATTGCAGTTGGGAGAATTTCTTGGCAAGGCAGATGTTGATCCCGCTCCATACGCCGGCACCCAGCTGGACCAATGTGATCTATTGTCTCTCATGAGTGTTCAGCATGATGAAGAGAGAAATAGGATACAGCTATGACCAACGCCGGGATGTACTTGTTTTGGCCGATAATATAAATCCGCCAGGCGAAAAAGCTTTGACCGATGGCTGCGTCTATTGGTAAATTTAAATCAGCGAGTTTGTCTGGGGACACATGATGATGAATCACTTATGGAGCCAATAATGGGGACGCTAAACCAGGCCCAACCAACTTCATCGAGGACGGCCACGTCGCCCCATCCAGCCCCGAAAATACGAATGGTGTCTCGGATATTTGAGAGGGTGCCAAGGATTTCCAGGACGAGGACGCAGACGACGAGAATTTTGGAAAAAGGTCGGTCCCTAGGAAAGGCTAAGAAGTATATGCCTCCACACAGCATCAGTACGAGACTGAACATGGATGGCCACCATTCAACCCACAGACTTGGACTGCAAGGATTCCCAATCCCGCCCAGTTCAAGAGGGTGCCTATGAACTGATATTCCGCATCAAATGGGCGAAATGGGGGGAAAGGAAATTAACGGACAATGGGGAGTGTCCTAGAAGGTCCAGACATTTCAGAAAATTTTTGCGATCGAAGTAGCAAAGAGACTCACAACTTGGCTATCTCTGCCGACATGGGAGAATGGAAGCTTCAATCCATACAGTCGTCTCTTCTTATAGAACTTACTACATTTATGGCATGACTTCTGAGATCTCCTTGATCTGCGGAACCTATTGTATCAATTTTGGGACGATCTTGAAACGAACATCAACAGTCGGGTACGAAGGAGAGCTTGTGGATTACCTCGGATCATAGGGAAAGACTGGACTCCTCAACTTGAAGTCATGAAATCGATAACACTTGAGAGGCGGCTCACCCATGAGTAGAGGGAAGGCCTGCTGTATTTTTACTACAAACGCGACGGTATCTGCGACCGCCACCGCCTGTATCAAGAAGCAAACGGCATTGCGGGAAGAAGAACTTGGTTCCTGAAACACTGACAAGGGACTTAACCAGATAGGGATCAAAGCGCTCGTCGAAGGGCGCCTCTTGAACGAGCTGCGAACCGAATATTCTCCGTAGACGGTTCCCTCAGTGGTGAATACCGAGGCACCTAAAATCTGCAAGCACATTTCAAGTGTTTAATAACTTCTGAGTCGTTGGGACGCTCAGAACTGTACCAGGTGATCGGCTCACTGCCAACCACGGATATCCATTCTGGGACGTCAGGTTTGACCACCTGCCTACATGGCTGATATGTGTGATGGCCTGAAATAAGTTCAATGTGTTTCCGTTAGGTGATCTCGTAAGAGAGCGACGCACTTTATCCGAATGCAATCACTGTGTTTGGTCTTGTTGATAGACCGGTGACCGTCTGTCTATGAAACTGTCGATAGACAGACCGGCCGATCTGAGTTTAAATTCGTGTGTTGAGCGGGTTACCATATAAGGTTATTCCGGACCGCATGTTCCGTGCGGGTAACTTTGGATCCAAACATTGACAATTCATAAGGCCCTCCGGGCGCCCCTGGTACCGATACCGCCGACCCAGATTCCTCCCCCAACTCAAACGTTGAAAATAGTGGTCATGGTCGGCACTTTATGCCAGCCTGATCCTCCAAGTTGTCTCTCAATGCAATACCGTCCAAAGTCGAAGCGCTGGATTAAAAGTGGTCGAAAAAACAAACATGCCATATAAACGCTCAATGTAGAACTACATACACTCAACGTAGGGCGGGGGGGGGGCGGCCGGAATGGTTCGGGGGATGGGCTCAGCGTAGTGCGAGGGGTGGCATCAGGAGAGTGGTCGTTGGCACGGCGTTTGCTGGCTGTGATGTCGGATTGGAAGGTGGGTGTTTGCACAGACACTGGGGCCGTAACGGGAGATGCGGGCGTTCTGTGATAGGGCAGCGGCAGACGAGGGGAATAGCTGTTCAACAATATATGGGGTGTTGACAAGGAGCGCCATCGACAGGGCGTCATCTTCTTCTTCTTCAACAGTCTCCACAGTGGGTCTCATAGCAGGATGTGTGGGGCTGGTGGGGGGAGAAGATGCAAGAAGGTTAGGGGGGCCAAGTGTTTGGTGCGGGCACAATGAGGACCCCTGATATTCTCACCAAATGCTTGATCCCATGCCGGCCCAATTTGTCGGGACGCAAATTTCTGGATTCTGGGGATTTTGTCGTGATTGGCACAGGCCTTCCAAAAATTTCCAAAATTTGTCGGGAAACACGGAAAAGGCCTAAATTTCGCTGAAATTTGTCGGGAGCCGCTGAACTTTGTCGGAACGGGCCTCAGAATCGCTCAGAAGACCCAGCAAGCTATGAATTTCATGCCATACATGTATTAGACTATCAAAAACCAACTGTGGTATCTTCCTCGTCTTCCTCCTCGGCCTCCTCCCCTTTTTTCTTGCGCATCCTGGACTGCTTGACAGCCGCATCAAACGACTTGATGTGCTTGCTTAGGTCTCGAAAGATATCTATGTCCTTGGCTGTAAGCTCAAGACCGACAGGCGTCAGTTTTGGCTGAAAAGATAGCCGCCACAAGAAGGTGAATGGAACTAATAAACGAAATTGTTTCTGACATCAGGAGGAACCGCCAGGACCTGAGCAAGAGCGTCGCGCGTACTTCCTGACTGAAGATCATCTGCGTCGCCCGAAGGGAATTCTTTGCGAACCCCGACGAAGAGTTCCGGATTGAACGGAGGTGGGTCTTTGGAGATGTCGACCACGGGAGGCGGCATGCTTCTCGCCTTCTTGATGCGCCCGAGTAGCGATCGCGAAGCGCGAAAATTGTCGGATCATCCACGGAAAATAGCATGTACATACAAATCGCAAGGCGGTGCGAAAAAAGAATGTAAAATATATCCACTGCGGCAAAACGAACTCAGGACATCCCGAAAACGTACTTTGAATTGAAGATGAGTTACAACCACTCCGCCACATCGACTTTATCATGATAGGGAACAGGGTAACCTGAGGGGCGCAGGAATTTGTCAGGAATTCGGGCACAGACCTTGCAGCCAATTTGGATGAATTTGTCGGGATTTGGCACAGGCAATTCTCAAAATTTTTTCAAGATTTGTCGGGATTGGGATCAAGGATTTGGTAGGAATATCAGGGGTCCTGCACAACGGCAACTTAGCACGGGTTAACTCACATATTCGAAATCTCTGAAACAAGATAGGGGGCCGGCTTTATTATGGAAGCCGTCGTGATCGACACGGATTTTTTTGGACAGTGTTTTGGGTGTGCTAAGACGTGAGCCAGTGAACAACGAAGAGCCCGTCATGATCGAGACACAGATTTTTGCCGTCTGGGTTACAGGGTTTTGAGGGAGGTAGGATGCACGTGGTCCGGGCATTAAACAATTACCCGTCATGATCGAGACGGGAAAAATTGCCGATCAAGGTTACGGGTTTGAGACCTGGTCCCTAGGTCGGTACCAGGAATTAAGATAGAATATGTTGTATGAGGCTTAGGGCTCCGACCCGTCCATCCGACGTGACGGCCGTCGAAAAAACGGCCGTCGCAGGACACCGGACGGGCCCACCCGGCCGTCAACGCGAGTTTCAAGTTGGCCCGACGGACGGGACCCGGCCGTCGACGGGTTGACGGCCGTCGCGACGGGTTTGTGCGCATCACTGGTCTCCTGCGGCACAAATTTGACTTCTGTAACTGTGTAATTACTTTAAACAGGTGTCGAAAGAATAATACAATGCCTCAGAGTTCTTTCAACACATGCTCAAGCCATAAACGTGCCAGATACATGCTGAAATCGTGATGAACAACTTTTGAGCAAAAATAAAATACCATTTGACTCCCCTCCAGTCGATTGAGCGCACCGTAAAATACCACATTTGCTTACGCTTCCTCTATTTTTGATTTAATTGTTGGTCACCATTCTTCAATTGTCTCGAGAAGGCTGAACATCGTACTCCTCGGGAAGTTCCGAAAAGGCTGAATATGCGGCCCAGGCTTGAGAGAAGATGTGATTACAACTGATATATAATGGGTGAGTATCATCCATTTACATGAGCACAGATTAGCCACCATTCAACACAAATTCCACCCAGATATGGACAATATGGTTAGGTGACCCGTCAACCCGTCACTACCCGTCGACGGCCGGGGACGGGTACCCCGTCAACTGGTGGACCCGTCCGTCACCCGGCCGTCTTAACAACTCCCCAGATCGTTGGACGGACGGGTCGGAGCCCTAATGAGGCTCAATTCTCCATATTTTTGTCTAGGATAAAGGCCCTCTTATATACACTGACGAGGCACACATTACTTACTAAGAATGAATTTGGCGAGAGATAAAGAAAAATGTGAATAGCCTTATATAGTAACCCGCTTAACATGTGAATTTAAACTAGATCGACCAGCCTGTCTATCGACAAGCTTGCTCTCATAGACAGGCTGGTTTCGAGCCTATCTTGTTGAACTAACATTCAAAAATAGTTGGTAATTAATTAAGATATGTCGCGCCTCAAGTCTATTGGCTTCTCTCGATTCACTCAATTCTACACTTCCATTTTGCTTCCATTTGCATCTCTCTCTCAGTAAGGCTCAGATTTTATCAGGGATTTCATTCAAAAACTACAACTGTCGTTTCAAATACGGTAGTAGGAGTCATACATTCAAATACCCATATGAATGAACGGTATCCACCGCTGGTATGGAACTCCTGCATTCCTCATTGCCCTGACTGCGAGTTGTAATGCTTTGGCTGCATGACGGACTTGAGGCCTCTGATTGTTCGCAAACAGGTGTGTATACACCTCCCTTGCGACCACAGGTCCATCGAGATCAAGCATAGCCCACATGGTTCCGATTGCTCCTTGAAAACCTGCTGCGAGAAATCCTCCACCCAAGTGAAAAGATTCATTTACCAGTTCCATGTCCCCCATGGCGGTTTGGCACGCTGCAAGGAAGACGAATTCGGCCTTGGACAGTGGTAGCTTCAAAATTGTTTGAAGGTCTAAGATACCATTATAGAGTTGGAGATGGCTGCTCGGGGGATCATTCAAATCCTGCTTTCCATGACAAGCAAGATGAAGCCATTCACATTGTTGCAGATTGAGTTTAACGGCAGCCACTGTTGCTTGTTCTCCAAGAAGACTTGAGACCAGTTCAGTCTGCCCTTTGATGATTGTGTTAATTATTTCGACCTCTTGAGTCACGCCGGGGAGGGTAGATGACACTCCTGAACTCGTATGTGTAACTCCAACGATCCCGACTGCAGGTTGTGAAGTAGATTGAGTCTTCAGGCTCGCACTAAGCAGAGTGCCCAGGGATGGAGTGTATGACTGAACAAATTCATCGGATGGAGCCGCAGCATGCAGAGGAAGTCCTGCAAAAGCACCCGTGGGACACCACCAGAGGCGACCTTCATCGATCCCAAGCTGGGAAAGAACATCAGATTTCGGAATTCTTTTTAAAAAAGAAAATCACATACTGTGCTCAATGTTTCATAGATTGGATATACGACGCGAGTCCAAAGCCAATTCAACATGTCTTCGAAACACTCGTGGGCTGATCTGGACGTAAATCCATAGGGTTTGGGTCGTAAAAAAAACTCGAAGTTAGGCCGGCTTCGAATTTCTGCGAGCAGCGCTCCTCGCTCAATTGCAACACTTTGTGGGTCCTCAGTAAGTCCAAGATAGAGCTGTGAAGAAAGCATTTCCATCTTCTCTGCGTCTTCCTTTGGCAACTGCTCAAAGCTTGTTTTAAGCTCAAGAAGTTGTTGAAATTCTGTGGCGAGGCCCTGTTCCAGAAGTTCCACTGCTGATTGCAGATCAGCATTATCTACACATGCCGCGGTGGCAGCTGAAGTTGCCTGACTGATATTGATGCGCCGTGCCGCATCTTGACGGATAGTCACAGAGTGTCCGGCCCAGAGGATCTCTGGTAAGAGGTAGAATGCGGATGTGTAAGCCTTTACACTATCCGAGGGTCTATGTTTCTGGGTAAGAGTTGCCCAATCTAGAGCAGCCTTCCAGGAAACTCCAGGTGTCGGTGTTGGATGCTGAAAGGAAGCACTATAGTTGAGTAATGCTCTGTCCAAGTCCGCGACATTGTGAGATTTGACATAACGGAGAGCCAAAGATTTTGCCAAGCCCTGTAGATGAAGAGAGATTGGAAGTTTTCCAGGGATTGGATTCACAGCTGCTTCATCGGCCTCAAGTGCCAAGGTCAAGTCCTCCAAGTTCCCCAAACTTTCATATCTGTCTATCAGCATTGTAGCCAAGCTATAGAGATAAATCGAATGATCTGGATCATCTGAAGATGTCTTTGCAGCAGTGGTTTTAATTGTTGAAATTGCAGCCTCCAGATGCCCCATATCTCTGGATTTTCTGTAGAACTGTGCAAAGGTGTTTGCCAGGATGTGCAGACGACTAGGAAGATCCGGGAGATCAGAGGGTGTCAGTCTCACAGCCTCTTGAATATTTTCCAAACGGCTTTCAAGGTCCTGTGGATCACCTAACAAGTCATAACGGTCCCCATATAGTGTTGCCAGGCTTTTCAAGTGTGCAGGCACGGCTGGATGATCTTTGGGTAATGAGCTCAGGCCTGTACGAATATTTCCCAGTGCAGCTTCAAGGTCTTTGAGATTTCCCAACCTGTTGTATCGATCCTCCAGAGATTGGGATAAGGTCCATAGAAGTTGGAAGAAAAAAGGTTGTCCCTTGGGTGTTAATTCCACTGCTGCTGCCTTGTTACAAATTGCACTCTCAAGATGCTTTAACTCCTTGGATGTTTTGTATGTATTGCCAAATATTGTTCCCAAGGTCAATAGCCGCCATGGAAGACGTATATCACCCACAGGTGTGGATTTGACAGAAGCCTCACTGTTTTCTAAAGCTAAATCTAAAGCCCCCATATCTCCTGATATTTGGTAGCATAATAGAAAACACCCTGCTAGTTCATGCTGCTGCTCAGAAAGAGCTGGGTTGAGATGATCTGTCAGTGTGACAGCCTTTTGGCCCATTTCCAAAGACTTGGTGAGATCATCACGGTTTCCTAGACGTTGGTAGCGATCCCGCAGAGATACAGCAGAGGTGATGAGACACCCAGCAAGTAAAGGATCATCCTCTGGTAGAAGACCTATTGCAGCTTCAGCACTGTTGACAGCATCCTCAAGATCACCCAAATCATCCAATACTCTAAAGCGAGCAAGAAAGATTGTGCTTGTCAAGCGTAGAAGCTGAGCATGGTCATGATTGTTTGCAACCAGTTCCAAAGCTTTTTGGCTGTGCTGTAGGGCAGTGTCGAGATCTTGTCGGTCTTCCACAGCATAATAGTAGTCCATCAGAGAAATGGCTAGGTCCTTGAGGTAATCAGCTAAATTTGGGTCATCACTGGCCACCAGTTCTACAGTTGCCTGCTTGGCTTCTAATGCTGATTCAAGATCCTTCAAATTGCGTGATTTATAGTAACGGGATTGAAAGGTAGATCTAAAAATGCCTCCTAAAACCCCAAGATGTTCGGGATTGTTGAGAGGCACAAGTTTTGCTGCTGCTTGCCAATGCTTCAATGCAGCATTCAAATCTTTCGAGTCATCCAGAACCCTGTATCTGGCCAACAAAACAGCTGCAAAATTCTGCAGCAGTGCAGAGGCATCAATGGCATCGGCCGGTGCTACATCCAAGGCTGCTTGAAAGTTTTCAATTGCATCCTGGAGATCTTGGAGCTCTCCTGTTGTCTCGTAGCGTGTATTCAAGGCAATGGCGAGGCTGTGGAGAAAAAATGGATAGTCCACGGGGTTGCTGACACTAAGCGCAACTGCCTTTCGCAGCTCATCTAATGTAGGTGACTCCTAAGCCCCGAGACTTAGCTGTAATTTATTTCAAGGTAGGCTCCTCGGCTTACCGGATTTGCATAGAACAAGGCATTGTTGGGGTCCTAAGGCAAGATATTATAGGTGTTGAATGTCTAATGGCATGGAGTAGCCACTCACAGACTTTGCATTCGATTTCCCCCAGTGTTTCTTTACCCCGGTAAGTCGGCTCCACCAATGTTTCGTCCTTCCGGATCCACCAAGCTGAACCACTGTGAGAACTGGATCATCCTGGCTAAATGTGCTCATATTGGCCGTCATTCGTTGGCTGGCGAGGACGGGAACGGAGGATGAAGGGAAGGGCGAGTTGTCGTGGCGATCATTCACAGGCTCGCTTGTACGCGAACAAATTGATCCGATCGGGATGTTCGGCCGTCACTACTCTCTCATGATGGGTGGAATTACATCTGGGAAAAGCCCAGTCCCTCAGTAGAGTGGAGTAGGGGCCAGTAGAGCTGTAGGGCGGTAGCAACTCCCCCCTTCTAGATAGAGGTCGATAGAGCCGTAGGACGGTAGAGCCGTAGAGCTGTAGAGCTCGGTAGAGCCTGGTAGAGACATCGTCCGCATGGACAATATCATTGATGGATCCAGATCAGGTAGCTGTCGACCTCGCTTATCACAAAAAAGGTATGGGGGAAAATAATAATATTGCAGTGAGTACGCTATTATACTGCTAGTCGACATCCAAAGCAAGTCAAAGAGAGGCCTAAATTACTGACCTGTGCGCGATGGGATAAAGCAAAGAAAAGTAGCCGAGTCTAGCCGAGGATCTTGATCTTGACACTGATCATTTTTTGGGGATTGGGCGAGCTTGCGACGCTCCTGCAGGACCAGAGCACAAATATGCTTGAGGGTGCTTGTTTGAGAAAGTTATTGCATGCCAGGAAAAGCCGCCCGCCAAGTTAATTTGCTACGAAGTTGAGGTCTTGAGGTGCGGGAGGGAGACAAGATTTGGGGCCCGGGCCTAGAAGATAGAAGGGGGGGATAAGCAGAGTAGAGGACTTAGAAATTTTCTTCGCCTTATAATCAACGGTTGCGCGGGCGACGGCTTCATCAACCCATCAAGCTAAATCGAGCCTACACGTGAATATGAAAGTTCTACCCGGCTCTACGGAGGTTATGGGGATCTACAGTGGGCGTCGGTTCTACAATAGATTGCGAAGCTCTACGGGGCTCTACAGGGAAGGCTTGGGCTCTATCAGAATCTACCCAGCCCAACTGCTTCTACCCTGTTGGCTGCCTTCTACCACCCCGAACTCGATTTCCAGATGCTACAACCAACGGGGGACCAAGTCGAGCATTTCCAGGTCAAGGCCGTCGAGCTCGACATTTTACAAAACTCGTTTCCGTTCGCTCCGTGTCGAAAAAGTGACGGAGCGTCTCCGGTGTCCACGTAGTGAGCAATCCGCATTCGTGCACTTTCATAATTTAAGAAACTGAGGTTGAGGTCACCCAAAACAAGACGCAAATTATGGAAGCCTGTATGAGTCCAACCTTTGCCTGTCGGTTTGACGTTGCAGCACGAGCGTGGATTTATATCGAAGCTGAATTGATCTAACAACATTCGAGTTCTGCGCACAAAACTTACTCCAAATCGTTTTATAGCGCGAATCTGGGACTGGAGTCGAACAAGTTCCATGCGTTCAGCTTGATCGAAGAACTGCTTGCAGATAGCGGCGATGCGCCGTGTGTTACTACTTTAAGTCGACCTGTATTTTCTGAACGGGTGCCTGTGCACACTGTGTGTTACCCGCCTGCTTATCCCCTATTCACGTAGTAAATAAATTCAACTGAATTTCGCTGCTTCAAGTTCTCTATCTGAACTCTCTTCTCTATACATCTCATGGCGGGGGCCCGAGTTGAACTAGCGTGTCCAATGGGAATTTGTTGCCTCCCGTGTGCTACCCCACCTTCTTCATGTTTCGGAGCCGTTTCATGCTGTTCTCCACCCATCCTCGATCAGAAACAGCACCCGCGATCTGGAATCAAACTGACGGAAAGATAATTAATTACCTACCGGGATAATCTGCTCCCAACTCATAATCCGGCAGTTGTGTGATGTTACCGAGGACGTTCTTGGTATGCCATGTGATCCTGTTTCCGCTTGCTTTATACATATTCAGGAAAGAGGGAGGATTGTTTGTGTGGCAAGTTGAATTGCTTTCAAGAGTATCTTTCCTTGTGAGACTTGTCTTATTTACTTACGTATTATTGGGGTGTGTTTGGTCATTCTCAGAGGCTGCGCGGCCTCACCTAGAGGCAGCAGAACATCGCTCCAACACTGATTATCGTCCGTGTCGGTCTTGACTACAGCGTTGAGGAGACAGTGTCAGATAACCCACGACCTCCGGCACGGATGGCGAGTTCTCCCCTCGCATCTGGGCGTTTCCCTTCCTTGGTCCTGGATATCCGCGCCCCCAGCAATGTTGGCACAGGCTCGGATATTTTGTTGGGAGACGCGGAGGCGGCCCTGACCAAATCGTCAATGTTTCCTGCATGCTTTTATTTTAAGGCGTTACAACCCGGTACGCATTCTGTCACCGACGCACACACTGCGTTCAGCGAGTGGATAGCCACAGCACGGCCTGTCCAAAGTGCCGGCTAGATGCCGGCTAGCCGGTGGGCTGGCAAGTTCGGCCGACGGGCTAGCCAAGGGCTAGCTGCAGTGCGGCTACGTAGGATCGCGATCACAACAGCTAACCAGGGTCACGGTGGGACCTGGCTAGGCGACCATCAAATATCGAGGCTATACATAGCTACGGCTCTGAATACATAGCACTCTCAATCCGCTGAACGCAGTGACAACCCCGAACTACGACTGTCGTCGGCCCAGACACTCTATGTCCGGGCATTACCCACCCGTTCAACTTCCATCTTGTCGCCATTAGCTTTGTGAATCTGGCGACGGTTACGTTGAACACGCTGTTCATCAATAATAAAAATTGCCGAAACGACATGATACATCTCGTCCTCCGTGTTGACCGTTCGTCTTGAAACCACCATAGTATATATACTACTCTCCCCCCCCTCTGACCTTACTCATCTCTATGCCCATCGATACATTGTTCCGCTTTAATAAAAATGAGTAAATCAGCGAGTCGTCGTTGTGAAGCTAACGCTCAAGCATTGAACGTAGTCTCTTTATTGTGGATTTCGCGGAGGATGGTGCGGGAGTTTAGGCTAGAAAGCTGGTGTCACTCCAATGTTTGCGATTGACTCGTTTTTTCCTACCTCGCAAAAAGGGAGTTCGCAAATACTAGGACTGTATTCAATTTTGGATCCGATTGAGCATATGCCACTCACACTTGGCAGTGACAACAAGCCACGCTAGCCATATAACTTTCACAGTTCAGTTAATTGCGTCGTCAGGCCATGGAGACCTTGGCGCACATTTGTTTTTGAATGTCACGAACTATCCAGAAAAGGTGATTCAAACATGAAATGAGGAGAATGGAAGATAGATAGCATACGCAGATTAATGTGATAGCCCCGACGGCGCTGGAGGCAGATGAGCGTTTATAATTATACAATGATATACACTTGCCTTGAGATGACACCAGTTTCTTCAAAAGAGAGACAGAAAAAGCGTCACCGTTGATCTTGGGAAACAGGGAGGAACGAACCTAGGGTCCAGTTGATGATTTTGTCGAGCAGCACAATTGTTCTGAGAAATATTAGAAATGGCAGTGCTGAGGTGGGAGGGAATCCGACTTTTTGCTTTGCAAGGTTGCCCGTTGCTGATAGAGGGTATAAACCAATGTCGCCGCAATACTGATATCGTTGGTAGAAGAAATAGCCCAGATGGTGTTGAACAACCAGCCCCAGTGCGCATCGAACACCGTGACGTCCGACATCCCAAGTGCATACGCAAAGAGAACAGTGCACCCCAACAGTCGCAAAAACGATAACATCCAGCAGAAGGAAGATACGACAGGATTTCCCGTCAGCATGTATATCCGGGATGCAAAGAAGCATTGTACTGCCTAAAATCAGCAGGTGAAAATCACAGCAGAGCGTGCGCACCACTTGCTCCAATCAGACCCGAGAGAAAGATGGTTGTATCCAGCGATTGGGGAACCCGCAGAATACGTTCCGGGTGCCCATAATCAGATATGGTGACGATGTAGAGTGCGTGTCCAATACAGACAGAGTGGCCCAGTTCACAAATCCTGAAACTCGGTCAGTTTCACGTTCGGAAAGACACATATTCAACAGTAGTACCATATGAAGGCGACCTTCATAGCATTGTCGGACATTGTTAGATCTCCGTGCGTATATTACTGGTTAGTACACGTACAAGTAACTTGATTTTGCGTGGATCTTTTGGAAAGCGGCTGTAATATATGTAAGCCTGTGTCGTTTCGACGCCCAACAGGATATAGGATGCCAGGACACCGATTTCCAGAGCCCCTGGGGAGCAGGTGAGACACTGAAAAATGAGAGGGGCCTAAGCGCGTTACCGATAGTTCCATTAGCATCGAAGGAGCCGGGTTCAAAGGCAGCCGCCATGGATGCGTGTGGCAACTAGGTAGCAGTCTTAGTGTCGGAGAGGTCGAATGCATTTATATAAGAGGACCGGTGAACAGAAACAGTACCGACAGCAAGGGGGATATACAACAAAACATGATTAACCTGTGCAGATGTTAGCGGGAGAATCTGTCATGGAGGTGATATGAGAAGAGGCCGCCTGGTGTTGTGTCGTAGAACGCCAGCAGCAACCAGATCAAGACGCAAATCACATAAAGGTTTTACTACTTGCAACACTTCTTTGGAGCACTGGAAAATATTTCAACTCGGAACCTGTTAACAGTCTTCTCTTCTAAAAAAAATCTGGCGTGAGAGCGTGATATTTCACTTGTTTCAATCTCATTGGTATCAAAGACTCCAAAGGCACCGAGCCTTCCAACATATCCACAACGATCCCCGAGGGAGTGATAGTACACGCACAAAGAACTTCGTTTTGCGAGGGTTTTTTGGAATGACGGTGATTGTGTGTACACCCTGCAGGATACCAAACACTAGGAATAATTCCAGATTGCCTGGGTGAAGGGCGAGTTGCACAGTGGCCACGGGTGTGTACTAGTTGCTACTAATCTAGGCTGTCTCAATCAGAAACATGAAGATGGTCAACCCGTTCGCTTCGCAGCGGGATAATCTACCTGAATCTGCTCCCAAGCACAGTGGTGAGGGGGAATAATAGCATCTGGCAGATGTGTGATATTGGTAACGAATTGAACGTTGTGAAGGTAGGCGCTTGGTTTCAAGAGCATCTTTCTTTACCAGACTTGTCTTTATTATACGCACAGTTGTTGATATGTATTTGTATTTGGTCATTCTCAGAGGACGCGCGACATCACGTGCCTCTCCTTTTTTTTGGCCGCAACAAGTACACTAACTACTAAGACGCCGTGCCCCGTGAGGAGCGAATAAATGTTTGAGTATGTGTGTATGGGATCTTTGAGCGGAGTGGGTGTGGTATAGTTAGTTGTGTAAGTGTCGTGCTTCTCTTTCTCTCCACGGCGGTCCCGCGCATCTCTGTGGACCAGCTAGTTGCTGCTTAAGCACATCTGTACATATTGTGGCACGTTTATGGAACTGGAATTTGAGTTGTACTTTCAGTCTTTCGAATTGCCTCTCTGCTGAGGCTTGGCTGAGGCTCTGCTCGAGACCAAATTCGGGATCACCTCAGCTTGAAACCTGCGTCGCCGTCCCGCCATTTGTAGACTTGGAAAGGATATCACCACGCCGCTTTTGATTTGGCCGCCCTCTCATTTCTCCTCTCCGCTTCCCCTTGCGCCATTCGCTAGTACCGGTGAAGAGACCGATCATTTTCACGTCAGCCCAGGAAAATGCTACTGTATTATTTCAATCAACTGGTCGGTGTCGAATATTGGCGCCGGGTCACGCGTCACGCCCCCGCTGGTCGAACCTAAAATCCGTCACAGAGCCCCTGAAAACACCTAAATTTGTGCCCGTGACGCGAAAAATCCAAATTTTTCGTTCCGTGGTCGATTTTTTTTTATGTCACGCACAATTTCGGCGGTGGTCGAATGGTCGAATTGGCAATTTGGGTCACGCGTCACGCCCCAGGTCGATTTGATTGAAATAATACAGTAAATGGACAGATCTATTTCCTTGATGAGCGATCGGACGCCTGCAGGCACCGATGGAATGTACTGTGGCGTATGAGCGGGAGTTTGAATGATGGCCTGCAATACACGACCTTTCATAACTTCTGACAGCAGCGTCAAATCAGCGCCGAGCACTTAGGCATGAACTACACCGTCGACCCCACCATATTTTCTAACTATTGGGAGTTCTCGCTCTCCCAGGTGTACGCAACATGCGTTTGTATTCTTTTTCGACACCAGACACCTCATTCATTCCTTGCACAGCCGGAAATGTTGCTTTATGGTGAGATTGTGCGCCTCGTGATGGATCCAACGCTTAAACTGCTCGGCCCAAGGAATCTTGCTCGTCCTGTTGGCCGCCTCGGCGTACCTGCTGTACCACCGGACGGGCGGGGGGCGTCTGCCCATGGCAATTACGACTTCTCTCATGGCGGTCCTCGCGACGCTGCAGTTGATGGTACGCGTGTGGGCAACAGTGTTGTCCTTCCAGGTTTTGCATCTCGCAATTCAGGGCGAGGTGTGGCCTCATTAAGCCCGCACAGTCCGCTACTTTCATCTGTACGACCTTCTCAACATGAGTGAGGACATCCTCCTGACCACAAACAACTTGTGGCTATACCTTAAATCTCGGCTCCGCCCACGCTGATAACTTCCACTAGCTTACTCGTTTATTTCGAGCAGATATATCGCTGTTTTATTATCTGGGACGGAACGCCCGCGTCGTGATTCTTTCGCTCCTGAAGTTATTCGCCACCACCGGTATCCATTCCCATAGCTTTGCTTCCTCTCGAATGTCTAACCTCTCCCGCGGTGCTCCGTTGCTTAAGCACATACGAGGACGATTATCATTCACAGTCCGGCTCCTTCGTCGACCCGCAAGTCTCGTTTCTTCTGAGTGTCCTGACGAATGTACTGTTGATGGCCCTCACTGGTGCGTTCCCTTCCCGTCCTTGTAAAAAACTGATGAATCCGAATCGGGACGAATTTGGTGAATTCGCCGCGACGTCTGCATCGTGCTCGAATCCAGTTCGGTGCGCATATACAACACGTAATCGCAATCATGTGCGTCCCTCTTGCATGCAACTCGTGTGGTTTGAACACAACATCTATGTAGATTGGAATCCGGCGCGATCTAATGTCCCAGCGTCATCCTCTACCCGATCTCCGTCACGGTCTGGAATCCCTATGATTTCCGGGTAAGTACCTCTGCTTCTTCAGCTTTATAATATAGCTGACGCCCACCGGCCGATCATCAACGTCCTGCGTGGCGCCCTGCCGCAGATCATGGTACGTGGTTTTTGGTTGGGCTCGGCGGAGGTCAGTCTGAGGTTTGCGGATAGACTGCCCCGACGCTCGTCATCGTGCGAGTTGGGCTTGGACGGAGCCTCGAGGATACCGACGTGCACCCTCATCACCAAAAGCGGGGAAACCTGCTATGCCCTGATGTAAGTCACATGGCCGGATGACGCATATCAGGCCATATAGGGGCTTCACCAGGCTGGCGGCGGCTCACAAGGCCATAGATGGCACATATAAGGCTGCTATAGTTTTGTGTGGCTGGTAGTGCCCTTTTAATGCTATATAAGGCTGCGTCCGGCAGATAAAAATCCACGACACTGTCATAGATTGCTGTGACTCGGAACAGTACTGTACAAAACCATCCACAGCCTACAGGGTATCAATTACTATCAAATTCCTACCTTCCATCCTCTCTGGGACCTCTTCAACTCGTCGTCTGATCCTTTCTCTTCGGTGGCTGTTTGGCTTTTTTCGTTCTCTTTCTCCGCAATTTTAACCCTCATGGTCCAAGGATTAAAAAACAGGCATTTGCAACCCACATGAGGAGCTGATGAGGAGCTGTACACGTTCAAAAATACTCACGATCTCGCGATTTTCGTGCCACTGACCTATCACCTACTATTCTCGTTTACCGGCCGCGGGACGTACATAATCTGACACTGCCCTTCCAACCAAGGGTACCTGTATTTAGTTTGTGGGCTCAAACAGGTACACTGGTGCTGTAGAATCGTCGTGTCGTAGAATTCTCTGTGGTGATTTGCAATCGAATCGTGAAACGTGTTACGCGAAAATCGCCAAGTCCATTTCAAAGTCCGCCCCATCACGAAGTGGCGTGATCGATGGTTGGTTGATGCCACGTCGCATCTCTGCTTTCTTCCCTCACCTCCCCTGCTCCCTCGCCCTCCGCCGTCGCGCTTTCTCTTATGGTGCCGGTCTTCAAGCTTCAAGGTTCGGGTGCCTCACGCCTTCAAGTCTCAAACCTCAGTTTGCTCTCTTATCTCGCCTCCCCCGCCGTCGCCCTTTCCCCTTGCTCTTATGGCGCCGGTCTTCAAGCTTCAAGCCTCAAGCCTCATGCCTTCAAGCCTCAAGCCTCAAGCCTCAAGCCTTCAACCCTCCAACCCTCAATCCTCAAGCCCTCAAGCCTCAAACCCTCAAGCTCGCGTGCATCTCACCTTCAAGCCCATCAAAGTTGGTCTTACTGTTCCTCTCGGGCTTCTCTCCCTGCGCGCTGTGATGGTAGCGGTCGAAGCAAGAGTGGGATGGTGGGCGGAGTTCTTCCTTTGGGCCAGGTGTGTCGATCTGTTCTTCCATTGACGCGTTGGTCACTGATCTCCCGCCAGAGTCGTCCACGGCAAGATGCACCCCGGCCGAGTCGACTCCACCCTCGTGCACCTCGAAGCCACCCGATTCGCTGCCATTCCGTCGCCTGCTGCTACTATTTTGACTGTATACTCTGGTGCCAATGATATTGTTTTGCATTTCTGCTTTATTTGTGTGATCTGGCGGCGATTTGAGCAACCTGAATCATCCTGAGCATGTTTAGCAAGTATCTTGAATGTGTGTTAACGGTGTATGGCCTTATATGTAGTAACGCGCATCGTGGATGCTGAAAAGCATGGTCTGATTGTATCAGGCTCTTCCATCTTCGCCAGGCTGAGACGCCCTTATCAAGAATAGGGATCTTATATAAGCCCTTTTGAATTCTTCACCAGGCTGTTAACCCTTGCATGCCTTTTGGCCCTTATATTGCCTTATATGGCCTTATCAGTTTCGCCCGGTTTTGGTGATGCTGTGCTCCGAGATCCACTTCGCAGGCGCACTGCGGGTTCCCTGTCAATTTAAGCTGCCCGTGCTCTCAGTACTGAATCGGTGGTTATCGACATCCACGCGGACAGCGATGTGGATGCTGGGTCAGATATTTCGATGACGGAGCTCGGTAAGCAGTGTTAATTGTTTCCTTTTGTAATTAGAGGTGCCCTCTAAAATTGGAGGATGGTCGTCAGCTTTACCAGGAAATGAAAAAAAGAGAAATCAATCTGTGAGAATGTGGGTAGCAATTGAAACACCCGGAGTACCCGCACCAGGAGAAACCTTCACAGCAGTCTTGACGCATGTTCGTTCAATGGAAATTGGGAACGAACTGCGGATTTATGCACCTTTAATTAAGCCTGTGAAACGTCGACATGTTGGGCCACCATATGTATCTCAATTCCCGAAGGGCAAACTATTTTGTTCGATCTATTGTCGCGTGTTTGCCATGCGGGAGAGATCGCGACGGATCACGTGGATCCACATCTTTTTCACGATGCACGATATCGATGTTCCTTTCTGTTTCCTCCTGGCAGCTAGCTCACAGCTCTCAGCCGCAGTCGTCGATACGGTCGATCAAGCTCTGTGCTGCGGAAACTCTGTATAATGGACTTTTTGCCGTTGGTACTATCTAGAATCTGGATCGAATCAAAGAGGCCAAAATCTCTATGTAGCAGCGATAAACGTGGACATAGTATGTCTTTCCCCTTCTTTATTCGTTCAAGTCAATTCGTCTCTGAACCGCTATGCAAAATGCTGATCGATCGGTGTTAGACGCACCCGGGCTCGGCGCCTGTCGGTGTCTATCCCGTCTCTATTCCCTATCAACAGCGTAAGAATCACACTTGGAGGAATGCAGGGAAGGGATAATGTACGAGGGAGGAGAGGGAGATGATGGGTGAGGCAAGGAAGAGGCGAAGGAGTCCCACCTTCTGAGCAGGGGTTGAACGGCTGATCGGCGACCTCGAACCAACCACAAAGCTAATCTTTGATGAGAAGGGTCAGCTGGAGATCTAGGCCCCAGAATAAATAGAACACTCCATCTTTGACCATCGAGTAATGAATGGGAAAAACATGGTAATTAGGAGGCATCTGTGGGCCGTGTCTCTCCAATGAAGCAGCACGTAATACGGCGGAGTTTGCCAAACCTAACTGGTGATCGGGCTCCTCGACAGGGACTAATTTCGAATGCACATGGGAAAAACCACAAGAGAGCTTGGAGCGACAGAGGGAACGTGAATGAGAAAAAGATACAAAGGAGAGTAAAAGCAAACATTACATACTGATTCGAGGCATCTGCTTAAGATACGGGACCGTGAATCGAATACCACAGTTAAGATCAGTCCTGCCTGCAAATCGACAACAAAATGAGCTTGATGCGTGCTTGGAAACAATACATATATATAAGTACAGCTACTCATACTACTAGCAAAATTATGAACAAAGAAATCAGAGAGTAACAACACCCTGCGATACAGTGTCCGAATTTATTCATGTAAGAGGGTCGGGCTCCTGGAAAGGCCATGGCGATTCCCTACTGGCAGCTGCCCTCTTTCGGGACGCGGGGCTTCGGCTCGTACACGTTAAACTAGTGCCGGGTCGGAAAGGCTGTATGTAATGATCGTATTATACAGAGCTGTATTATACATGTATAATACATTAAATACTGGGAGCCCCCAAGACGCCTTGTATTTAATGTGTATTTTTCTCAAAAACAGGCTGCCAAGCATTGCCAATGAGCACACTAACACCAGGAGCTATTCGGAGCAGTAGTAGCATTCATCCTGTCATTTTGAAATGACAAAACCATGCTTCCTGTTAATTAGTGCGCATCAGCGGCGCGTGTTTCTTGACTTTTTTCTTCACCTCGTCGGGCATCCAGGGAAGATTCCATCCATGGGGCTCTCTACAGAGCGATATGAGGCCCTCAAAACAGCATCCATCCGCTTCTTGACTGAAAAGAATTATGGCTTTACATAATGAGACTGAGAGTGTTATGGCCGCAGTTTTTTGCGATGACCGCAGCTCAATTGAGGCCAAGGCATGGACGACTTACTGGTCTGCAATGTCAACTGCGGGAGAAGCAATGGATCAGAACGCTGCGAGGCGGAGGAGGAGGACAAAGAAGATGAATCTGATATCGCTGCTTGTCCCCTCATCATTCGCCGCGCTGATGTTCTCACCTTGGAGATCGAGGCATACATCGATTTGAGCAGCTCGAAACTCACTTAATGTTTTTGCTCCGGATCAGGCATCTCCCAAACCCGTGGTCGTTGACGCCGTTAAGAAGCCTGTCAAGAACATGAAAACAAAATGGGTCGAGGAGGATGCGGAGTGGGACGCGGAGGCATGGTGAGGTAGAAAAATACATTAAATACATTAAATACAGTATAAAATACATGTATTATACATTAAATACACTAAAAAAATTCGCCTGCGGCGCCTGTATTTTATGTATTATACGGCGGATACATACCATATCAGAGGGCCGCTGCGCAGCCTCTGTATAATACGCCATCAATACCTTCCAAACCCAGCACTACGTTAAACACATCACTCCGTTGTCACTCGTGCGATGAACGGACACCGCCACTGCTTCCGGAAGTCTAAAGACTCAGATCAGCGGATCAGACACACGGATGATGTCATGGAAACCTCCGTCCCCCTATTCGGACATAAATCCGGCCTGCCCCTCATGCCGAGAATTTTCGGTGCCACAGCTTGAACCAACTACTATCCTAAACCCCCGTGTGTCCACGCACCCCCATGTGGAATTCTCGCTGATGGCCTCATTTCTACCCCGTTTGCTTCGACAAAAATCTGGGAAGCGCATTCATCTCCCAACCATCGGCGTACCACAAATATCTAGAGAATCTGAGGGCTGGAGCAGACAGAATAAATTGAATGGAAGAATTTGTGACGCTTTATGACACTGCCAAACGCCTGCCCTATTTTGTGCTCTTTCTAGAGCGGCAGGCCGGATTTAAGTCCGAATTGGGGGGGGGAGGGTCTCGCACGTGGTATCATCAGTGTGTCCGATCTGCCGATCTCAGCCTCAGATTTGAGACCTCTTGACCCATGCACTTACTCGACCCGGTTTCGCGTTTATTGTATTGCTTCATCTCCGTCACTCCGTGTCTAATCTAGTCTGATTAGGTCGGATGCCGAGATATCTGTCGCAACTACGTAAGGATTGCTTCCGCGGGCGGCAATTCACAGCAATTCACGCCGCCACACTCACCTCCGCCTATCACCAAGCCTTCTGGCCACGAGCTGGCGATGAAAAACGATGTAACAGCCCTGAAGGTGCGTGGGCTTGTACCAGCACCTACACGCGAGCGTACTCGGTTTCAATTTTAAAACGAGTAACAGCAGCGCTTAGCCAGCGTAATGTCGGAAAAAAACGGACAATTTGCGGGCTCGGCGCAACGGTCTTATACTCTTACTGTAACGAATTAAAATTAGCAATGGCAATCTATTAAAAATCTCACGTCAAAAGGCTAGTTTGATTTTTCGGACAAACGACGGGGAACTCGGCTTTTGCCAGCTTCTCCCGGCAAATACCGCACCGGCAGCTAACAAACCCTGCCAGCCCATACCCAAAGCCAAAAGGACTTCAAGAAGGGGCTTGCCGAAACTCGCTGCCATGAGCACATTCGTGACTAAAGTGCCTGAACCCTGTGGCGTCAAAACTTGACGGACGGATTGACCGTTGACGATTAGTGTCATTCCTGGGAATAACGAAGTGTCCTCCTGATCTTCCGGGGCGTATATAACCGAATGAGAAATGGATATCCGGTTTTCGACATGCAGGCTACACCACCTCCTCCACCGGCTGCGTTTCTTCCAGCTATCACCTTTTACCTCGGTGGTTGGGTAAATCTCTTGGAGGGAATTTATGACTCGGGACCATGCTAATTCGCACTGTAGGATCTTGGTATATGTGCCGACCTAATACTCCAGGGCGTCGTATTCGCCCAAATCGCTCACTATACGACGCTGTACGCCAAGGACGCCAAGGACGGTCTGGTCTTGCGTGCTTTTGTTGCTGTCCTCCTGATAATAACGACGTTGAAGAGCGCACAAGCATTGTGAGTGTTCTCATGCTTCGCCCCAGGGCGCCGATGAGCTTGTTTTCGGAATTACCTTGAATAATTCAGAGTGATTTTGTGGATTCAAAATGTCCAGCACTTCATGGACGTCAGCGCCGCACTCAACATGTTTACCACCTCATGGACCACTGAGGCCAACCTCGTTCTCATTGCGATCATTGCGTTTTATGTCCAATTATTCTTCTGCAATCGTCTTTGGGTGGGTTTTCTGCGGATGACTACCTGCCAATACTGATCCCATGCAGTCGATATCGAGGAACCTCTACATTGTCGCTTTAATTGTTACACTCTTTGTCTTTGCCTTGATAGCTGCGATCGTATCGGTATGCCTTATGCTGAATTCTAGATATGGAATCAACACTAACACTGGTCCAGTGCGTATTCACGTTCGCGGGTAAGTCGAAGAACGTCACATGGAGTAAGGAAGCAGTAGAAACCTTTTCGGGTGTGTTTTAACGGGATCTTTTTAGTTAGTATTCACTTGGGAACGGTCTTCGCTGGAGATGTTCTCTTATGCGGATGCACCATCTACTCTCTGTTGGTGCGTCACACGACCCATCTCATGTACAGCGGCAGCCAACGACTACTTTTTTAACCAGCGTCACTCCAAGCATGCGTCGCCCGAAACCGCGGGCATATTGAACGCTATCACGAGGTTGACATTCCAGGTGCGTCCCACCCCCCCACCCCCTCGGCCCCCACATCCTCCTCCTTAACGGGTCCTCTTAGTCAGCGGCACCAGCCGCTGTATGCGCCCTAATCAACCTCATCGGCACGGTAGCCTGGGACGGCACCGAGCCCAACGCCTACATAATGCTCTCCCTCATCGCCAACAACATGTTGCCTAAGTTGTACGCGATCTCCGCAATGTGGACGCTCAACTATCGCAAGGAGATCCGCCGGGCGCACTCGATCGGGCCTCAAAGCAGCACGCCTGTGAGTGGACGCCCGCCCATGAACGATATGGAGCTGGACGGCATCGAGCTAGGCTCGCTGTCGGTGTCCAGCAATCGGAGCGTCCCGATTCAAATACAGACACGTGTACAGATGACGCAGTACACGATGCCCCTGGAATTTAGAAAGTATCCTTAATTTAGAAAGTATCCTTGAAATAATAATTGTAGCACGCTTTAACGGGGATGTCAACCTCCTTCACTTTTTTACTTCAAATGTGGCCAGGGTGGAAGTTCGCCGATCACGATGGGGACGTGTCTTCTCAGGGAAGCATGACATTGACACCTCCTTGATCCGCCGCTGTCAGCGCCAATTATTATGTTACTCGAATTATCTATAAATATTGACATCTTTTCAATAATCTGTATGCTTCCAGGGGAGCTCTGGGCTCGTAAACGGGAGAGCAAACATACGTAGATCATTTACTTCGCTCTCCTGAGCCTTCCTCTGTGGCGGAACCCGCGGTTGGGGCTTGTACGTGTCCGGCTTTATTTTACGTACATCACTAACATCATCTTACGAATGTAGCTCGAAACGCGGATGACAACACCGTGTGCGACTTTGAGCTTCATGTCCAGGTGGAACAGCTCCAAATTCGCCTCAATCTTGCTTTGAAGGAACGGGACGACATGAAGGAACGAACATCGGAACGAACTACCAAGATGTTGGGCGAGAGCTTTGGGACTGGACAAGCCCCTCATTAATCTTGATTACGCTACCACATAGTAAATAAAAGTGGCACATGATTGTACAACTGCGTGAATTGAACTACACATATTGGGCCAAGTAGATCCAGGAAACGATGCACAAGAATATCAAGCTGGATCAAGAGGCGAGCGATCGTTCTCGATCAAACACAGACCTCTTTGACAAGGTCCCCAAATCGAGACGTCTCGTGACTTCTTTGGACTTTCATCGAGCTCGATGCTGGACTTTTTATCTCGGCTCAAAGCTGTCCTCTGGCGGTTTTGAGATTTTGCCTACCCCCCCATTTTCATATCTTCTCCACCGTTCTAGATACTTGAAATAATTTATTCTGTCCCATGTGCAATGCAATAGATTTTACAACATATTTCGGTGAACTTCGGCAAAAACTTCGGCCGGTGATGGTGATGTCATGAAACCAACATAATCTCGGTCGACAACCCAAAGTAGACAGAAACTGATCGAAATTGCCATATCGGCTGCTTACATACCCCCCCCCCCCTCCCCCCCCCCCTTGACAGCTGTCACCGACAAAGTGAGGTCTGTGTCGGCGACTTTAGGATCGCTCGCCTTGAGCTGGATCGTCCAGGAGTTCACTTGTGCGTGCCCCGTCAAAACCAGCCAAAGGGACCAGAAATATCAAGGTGCAGGAGGTAGGTGGGTGGGAGCTGTACCATCAGGGCAGACGCACTCGATGATGGCAATGAGCTCGAGATTCGCCCTTGAATGCTTGTAATTTGTACGGGCATCCCGGATGATCACCCGTTGCAGCGCGGAGAAGTAGCGTTCGACAACCGCTCTGTTCAACGCCTGTATTCAACGTCTGCGCACGCTTGGAATCAAGCGCGTAGTTCTTTCCCAGCTTGATCTCCGGGTGCCGACCGAGAAAGAGACGGATCCAGGTAGAACTGGGACGTTTGTTGCAGAAATCTTTCATGAACGATCTGATTCACCATTTACAGATGGGAGGACCCGTAGACGCCAGTGCACTCGACAGATTGCGCTCCTCAATCTCGTCCTCTTTGACCGGGGCTTAATTCCGCTCCCCCATTCATCCGTGCTTCCCCGTTATAATTAATCTATCCAGCCCATTTCACGCCGCGGTCGACATCATGACCACGCGCATGCTCATCAACCTCCGTAAGGCGACGGCACTGGAGTCCATCCAGGATCGTGGATCCTCAGATGCGCATCTCACCGTCAGAGTATCCGGCGACAGGGGGCCACCGAGTGGAACGAGTCTTCGCTTTGTTCGCGGGGAGGTCTCGTGTCGGAGGTGTAGGTGGTGATTCGTGACTTGATGTCTCGGTGGAATTGAGCGGAAGCGATTACGCGGGGAAAGATCCATGAATTATAATTAGACAGCTTGGCATGCACAACCACTGGAGCCATTCAATGGCTTGTATATTGTGGAGCGTGTGCAGATTTGGCAAGTGAATGGTTCCACAAAGCCATTACCATCATATTTTGGTTGTGGAGCCATTCATTTGCGCATGCGCCACAAGCCATTGCATGGCTCTCCAAGGGCTTGTGCGCAAGCTGTCTATTAACGTATCCTGTTTATACTCTGCGCAGCTTTATGAGCCATGGCTGGGGCTCTACTCGAACGACTTGAAGAACCACAAGCAATACGATAATATACACCCCTCCTGAATCAGAGAGGTGTAAATAAATAATGTTAGTTGTAAGCTCGTTCTTGGAAGCATCTCCGCAGAACTTCGCGAACAAATTAGTAGGATATATATAAAAAGGAATTGATCAATGGTGTAGAATAACCGCCTTGATGTCTTTATATGCGACCCCGTGGACACTCAGGCACCCGCCTGTTTGTCGACTTTCGCGACCTGCACTCCCACTACTGAATCTGTAGTTATATCGACATCGATATTTCGATGATGGAGTTGGGAAGCAGACTTGAGATTGTTTTCCTTTTGTAATTGGGGTTTTATGATTTGGGGAAGGAACGCCGCGTTGTGATCGTTCCAGTACTTATGCTCTTTGCAACCACAAGTAAATACTGGTCATCCGACGGTCCGGCAATAATTCAATCTCCGACGTGACACGGATCATCGGGAATTCCCAATATATCGCCTCAGGCTCATTGCAATGCCAAAAAAGCAGTATGACCCGGCCGAAAATTCATGTCTCCACCGGCGGACACAATCATACCTCAGGCGGTTCCACATGTTCAAAGGTCTTGAATACACCCAACACAATTCCCCCGCATACACTAAATAAGCAACCAGCCTTACTCCGACTCCCATTCTTTGTAGGCGACCCGGTTGCAGCGGCAGCTGTTGCGGTCGCGGTTGCAGTGGCGATAAACTTCTCCCATGAAGCCAGGGTTACGCTGGGCACTACGGTGGACAGACTAGTCGTTCCAGAATCACCGTTACCATAATAGATCGCCGTGCCTCCGGGCATCGTGTCGACAGCGAGCGCAGAGTCCTCACCTCCAATTACATTGCCAGAGTTGCTGTCAACGAGCCCGGTGGTGTTGGAGCCTAGTATGAATTCGCGAACGAACACGAAGGCCTGGCAGGAATTTCAGAATTTCAAGCTGGATACGGGGGTGGTGACGCACAGCTTCCGGGACAGAGTTAGGCACGAGGTGGCCTGCGCCCTTGAAGAGCGCATAGGTGAGATTGCGTTCCTGGTGTACGATTTCCGCGAAGTTTCCCTTGTCATCGGTAAACGGTGTCGCAGGTTTCCGTGTAAAACCTTGAATGCCTCCGAATGTCATATTCTGGATATTTCAACGGATTTTTCGTTGCTTGTATGTCGGGATTCCATACCTGGATAACGACTGCATAATGAAGGATGAGTTGTTGTGGATGTCAAGATTCGGGACCCATACCCTCCGTTCCGCGGTGCGCAACCAATGAATCGTCGTTGCCTGAGTAGAACACGATTCCAACGCCTCGCGTAGTCGCATTGGTAGCGAGGTCCGACAAGAAGACCATTGGTCTAAATCGTGAACTAGTTGTATATCTGAGATCAATTTTGCATGTTTAAACTTACTCTGGACCTGAACCAAAGTTAGTACACGTTGAGTCTGCGTGACAAACACACACTTGGATCAAAAAATGGAAACACGTTTATGGTGTTCGTCTGGCCACCTTGAGTCACGCATAGATAAGTTGTCAGCCCAGTATCAAAAACCTGACAGACCGAACGGAAACGTAAAATCCTGCGTCCAGTTTTTGGAGACGGGGGCGTGCAAGGCCGCGCGCGTTTTCGGGTCTATAAAGTCGGTTCATATCGCCATTTCAACGGACCAGTATTTGTTACTTACCATTCATGAACACCGTAGGGTCGCTTGGAACCTCGGGGTTTAGAGCGTCCGGGATATTGTATACCTGTGCATGTTCATCAGGGATATGATTCTGTAAGTAGGGATAGCAGTGCGTACGTCAATGTTAGCTCCCAGCGACGAGTCTAGCATCATCAGTCAGATAGCCCGGAGGCAATGTAAATGCTAAGTGCATGTACTCACTCCAGGGAAAAGAAAAATTCTGCGCATACTCCAGCATTTCATCAAACAAAGCACAGCGGTACCAGGGATCTATTGTTCCATTCGACCTACCTGCGATGTTCCGTTTCCAGGACTGGTGCAGATTATCGCGCCGCATGAGATCCTGCTTGCTACCTTTCGAGATGAATCCATGCTGTGCGACCAGGGATTTCATTGACCTCATTCGAGAGCTCGGCGCCCGTCCACTGGTAACACCGAACGGGTCCCGCAGACTAGGGAACAGCCCATTCTGCGGATACGTGAGGTTTAAATCGTATCCGCACAGATGCTCTCTGTGGACCGACATTGAGGCCCCATATCGATATACGCAGGCATAACCACGTACTGTGCCTTAAAGTAATTGAATACATCCGGATCATAACCTATGAGTTGGGGATACGTTTCAATGGTCGTGAGCTTGAACAACATATCAGCTCCAAGGGCCTGCCAGAAGCCACGAAATGTACCGTTGGTAGGTCTTGGTAAGTCGCTTCAGAGCCAAGTGTGCCGTCTCCGACGATCATCTTTTTGAGGTTGACGGGCGGATTTGGAGTGGAAAATATTGTCTTGGTAATGTATGGCTATTATTCTTCCTCAGATAGCTCCCATGCCTTTAAGAGATCCACAAAACTCACTATATATGTTCCGGCGTATGATTCACCAGCCAGGTGCAGCGGACGCTTGGCAAGACTAGGAAATACTTTCACAATGTTGGACAGAAATTCGACCTATAGAGGTTCTCTCAATATACGACTGAATGGCGTAAGCGACCCACGAAATCTCGGGCCAGTTGCTCCTCATCCGGAACTGGGGACTCTGCTTAGCAAAGGCTCAGTTGGAAATTAGAGCGCGCACCGTATCCAGTTTCGTCAGAAGTGGAGTACCCGGTGCCGACTGAGGAGATGAGTAAGGCGGAATGAAAGAAAGTTGAATACACACCTGGCTGATCGATCCAAAATGTATCTGCAAGATTGTTCCAACTGAAATTGTTTTGTACAATTGAATAATCTCCGGTAACTTGCAAAGGGCCGTTCTAACAAGAAATCATGGATGAACCGAACTCACTGCGTTCCGTAGGGTTGTAGGCACAGGCTCTGCCTACCCTTGTAGGCAGAGGTAGACCCACCTCATAGATGAATTAACAATTTCGCTATATCCTGAGCTTTGTTTCTGGTCCAAGCCGTGTTAAAACACGCTCTTGCTTCACTGTGTAACCCCTGAATGTGGGAATGTGATTATTTTTAGCGACACAGCCCACGGCTGTCAATCCTCGGCGCCAACCTCGGCTAACTTACGGAATTGAAACGGTATGTCCCGGTTGTTGCCCAATAATTAAATATTGACTTCGTGGGAACATGGCAACCGGTAAAGAGCAATATTGGCCAAGTAAGAATGTGGCAACAGCAACACAACGCCCAATTACCAGGATAGGGGGGCCTGAGTAGACCGACAGTAGGCAGAGGGTAGACCCAATTAGGCCCAATTCGGCCTACGTGGCGTAGGCAGACTCTGCCTACCGCCGTCGGCCGACGTAGACCGATGTAAACCCAAGTAAACAGACTGTGCCTACGGGGGCTCGGAACGCAGTGACTCTGTCCGGGGGTTCAAGTCGCGCACCTCCGTCATCAAACCAATCATACTGGAGGAGCCGGGTCCGCCTAGGTCGATGTGAGTGAGCAGTTCTCCTCACGAAGCAGAATGCCGTACCGTTGAGCCAGATAATCCAAGGGTCGGTGTCTGCAGCGGACACAGTCAGAGTACCGTTGGCCTTTTCGAAAGCCCAGAAGAATAGCGTGGCGTTGGGGTGATCGGGGCGGTTCACGCCAACATTTCCAGCGAAGCTCCGAGATATGGGGCCAGTGACGTTGGGAAGTGGAGCCGTAACTTCGAAATCTGGATGCATGGTGAGTATTCTGACTGAAAGTGCCAACGTCGATACCGTACAGTGTTGCCAGTCAGGTCCAAAGGGTGTCGTGGGCATCCCAGGGTACGCGTGCGGGAATGTACTGGGAACTGAATCGGGAAGTGCATCGGACTGGGCAATGCATCCGGCGACGAAAACCGACGCAACGACGAGGGGAATTCGAAGCATTGGCCTGTAGGTGGGGGAGGGAAGGTAAGCAGGGTCCAAAGCTGTCTAGAGCCTAGACTCTAAAGGACCAAAAACGATCAAAATCTGCGGCACAGCCATGACATCAACACACCGTGAGAGAGCGTGAGCCCTGGTGAGGGTACAATCACCGAAACCATGTGGGAGCGACATTCAAAAGCGGGAGAAGGAAGGAGAAGGAGGTTGGATTCACGGGTCGCTCATCGACGGCGGGTAGGATTACCCTAAACTTACTTCCCAATCGAATGACTTGAAGACGCATCCCCTGATCCGTCGAAGCTCATGCGATTATTAGCCCGATGGTTCTGGTTTACACCCAATTTACACCAAACGGAAACATTCCCATCTTTTGATGACATGGGGTGCGAGTCTATTTAATCGCAGCGCTGTGTGCACGGAACATCTACGTGCCTCCCTCCGCCTACAGTACAAGATGGATTCTCAAGACGTGAGCCAGTATATTCGTCTGGTCATCGGCAGCCTTATCCCATTACATGTTGTCCGTGAGTGCTCAGAAGCTCTATGGTGTATCGCCTTGGTCCTGGCGGAATATTGCAGTTGCGGGTCTAACAGGCTGCTGCATGATTATTGTGAGAGCATTGCTTATTTATCCTCTGCTGCGAAATTTTACTGTAGATGTAGTTATTACCTTGGAAGACGAGGTGAAACACCTGCATTTGAATGGTCATTACTACTGACGAATCTGAGACAGATACGCTATATTTGGGTACGTCGGAACACAATTTAGTTCCAAGGAATCGATCGTAGTCCCAACGCCGTAGACTCGGCAAAAGTGTTCGCCACATTTTTTGTATTCTGTAGGCTGACTGGTTACGAGTCTAGGCCGCTGTCTGGAACTAGCCTTCGCTTTGCTCGCGGGGACGTTTCGGCGGCGTCCGAGGTGTAGCTAGTCGCGCATCCTCTCGAGTCTATGGAACGGATCCGTCAATTACTGTACCCTGTATTTATCGGATTTTAATTTATTTATCCTTCCCTATAAAGGATACTCATTGCCGGCAAATTTAAGCAAGAGACCTTTTTGGGAGTTGTTACAAGGTACAACGAATCATACATCGTAAGGGAAGACGTGAACGGGAGTTTAACCAAGAGACAAAATGGACACGGCATTGGGTTAGGGTGACTACACAGACTGTGGTTACATCTGTGTAGGTCTGGCTAGATATGTGGTTAACTCTGTATATGTCTGCAGAGGTATGCTTACCTCTGTGTAGGTCCATCTAGGGCTATAACCAAAGGTCAATACACGATATAGCTGCACCTACATTGACTTACTTTCTATTCTGTTGTTCTTCAAGCATTCTGGATTATTTCTAAATTGGTCAATCTGCTAACAGCTCATGCCCACTGACACTTGACTGACTGATTTGTAACCCCGTTTGTAAGTCATGGGTCAGAGCAACTTCCCTTCTATATGGATGCTGTCTCTATGGAAATTCCCTTCTATATGGGTGTTGCCGCAAGGCCTCATGTGGATGCAGACAGTCCTGTGGTCCCGTTGCAAAAACAGCATGCCTCTCTGGATAAAACAATTGTATAAATCAGGGAACCTGTGTAGCTTAGAGCTTGCTTACCTCTGACATTAGGAGTTTCAGGAATCTCCGAAACAGTGTTACTAGCATTAGGGGAAGTCAGAGTGAACGATTCACGGTCGATTCCGGGTCGATTCGGCTTTCGATTCTGGGCCGATTCAGAGACCAGAATCCGTCGAGAATCGCATATAACTTTGACCGCTTCGATTCTGATTTCGATTCAGCGCCGATTCAACAAGTCGATTCTCTTTCATCATTAGATCAAATGGGACACGCGTATCAACAGATCGATTCTCGGATCGATTCTGGGTCGATTCTGTATGTGTTCCTCCTCCCGAGGAGGAACAGCGATTCTATTTCGATTCTGGCGACATCGATTCTCGGCCGATTCTGGTCTCAGAATCGGCTCAGAATCGAAGTCCGAATCGAGCCAGAATCGACGTGGAATCGTCCACTCTGACTTCCCCTATTGTCCACAAGTTTGGTTCCCTTTGGGCCAGAGCCCTCTCTAGAACCACCAGCATTGTGTCCTGGAGCATTTGTACCACCTAGATTACATCTCATTAGGAGCTATTGGGCTCAGAGGGAGGAAGCAAAGAGAAGCGGGATCCGATAGGGGCTGTACGCGCTCAACATGTGCATCACAGATGTGTCAGCTATTAGTCCCAAATTGGGCACTAATTATATTCCAGACACCGCACGACGGCCGACCCCGAGCTGTCCAGAGGATCAAAAATCTGCACAGCCATGGCATGAACACATTGTGAAACGTGAAGCCCGGATACAATCCTGCAGATCATCCCCGGAACAGCACCTTGGAAAAGCATGCGGGACCAACATTCAGAAACGGGAGAAGGTAAGGTTGGATCATAGAGTAGGATTGGCCCACATCCAGGTCCCAAGATTGAGAGGTTTTCTTTAGGGCGGACCGCAGATCCTGCGCCGCCCTTTGATTCCACCATTGTCCATCTGTGTACGGAGTGATGCAGGAACATGAACAAAGATTGTCGACTGAATTGTGGGCGGGCAGTGTCTACTTCTGTTGGAGTGTAATGGGATAACACAGTGACTAAGAAGGGACGAGCTGGCCATGTGACTGTGTTTGCACGTATTGTTGCTCGGGAGATGCCGAGGTCCTTTTCCTCAATCTCTCATTCCGATCCTCTTTTGATCCTTCACGAGCAAGTTACCGCCTTGGCCAATGCGACTACTTGCCATTGACTCGTTTTGACTGGCGAGGTGGGAAAGACAGTTCTGACCAGCGCCATCTAGTATCAATTAAAAAATTCGAAATCTCCCCACCAGGCTTCATCCCTGTTAACAACATCCTGCCATCCAAGCCGTAATTGCTCTGTGCAGGTGTTCCCTCCCACAAGGTCGGTACCTTGAAGCGGTGGAAACTTGATGGTGGGTCTAAAAATCGTGACACCGCCTGCGGAGGCTGAATCTCTTCTCACGATATCAGCGCAACATTGCGGATGCAGTTCATTCACGATTTGATTGGTCCGGGAAATCTCTCCCGGACTCCCTTCCCATTCACAACTGCAATTCGTCGAAGTGTGGGTCGAATACACCGTGTACCGTCTTATAGTTAACTACCGTCAGATGCCGCTGTTGCTCAGATAGTCTCCGGGAAACAGATAATGCGTCGTATCTGCGCATCCCTCGATCCGTCCAACGCCGCTGTTGCTCAAACAGTCTCCGGGGAACAGATGATGCGTCGTATCTACGCATCCCTCGATCCGTCCAAGCTCATGCGATTATCAGCCCGATGGTTCCGCTTTACACCCAATTTACACCAAACGGAAACTTCCCATCTTGTGATGACATGGGGTGCAAGTCTATTTAATCGCAGCGCCGTGTGCACGGAACATCTATGTGCCTCCCTCCGCCTACAGTACAAGATGGATCCTCAAGACGTGAGCCAGTATATTCCTCTGGTCATCGGCAGCCTCATCCCATTACATGTCGTCCGTGAGTGCTTAGAAGCCCAATGGTGTATCACCTTGGTCCTGACGAAATATCGCAGTTGCGGGTCTAACATGGCTGCTGCATGATTATTGTGAGACCATTACTTATTTACCCTCTGCTGCGAGATTTTACCGTTGACGTAGTTGTTACCTTGGAAGACGAGGTGAAGCACCCGCATTTGAGTGTCCGTCACCACTGACGAGCCTGAAACAGATACGCTATATTTGGGTACGTCGTACCACAATTTAGTTCCTCTTGAATCTCAAAGAATTGATCATAGTCCCAACGCCGAGGTTTCAGCAAATTTATGTTCTTTTGGGTGAGTGAGAATCATCTTTTACCCCGCTCCTCTGCTGATCCTCAAAGCAGATTCGATACTACAGGTGCGGGTGCAGAGATTCGACATTATCCACTGGTCTCACTTCACCTCGCAGCATTGCCCTCCTGCTATTCGACGTCGTCCAGATCCACGTTTTCGCGCTCCCAGGAATCACATCAGATACTCTGTAAGATACATCTATGTGCCAGTTACCCTTCCCACGTCGATCCGCGAATTAGGTGCTTGGATATGGATCCCATAACGCGTGCAGCTGGTGCAGTGCTCCTCTGGAGCGTCGAGATCGTCATGCAGCTACGCGTCTATGCCATCTATGGCTGCTCCAAACGTGTCAGTGGTTTCTTCCGCCGCTGGAATCCCCTCATAATTTTTACGCGCAGATCGCGGTGCTCAACCTGGTCCTCTTCGCGGGGTCCATAACTGGTTTCCTCTGGATCATGCTTTTCAACCATGCCAAGCGCGCCGCCGAGATAGCTAGCGTCATCCACCTCCCACTGCCCGGCTGCCCGAGCGTGCACCAGGGCATTGAATGGGCGCTCTGGGTCCCGGGTGCGCAATATCGATATTAATTCTTCCTCGTAGTTCAATACAAATTTTCTTCAGCGACCATATACGAGGGCATTCTTTTCAGCTTTGCGCTGTTCAAGACCTCCCAATCGACGATCAAATCCTTGCGGGAGGACTCCCGGATCTCCATATACGAGCTCCTCTTGCGCGACAATATCGTGTACTTTTTCGGGTGCGTACACTTTCATATCTCGCGGTGGATGATGCCTGACATGTTGAGTGCAGGATCGCTGCCCTCCTCGTCTTCAACAATGTGAGTTTCCAAGTTTTGACAATACACTTATTGCACGCTAATCGGATTGCCATCAGCTGATGGTCGTCGTACGCCCGTCCCATCCCACTACTCCCCTCGCACTGAAGAATTGACATCACAGAACCTAACACACATCCCGTGGTTCAGTTACGGGTGCTCATCTCATTCGCTTGACTCATGCTCCCTCCTAATAATTCACTCCCTAGCCCCTTCCACGCAGCGGTCGGCATCATGACCACGCGCATGCTCATCAACCTCCGCACGGCGACGGCACAGGAGTCCATCCAAGATCGTGGGCCCTCAGATGCGCGTCTCACCGTTGGGGTATCTGGGGATGGGGACGGGGGGCCGCTGTCTGGAAGGAGTCTTCGCTTTGTTAGCGGGGAG
Organism: Mycena epipterygia; assembly: GCA_029281465.1. NCBI lineage: Eukaryota > Fungi > Basidiomycota > Agaricomycetes > Agaricales > Mycenaceae > Mycena > Mycena epipterygia. The sequence continues at coordinate 489,279 of JARJCQ010000049.1, read as the reverse complement.
GTTTCGGCGGCGTCTGAGGTGTAGCTAGTCGGGCGAGCTTATAGACCGGATTTGACGATTACTGTACCCTGTATTTATCCTTTAACTATATATACCCCTTCCTGCACTCACAAGCCATAAGGGATAATCATTACGGGTGAATTTAAGCAAGAGACCTTTTTGGGAGTTCTTACAAGATACAACGAATCATATATCGTCTAAGATCGTAAGGGAAGACTTGGACGGGAGTTTAACCAAGACAGAAAATGGACACGGCGTTGCCCGCAGAACTAGAAGAAAATATGGTCAATTATGAATTGAATGCCCTCCTCGCGGAAGTCCTACAGCGACCAAACGAGTGAGCACCACAGAGCAAGATTCATCGGAAGACTCAGCTTACATCGGACTCCACTGTCGAGCCTTGCGTACGCCACACCATATTCTGCATCCCCTCAGAGTATCTGGGCCACTTGATCTTGGAGGGTACTGCCGGATGAAACCAATAGCAAAATAAAATGAATTTACACCCTCTAGAAAGAGCGAGGATACTCACCGTTCGCATTATTAGGATCACCGGTCGCAATGAAGCTGGCCCACGAGCGCGACATATAGACTCCGAGGAAGCGGTCTTCGATCGGCGCCGTCGGCCCCAAGTACGTTGCCGTAAAGTGATTTTGGATCCAGAAATCCGTGCTGAAAATCACAGAGTTGTATTTGCCCTCATCGTGGAAGAAAGAGAAATTTACTCGTTGTTTTGAGTGTTGAAAACATAAGCTACCTGATGAGTTTCAGTGAATGTTGTCCTCACTTGTTTTTTGTGTACTCACTTCGGTGAAATGGCCGATGAAGTCCTGAACGCCGAATGAAACCGAGTACGGTTTGTGGTTGAATCTTTCCGGACCAATGTTAGCTCGAGCTCGACCCGTAAAAAATGGGACCTACCTGTACTTGTACACGGGCACTTGCGAGGATATCTGTTGAGCGAGCCATCGCGGGGCACTGTACGGCCCAACTTCAATCACAATTTTAAAACGCCAACGGAAATAGCCTACGCCGCCATCTCCACATCCCCGACGATCGCGCTAACGCGCTTGTTCTGCGATCCAGGCGTAGAGAAAAATCCGTTCTGGAAAGGGTCCAGTTGGAAATCGCCTGTGTTGAATGGACAGCCCAAAGACGGGACGTCCGGATACAGCGCCAGGACGGCATCTTGCTGGTCCACGGGCACATCCGTCAAACTCGCTTTGGCTTGCGCAGTCGTGTTCGGGCCGAGGTTGGCGAAAGTGCGGCCTTCGTCGGTGTTGCTCCCAACCTGCAATGTTGAATCAAGTTGTTTCTCGCCTTCTCCGAAAAACGCTGCACGGATGCAATGCTTACAATGAGCGCAACCTCGACCCATTTCCCTCTCCGGTACGCCTCCAATATACCGGGCACGTTGATAAAGTCCCCATCGAACACAATCTCCGCCGTTTCCACTGAGTTCTGTCTGAACACCTCGATCGGGAGCGCCCGGATGCACGCCAGCTGCGCCGCGTCGGACGCGCCGACAGTCGACGCACAGGTGGTGTTCGCGAGCAGCGCGTCGAAGGTCGCCTGGAGCTCCGGCGCGTCGGGGAGACTGAAGTTCCCGCTGTCTGTACCGCTCTGCGCGATGGCCTGGTGGAACAAATGATCGTCCCGCCCGGCGTACGCGATGATCTGGATGTGGACGCTGGTCGACCCTGCCTAAATACGAAACAGGATTTGCGTGAGACGATGTGGAACGCAGAGTAGGTAGGTGAAACGTGGCTGATTACACTGGGAGGAGATACATCGTTATTGCGGTTCATGGAAGCGGCGCGATTCGACCCACCTTTGTCCATGGATCGTCACTTTCCTGTTATATTGGGGTTCTGTGAGATGCCGTGCCTGATAACGGATGACGGAAAGAAACGAAAGAAGCGTACCTCGGGTCGCCCCCGAAACTCGCGATGTTCTCTTGCACCCAATGTAGCGCAAGCCGTTGATCGCGCACGCCTAGATTCAGCGAACCCTCGTCGCTGAGGGCTTTTCCAGCGAGGAAGCCCAGAGATGCCAGGCGGTAACTGATACCAAGTCAATGTGTAGGTTTTGAACGCGCGGAAGAATTACTTGATAGAAACAAACACAATGGGGTTTCCATTCGCAACAGAGGCTTGGACGAGGTATGTTCCGTTGTATCGAAAGTCGGCCTGCAGTCCGACATAAGTATCTTTACGTCTGGATCAAACACATCGATGCAACGTACACTTCCGCCCGTGAACTACGGGAGGACGGCGTAAGCGTTGGGTGTAGCATTATACCGATCAAAAAGCTCACGAGGCCACCGCCATGGACTAAGGGGAAATAAGATGTTAAACGAGCGGGAAAGCGCAGGACGCTCACTCCAGACAACGACAGGCACCGGTGCGTCCACTGAGACGCCATCGGGGCGAATAACATTGAGCGTCAGGCAATCCTCAGAGCTCGTGAACCCTGAGTTGTCGTCCTAGATTCCAAAACGCTCGGTTAACCGACGAGGGAGCGTTGACCGATGCATGCGTACGAAGCCGGTCGTGAACGCGGACCAGCAGTGCGGGCCATACGCAGTCGCCGACAAAATTCCAAACGACGCGTTGCTGGGAGTAGTATATGGATTGAGGTGAAAACGGATTTGAAAGATGAGTTTCGACGTACATGGAGCGCGGCGGGCGCAAGCGCAGCTCGCCAATCGGAGGCTGGGCATACGGAATACCTAGGAAGACACTCTGCCCGAATTGCGGGAGATCGATACCGCTTCCGATAATTATAAGTACACCCATTATTAGCTCAGTGGACACCGAATGCAGAAACGCACCGGATGGTGCCGTTCTTTATGGTGACAGTCGGCTGAAGGCCGTTTACCGCTGTAACCGCGAGTGCTGCGAGGAGGATAAGGCGCTGCATGGGGGAGCAAGTCAGGTCAAGAGAACGCAGGAAACGGTCTTCCGACTTTTTATTCTAAGTGACTCAATTCAAGCGCGCATGTGGTCCTTGCGCCCGTGGCAGATCTGATCAGTGAGTGGGCTAAGCGCTCGGCATGGATATAAACGGTTTAGTATGCGGGGACCGGGCCTTCTGAACAATTACGAAATTCAGTCGTTTTATTGCCGAGGACGCATCGCCCAACCAGTCAAATGTTTTGGAACAAGAATCCGAGTGTGAATTCGTATCATTCGGTGGTGGAGCGGGCGATCTGGATTGTGGTCGGTGTCTGCAACAAAGGCGGGCGCGGATATGAATATATTTAGCAAGGATACTAAATCCGGAGAGAACGCTGTCGGTAATAATAGAATATCCAGGGAGACGTGCCGTCAGAGATACGGGACGCCGTCGCGCAGTGGACTGGGCCAGGACAGCGGGGACTTGAGGCTCATCAACGAAGATGGATGACGCCGATCTGTTCGTGAAATGATATTACAGTACATCCGTGGCCCCTGGAAAACGACATTGTAGCCCCATACGTTCAACGACTCAAGCAAGAGTAAGTACATACCTTCACACAGAGCGAGCGCTCGATCATCGGTGCGCTGGCGGACGGTCCGTGCTGTTCAGCAGATTCGCGACCACAGCCGCGCTGTCCTGCCCCCGCTTCAGCTGGTCGTAGAGCACCTGCACCGCGCGCGTCGTCTGCGTGATCATCTGATCCTCGGTGGGGAGAGGCGCGGGCGGAGTCCCGTCGGGCACGGGTAAAAGGGGCAGGCCCCCGACGCCGCTATGGCGCATCAAGTCGCAGACAACTTGTAGCGTCTGCGTCAGCGTAGCCAAATCCGCTGGGAGCCATATATGAGGGGACCCTGGGTTGGCCGAAGATGGGAGTACCTGCCTTCTGTTTGCGTAGGCGTGCGCCCCGCGCGGTAGGCGTTTTGGCTACATAAATCCACACAGCGTCGATAAGCAGCACCGAAAAAAAGGAGGAGGAATAAGGCGCGTACATTCCATCGAGCGCACGCTTAGCGACCTCTTGCAGTTGCAGAACGTTTTGTCGGACAAGCTGCAGGTTCTGCTTGAAGAGCTCGGGCGAATTGGGATCCGCGCCCTGGTGCAGTGAGTGTTCCTGGCCCGTCGTTGTCGTTTGTGGCAGGAAGGTCTGGGTATTGGGGAATCCCGGCACCGGGCTGAAGTTCTGTTGCAGGCCGGGGTATCCGGTCATGGAGGGACCGGAGATGGGGTAGCCCTGCTGGGCGGGGAGCATGGCGTCGGGATTCGGAAAGACGCGTCAGCCGAGTGTGGGGTTGTTTGTGCGTGTAGAGCTGTCATCGGAGTGCCAAACTTACCCTGATTCCGATCATATTTGGGTTCAAGTATCCTGCAGGTCGTGAGTCTGTAATCGAGATCTTGAAGGCCATCTATGAACATCGTAGACCTTCCCAAAGACAGTAAATCATTTCCCCTAAGATCCGCAGGGAACCTCGATTTTACGCCAAGAAGTGTAAGCGTGTCGATATTGAAAGTCGGATACGCATCACTGCAGTCTTTCCTCTTCTTTCCTCGATCCTTCATTTCCTGCACACGGCGATTAACTCAACGGGGAGATGACCACTGCATGACGCAATGTCTTTAATTTTCAAATGCACTCGAAGCGAATGACCGGAAATGGAATAAAGTCGAAGCGATCAATCGCATCAGCGCTGCGTTTCTTCATTTGGATTGGATGCGGCGGTAGTACTCTGTCAACGCGGTTACTGGTCAGCGGGTCTGTTACGTTCGCTCCGCAATTTCCCTTGTTCCTGGGGACCGACGAAAGCGCGAGGGACCGGGGTACGATCTGGTACGATTTCGTATAAAAAAACAAGGCCAAAACGGTATATTTGCAAATTCAACTGGAAATGTGATGAGACAACTCTGATCAAGTCTGGCTCGATCGCGTCCTACACCGAGGTAAGTCGGTATCGCGTCGGGTGCGGCGGGCGTACACACCTCTAATAAATCGCAGAAGAAATCCTTGGAGGCTAGGGGTAGGGGGACTAGACACCAGTGCCGGTGGGATTCGCGACCGTCGTGCTGGGGCTCTGACTGCGGCGCAGGTGAGCGAGTGGATGAGGCAGGAGGACAAAGAAAGGCGCGTACGTCCAGGTCATCGTCGTAGTCGCGGTGACGATGTACGGCGCCACGTCCGTGATCGTCTTATACACACGCGTCACGGTGAACACGGGCATCGGCGGAGCGGACTCGGACGACTCTTGCCGGGGCTGGTGTATACGCAGGTGAGCAAATCATCGGAGGAGGAGGCGGCGCGGGTAAGGATATTGACGCACGATTCCAACAGCTTGAACGGACGCGGCGGCGGCGGTCAAGATGAGGAAGAGGGACGTGAAAAACATCATTGGAATAGGGCGAGGGGTGGATGTATGATATTCTGCAGTCTTGTCGGCGCGGCCTTATATAGCGCGCAACTGCGTCTTGTCGGCCTCCGTCTCGGGCGCGATTAGCAATAGAAAACTCGCCGGTGAAATTCCGGGCAGAGGCTTTTTCGAGGCCGGACAAATGCTGTATGACGAAGGTGTGTAAACATGACAAAGTGGTTGTCAGATAAAAGTAGCGTTGCAGGGGCGAGGATCGGGGAGTGCCGGCGCATGAAAATATTATCCCGAAAGGCCGCGGCGGCCATTCGGAGGTCTTGGCGGTGCCGCAATGCTGTACATACCCATGCTCCGCAAGTCGACTTCCTTTCCTGCTCTTGGTTGTCTTTATTTGTGAACCCAACTTCTTGGGAACCATCAAGGAAGTTGCGGTGCGTTCAACCGATGATGGCAAAAAAAAAACCATACAGCACGGGTCGAGTTCTTATTTCACCATTTCCGACGCCGGGGAACGGACATTCAAGTCCCCCAAAAAAAGTTGAACTTGTGCCATACTGGCCTTGTGTGGCTCGAGGCCGATTCACCGGCTCGATTCGCTTCGAGTGCATTTGAAAATTAAAGTTCTCGCATTGCGTCGTACAGTGGTCATTTCCCCGTTCATTTAATGTGTTGCTCGAGGCCGATTCACCGGATCGGGTCCCGCAAAGCGCTTCATTAGCTGTAGGCCTTTTATGCCACCCGTCGGACCGGTCCGTGTCGACGCGTCGGAGGTCAGCTGCGGAAAATCCGATGGTCGGACATCGGATTGTCCAATTGTATATACTGCTTGGTAGGTGAGGTAGACTCACAGCCATTTCCACGCCTCTGACTTGTATCACCACCGTTGCATATCCGCTTAAAGAAATAAGAATGAGGTGTCGGTTCTCGAAGACAATTGCTATACACAAGTTGTATGACGTTAGAGATGGTGGAAAAAAACTGTCGCAGTGCGCGAGGTAGTAGGCGAATATATCTGGGTTTCTCAGTTTCGAAGAATGTTCGGAGCGCACACACAAAAAGTTTCAATTGCAACCGCGCTCGGAAATAATCGGGATTCGGCCCGGGTGGTAACGGAAATCGCCGAGTACTGCCTCTTTCGCTGAGTCAGCCTTGATTCTGATCTGCGCCTTGTCTTCTCCATCGACCTTGTCTCTTTCTGGTTCGGCTTCTGCAACAACCCTAGCAACGCCGGCCCTGTCTGAGTTCTTTGAAAGAGTAAAACCTGCCAAGATAGTCATGGCCTCCGACCCTGTCAGTCATTTGCTGGCGTCTCAAGAACCCGCAAGTGCCGAACAGTAAGGACCAAGTCCCTCCTCGGTACTGATTGTTGTTCGATAACAGAATCCTCAGGATCACTGGTAGTCGCATTCAAACCGAGATTGCCACGATTGAGCAGGAAATAGCTTGGCATTACGCCCAAATCGCTCTGCTCAAGGCCAACGCAATTCGCTCCCACCGATCTCTAGTCTTCCCAACGAACTCCTCACCCGTATCTTCACCATCTACGCAGTCGAATCGGACACACTGGGCAACCTGGAATGGGCGAAAATCATGTACGTTTGCCACCGTTGGCACGACGTCGTGCTTGCGGCGCAGCCGTTGTGGGCTGTTATCCATGTCGGCTGGAGCAGGGGCAAGAAGATCTCCCGCCTGTACCGGCAATTGAAGCTCTCCGGGGTGGCGCCTATCACCTTACGAATGGAATTATACCGGAGGTATTATACTCCTGTTATTATGGAGAACTCCAAGCGCATCCGATCTCTGAAGGTTCGTGGAGAGGCGAAGGATGTTTACGAGCTAATATCCGCACTCCCGCACTATGACTTCCCTATCCTCCGCTCTCTCAACCTGGATCCTAGTTACAAGCGGGACGAGCTCCCAGAAGGTTCCGTCGAGGCTCTACCCGACGAAATATTTAACGGACGGATGCCCTCCTTGCGCGAATTGGTGCTGACGTCCATCGCCGTCTCATGGAGTTCCCTCCGCGGCTTGTACACGCTGTGTCTCACGTGCCGTGACGACGCCGAGACCTTCCTTCCACACACCTTCGATGCCTTGCTGGCGATGCTCGGTGCATGTCCACAACTACGCATACTGAAGCTTGACCACGTTATTCCACCGCCCCTTCCCGCCCATCCCTACCCCACCGTGGATCTTCCGTCGCTGGAGTGGATACGCCTTCACGACGATGCCACTACCTGCACGGTAGTCCTGAACCACCTACGCTTTCCCCCAGCGACATCTGTGCACATTTTCCCTTACGGAGTGCGCGCGGGTCCCGACGTGCGCGATCTCCTCGTTCCGATCCGCAAACACCTCCGCGCACCTGCGGCGCTGAAGCCGTGTTTAGTGCGGATCGAGGGTTCTCCGGGTCTCGAGAGCTCGTACTTCACGACGTCTATGTTCCATGACGCCGGTCCGCCTGACGGCCTCGACAACTCAAAGGCGTATTGCCCCTTCACCCTCAATTCTCACCCAGCGAACGAGGGCGCGCTGCGCCAAATCATGACAAAGGTCTTCAAGGCGGTCCCGGTCGAATCGATCACGCATTTTGATGCGCGGGGCGGGATGGCGCTGGGTGAAGCGACGTGGAAGGCCGCGCTCAGGCTTCTCCCCGCGCTCGAAATGGTGTACCTCACATTGTCCAATGGTGCCATCAGCTTCTTGCGTGTCCTCAACGAGGTCGAGCAGCGGCTGGATCCCGCGCATCGGACCTTCCCCCTCGTTCGGCGCCTCTATATTCGCCTCTTTTCGCGAGCCCGGTGGCGGAACCACCCTGTGGAAGGGGAGGCGGAAGAGCACGACCTGGTCCCCGGGTTGCTCCTCGCCCTCCAAGCGTATCTCGAGGCGGCGCACAGCAATGGGAATACGCTCGAGGCATTGGAGTTTGACGACCAGGATTGGTGTTTGGGAGGGCATGAAGGCCAGATGGACGCGCTCTTCCCGCTGATCAAGGACAGCATGACGAAAGACAGCATGATTTGGGACGGGGAGGGGTATAATCCCATCAAGCGCAAAGACGCGCAGGAGGCGTGGCAAGCGGAGCGGCGGGCGTTGGAGGCCGAGCTCGGGATAGATATAAGCTCAGTTTCATAGTTACGACTCACTTGTACGTTGTTTCGTTGTAGTTATTGCTTCGATATTCATTTCGAACGACAGAGATATCTCACACGTTCGTCCGCGCACTTGATGTCGAAATCTTTAATCTGGCGACCTCTAGGTTTCAGTCGCAGCACACCGTCGTCGAACGCCATCTTTTCCCACTCAATTTGGTTCTGAGAACTGTTCCTCTGGTCGGGATTCTGTTTGGGAATAAATTGAAACTCCGAGTCCAACAGTTGTTGCTGTTGGGTCAACAGAGGCTGTGCTTTTTCTTTCTTCCTTCGTGCCATGATCCCCTTGCTTTTGAAGATCCCACAGGAGCTTCTCGACGCCATCTTGTGCGATGCAGATGATCAAGACACGCTCAAAGCCTGTTCCCTGGTGTCCTCGCGTCTCCGTTGGGCCAGTCAGCACATTCTACTCCGTTCATTGACGTTGAGGAGCAGCTTGTGCGCTCCAAATTACGATGCAGTGGTCGCTCTTCTCGGAGAGTCGCAGCACATCCAGGAATATGTGACCAACCTCACAATACAATTCCCATCCCCCTATTCAACTCGTACAGGGAATCTCCGGCAGGTGCTCGCCAAACTGTCGAATGTGCGGCGATGTATGATCACCGGCGCGAACCTTCGTGAAGCTCGTTGGAGTTGTCTCACGCCAAAGATTTCCTCCATTCTCGTCCAGTTCATCTCGCGGCAGAAGTTAAAAACACTTTCATTTTCCAGTATCCAAGAGATCCCATCCGCCGTGCTCCTCTCGCTCATCACATCAGTCTCCACACTATCCTTCTCCTTCGTCTGCACTGGAACAATCACCCATGCACCACCGGCTGTTGCATCTGATAATTCATTTCCCTCTGCCTTTCTGCTCCAAGCATCACCCCTCCATCATTTGGTCCTTCATTCCGGGTCTGATTATATTTCTAAATTGTTGTGCCACTCAGGATATGCACCCCTCACAATGAACATACGGCACTTGTCAATCGTGTATCACCAGGATATGTCGCTGATCAAGCTCATGGCCCGCAAACTCACCCAGCTTCGCATCGACTGTACACGTACGTCGTTCGTTTCTATGTTTGATGTCCTTACACCAAACGTCTGCGGTTAGATGCAAACCGAGCAGAACCTTCTTATATCTTGCTCCTATCACTCCTACCATCCCTGTGCTCCTTGGAAATCACCTTGTTATTCCGCGACCACGCCGCCCCGTGGTTCATCGACACCATCAGCGACGTCCTCACATCCACCCGGCGTTGGACCACTATCGAAGAGAAAATCATAACTTACTCCCCTACCAAGTTCTACCACCCACCGGACCTCATTTATGAAAGCGTCCTGTCCGCCATACAAACTAAGATTCTCGCACATCTGATGCTCTCGCGCGTTTGAGTACGAGTCCGATTCCTAGGCGATACTTGAGAGCACCATTTTAGCAATGTCACCGCCTTCATACACGAGAGCATTCCTGAATTACGCAAAGTCCAGAAGCTTCACGTCGAAGAATACGACTCCGAGCCGACGTGGAAGGGGGGCTTCCTGTAGCGGTGCACGGACAGGTACGCTAACATCCCTGCGCGGAAAAATGAAGTTGATCTTGTGTTTTATTCCAGAATTGAATGTTATCTTGGAAATCTTCTTGCGACGAGTGAATATTTTGTATTGGGCTTATGCTAGTGGGCACGCAGGAGCCACTACGTGGTACTAGATGTTCGTTGATAGCTTGACTGCCTAAATCGATCCAGATCCAGATCTGTTTGCTATGGGATCGCTCGTCAGGATGAATACTTCTGGTTTGCATTCTTCTTCCGGCCGTGATGCTCGTGATTGCACTGATCGACCCATCCGGTATGACCGCCAGTTTGTTTTGAAATATTCGCGCGCGTTGCAGTGCAAAGATCTTAATATACGCACGAACTTCGTCCGTGGGAGCAGTGCATCGAGCAGGGTTCCTCGACAGACCCGGGGCTTGGAAGTTAGTTTCCCCTGCATCGGACATAGCACTGTACTGGCCAGCTGTATCCTCATATAAACCTGAGTGGTATCTCGGGGAGTTCTGGTCACAAGCGTATTCTATTCTACAGCGGCTCATCAACATCATTAATATTCCGCGCCGTTCCTCGTTCAAACCCTGAAATTCATTTGGGCACGCGTGCAGTTGGATCTTATTAACAACAAGCTTAAGGGAGGATGAGGGTACAAAAAGAACGCGTTCATCGGAGGAGGAATGGCTCAGGTCCGAGTCGAACGGGACGTCTCCTGCTTCTCAACATCGAGGAATATTTATTTATTCTTTGTATGCGTGGACCGTCCACTACCAAGCCATTCTCCAGTGGCTTAATTCTTTGGGTTCATGAGAGGGCTATTATAGCTCTTTGCAGAACTTAGGGCGCGGGTGGTTTTTTTTTTTGGAGCTATTTTGGGCAGAATAGTAGCTGCGGGCTCAATGGTTTCCTTGTGAGTATGCTCAATCGATTCACAATTCCAATGCGCAGTTTTCTGTATCCTCAGATTCTTTATTTGGTTCTCGGATCAAATTTATGGCCCAAGTAAACACATTTTGAGACATTTCCCAGCAGGACAGCTCTAGTGTTAGTGTTTGACCCCCGATTTCCCTAGATTTTTTATATGGTCCAATCTGCCATCAGTCATGGGCACGTGTGGTTAGGCGTAACCATTCTCGTGACTGATGGCAGATTGGAACGCGTCGCGTAGTGGGACATGGACGTTTGAACCGAATCTGAGTCGTGAGGTCTCTTCCAAAGACCCCAAGGTGAGCTCTGATAAAATATCTGGCTGAACAAGGCAGAGAACAAGCCAGAACACGGTGCTTGAGCGATGGATGCTCAAAGCTCACTTTCTCGGATTCAATGGCATGGTCCACGCCGTAAGAGACCCATAGAGAAAATATGGCGACGATAGGACCTCCATAATGTTCTTAGGTCCGCCCTAATGACGACTCGAAATATTATATTTACATCTCCTCCTATATGAGGAGATTCAGATGAAAACAGGAAAATTTGGCATCTCATTTCCTACAAGCTGAATAGAAATAAATGGAGCACGTCAGGCCCTCCAGAATCGCAGCACGAGTCCGCTCATAAACTTTTCGAAGCGATCCATTGAGAACAGAGCCCGCAATGAGCGATATGGTGAAAACGATCAAAAACAGCTCAAAATGGAAAAAAAATGGGCCGCGCCCTATGTTCCGAAATTAGCTGTAATTACCCGCCAGTAACGCAGTCATATAACCGCGAATAATCCCGGTTTCCGCACCTATTTTTTCAATTCTCGATGAATTTCACGTAGAGATTGAACGTCTAGGTACCGGTACATATAAGCTACATCACAAGGGATAGTGCTAGCAGGCCAATGTCGCATTTCCCTGAAAAATCTAGATTGAAAGCTCCCCTCTTTGCGGGTTCCTCAGGCTTAATTATTTAGATTTACTGTGGCGGAGAAAAGAAGAGCGCCAGGCAAAAATGGGAGAAGAGGAGCACAAATTACCGTACACAGGGGCTTCCGGACCTCCTCTCTGTAAAGTGAACATACAATTCGAGGCGGTGCCATGTCTCAGCCAGTGTTTAGCCAGTTCGATGCTACCCGAGACAGTCCGAAGGTACCTGGATCAGGCATCAAACTCATATCTTCTCCTGGTGTTGTAAAAAAAAACCTATGTAAGAGAGGTGAGAAGCAGAGTTGTTCGAGCTTCGGAGGTGGAAAATCTGTGCTGGATCACTGCTTATGGGTGCTTAAAGGAGAAGGATTGTCCAGACCTCTCTCTGGAATTAATTGGTATGCTCAACAACTTCAAGTTAAACGTGGTGTCCAGATGTTGAGCCAATCTGAGATGTGGGAAGGGTGGATAAAATAAATCCTCTGAGAAGCATATGTCTGGCATTCTCATTTTGCCTCCCACCCTGCTGGAGTCCGGGAGCTCGGAACAATCCACAAGATTAAAGAAGCTCCTCCGAGTGGATCATTTTGTTCTTTTTCCACTCTACTTTTTCCACGAATTGTCTATCAGAATGTTGACATTTGACATTTTAAAGCGACTGATCCCATCAAAGAATATGCTCTGCATATGTGGTTCGTGGCACTAACCCACCAACTGTACACCCTTTCACCATGAGCTACACCATCGAACCCACCAGGTTTTCATACTACTGGGATGAAGCTATAGTGCAGGCGTATGGAGCATGCACATGTTTTGCCTATCTATTGCCACATGACAGTGTCCATCATCATTGTGTTTCTACAGCCACAACTGTCGCTTTATTGTGGGCCTCGCCGTCATCCAGAAGAGCTGCATCGCATAACTAAGGCAGTACAGGTGTCCTTCTGATCCTCGTTGCAACGGCCGCATATCTACTGTACCACTGAGAGGTGAGTGCAGGACGGCGGATTCTTGCGACAACGATGTCTGTGATGTTCGCGCTTTCGATGCTACAGCTGAATCAGCATCCACATCACTGTCTTGTCATTCCAGATATTCCGGTTCGCGATCCAGGGGGAGGTGGATTCAGATGGTGCAGCCACGGCGATCACTCTGAATGAGAAGCTCTATACTACTGAGGACTTCCTCCTTGTCACGAACAAGTAAGCTTCAGGATTGCAATGTTGATTCTTCCATGATGCTAATCAGTGTGATCAGTTTCGTCACTGACGGTCTCTTTGTGGGTTTTCCCATCCATTGTTGCTAAACACACTTCTTCTTATTTTTGATTATCCAGCTATATCACTGTTTTATTATTTGGGGACGCAACTTGAAGGTTATAATCATGCCCATGTTGTGTGCCACTATAGGTAACCTCGTTGAATGTCGCTCGTCGTTGGATATCTAAACAAGTTTTCCAGTGCCGGGCTACTTCTCCGCCACGACTGCTTTTTCGAGTTCGGTCCTTTGCATCGACGGATAGGTCGTGCACAGGATGGGTGGTCTGACCAATGCTCTCCTGATGGCCTTGATGAGTATTTCCTTCCATTTGGCATTTACTTCCTTGCTAATTGTGGTTTCTAGTAGGTCAAATATGGTGGATTCAAAACAATGCAGTAAATTTGTAGTTCAGGTTGTGGACCACACAAGTATGATATACCCCTGTGTACCCGCCACCAGTTAGCATGGGCTCGCAGGTACAACACCATCATTGCATTTGTGTATGTGAGCTATTCGATTGAGACGCTGATAAGGCATGGATCTTTCCACACCTGAAATCTTTGCATTTCGGCACCATTAGAACTATTCTAATGGTAGACTATGGGACATGAGGATACTAGTCTACTCCTGAAACTGAGTGTCAAAGCTGTTATAAAGCACTTAAACCAACCACAAACATTGAACACAGAACCAATAGGTTGCCTTGTAGGACTCACCTGGTGAGTTGTGCTGTCCCATGCAACAAGCTCGGTGTCAGTACAAGGCTAGGTTGACCATAGGACTAACCCAGCAAGTTGTGCTATCCAACACAATATCTTTTCAATATGGGTGCAAGACATCAAACAAGGGATTAGATGAAGGAAACAATACCAGATTGACTCAATAATGGTTGCAACAGTTACACTGAAGATAATAGTTCAAATTGGATACATGGGTTGGTGCCAATGACGGCGCGCCACCATGAGTTGGTGCTGCCTTGGGTTCTACCCGGGTGCATAGAATAATTAGAATATAACAGATTTTATCACATGATCTGCATCCAGCCCATGTCCTGCTGGTTCAGTTTGAACTTAGCAGGTCATAAACTTAGTAAATGAGGTCCAGTGGTGCTTATTGAGCCTATTTATGGTATCTAATCACACTAGCCATGATGCGCTGCCAAGGAAAGGAGAAACAGGATAACTAAGGTGGTTGGCTTATTCACCACTGGTCATATACCCAGGCAGACATACAAACTGTTGTCATATACCTTAGGTGCTTTCAAAGCTGTCTCTTTATCAGCTTGAAATCATGTTCTCACTCAGCTGTTTGTAAACCTTCTCAGTAGTATAAAAGCCACACTTGTAATAGTAGTTAGATGGTGAATTATCACTCAGTAATTGGCACACTTAGTGGTTATTAGCTTAAGAGACCTCTGGTCTTGCTATATGACTCTAGGCCCAGTCAACCTAGGCATAACTTCATCTCATGGATTAAAAACCTAAGCTTCAGCCATCACTGTCTCTATATTGGCCTGCACCCAACCAGTTGTCTATCCAGATCTCTGGTGCACAGCATGAGACCTCACACCTGTTGTCTCAGACTTAGTTTCCAACCCACTTGTCACTGTTCTATCTAAGTCTGTGGTTAGTCTGATTGTCAGTTAGACAAGCAGCACCAGCATCAATCCATACACTTTACCAACATGGTTGTAACTAGCCTGTTGAGACCACCAGCACTGTCCTAACAGACTCGCTGAGGTTCCTACCCACTGGTACAGTCCTAACAAGACCTAGCTGAGGCTACCTGCACGGTCTTTACAGACACGCCAAAGATATTACTAATGTTGTTGTAATAACTCGTTGAGACTTCCGCCACCATCCTAACAAATCTGCTGAGGCTCCTATCTGCTGGCAGAGCCCTAACAAGGCTCCCAGACACTGGCACAGTTCTAACAGATAAACCAAGGCTACTGACACCATCTTTACAGACGTGTCAAAGATATTACCAATGAATTTGTACTAAACTCGTTGAGACCCACTTGTCCAACTCAGTCGTAATAACCTGGTTGTGATCCAATTGTACCTTTGGAGAGTTGAAGTGTCTCTTGAATTGATGTTCAATATGTGACCTAGGCCTACCACCCCAAGCACAAAAACATTGTTGTCATTTGAGTTGTTGGTTGTGGTTTTGTTGGTTGGGTTTGAGTGCTAGTTAGCATTCCATGCCTGCACTCAAGTGCTTCATTTCAATGCCTCACCCAATACCTGCATAGCATTGAATCTGGTGTGATATACTGCATTGGAATTATCCTCTATATCATGTCTGCTTCCCTCATGAATGTCCAAGATTTCCTGGTGAATAGTGTTGTGGTTTCGCTTCTTGATGCCTGATCAGTATCCCACCGCAGGTGTTGGTCAGTGTATCTCATGGGGCGCTGTGGCAGATAATAGTGTGTAACACATATAACATTGCAAAATTGAATTAGAACTTTTCGTTAGAACATTGCCCTGGTGCTGATCATCATCCAGGTTGGACTTGGACAGAGCATTGCGGATAGTCTGTCTGATCTGCGGCCTGTGCTTGACTACATTGTATGTGACTGAAAGAATCTTGCTACAACATCATGGTGGGTGTTTCAAGATGGTGCTGAAGAGAGTTGGTTTTCCTTGATGATGGAGAAAGTCCAGAGAACAGAGTTTGTAATAGATTGAAGGAGCATCCATGTGGTACCTAGGACTTTTGGGCTCACAATATTTATTCAATGTGGGTATTACTCGGCCACTGTATGTATTCTGGTTGCACTGACCTTACATTCCTTGCACTGTTGTGGAATGTTGGCTTTGTGGTTGATCACATGCATATTCTTATAAAATGAAAATTAATTGTGGGCCCCAAGTCTCTGGCCAAGTGTTCTCAATAGACAGACATCAAGAGTTTGACTCGTTGTCATAGACGACTTTAGAATTTGAAGGAAATTGTCTTCCAATTTGAAGGGGTTTATTCTTTGACTTTCTGCATGCAGGCCCCAAATGACAAATCCCAGTTCAATCAGTGCGAACATATGGGCCATATAGTGTGCAATGAATCAGGTCAAAATAGTGGGAAAAAAAAACTGTGCACTTGGGATCCACACTGAGAAAAAAAAAACACACACCTGGAGCTGATGAAAAAGGATGCCTTGGAGCAGTACAACCACGTAGATATTCAGTATGGAGGGCCTCTGGGCACGTGGAAAGCTTGAAGTATTGATATAAGGCAAAATCCCTGACCTAGGGGTTTTACATCATGAAAACTTTGTCATCTGATCAGACACTCCACTGGACAATTAACAGTCAGAGTAGAAAGAAATAGGGCGGTTCTGGGCGGTTCTGGGGTCAATTCTGAAGACGGTTCTCAAAATTGATTTGTATCAAAACTGTGTGAGAACCAACCTGAGTTTTGACCGACCCACTTCAAGAAGTGGTTCTCGATGCGGTTCTGGTCTTTTGATGGTCTGAGAACCGTAGCCAGAACTGAAACTGCAATTAAAACATGGTTCTGGTTCCGGTCTCGTAGTCTTTGCAAAAATTTTTATGATGAGAGAAGCATCAGACTTTTGACATATTCGTTGTGGCGTCGTACAACGCCCAACAACGCCTAACAACGCCAAGAAACGCCGCAACACACAACCCCACAATTTTTCTAAAATTTCCCACAACACCGGAACAAGATGGGCTGATATCGGCAGAAGGGCCGATAGCCACAACGACTTTGGACCTCCCCAGAAACCCCTCATATTACCCTCACCCTCATGATCAGTTTCAGCAACATCTGTTGGCCCCATGTCTCTGACCAGCCTCGAAAATTTGGGAGGACAACGCGAAAACACCAAAAAACACGTGCAACACCACAATCAAAATGTCAAAAGGCTGATGAAAGCCAGAAATGGATTGCATACAAAACCGCCTCAGAACCCCTCAGAATCGGCCACTCTGACTGCCCCTATTATATTTATAGGAGGGAAATAATCAAAGGGTTGTTGATATTCAAAAAAAACAAAAACAATAGGGGATCTAACTAAGTACTAGCTAGATGCTACATGAGATTTCATAGGAGGGAAAATAAGCAGGATATCGGGTTTTTTTGGGGCGAACAGAAAACAATACTGAGAGAAGAAGGGAAACAAAAAATCAAAATATATACACCCAATTTTCTTGCAAAACAATAGGACTTCACCGCCAAATTACTATCCAGCTAACCAATCCTATCCTAGGTTCCTTTTTAGCAGAAACTGTTTTCTTGTGTTCACTATTCAGCCGACATTAATTTCTCACTCTTTGAGCCTGTATTGTGTATGGAGAGCTCTCCTAGTGATGTGATGGGTGCCTCTAGCTTGTCCAGAAGTTCAAGAGTTTTCTGGTGTGTGTTAAACACAGTCTGGTCAACTAGGGCAAGTCGTATGTCAATCTGGGCCATATCCTTAGCTTGTGATGACCGTTCAAACAGTGGGTGAGCCATTTTCCAAAGTTCCACTGCCTTTGCCAATTGTCCTCTATGCTTTGCAATGTCCCCAAGACGAAGCATGCAATGGGCTTTGCTGTGGTGAACATCCATGTATGTGAATCCCTTGAGTGCCACAACAAAAAGATTATGTGCTGTGTATTCATCTCCCTCGAAAAGCAAAACATCACCTATGAAGAGGAGAGCATTATGAAGTGCTAGTTTCTCCTGGGTTTTGTGTGCTTGTGCCAAGTATATCACTGGCCATCCACGTGACCAGTTGGTTTTGGTAAGACTCCAGCGATCCACATTAGCAAGTCTCTCCAGACAGTAGGACACAGCGGAAGAATCCTTTCCCCAAGATGCATTTAAACACTGTTGTAGTGCCATCTTTGCAACTGTTGTATTGCCTTCCCTGAGACAAAGCTCTGCCATAACTATTTCACATTGATTCACTTCTCTGATCATTCCCAAGTCACTGAATTTCCTCTTTGCATCGTCTAGGTTCTGTTGCACCTCCAGAGTACCTGCACCAACTATAACATCAATCTCTGCAATATTGAGTAGGGCAACAGCTGTTTCATATTGACCAGAAAATCCCTGGGAAAGTTCAACGTGGATCTTACGGGTCTCTCGATACTCGGATTTCATCAGATGGGCTTCTGCCAGATGGGCCATGGCAGAATAACTCGCTGTGCTATCTTGCATGCCACACCGCTGGAGAAGCTCTCTTGCTCTTTGACCCAAGACAACAGTGTCTTTCAGATCACCCAGGGCTGTGAGACATACAACCTCAGCATCCAGTGCTAGTCCTTCATAATGTAAATTTGCAGACAGCTGAGCAATTCGCTGTGCTTCATGGGCATGCACTTGTGCCGCTGAATAATCACCAATGTCACGCTTGATCCAAAATAAGTGGTGTAATGCTACAAAGTGTGCAGATTTTTGTTGCCTTGAGGTTCCAGCAAACTTTGCTAATGAGAGTGCCTTTTCATGGAATTTTCTTGCTGCAGAGAGGTCATTTTTATATCGCCAGTAGTAATGTCCGACTCCATTATAGAAGTTGCCTGTGGTGATGGGCATGTCAAAAATACACAGATGAAAATAATATTGGAAACTCACACTCAACTATGGGATCATTAAGGTGGTTGACATGGGCCATGCCTTGCTGAAGCAGAAGTTCTTGATTAGCAATTGGGCGGAAGCCTATAATACTAAACATCCCGGTGATATATTTCACCTCCATTCGATGGTCACAGGGCTGGGGCAAAACAGCAGGGATATAGTCCATCAATGCAAAAACACCATGAGCCATCCTTTGGCTAAACTCATTCAGTGAAAGTATGTAGTCTATCACATCTGCCAGATCTGGATTCTCTGGATGCAATTCTAACTGCAGTAATTGGCGAAGGTTGCCAAGATTTGAAGTGATTTGATTGACTCTTGCATGATTTTGGGCAGCTCCGTTATATTCCTTGTTTAAATCCAACACCAAATGAAAATATTTGGAAAGAGGGCGAAAGAGTGGGGCTGATGGTGGGGAGAAAGTATGTATATGTTCTCGAATAGGCACCAAAGACTTCAATCGGTGTTTATCGTCAGAGTAAGCGAGCGATGTTCGGAGTAATGTAGCCCTACAGCCTAGAATATCGTGGATGGGAAGATGAGATTCAACAAGTTCAATATTTGAGAGCCCATCTGGAAGGATTGAGAGCAGGCTCAACAAAGCCTTAGCAGCTGGGGTCATACGCGGACTTTCAAGTGACATGCTAACAGATGCATCCAAGCTTGAACGTTTGTCATAGCCGGTTGAAAGAAGAGCTGTTTTTTCTATCTCCCAGCGAGCCAAGACAGTGGAACAGCTCTCATAGTCAACCAGATGTGCAATGATATCTACAGCAAGAGGCAGGTTATCAGTCAATTGGAGGAGCTGGTCTACATCATTGCTATCATGGAAATCATCTGCGATTTCAATGAAGGTCTGTCGGGCAGCAAGATGTGACAAGGGTTTCAAAGGTTCCAAGAAAGGCCGAGTCCAGCGGATCTTGGCTGGCCTTTCTGCACCTCGCATTGTGATCTGCCAGGATATTAATGGTTGACTTTTCAACATTAGCATATGCTCACTATCAATGTCAAATGTGGGACATCTGTAAGCAAGGAGAGAAACTCCTCAACCCCACTACGTGACTTGAGGGGTTCCCAGGATGTTTCTAAATTATCCAGCACCAAGAGGCATGGTGGGCCTCTAGAGAGAAACTGGACAACTGCCTTGGTGAGATCCTTCCCTGGCTTCAGTCCCAAATGTGATGCAGCCAAGACTGCAAGCTCCATGCTAGTGGTGGCAGAATCTGCAGCAACGAAGAACCTGTGTTCATATTTTGCAGCAACCTCAGGGTGATGGAGGACAGCTCGTGCCAGACTTGTCTTCCCTATCCCGCCAGGACCTAGAATAGCGATGTATGCTGAATGCTGGGTGATACTTGTCACAATATTTTCAAGTTCTGACTGACGTCCATGGAATATCTTTGGCTGTCCAGGCAACATGGAAAACGAGCCTGAACTGTGAAAATGGTTATCAACAGGGATACACCATTAGTTCTATTTGCCAACCTGTTGTTTAAACTGGTGGTGCTCCCATACATCTGTTTCTCAGATCAGGTGGTGTTCACTGAGAAAGCGTGTTGAGATGCAACCTACAGATGATGCCCTATCAGAAGTTGTCCCATCAGAAAGGTTTTCGGCCAATTCTAGTAGTTCCCGGTGCATGATCTCTGTCTTTTTCTGCATTTCGGCCATATTGTTGGCAACGATGAGACCAATCTCAACCTAGAAGGGGGTTCATTGTGTTTGTGTGAATGAGTAATCTATAAAAACTCACTTTGAACACCATCAGAGCCTCTTCCAACCCGGTACGACAATTCTTGCGCAGTATGTTCATCTCATTCTGCCGGAAGAAATATTTGATCTTGTTTCCGTCTTGTTGTCCTTCAACAAATGTGTGTATCTTGTGAAATGTTCTACCACTCGTGAGTGCCGGAAAAACCTCAAGATTAAAAAAGGAATACTCTGTAAACTTCCCAATATGATTCAATATCACTGGCGGCAAACTCCCGGCAGTTTCTGATTTGATATGCAAGTCAATTATAGCATAGAGAATTCCGTGGATATTTTCGATCAATTGGAGGCATTCATCTTTATTCCTCTTCACATTCTGGGAAATCATATCAGAATTTGGAGACCTGCTATTTACATTATTACCTGCACTGCAGTCATCAAAGAGACTGTTGTACTCGAGATGGCTTGAATGAATGAGGCGCCGAAAGCGACACTGAGCTTGTCCAGGAGTGGTACTATGAGACTCAAACTGTTGGCGATGCCACTGAGCCGGATCTCTGTGGCAGTGGACTGGTGGGGCATCTTGGTGGGAAAGCTGGGAAAGAACTTGAGACGTGGGTCAGTGCTATGTATGCATCTTCGAGGTAGTGCTATCTCCGTTGATACCAATCTGCTTCCACGATACTCTGGTTAGCGGGCTGACTGCTATGTCCTTAATTGCGGTAGGATGGGGTAGGGTTCCATTTTGAACCCCTAGGTGAGCACAATAAGCGGGGCTAAGAAAGGTGAACATCCATGCCAGTATCCTGTTCTCTCCCAACACATCAACTTCCGTGAACCGTCGTCCCCTGGGCAATTAAAATTAGCACCAGAGGATGCTGCCCAGTCCCAGTACCAACGTAATCATTGCAATTTATTCTATTTTGATCCTTAGATCTCTCTATTTCTGGTCAGGCGCTGTCAGGCGCCGTACAAGGAATGATTGTTGCGGCGCAAGGGAGGGTAAATTTGGCTGAATGAAAATTGGATCGGGGGCTCCGAGTCTCTGGCCAGGTATTCTCAGTGGACGGACATCAAAGGCTTGACTCATTGTCATAAACTACTTTGTAATTTGAAGGAAATTGCCTTCCAATTTGAAGGAGGCCTATTCTTTGACTTTTCCGCACGCAACCACTAAATCAGTTCAATCAGCGTGAACGGCACTCGATTGATACTGAACAACGGATTCGAAAGCGTGTGTGGAGGCTCATTATCCTTTATTTATAAGTTCTGCAAAGGACTGATACTGTAAAGATTGAACACATTTTTTTTGGTCTCGGTCACCCAACACGGCAGCGTATAGAATTACGCAGTGTTCAATCGCAGGTCTCAAAATTTTACGACTTTGAGCAAAAGTGAAATCATAGATTCACCTTCAGCACTGCAAACAGGCGGTGTACCTGAGGTACTAGCAGGGGGGCTGGACTGAAGAAACATGTCTGGAATATTTGGTAGTTCCCTCGCTCTGATAAATAGGCTGTAACACATGCCGCCTATCTGTCTGAATAGTGGATCGTCTGACTCGATAGTTCTCGCGTTGTTTTGGTCAGTTTGGCGATTTTCGATACGCGTGGAAGATCACGTGTCGATTGGCCTCTCTTGCTTCCTTCTCCCACCCTCAATCAAGCTGGCGCCTAGGCTCCAGCCAGCGCGCATTATCTTCTGCATAGGTCTCCGAGCTAATCAGCCGGGCTTCTAGACTGCTAGATTCAAGCTAGACGATGGTGCTCAAGCCTCAGATTGTAGATTTGGACAATAGTCGGACGTCCCGCCCGCGTCCAAAACACTCTTTCCGACTTGATAGTCTCCCTTGACGGATTCCCTCGCTCGTTCATTTCCGACTCTTCTTCTTCAAGTTATGGAACGATTTCCGAACACAAGAAGATTAGATTCAACTACAATTCGTATCGCAAAAACTCATGTAACATACTCAACATTTCGCCCTGTTGCGCATTCCCTCAGCCTTCTGCGCCCCATCACGACGCTCGTACTGGGCTGTGGAGGAACCGGGAGGGGCACTGTAGGGCTTCAACCTGGACGTCCCTCCCATGTATGCCCTGGGTGACCGTGGACGAAAGTACATATGCTGTTTACCTTTCGCTGCGGAGCTTGCATGTGGTTTGACAGGCCCTTCTGAGGGAAAGGACGGTAGTCTAGCCTGGGCACCTAAGGTGCTCGCGTGGGGCTGAACAGGAACTGGTGGGACAGTACCGACTTGAGATGTCACTGCGTTTAGACCCCCCGTAGACAGAGGGTCTGTCTACCCGGGTAGACACAGGGTAGACCGACCTGTCTGGCTACCTAAGTCTATGTTGAGTACACATACCCACTTCACCTGAGTCTACCGTGTGTCTACCCTGTAGATGGGGATACATGGACCCGGGCCGAGGTAGACCGAGGTAGACCGACACAGACATAGTCCGGCTGACATCAACACCGGGTTTTGCCTCTGAACTTTCAACCCAGGTTGACGAGAAGTACACAGTGAATTGTAAGCGAGTTGCCACGAATGTTGAAGAACAAGGGGCGAGCGATCTACTGATCCGGCACACAACTGATGTCACGTGGCATGGCCAAATCAGGTCCTAAATCCGAGATGCTGCTAGTGGACTGAATAAAAAAAAAGAGTTTGAGGGAATACTTAGAGTTGGGAAGTTTAATATATTAGTGTATGATATTCATAAAACCTTGCCGAGGTGGACTGGAACATGCTATGTTACAAACAGTTGGGGTCGCTTTCGGAGTTATGTCCCAATTTGGGGGGGGGTGGAGTGCCTTCACGTGTTGGGATCTGTGTGCCGGATCAGTAGATCGCTCGCCTCTTGAAGAAGGGAAATCAAGTGATTGTTTGATCCGATGGCCACCGCTGTCAATGTGTGCGCACACGTGTGGCGATGCCGTGATTTCAACTCTGCTGGCGCGTCCAGAATTAGTGCAAAGCAAAGGAGAGACACCTAGACACAGGAAGGGCCGAGGTGAGCCCAAATTAGCAGTATACGTTTGGACGGGGTCAGTGTACCAAGAGAGACCGAGGTAGACAGAGGTCGCTGAAGGCTGTCCACCTTAGGTAGCCGGAGGTAGACAGGGGTACACTGAGGTAGACCAACATGTGTCTACATGTTGTGGTACACGTACGTCTACCCGGGTAGACAGAGGGTAGACCAAGGTAGACCAAGGTAGCCTGAGGTCTGTCTACGGGGGGTCTGAACGCAGTGTAGTAGTTCCAGCGATTGTTGAGTTCAATTTTGACATAGCCCAAAAACAAATCATTTGTCGAACCCTCTGTGTATCTAAAACATATAATGGTTGGATCATCTGGCTGGTTCATGCTCTATATTGCGTCCCCGTTTGGCTTGGGGTATTGGGAGAGTTCTTGCAGATTACCTGGTCATTTATTTCCAGACTCTGAAACACCAGTTGGTTAATGCAGATATGCCTGGGGAATTTGTGCTCAAGTGATGCTTTTATATCATTAACTTTGTGCGGATAGCCTTTGGACTTGACTTTCGGAGTCGAGGATGTTAGCTATAAGAGGCACATGCCGATCGACGCGTCAATTTTACTAAGTGCACAACGAGTCTCATAATATAGATGGTATCACATATTATTTTCGTTTGAACATTCCTCTCCGGCAGCGTAGATCCATCTTAACCAGGGGAGGAGTGTACCTCACCTCTCATACATATCCTAGTCGCGTGATTTCAATTTTAATTCACTGTGGGCTGGCTGGAATTCAAATCCATGTCTGCAGCCTTATGTTAAATTCTTATTTTCAATCCAATTTCCGGTCAAGGAATGATTTAAATTCTCGAGGTCCAAGGGAGAAGAACTAGGCAATGGACTTAGCTGATCAGATTTTGAATTTGGGGTCTAATATACGGGTATACTGTTACAGAGGATGGGATTTTGGGTCAAGGCAGCCATATTTGACGAGTAAGAGGCGTCACACTAGTACCACAGCCTATAATCTCGCAATAACCACTAGGAGTCTGGACTAATTAGCGCTAATTAGTGAAAAGTTAGGTAAGGATTTGTTGGTCTCAAATCATGGATTTGGATCAGTAAACCTTGTGAACAGAGGTCCCGAGCTCAAGGAACCAACCTGTGATTAGTAGGATGCGGCGCGCCAGTTGCCGCGTCAATCGCGCGTCACGCCGCATCACTGCCGCGTCAATGCGGGTCAGTGCCGCGCCTGCCAGCGGCTGCGTAGTCTCTTATAAACAGACAATACAACAATTCTCGCTCGTACCTCGCGTGTTGTAGTCTGTCGATTACTCGACCACTGACATTGGTACCCGACACTATTATGTAATCTCAAATTTTTCGGGTGTCGTTCCCGCATTTACGATGTGTTTTCATCGATTTTTATGTTGGAATATGATTCATAATACCATAATGAATGACTTCTCTTGCCGAATCTCGCGCACCGACCTCTAACCCAGGATGTAGAATTTTGATGTGCAGGCACGTGTTTTGTTCAATATTCTGTTTTACTTGGAAGCACAATATAGAGACGAAATCTGAAGAGACAGTTCTCTTTCAGAGTGTGCATAAAACATACTTTGCCTCCTAGGTTTTTCCGTTGAAGTGGCGGGAAGCGTTGAACACTGCAGGTCATAATTCAAACTCCGTACTTTACATAATAAGTGGGGGTACCAATGAAGTGCCACGCGGTTAACTACAGACTAGCGGCCGCGCCAATTTCACCAGACCCCTCGCCCTCGTCCTCCACGGATTTGACAGTACCTTCTGGCCGACATATTTAGAAGAGCCTCTTGCGAGTTTTGACGTGGCCCTGAACGCGCTTTCGCTGCCGGCCCTTCGGTGCATGAGCATGCGGCTCTGCAATACTTACTGTATTTTTTCATTCAATTTGACAGTCACGCGTCACAGGCGGGGTCTATGCCTGAGCTCGTTGCAGTGGAGAAGAGAGAGAGTTGTTTGCGGGCAAATGATGTATTTGGTCGCCATAGCTCTCTCGCACGGACCCCGGGGACGGGGAGGCCGAACTCAAGCCAGAGAAGGGGATGCGAAGTGGAGGGCCGGAGGAATGGGAAACTGAGCGGGAGAAACGGCCAAATGCAGACGAGCGGATAGGCTGAGAACGCGATCACGAGGGACGTCCAGGTAGAGCTTATATGCATCGCTGCGCCATCGCCCGAGTAGCTGGATTTCGTAGTCAGAATAGCCTACTGCCGCCGCAGAAGAGGCTGCGCCGCGGCGGAAGCTGTGACCGGAATAGAGGGTGGAATTAAGGCCGATGAGGGAAAGACGCAATTTGAGGGTCGAGATGAACTTGGAACGGGTGAGGGCGTTTCCCTGGCCATCTGTGAAGAGAGGGGCAGAAGGGGGTTGGGGATCGACACGAAAAAGATGCTGAAGCGATGTTACGGCGCATGTACTCGCTCCCGGGGCGAGCGCGATGATGATGGTAACACCTTTGCGGAAGGGGTCAGTCTTGGAAGCGGGGAGATCTATTGCCGTGTGTGTAGGATTGTCGAGAGAGGGAAAAAAGGTAACACAGCTGCGCGTAAGGTGAACGCCGGGGTCGAATTTTTCTTTGTCCCCGACTGTAACTTCGCCGCACCGGAAGAAACCGGCCCAAGAAGTCTTGTAGGCAGCGTCGATGTTCGCATTTTCGCGAGTGGAGCAATCGCCGGCAACGGAGGCGAGTTTGGCGTTGACTTCCTGGGTGATGGGAAGTTTGGGTTTACGCACTTTCTCGCCGTAATATCGTTTGATGCCGCGGATGACACGCTGGAGGGTTGGTGACTCGCAATTGTCGAAAGGAAGGCCAGCGTCGACATGGAGGGAACGAACGCTGGAGAGGTAGCCTTTAATGGTTTTGGGCTGTAAAGCCCGTGTACCGAGGGAAGAGACCCATTCGACGAGAGCGGGGAGCGTGGCGGGGAGGTAGTGACCATTGTTTCCCGCGATGAGCTCGGGATGAAGCCGGACGAAGTCGATGTAGGATTTCTGGCCAGTGGAGTAGGTTTTTTTGGGTGCTCGCCGCGAGTCCGTGCCAGAGCCAGAAGGCGGCCTGGCGGGAGAAATGAGAGTGTGTCTCATACCATTGAGTAGGGACTTCGGCGAGCAGGGTCGGGGGTGTAGATATGGCGCGAGGCGGAAGAGCTGCGAATACTGAAAACGAGAAGCGGCATCAGCTAACGCGTTCTCTTTGGAAGGAAGCCAGACAAGAGAATAGGAAAAATCGAGGCAGGCAGCCAGCATGACTATCGTGCGGACGACCGCCATTGAATGAGGAGAGCGCGCTGTCCCTGAGGTTAGCCACGAGACCACATCTTGATTGTCGCAATGGAAGATGATGTGAGTACCGCGCCATTCATCGCCCCAACGGAGAATGGCTTGGAGTATGGCGTAGATTTCTTTGAACTGGATGTCGTAAGTCCGGTAACGACGCGGCGCACGAGTCGCGAACCAGCGAGCGCCAAAAATACCGCCCAAACCTTTGGTCCCGCTCGCATCTGTGTATAGATCAAGAGTCGGACGAGAAGGTGTAAGAAGGCGGACTCCGTTCCAGCTGGAGCTGAAGGTCTGCCACCAATGAATGTCGCGAAAACACCAGAAGGAATGTGGAGGGTGGAGAAAGGGGAGCGAAATTTTGTAGAAAAATCAATGATGCGCCGAATGAAAGAGCGCGAGCATGGAATAACCTGGGAGCAAAACTGCAAAAAACCTGTAAGTTCCTGCACGTCGCGGAGAGAACACCGCTGTCGCTCCGACCAAGCCCGAAGGAGCTCCTTCAGGAAAACCAGCTTGTCAGCTGGTAGCCTCGCCTCCATCAGAACGGAGTCGAGCGTCAAGCCCAAAAATTCGAGTTCGGTGCAAGGCCAAACCGTTTTGGAGTCCTGGAAAAAGAGCCCCAGCTCGCGACCAAGCGCCATGACCCACTCCACCGCCGCGTTGCATACGGATGGAGATATAGCGGGCCTGAACGTCAATATGAAATCGTCCAGGTAGTGTCGGAGATATGAGGGGATGTGTCGCTGGATAATCCAGTGCAAAGCCTCGGCAAAGAGGTTGAATATGTAAGGCGCTGAACGCAGCCCGAACGTGAGTACTAGCAGGAAATAAAACCTGCAGTCCCACGTAAAGCCCAAGTGGTGCCAGTCGGCACGACGAACGGGAATGTGGCGGAAAGCCTCTCTGAGGTCCAGCTTCGCCATGAGGGAGCCAGGGCCGGAGGAGATGAGATCGGAGACTGCACGCTCAAACATGTCATAAGTGATGTGCGCCTCCGCATCGGATATACCGTCATTCACTGAAGAGCCGTGGGGCCAGGAAAGATGATCGATAATGCGAAGTTTCTGGAGATTGCGTTTCCGAGCCACCACACCGATGGGGGAAGACCGAAAATCCAAGAGTGGTTGAACAAGGAAAGGACCCGCCGCGTGGCCATTGGTAACCAAGGACGAGATCGTTGATTCAATGAAGTCGGTATTTTCGAATGCGGATTTAAGGTTACGTGATGCGCGAGAGGACACAGTTCCAGCAAAGCCAATATTAGCACCGAATTCAATTATCTGGAGTAACGATGACACGAATTTTCTATCAGGGTAATCGGCGAGATAAAATGCCCAGGCGTCGCGATTAAGTGGCGACGAGACGGGAGGGGAATCGTGGTGCGGAGGGAGGGGTGCGTTGCAGCGAGGGTCTGAATTCGGCCGAGCGGGGGGAGGTGGAGCGGCGGGAAAAAGTGTAGGGTGGGGGAGATTGGGTGCGAAGGGTGGAGAGGTCCGTGACGAAGAAACTAGAGCCGGAGGAAAACCAGGGTCGTGCCGCAGGCTAGAGCGAGCAGCATGACGGCATGCACGAGTAAGTCTACTCGCTCTGCCGAGACCCTATTTCCGGCAAGTTTTTTCGGCGTGATCTCCAGCGCATTTCCGGCATTTGTGCATGCGGCCGTCTGGGCATGGTGAAGAAGTGCATTCACCCTTGTTGAAATTGAAGCAGACCTGCTCGCCAAGTGGCTTGGATGATTTCGACTTGGGAGAGGAAGAAGTGGCGCGTCTGGAATTGGAATCCGAATGGATGCGCAGCCGCGAATACAAGAAACGATTCATGAGATCGCCATCTGTACGGCCCCAGCCGGAATAATCGCCGTTGGTCATTTCGCGCCGGCGAATAAGATGATATTGGAGGTGGTACTCGACCACCGCGGACCATTCGTAACGCTGATGCAAGTCGTGAAGGTGCTCATAGTAACGGGTAGACCCATCCGATATGACCATGGTGGCTTGGGCGTCGCCTGAAGAAGCTGCAAAGGCAACGAGCACCCAAAAGTAGGTGTAGAGTGGGGTGATGAGGAAATGGAGGGAAGGATAGTCCTTGGTCGATGGGATTTGCCCTTGGAGTCCTCGAGCCGATCAATATCGGTTCGATCGCGGAAACGCGAATCCAGCTTGTACAGATCGGCGGGTCGAAATTCGTGACGCGCGATCTCCAACAGCTGGCCCGCCTCGAGGGAAGGAAATAGATCATATAACGAGGACTTACTCGGTGGATTATTCGCCACAAACGGAGGCATGATTGGCGCAGGCGGTGCAGCCGGAGTAATCGCGGCCTGTACGGCAGCCTGAACCGAGTTAACGAGGTTGGAAGGATTGGCAGACGCCAGCGCGACGTCGAGCATCTTCTCGTAACGCGCGAGTGTCGCCATTTGGGCCTGAATGAGCGCTGGGTAGTCCATAACCGGAGGTTGCGAGCCCGATTCGGGGTCAGAAGAGCTTTCGCCAGCCATATTGCGGTCAGAAAAGAGTTGGGCGCGGTGAGCTTGGCGTGAGGAGAAATCCGCGTCAGTCGACGTCGCGCTGGGCAGAGGTGATGACGGAGATGATGATGGGGATAACGCTGATGGTGATGGCGGGACGGCGATGACGGGCCGTGAAGCGCGCTGGAGCGCCCTGACAGCAGTGGCGGATGGTGGAGGTCTCAAATTTGAGACAGAAGTTGGTGCTCTCGTCTGACTACGAAGACGATCCTTCAAGGTAGCCACTTTAACTAGGTATGCAAAGCTCCTGTGAAAAACAAACGCGAAGTCAAAGACTGTCGCGCTGTGTGTGAGATGGGATAGAATGAGAGCACGAATGTCCAACCTGTCGCGCTGTGTGTGAGATGGGATAGAATGAGAGCACGAGAAATGGCAGCATAATGCTGCGTCTATATAGTGGAAAGAAAACCAAAGCACAAGGTCCAAGCGTCGCTTGGATGAGGACGCGACGCGTAAGCGTCGCGACAAAGCGGGGTCATGTGCTCGCTTTGCATAGACCTCGCCCAAACGGGGTTTGACCGATTCATTGTTCGCTGTCACGTGTCACAGGGGGGGTTGCCGAATTGGTTGGATGGTTCAGAAAATCGTCGAAAGTGTGTTTCGAGGACCAGAAATCCCCATTGAATCTCTCATGCATCCTGTGCATCAATACTAGCTACATTTATTGTTCTATCTCAATTTCTAGCCGCATACCAGCCAAATATCAGGCTAAACTCAATAAAGTCACTGGGCAACGCAATTAATTTAAATATGAATCTGCCTGGCTCCCCATGCTTCCAGAAAAAATCCCCAGTCGACTGTATGATGCCCTGCATTCTTTTGACATGCTGTCGAAATTTTGGGGGGTGTCACGGTCTAACCTGGGCTGTGTCGAAGCGTCGAATATGTTTCGGTTGTCACGTGTCATCCCCCCTGTAGAATCGAATGAAAAAAAAAAACAGTACGACAGCAGAGGCAAAAGACGCGTGGTGCCCGTGCCCGAGCTCCGCTGCGAAACGGGAGCTGATCGCAGAGCTGTTGCCGGGGCTGAATGCACGGAGCAGCCAATCGTTTGCCTCTTTGTCCTAGTTCAAGGGTAAATCCCTGTCGGATTTTTTTTTGCTTCGGGAGCCTGGTTTCAATCAATCCTACATGATTTTTCAACGATGCTGCAGGAACTTGGCAAGTACAGTACTAGTTCTGGTGTAGGATCCGTAAGTCTTAATGACCGCAATCGTAAATTGCCTTCCAGGCGTGTATGTCCTTCATCTCGCACATTCCTACTACTCGCTCAGATCTGTGGCCATTCGCGCTGTATTACCTGTCAGCTTGGGAGTTTCATATATATATATTTAGCCCAAATAATGTAATGCACGTGTCGTACTTCCCTCGTATAAAATCAACCACGCTTGAACCACGCCTTAGTTTCTTGAAGCATGATAAATAATGTAAGCACCACTAACTACCCTGGTGCCTACCGTTCCATTCTGCTTCAAGTGATGATTTCGTTTGACGGTATCGACAAAATATGGAAGAACCAAACTCCAGTAATGTCAACTCACGTCAAGCTCAACCAAGATGTGGTCATCCTTGATTCAAATCAGGTAAATGTTCAAATCCCGACTTGGTCCCATTATCCAGATATTTTCCTTACATCCCGCCACCAAAAAAGACCGCTGGTATCCGCGCCGCAAGGAGTCCCGCCCTCAGGACCAGTGGTGTGATAGCAGGTCCTGTACAGATTCGGATCGTGTCATTCGATAACGGTACGCAGCGGAGGAAACCATCACACTCTTAGCATCGTCAACAAAATCGGAATCATAAGTACCTATCCTGCGGGTTAATACCCGAAATAAGTGAACGATTGATTGAAGACAAGTGCCCGGACGTGCGTGCGTGGCCCATCTCATTTGAAGTAAGTGATCACGACACATGTGCTCGTCGCGCACGTTACCGCCCCAGAATAGGGTATGGTGCTGATCCTATCTCCATAGTCCGCCAGCTCGAGATCCTCATAACCGCGGGTCTTCGTCGGCGGAACGATGCGGTGTCGTTCTCCTGCATGGCCCATAGTATTGCCCGAGTAGAAGATATGCTCATAAACGGATGGGTCCTCAAAGCAGAGGGTCCACTTCGCCCAAGAGGGGTGTTGGCCGGGCGCCACCACGAGCTTGTAGCACGTACACGTCGAAGAATTGTATGGTGTACCCCGCACGCGATGTGTATTATCCCGAGGATATTCGCGTACACCGCCATTTTGGTCTAAACCACTCCAGGCGGCCGGATCGCTGAACGTGCTCCGCTTCTGAATTTTGACCAGCGGACCGAGGTGAAGTCGCCAAGTCCGTTGAGTCTGGGGCACCCAGTGCGCATCAAAGGCATCAGCTGAGAGTAGATGGATGTGGTCCCCGCCGCTGATGGGTGAAGTTTTGAGTACAATGTGCTCGGGAATGAGGATAATCAGCCCCATCAGATTCTGTTGTTATATGTTCAGTCGGCTTCGGAGGGTATCGGTGAATTTCAGACCCAGCCACAATCCAGGACACACGAGGACTATGTCTTCCAATCGACGAGAAGATAGTTGTCCAGGTACGGCGTTATGTCTATGGCAGCAAGCGTGCCACGGACAACAGGGTACTTGAGGAGACAGTGTTCAGCAGGACCAACATATATGACCAGAACACCATGCGTGGCCTTACGAAGATCCAGATCCACGATCTCTACATAACTGAACGGCCACTACATTATTTTGTGCTGAAACGTGGACACGATTCAAAATGGACTCGCCTGTGTCGGTCCTCGCTGGCTGAAGAGCAATGCTCACATATCACAATGACAAGTGAATCGCCCCCGTCAACCTCGTCAACCGTGAATTCGTTAACTGTCGCGTGTTCCACCGCAGCGGTGTGCGTCCAAACTAATCTATCCACCGCGATATCCCAATACTCCAGGGTTCCCGCGTTGTTGAAAAAGGCATGACGGCTGCTTGAAAGTAGTTCCGCCTGTTGGAAGTGAAAAGGCCTCCAGAGGAAACGATGTTGGGATGCAAGACGATTTCCTTGGAAATTTTAGGCGTGTGCAGCAATAATCCTGCGCGACGTCTGATTCTCAGGCACTCCATGCGACCACTCCGCACCCGATTGATGAGTTCGTCGGTTGAAAGATCGGGAGTGCAACTTGCGTCAAGGATCGATCTTCGCTCCAACTTGTCAACCTAGACGAGCCAAACGCCTTTGTCCAATGCTAGAGTGTGCAGATATCGACAGGTCTAGACAATTCAAGCTCCGTTGGAAAGCGCCCGCCTGAAAGAATATCCTCAACTCAGATGTCCGGGCCGGTGAGACGATGTGGAAATCGAGCATCACAGTGTCACATCTACGTATTGAGTGACAATCGTCACACATGCACTTGTGATCGGAATGTAGGCCGACCCACGGACCTGCCTAATTGGGAGGTCACGGGAAGCTACGGCCATCACACGGCACAGACAATGGACGCTCTTTCAAAACCATCTTTCAACCACTACCATCACCTACTTTCCGAATCCCCTCATCTACCTCACAAACCCTCATACTCCCCTACGCTGTCTCCCTCTGGTCTCATCATTTCTTCTTTCAAGTAATTGACCATTCGGCCTGTCGGGAATTTGGACTCAGTGCCACTGACTTCAAGTTGCCACTGACCCCCTCCACCCAATTTTCTTCCGTGTTATTGGACGACTTCCACTAATGCTGGATCGACCCACAACCATTGATCATGCCACCCTCAGGTTTCACCAATGACTGGTGGCTGTAGCACGTGGTCCTCTCGAGATACACCACTTCAGAGAATCCGTAGTTACATAAATCACTCAAGCACTAGATACTTCAATCTCTATCTCTCAAATTGTGCACATAGGATCATCCTTTGACTCCTTCACTTATTAGCTGCAGCAATACAGTAGTGGTGCTTGGAGTCGCGTGGCCGGCCGTTGTGTGCCGAAATATGCCGTGTTTCCCTTGTGATCCGCATCGGAACATCCTCCGAGGACTCTGTCCCGCTCGAGGGGTACCAAGAGGAGGCGTATGGATCCTTGCACTAAGGTGAGATGCCCGCATTCGCGTGTTTCCTTCACGGTTATAGGCTACAGCGACAGCGAGACCCGTTGCTCAATTATCTTGGGGTTCTCATTCAAACAGAGTCATGCCGATCATAATGACCGAAAATCTCTGTCCGATCACACTTCGTTGTTGACAGGAGCACTGAAGCTGCCTTCTAGCCCCCACATGGATCATTTCGGAAAGACTCCACTCGCGACGATATATAACAAGTCGTGCAACTTTCATCAATCGCATTTTATTCCCCCCCTACAATGGGCCTGTACGACGACAAATTCAGGCGAGTCCTTGTGGCCTCTTCCATTCATTCGTTTATTTTAACCGTTGTTGCTCAGTTCAACTTTGATCGGCTCGTGGATAGCGAGCATCTTATACGGCCTGGTCCTCAACCAGGCATTTGCGTATTTCCGGATGTATCCCAAGGACGGCCTGGCCCGCAAAGGTCTTGTCCTGATCTGTGTAATCTTCTGCACTGTCGCGCTTATTGCGGACTGCGCCAACGTCTTCCTGGTACGCCTGTTCGTCTTACTCGCGTCTGTCCTTATTCAAATCCTTGCCTTCTACAGTCGACGGTCACGTATTGGGGTATGCAGGCAAAACTCTCCTTGTCCACGGTGTCGCAGAACGGAGTTCGGGTCTGGTAGACAGATATTGGGTCGGAAGTCCAGGAAAATGGGGTGTACGGGTGAAGCAGGAAATATGAGAATGGTCCCGAGAATGTCGTCAAAGTGTGAAATAGAAATTGGTGTCGATAGGGGGAATTGCCGTGCAGGCGTAGGGTGCGAGTGAGGCGCGTAATGGCTCGGTGTGGGTGATAAACAGGGGCTCAGGTGGAATGTCTTCACTGGCGACGTAGCCTCGGTGGACTACTCTGGTCACTGGTCGCGTCGTAGATGGTGGTTTGAGCGTAAGAAGGATCTATCTATAAATACCTACGTACGAAACAAATATACGGCCTGATGGCCGATGTACGGTAAGGTAAGCATGTAAATATAGATTGTAGGGAGAGCGACGAGCGGTCCAACCCGCCCTACCACAACGGACTCTCCACTTACGGAATACAGGCGACGTGGTGCGAACCCAGAAGCAGGTGCGTCCTCGCGTTTATTTTCCAACCCTCCGTTCACCAAGCCCAGTACTGGCCCTCTCCACTGTTCGTGACCACCAACACCTTCATTGGCGTCCTCGTCAATTCCTACCTCATACAACGCTTCTACAATCTGTGAGTCCCATAACAACCGATGTGACTGTTGGAGATTAGCAATCCAGCACAAGCCCGAGGCAAAGCCGAGGTCGCTGACTGATATGGAACTCGATGGAACTTGCCGGAACATGCAGGAATAATTGGGATTTTAGTATAAATACAGTACCTACAGTAGAGCTCCTCATGAGCTTGTAACCTAAGGCCTCACGGCCAAGAGTGATATCTTACCAGGTTCACGAGATAAAACCAACAGTGACGCCTCTTCAACTTTCATAGTTCAAAAAACCTGTGGATCTCGGCCATTCTGTTCCTGTTCGTCGTCCTTGGCGTGAGTCTCCTCGAAATCAAGCATGCACGCGATTGATCTTTCATTTTAGTTCGTGGGCTCCATCATGGTCGCGATCGCACTCGTGGCCTTCAGCGATTATTCCTCGGTGAGGTGCACCCTGCTCCGGTTGAATCCATACTAATCCATATGCGCTGCAGAGAAACAAGCTGAAGCTGTCCGCGCTCATATGGATCATTTCAACGGCGGCTGCGGGCATGTGCTGGCTATACGCTGCATATTGTGGCTCTACTTACTCAAGTTCAAGTCAACACAAAAATGTTTCTCATCCTGTGTGGGGGGAGCTGCCTGCATCGGAAAGGAAATTTTAGAGTTATCGACTAAGATTCAACGATTGGAGTCTTTGTATAGTAAGTAAGTTACATAGGTCAGCGAGCAGTGGACGCAGGATTGTAAGCTAGGATGTGCTCGGCCTCATTTGCCTCTTGCCCAGTCGAACGACGGCACAAGTCAGATGGGACAAAATGAGTGATCCAGTCGTTGCACCCATGAAACACCCTGCGAGGAAGAATGCATCGAGCAAGGTGTGAGCCTCGTATCAATGCAGTATAATGGCTATTACATAAGATATGCATGAGCTCCGTGAAAATGAATATTGCGCGCGACTTACATGTCAGCACGTTAACAGGCACGGCCATGCTCAGCATGATCATCCCGCTCTTGAAGTCGATCAACCAATCCGAGCGTTGGAAACTCCCCGGTATGAAACGCAGAAACTTGGGATTGTCAAAAAATCCGAGCACTCGCGACACCCACGTAGATTGCACCGCCGAGACCAATGCCTGAGCGGGATAGAGTATTGATAGACCGCACAGAGCGACCCAAACGTAGGTCGATCTTTTTCAGTGTTGGCATTGACCAGGTCAGACCTTTTTTGACTGAAGGTCTTGACCTTTGACGATCATCTGACGAAGCGGTCAATTCATTTGACCGTTTTTGATTTCTGACCATCTCACAGCAATTTTGAGCTGGAATAATGTTAAATAAGTGCTTCAGGCTACTACAAAGCTCTACCAAGTTCATTTGGCATGTATTTGAGTACAATTGATGCCCTATCGTCAGATTGCATTTTCTATAGCAATAAATCTGACTACTTCTCAAGGTTGACACTGTGGACAGATTGAGTCAGGCCTGAACCATTCAGAACATCAGATTATGGATGGGAAAGGCTTATTAGCATTGCATTTGCCCCTTCGCAGCCATATCGAATGAGTTTTCCAAATTTGGTAGGAGTCAGGCCACAGGGTCAAACCCGGTCAAATGGCCGTCAACGTCAATTTTGTCGGGCCGCTTTGACCCTCGGCCTGGCCTCTGCCAACACTAATCTTTTTCCATACCCAGAAACTTCGTCGCCGGAAGCCTTGATGAGTAGTAGGTAGAAGACCATCGAAGTCACTAGAGATAGGGTTAATACTACTTTTTGAGGACAGATTAGGACTTGCGTATATAGGGTTGGGACCCGGCCACAGCCAATGCAAGTCTGAGGACGGCTCTTGGGTACTTCAACATAGCTGCGACAATTCTGGAATGATCATGAATGAAGAGCCACGGCGCGGTTTCCGGCACTTCTTGTTCAACGAGACCAGCCCAATACCAGCTGTGAGTTAATCCACAAGCCAGCTGAAATACCCATCCTACCGCGCGGATGATGAACTTACATTAATACCCAAACGACCGACCACCCAGTCCCAAATGGCGAGCTCTGTCGTCTTGCCAAGGTATATCGACACAATTTTGTATATTCCCAGCGCCAGGATCACTGTGGTGTTCAGAATTCTCTACACGGTCATTTTGATGTGAGATCTTTGTGCGGGAACATCAAGTCTAAGGAGAAGGGAGAAATAGTCAGCCATGGAATTGAGAGGATGATACTGTTTGTACTGTGTCCTTGTTTGATGACTCTGATCATCTACTCTCTTGCCCGACTCCATAGATTCCAGCGACAAGGTATTGGTCCTGGACGTTACTTTCCCAGAAGACGCATTGAATCCCGTCGTTGCGTCCATGGGACGCGTGAGGGATACGAGAAACGGATGTTGTTGATGGTGGTCGAGGTCAGAGTCTTAAGCGGAGGCAGTGTTACGCTCGGCCCCTGCCGCGATCACGAGTCGGATCAGCGCCAGCTGTCAACGCGAGCGTCCAATGCGCGGCTATGGTTGCACCACCGCAAATCTTGTGTTTGGCGAATGCGCATCATTGGATTGAGTTGAGTCTACATAAGCATGGCCCAAAAAGAAGAAGGAGAAAAAAAGGACATCCAACGGGCGGGCCAAGATTAATTCTCTCCTCATCATTCTAAATTTCAAGTCAGGTTCCGCAGTGGGCGTCGTTTTTAGCGTTCACATAAATGAAAGCATCTCGCTTCTGAATGACCGAGGTGTACGCGAGAGTAGGTATTCATAGAGTGATATAGGAAGGGGAGACCAAAGACAAATAAATGCTCAGTAAGAAGGTTGGAAGGTACGTGGAGAAAGTGGAGTTAGGAAATCAGGGTAATGATTTTATATTTCAACAGGATGAGCAGAGGAAAGGCAACAACTAAATCATCGATTTAGGCAAGAACAATCAATTTGCGCGAAAAATTGAGAGCCAAGCATTTATTCCCGTGAAATGCCTGTCAGTACTTGAAGTCCTTGCGGTCAATATTTGCGCTCGCTTGGCAGCTACACGCGGACGCGTCAGCACACGTGACCATCGGCAGCCGCCTCTTTGCTCTCCCCCTGGACTCGAGTTTCTGGATCAATGGAATACGTATCGCCTGGGGCCTATCGATCGGCCTTGCGGATGTGC
This sequence comes from Mycena epipterygia, assembly GCA_029281465.1. Classification (NCBI taxonomy): domain Eukaryota; kingdom Fungi; phylum Basidiomycota; class Agaricomycetes; order Agaricales; family Mycenaceae; genus Mycena; species Mycena epipterygia. The sequence continues at coordinate 451,622 of JARJCQ010000049.1, read as the reverse complement.
AGATGACCAATTATTCCACCCTGTCAAGGGGGGCAACCCTCCCCGACTGAGAAGTGGCTGTAAAAGCACGGGTTTTTCTACCTCAGAACCCAGCTTGCATTCCGCATAAAACCACCCGCTACCAACACAACCGCACTGGCAAAACGTCCTCCTTTTCAGTCCCCACAATGCACCGCTCGAAGCCCACCAAGGGGCGATCATCGTCTAAGCGCTCGCCCTCGCGATCGGCTTCTGAGGGCCATCGAATACATCTCTTCCCTCGGTGCTCTGGAGCTGAACACACCTTCCTTCTCAGTCGCGTACCACGCCGCTCCCGCATCATCCCACATATCAGCCCAGTCAGGCGCATCAGCGAAGCGACCATCCCTCAGGCGCAATGAATCGTCGGCATCATCTCGCATCTCAGCCATGTTGGACACACATCAGGAAAATCTGAAATGCTCTAAGAGACACATAGGTGGCTATCATGGGCTATCTGGGGCTATGGCGAGCTATGGTGAGCTATATAATTGACCTGATTGGCTATATGACGCTATGGTGAGCTATGGTGAGCTATATAACAGACCTGATTGGCTATATGATGCTATAGTGAGCTATGATGGTCTATAGAGCTGAACCAATTGACTATATGGCGCTATGGTCATCTATAAGATTTCACTAGTATAAATAGCAGAAAGTTAGGTAATACAATGGCAAGTAAACTTATGGCTGTCACGAATGGTTATCTGGACCAGATCTTCCTTGCTACCAGATGGAACTTTCTGGGAATTCATTTTATGGTTTGCAGCAGGACAAACCCCTTAGGCAAAATCTGTCCCTTGACAAATCTTGTTGAGCATTTCGAGCTCTACAATTTTGGTTTGGGGTTCATTTTTAGCTACTTGCAAAATTATGGCCTCACCAGCCATTACCACTTCACATTAGATGTAGTAAGTAACCAAAAAGTGAAGGCAAAGACAGAGGGAGGTGGAAGGTCAGTGCTGACCCTACTAATATAACTTTGATTCTATGTATCTTAGTGTCTCCTTAGTGTAGTGGTTATTTTGTCGCTTTTCAAATTTTAGTTGTACACGCGAGGTCCTGAGTTCAACTCCCCCAGGTGGTCGCATTTAAATATACTTACCCTTGCTTAATATTAATTAGCTTCTCTGTAACCTTGACTTCGTACCCCATTATCCTAGTAATGCAACAAGAGAACAATACGTTATGACCTTACAACCGCCGAAGCGGCTCTCGCTCAAGTGCAACGCATAGCCCGCGCCGCTCCCGCCTACGTCCGAGTGTGGCACCTTATCATCAGTGCTACCAAAGCGGCCGTCACTCAGGCGCAACATATTCCCTGCACCGCTTCCGCCATCGTTCACCTCATGAGGCGGTCTCATCGTTCCAGCGCACGCCATCGATGGCGAGCGTTTCTACGATGTCGACCCTCAATTGGCTCCCCATGTCGAGCGACTCGTTTTCCTTTCCCAATTCTCATCCCAGCACCTCGTATCGCCGTCTCACTCTCCGTCATGGCTGTACGTCAGCTTCTTATTCCCCATCTTTATAGAATATATTCTTACCACAATGCGTCTGTTTTCAGGGCACATACTTGGGCCTACTTGGGCCTCGTGTAGACTTGCTGCGATCCGCTCTGTGACCGGACCTTGTTATAAGTCCTCCCCCAATCCTTGTACTCACATCGGGTAACTCGCGCCGGCTTTTCGTAGCACAAAGGCGGGACGCTTTGAAGTGAGTCTGGCTGCGGAGACTTGTCTCACTTGTATTCGCCTTGGTAATCATTGTATTTATATGCTAGCCTGTGTCTTTCATCCCGCCGTCGCGCATCTACTCCCATCCCGACCATCCACCAACGCTTGTTGGGTTCTTGATTTCATGCGATGAGAGACTTATCGATCGAAGTTGAACTGATCAGCGCAGCGTAGGTTGAGCTGTTGAGCTAATTTTTCACCGTCCAACCCTGAATTCTATTCGAAATTTCTGTAAGTTGACCGCCCCGCCGGAGAAGAAATCCGATGAAGGGCATTAAAAAATGGGTTGACCGAAATTATAACAATGCCCAAAGTTACGAACTGCTGTCACTACTACCCATGCGTGCGGTCCCTTTCTGCCTTAGCGCGCGCTGCAGCCTCCAACTCTGCAAAATACCCGCTCTTCAAGCACATATTCCTAAATATTCCGTTCTCCTTCTCAATCAGCCGCAAGGATGTATCGAATTCCACGAGCTGCATATTCATGATCAACCATCCACAGAAACTGACCGGGGACGGTGCATACCTTGCCCTTGTCCAATACAAGTAGACGGTCGAAGTCAATCACCGTCGTCAAGCGGTGGGCGACTGTACAATGATGTGAGCCTTTTCCGGTGCAATGGTAATAAAACTACACACTCGTGAGCAACAGCGAATCGGTGAATTCCTCGCGGATCGTCGTTTGGATCTTGGCATCCGTCTGCAGGGCCGGTCAGTGCGGGATACAATGGATGGGCGAGACGGGTGACCTTGAAATCGACACTACTCGTGGCTTCGTCCAAGACCACGATAGCGCTGCGCCGGAGAAGCGCGCGCGCCATCGCGATGAGCTGTCTCTGGCCCTGGGAGAAATTCGTTCCACCGGCCGAGACCTGCGTTTCGAGCGACACGACAGTCTTCGTGTCCGCATCGTTAACGGCGGTCGAGATCGAATCCGCAGTCTCCTCTCGTTCAATACCGGCAACGGACGGAGGTCGAGATGGATCCGGGGACGCGGCCTGACGCGAAGTATTTCCAGACCCGTGCTGGCTGGGATTAATCATCTGGACTCGGTACAAGACGTCCAGACATGTAGCATCGTCATGCTCATCTGTGGGAATTGAGTGTCCGTAGGCTGCAGCGTAAGAAAGACGTTACTGAAAGGGTCCAGGTTATCTCGCAGCGTCCCTGAGAAAAGTGTCGCATCCTGAGGAATAAATGTCTGATACGAGGATTAGAGCCAAAATTCATCCCATACATAATATGACCTACCAAACGCGACCTCAAATCTGGGTGGGCATTAGATTTTGGAAGGGACGAACCGGACGGGTGGGCACTAACCTTCGATTCCGATCTTCGAAATGTCAATTCCTAGAAGGAAAAAGGCCATCAGCTCCTGACAACAATACCATGGGGAGAGCTTACCGTCGATGAGTATTCTGCCACTAGATGGATCCGTCTATAAAGCCCTACCATCAGAAAAGCAATGTTAGCCGTGACAATAAAAGCACCCACGAATCGCAAAATACTCATGGCGAGAGTGGACTTTGAATCCCCGTTAGTTCCTTGGATTCATCAACCAAATACCCACGTACTTTGCCACTGCCGGTCCGGCCTGGCTGGGATCAGTTCCAGGTGCTTTCTCATCCAAACAATCACGTACCTAGCAATCCGATCCGCTCGCCAGCCTTGAGGGTAAACGAGACATCCTGCAAAACACATGGCAACTCGGGCGCGTATTTAATGGAGACATTCTCCACAACAATCAGAGAATCATTTTTGGCACTCGAGGGCCAGAAAGCAGGAGGACGGTTCGATTCGATGACTGCCGGCGGCTCTTGAGGGAGGTCCAAATACTCGACGACCCTCTCGACTGAGCTACAGAGGGGGTCATTGCAATTCAAGACAAGTAGGCGCCGAGGCTTACTTCAGATTGAATTCAAGTCCAGTCCAAAATCTGCACGCCCAATAAACGGACGTCGTGAAGCTCAGCGCCGACTGTTGCGGAGGTGAGTGGGGATCAAAGCGGGTAGCAGGACTATTACAGTGATCGCAAGACCTGCGAGACCAGCGTTGTCGACGAGGAAATGAATGGAGAATATCGATGTCAAGAAAACGGCCTGAAAACTGTTCGCTGCTGTTGACGGGGGCGGCTCAAAAGACATACCGTGCTTCCTATTGACAGCAATAGGTATCACAGATTTTAGAGTCGGCGTTAAACATACCAAGGAATTCGAAGTTCAGCAGAAGCCAGCGATTGGTCATCCTGGAACATTGTTAGTGTGAAAAGGGATATGAATATATGAATGCAGCCACCCACCAGAAGACGTACCACATCTTCGTGGTCAAATCGATGCGGGTGTGGAGGTTGTCTAAAAACCTCTTTTCGGCGGAGAAGGCTGACAGATTTAATTAGAAAGCGGTCTACACAGAACAGAAGGTTCTGTACCCCTGACGGTTACGATGCCGCGCAGTAACTCGCCGAAGTCCGAGAATATGGGCGAACGGGAGTTGGATTCCATGCGGCGAAGATCGCGGCCCGTGTTGAGATACCCGACCGCAACCGTGTAGTAGAACCAACCAATGAATGTTGCACTGTTGTCAACAAGGGGTGAGACGCAGTCCGATGGAGCAATCGAAGGACTAACGGAATGATGAACAGAGGGAACACAAAACTAGAGAGAGGGCGGTGTGAGAGGTTGGCGAAGGGCCCACGGAGGCACTCACGCTACAGTCAAGAGCGAGGCGACGAACCCCGCCAACGAAGTGTTGACATTCTGCAGTGAAGAGGCGAGAGAGAAGTCGATGGTCTCAATGTCCTTTCCGCTAAAAGATATCAATTTCAACTTGTGGTAGCAGCACCGAAAATTGAGAGCGTACAATCGATTCAGCATTCTGCCTGCACACTTTGCTTGAGCAAGCTGTTCCAAGTCGGCATAAGATACAACTTACCCTGCGGTGTAGTGTCATGGAAGCTGGAGCAATGTCAAATATTGGCGGCGGAAATGTGGGATGCAAACACACCGGAACGTGGCACGAACAACCGAAACAAGGAGTGCCCTGAATACAATGAGAACGAAACATGTATACGATTATGTAAATACATACTTGAACAGAATCCTCGAGGCCCGCAACGCCCCAGTTAACTGTGCGAATGACGAGCAGACGGTTAGAAGGGCATTTGTTAACCCAATAGTAGCGTAGATTCCGACATAAAACAAAGGATGAGTTGCAGCACTGGGCCAGTTGATGCTAGAAAATCCAGTAGCAGAAGAGTATAATTCAAAGCTGGAAAATCGGAGAAACTGCCTGTCCATCGGGATCTCCTGTGATGATTCCATGAAGGACCTATACGGTTCGTGAAGCGCGGGTGACACATTATGACCGTCCTTATACGCCTCACCCAGGTCTAGGGCAAATATCAATACTGGGTAAGTGCGCAAGGAGAAAAACAAATGCCTTGATCCAGAGCTTTCGGAGTCCGAATCAATTTGTCGAATGCTACATGTGAACCATAGAATGCTTACCTTTTCACCCACGCTCAAGAATTGCCTCAGGACGACGATGAAGGCTAGGAAATACCACAACGTGTAAGAAGACGCCTTGAGATAGGTCTTGTAGGTTTTCCATTTTACTCCTCCTTCTTCGCGATGTTCGTCTTCGACCAGCTTCCGTGGTTTCTTAGCTGGCTCCGCGTCGTCGGTCATGTCAAGGGAAGTGTCCGCAGCGACGACGAGTTCCTCCTTTTGGACCTCGACAGCAGCATCGTGAGCAATATGATCGAGCACATCTTGCGCGCGCAAGTCCCCGATGGTACCCTGTGTGACGATGCGGCCGTCGAGCATGCGCACCAGATAATGCGCGCCGGGTAGAACCAGTGCAACGTGATGCGTTACCAGCACGACTGTTCGGTGGGCCAAAAGGGGGCCGCACAGGCATTTTTCGTACAGGGTGCGCGCGGTATGACTGTCCTGTATGCGACATCAATTTTGACCTTATAATCAAGCAGGGGAAAACTCACCACTGCGCTCAAAGGATCATCCAAAAGGACGTATTTGGTCTTGGCATACACCGCCCGCGCGAGAGCAACCCTGCGGCATGAGACGTAAGGACACAGACTCCCGAATTAAATCATACACACCTAGCCTTTTGTCCTCCCGACAACGAAATGCCTTTTTCTCCGATTTCGGTCGAATCATGGTCCTACACTTGATAAGAAACTGACTGTGAGGAGGAGAAGAGTTGCGCTACCTCCAGCATATCGAGATCGGCCCTCAACGCGCAACATCTTACGGAAATATTTAGTATTTATTTTTTGCACAATTTGGAAACCCTGAAAAACGTACTCGATCACTTCTTGATATCTAGCTTCGTCCAGTGGAGAGCCAAACAATATATTGTCTTTAATTGACTGATGGCGGAGGAAGGAGGTCTGCGCAGCATAAGCGATGGTGTGTATATTCCCCCAAGCATCTATCTTGCTCGCGTTCTTCGACATGATGATTCGACCACCGGGCAGCGATGTCATTTCACCGAGAACGGCCATCTTGAACGTGTAAGCATATTGAAAATGAATAGATTTGGGTAGAAACTTACTAGCAACGCTGTCTTGCCGCTGCATGGCCGGTAAGAATTAACGAGCGACTGTAAATAAACTTGCGCACCTGGCAGTGGGTCCGGTGACCACGGTAAGCTCTCCGTCCGGAAATATGACCGAGAGATCCTTCAGCTCAAATTTGTGATCAGAAATGGTGCCAGATACGCTCTCGGTGGCAAGGACGGAGTCAGTCTCGGGGGCCGGTGTCTTGCCTTTTTTATCTTTGCCATCAAGTACCTCCTCAGCCTCGTTCCTTTTGAACGACGCATTTTCCAACCCAAGGCGATCATCTTCCTCGTCCGGACCAGGTCCCGAGCGGTCCTTTTTGAGGGAAGATACCTGTTCGGAAACCTCCGACTCGTCCAAATATATAGCGATGCGATCAAGGGAGACGCGGGTCTGACAAGAACGATATTAGTACAAGGAAACGCAACAGGAAAGCAACACATACCCGGAGGAGTTCGACGATGGAGGAAGGAAGTACTGTGAGTAAAATTAATCCTTGATTAAATATTATGGGGAGTGAAATTACTATTGAGTAAGAATCTGCCAACAACGAATAAGAGATGGGTTATGTGAAGGACGTCAAGAAACAAATACCGAATCATTCCGAACAGCGCAATCGCCTGGAGATGATTGATCAGCGACATAGGAGAGGTAGACATATCTCGACCCACAGTGAAGGCCGTGCTGATAGTGAGCTCATTCCCCAGCATGACATACGTAAAGAATGAGATCACTGAGATTAAAATGGGCGATGTTACCCAGGCACTAAGTTGTGGAGTGAGCTACGAGTATCACGGCTCGAAAAGGGAATAGCACGTACGCCTCATAGGCCACATCGTTCATACGCACTAGCGAGATAATGTCAGACTCGAGCGAAAATCAAGACTGAACTTACTTTTGGTGAACCACTTGATCTCCGTATTTCTTGCGTCGAGAGCCCGATCGATCCATTTTTGCTCCCAAGCAAAGAACTTGATGAACTTCACCGAATTGATCAACTCGTTTAGGACGCCCATCCGTTCGTCCCTCGCCTTGACCAGCCCTTTCTGCATCCGAATACTCCGCTTCATGAGATAGCTGTTCAAGGGCCATCCGAGGACGAGAATCACGAATCCAGAGAAGGCAGAAAATCCGAGCAATTGGTACAGGAATACGCCTCGTTGACGTTAATTTGAAATAAGTTTGGCTGAAAAAAAGAAAAGAAAAGAAAAAAGAAAAAAGAAAAAAGAAAAAAACTCACCGGCAATGATGATTTCCATTGGCGCGCCGTACACTATATACAATACTTTGCAAGAGGAATGAGGTAGGAGAATCATATGAATGAAGCTTAGACTCACCAGACATTTGCATTGAAACAGTGCTCGCATCGCTCGCCATGAGGTTCACGATCTTACCGGTGTCCGCTGCTCCGGTTTTGGGATCATCAGCCTCCTCAGCGTTCTGCTTGTCGACTTTGGCCTTGGCCTTGGTTTCGGCTTTCGAGAGCGGAGGTAGTGCTTCGGCAGCCGCTGCGGCCTTTTTCTCTGCCGCGGCCTTGACTTTATCCTTGTCGACGACACCACTGAAATCCTTGCGCTTCAAGGCTTTGTCGTAGATAGCCGCCATGAGCTCCGACCGCATGCGCGTAGCGGCACGGCGACCAATCCACAGATGCTGTACATCACATTGAGACTGCGTACCAGCTGGTCAGTTCTGTTCAACTACCGAAATAATTATAGCCATGCAAACCTTGCAGATCGAGCAAACGAACATCAGAAGAGCATAAATGTATGCTTTTCCCTTGTCCTTTTCTGTCTCGCTTCTGGTATCGACCGCGTCCAAGATGCGTCTGGTGTGCGGGATGTTAGTAATAGGACGGTCAAGCGCTTGTGTACAACTTGCTTGAGGAAAAATGGACCACAGTAATTGAACGCAATGCTGCAAAAAGTCAAAACAAAATCCACGCTGAGGGTAATCAGTTCAAGATGCTCATTGTGGGCGGTGAAAGACGTTACATGATGTCGAATGAGTTTGCAGCCCATAGCTTCGCCAAGAGGGTCTTTTGCCTGACGAGAGAATCAGCTAGGTTTCGGAGACGGGCATGAACTACCACACGGAAGAGTACTGAATTTTATGAAGATGGGCCGAGATTGAATATTCGGGCTCATGTCCCAAACATCCTTCTCGTTCAACGTTGTATTTCGACCCTACTGGGAATGAGTGACACCATATGAAGGGATGAATTAGACGCACACGCCGGACGAGTGGGTAGACCCATCTAAACTATCAACTCAAAACGGTTAGAGAGCGCCAGAGCGAAATCAAGAAACGCACGGAAACCCAGCCCCAAAGAGAGGTGTAGTCTTCAGGCGAGACACTCCAACCCTATCAGAACATTGAGTGAAATACTTGTCACAAGAATTAACGGAACTCACAATATCCTCCTTTTTAACTAAATGCGAAGGCAACGCCAACGGCATCCCCAGAATGACTGCTACTAGTCCCACAGATGCCACCAGGTTCGCCGATAAGCCCACCAGCACCGATGTGTCGGGCAAAGGCGCGCCGTAGGCACTGTGCTGGAACCAATGGCCACCGAGCTGAACGACGCCGCCTGCAATTTGCAGCAAGTAGATCGACAACATGTCGAATGGAGGGGTCGCGGTGGGCCACAAAATCGGGCGTGCGGTGGTGTAAAGCCACGTAAAGGCGATGAGGAATCCCTGGACAGCCTCCCATCTAGACTGCCCAGTTATCAGGAGGAATGTCCCATTTGCGAGCCAGGCTAGACACGCCAACAGTCCAACGAACACGAATATGACCGTCCTCCACAAGGGCACCCTCTCGTCGACCTCCAACTCTGCGTTTGCGTCTGCGTCTACCACCTTCGTCTCGTCTGCCAATGCGAGTCCCTCGGCATCATGCAGAGACAAGTACTGGGTAAGCGGGCTCTTGATCGCGTCTACCAATTTTCGGATTCTTCTGGGAAGTGGTGTCTGCACAAGAGATAGCCTGCAGATGGCCAAGACCAGGAGGGCGGGTGCCAATGCAGCCCAGGAGCCACGAATGCATGGGTCTTGAACGTCAAAGATGTGCGAATTACCGCATAGCTTCATGGTGAGTGGCGAGGGTCCAAGCTGGGTGCCTTTATAAAACCGTGTCGCGTCAAGTCGAAGGTGGAATGCTGTGCAGATCCTGCGCCTCGTGGCATCAAAATGCCGTAAATCGCACATGTCCGTGGGCGGTTAGTAGCTGTGACCGAGATGAAGTGTGGCCTCGCGGTCCCTGGACGATCTGTGAATCCCAACGTGGATACGGCGTGCGGACAAAAATATTTTGGGAGCCCGAAATTTATCTCTCGTCCCGGGCTGGTCGAGTTTAGGTAAAAGCCAAAAATAAGTCACCCTGGGCTTTGGCAGACGGAACTGTGCTAACCGCTGATTGAACGCATGGTCTTCCGCAAGATCCGCCAGGTAGTTAGGATTACACGGCACGGTCGGAATAACGAACGCCGGTTCCCAGGGATTATCCCGGTATACAAAGCAAGTAAAATACACCATCACCCCTGGACCTCTCCCCGCCAATCCAAGCCCCAGCTCGCAGACCCCATAGGTTTCTCCGTTCCCCACGGTAGATTCCAGACGCGCGAGGTCATGTCGATGTTGGCCGTATGGGTCGTCTAGGGGCTATGCGTGGGAGGTAAAGTGGGGGTGAAAAGAAAGACGCCAACGGGTGTGGGTTCATATATCCCACAAACCGAACTAGATGCTATTCTAACGCGTCATAGGGAAAGGTTCCGCTGACAACCCCAAATGAAATCTCAATAAATTGCGCCACCGGAAGTTGGAGCGGCGGAGCACGGGCGAGGATGGTATTACATGGATATGGCTTTTGAATTCCCAATTGGGTCAGAGGTTGATGGAGGTTGAAGGAGTGGCAACAATTAGGAAGAAAACGAACCAACTTCCGCACGCTCGCTTGGGTGCCAGAGAACTTGGGTATAACACAATAATTTGTTTGGGGTGTCACTGGCCCCGGGATAGCTGGGAAGCGGCGAATATAAGCAGCCAGCATTGAGTCTGAGGAGAAAGACATCAGCTGGGCAAGACTGTGGCGAACTCGATCACGCACCTGATGTGGAAGCACAATCCTCGATCAAAACGAAGGTCCCATCAAGACGCCAGGGACAAGTGTCACTCTCCAGTCTGCTTGTGTCAAAGTAAGGGTGGTGCACGTCGACCATTATCATTGGGTGTATTGATTAGGGAGATGGTGGATGTGTTTAAGGATTTTTTTCAGCCACACACTGGCAGTATTGGGATCAATATTTGCGCTCGCTTGGCAGCTACTGTACTATTTCGGCCGTAGGTTCAGGTGACGGGTGACGGAGGGTCATGAACTGAACCTATTTAGTACCGGCGACGGCGACAATGAATTTTGCGACCCAGATAGGCGTACAAAAGCGAAAATGTCTCCTCCGGCACTTGCCGGAAAACCTTTTATGGGAATTTTGATGTGATTGCCGAGGAATGAACATGCTGAAAAATGAACATGTTAGGTTACGTGTGACACAGCGTGAACCTACGGTCGAAATAGTACACTGCTACTACACTGTACAGTACAGTATACGCGAGGCGTTACAACACGTGACCTCGCTCATTTGCCTCCTCTAATACTAGCCTATCAATCCTCTATCCGGACCGTCGTCTTCATCAATGTCCGATACACTTTATCAAAATTCTATCGTCTACACTCGGTCTTCTATCGGACTGGAGTATGCATCGATCAAACCCTTCGCTCGGATAGCCCAAGATTTGGGTGACCAAAAGCTAAAATGGGTCCCGTAAACTATGCCGATCTGCTACTCCCACACGCAAGTCTGGCTCGCTGTCACCTCTCAGCCCCGGCTGAAGTTTCGCCTCTTGCCGTGGAGCTTCTCAGGAACATGCGGCTGCCAGCAGGCGAGGGGTATTTATACGCCAGCCACAATCCGCGTGTCTATCACACAGCTGCTTTACACTCTCATGTCCTCAGACTACTTGCTCTTAGGTCTGTACACGCTGCTTCAATCCGTCCCGCATTCTTGATCCCTCCCAGTGAAAACGGTCGACGGAATCCCATGGAAGACACGTGGAAAGCCGCCGAATCTCTACGTTGCCATCTATCGGGATGACATCAAGTTGCAGCGCACTCGTACAGTCAAGCGGGAGCTGGCACCCAAATGGGACCACCTGTCGGAAATGTGAGTCCAGGGTTTCCGACACTCTTCGGTGTTCTTATATTCCGGTTCTTCTAGCTCGCTGGATCCACCATCTTTTACTCTCTCTATGCGACTTTTTCACCGATCTTCAATTCCATTCGTGCGTGACAAGTGTCTCGCGACCGTGGTGACCGATATAGCCACGCTCATGAGGTTCTGTGACTCCGATGGCCAAGCAAAAGGTAAAGATATTCCGTGACTTTTACACCTTCTCACTCTTTACAGTTGCGAACCTCGAACTAACGGAATCCAATGGGAAACCTGCTGGCACGATCTCGGTGTGCCTGATGAGTGCCGACCAAGCCGCGGCGCTGATGGTCAACAAAGTTCAGAAGGACGTGGAGAACATTCGTCTTCCAGTGACCTCTGCTATCATGGAAACTGGCGCTGTCGCCACGCAGTCTGTGTCAATTGGGAGTCAGTTGGGGCCGGCGCTAGCGTCAATCACATCGAAACTCGCCGTTATGGTTCGCATCGGGGATGAAATCGCGACGGTATGTTCATTCACATGGCCGCAGACTGGTGCTTATATGGATTCAAGATCCACCCATATGCCAGCATTGCGTGGAAAGTATTGACTTCTGTGTATCAGGTGCAGAGAGTATGAATAAGATCTCAACTGATAGCTACTAATTCAATATTAGGCCGTGAAAACGCAGCAAGAAACGGACGATAAGTTCTTGAAGCTCGTCGAGACAATGAACAATGTTTATTCGTTTGTGGTGGACTTGGACGCGGTCACTCTGTCAAAAGAGATCAAGCTGAAGGGCCTTGAAGATTCGGCTCTTGCTATCGTTAAACAGACAGTTGAATGTGCCTTATTTATCCAGGAATACTGCGCCAACGGATTCTGCGGTAAGTCCTCATATATGTTTAATGATTCTATCAGTATCAAACTTTCAACTAGATCGTACTCTTCGAAATACCTGGATCCATGCAGACCAAAAGATCGCTGATCTCTCCGAAACGTTGCTCAAACTCAAAGATTCATTTCACGGCCACTCAACCATTCAAGTACTATTTCTATCGACCAAGTTGTTGGACAAGGTTGAGGGCCTCGGTTCGTCTCACTTTGATTATTATATTAATGAGAAGCAAACTGATTGGGCTGGCTAGAACAATCTGACACACTCAAAAAGCTCAACCCAGTAGACATGAATGCCAGCTTACGACCCTCATGTTTACCGGGAACACGGCGGGAAATACTGGACCAAATCAATGGATGGCTCGCTGTCCCGTCCGATTCTGGGAATGTTCTCTGGTTATCAGGTGTAGCAGGTTCAGGCAAGAGCACAATATCAACCACGGTCTCAGAATCTTTTGGAGCTGTGGCTCGCCTTGGAGCCTTTCTTTTTTTCGACAGAAACGACCTATCACGGAGCCATCCTGCTGCTGTGATCCCCACTATTGCCTATTCCCTGGCGCTTTCTAACCCATATATTGGGTCGGCCATTTCTGCCGCAATTCAGAGCGATCCTGCTGTTGTGAAAACACCAATGGGGACTCAATTCAAGAAGCTGTTGCTCGAGCCACTTCAGTCTGCTGAGTGCCACATACAAGGCCCAATCATTATCATTCTCGATGCCCTGGATGAATGCGGAGATCTTGATTCGCGAGCTCCACTGCTCTCCTTGCTGTCAAGCCAGTTCCCTAAACTCCCCAGGCTCTTTCGTTTCCTGATCACGAGTCGCCGTGATCAAGACATTGTCCACACATTCAACTCTTGTTTTGAGGAGATGGAGTTAGATACAGGCGAGTCTAGCATCACGGATGTGGGGCTCTTCACACGCCATGAGCTGTCTCTCATTGGAAAAAAGTACAGTTTAGGAGCAGCATGGCCAGGAGAGGAACACAAGCAAGCCTTGGTTGACCTTTCGGGTGGTCTCTTCATCTGGGCGTCAACAGCCACCAGGTTCTTGAATGACTATGATCCAGATGATCGACTCAAAACTCTGCTTGCTCATGATCCTAATAATGGAGTCAACCTTGACAGCCTGTACGCTGTAACACTCCGGAATTCTGGCAGCTGGATGACAAACAGGAAATTTGTGCTGAACGCGTGTGCAGTTTTGGCATGTGTTGTACTGGGGAGAGTGCCAATGAGCGACGCGACAATCGACATGCTCTTGTACTCTGGACAAAAGAGGTCTAGCAGTGTCCTCAAATTTCTGGGCTGTCTCATCCAATGGAGTCCTGGCAAAGAGGCTCGAACCCTTCACGCCTCCTTTGCTGACTATCTCACAGATCCCACTCGTTCGGGTGGTGAACCATGGTTCATCAATCCAAATACCGAGCATCGTCCTCTCTCAATGGGATGCTTGCGAATACTTGAACAGGAGCTCCAGTTCAACATCTGTGAACTCGAGGACTCCCATTGCCGCAATGCAGATGTGGTTGACATGTCGGCAAGAGTAGCAGAGAATATTTCTCCTCAGCTGTCCTATGCCAGCTGCTTTTTCTTCGACCACGTCCGAGAAACTCCGCTGGACAAAGTCATCGTGGAAGGCATCGAGAACTTTTTGCGCCATAAATTCCTTTATTGGCTTGAAGTTCTCAGCCTTCTGGGCCGAATCCCGATTTTGGCGGCAGCCCTAGGCGTTGTGGCCCACTATGTCAAGGTATGTGTCCGTAATTTTTAAACCTTTTGAAATTGAACGGATATGACAGCATGAGAGTGAAGACCTCAACGAGTTCATCACCGACACAATCAGGTTTATGGCGGCTTTTGCCCCAGTAATTGCACAAAGCGCGCCCCACATATATCTTTCCGCTCTGCCATTTGCACCTCGCCATTCAAACATAGCAAGACTATTTGCTCAATCGTTTCCAGGAACCTTGCAATCTCAGAGCGTCATGGGAGAGGACTGGCCCAGTATCCAGAAGATATTGAGAGGCCACAGTGGTTCAGTTTGGGCTGTCGCTTTCTCGCCCGATGGTGCGTTCATCGCATCGGGGTCTGTTGACAAGACGGTGTGTGTGTGGGATGCGCACACCGGTGAATTGGTCGTTGAGCCTATCCAAGGGCACCGTGATTCGGTTACTACCGTCCATTTCTCACCGGATGGGACGCGCATTACCTCTGGTTCCCACGACAACACAGTCCGGGTCTGGGATACCCATACCGGAACACTCGTTGCTGGACCGTTCGAAGGGAGGACTGATTGTGTCCATTTCTCGCCGGATGGCTCGCGGATCGCCATTGTGGATGACGAAAATAGAGTGCTCACCTGGGACGTTCAAACCGGCACACTCGTCACTGGGCCAGTCCAAGGTCCCACGGATCATCATAGCTTGTCCTTCTCGCTGGATGGCATCCGCATTGCATCTCGATCATCTGATTCTGATGAGGCAATACATATCTGGGATTGTAAAACAGGTGCACTTGTTGCTGGCCCATTCAAAGGCCATACCGCGCCCGTTACCTGTGCGCATTTTTCACCCGATGGTGGGTGCCTGGCATCTGGATCTCAGGACAAGACAGTGCGCATCTGGGACGCCCAAAACGGCACACTTATTGCCGGCCCATTCGAAGGGCACACCGGTCGTGTTGAATGTGTCTGTTTCTCACCGGACGGCACTCTGATTGCATCGGGGTCGTGGGACCAGACTGTGCGTGTCTGGGATGCCCAAACTGGGGTCCTTGTCGCTGGACCATTTGAAGGGCACACAAATCAAGTTCTTTCTGTCCGGTTCGCACCGAATGGCACGTGGATCGCAACTGGGTCTTATGATAACACAGTGCGTGTCTGGGACACCCGCCCAAATACCACCGCACCTGGTAAGTTCGAAGGGCACACCGATTGGGTTACATCTGTCCCTTTTTCACCCGACGGAACACGGATCGCATCTGGGTCCGTCGACAAGACAGTACGTGTCTGGGACATCCAAACTGGTGACCTCGTAGCCGGGCCATTCGAACATACCGAATGGGTTGGATCTGTGCGTTACTCGCCGGACGGAGCACGAATCACATCTTGGACGAGTGACAGAACAATATGCATCTGGGACGTCGAAACCGGCGCCCTCGTAGCCGGACCATTCGGAGAGGACGCATGGGTTAGCTCTGTGCATTACTGGCCGGAGGGACCGCGGGTCGCATCCCGGTACGATGGCAACGTTTACAGCCTTCTACAAAACATCGGGGCATTTGAATGGCACAACGCCAACATTGCCTGTGCTCATCTCTCAGCGGACGGCGCACGCATCGTATCTGGGTCAGATGATAACAAAGTGCATATATGGGATGCCCAAACTGGAACACTCATTGCTGGACCCTTTGAAGGGCACACCGATCAAGTTAATTCCGTTCATCTCTCACTAGACGGTACTCGGATCACATCTGGGTCGGCCGATAATACCATACGTGTTTGGAACATCCAAACCAACGTTGGACCCACCGATGGACCCGCGTCACCGGAACCTGGGGTGCGTGATGTACGAAGGACTCGCATTGATGTAGCTAACTACCTCTTCTTGCAGATCAATCCCCTAGGAGATTACCCGAGGATAGACGACGGATGGGTATTGAATTCTGCTGGACAACTCATGTTTTGGGTGCCCCCTTGGCTTCGCGAAGGCCTGTATCTTCCCCACAATGCCCTTGTCATCTGTAGGAAAGGCACAACGAAACTCGACCTCAGTCGATTTGTGCATGGCCCAGAATGGCAGAAATGTATTGATCCGAAATTGATGGACGCAAAATTCGACGCGAATTAGGCACGTCAACATTCCTCTTTTTTCCCCTTCTCTGCTAAAAATCAGTGTGGATTTTTTTAAGGGTTGGCGCATCTCATTTCCATTTGGTTTCATTACATATAGTGTCGGCATTTTTTGTGTTACCAGTCTTGATTCGATTTCTTCTGGTTCAACTTGCAATTCATGTCCATTTTTTTAAGCGTCAACGACCTGGCTGTAAATGGGGTGACCAAGGCCGTGAACTGAACTACTCCTCCTTCTTCATGCCTTTTCCAGCCTCGTTCAGTCCTGGATGCCTCCCTCATCCCTTCTCCAGTTTTTTAGTCCTTAGTCCTTGCTATCAGAGTATCGAATGAACATTAGTGAGATAGGCATCGACTCAAGTTGAAGTCATTCCTCCACTCATAATTCTATTCATGCAAGTATCAAGCTGGATT
The DNA here is from genome assembly GCA_029281465.1 of Mycena epipterygia. Classification (NCBI taxonomy): domain Eukaryota; kingdom Fungi; phylum Basidiomycota; class Agaricomycetes; order Agaricales; family Mycenaceae; genus Mycena; species Mycena epipterygia. The sequence goes on along the minus strand of JARJCQ010000049.1, from coordinate 434,915 downwards.
AAATTGAACCACCTAGATTTAAGAAAATCTGAACATGGCGGATGCAAAAGTGGTGTTGAGATACAATAATTCGGGCCCGAGTTGAACGGGCTCCTCCTGCAAATTTTCAATGATGATATTCGAATCATTTGCAGGTGTGAACCACCCACCGCCGAGCCGTTCTCTAGCTTTTTGTGTCCTTGATGTTATGAGAGTCTTCGAACGTCCTTGGGCTGATCAGGGCAGCGGATTGCAGTCATTTCGCATCCGGTTCGACCGGGAATTTCATTGGTGCACGTTTGTAAGTCGAACCACATGGTAAAATCAATGATATTGTATTTGAATGATTTGCAAGCGTGGACCGCCCACCACCAAGCCGTTCTCCAGCTTGTTGAGTATTTGATCTGATGCGAGAGGTTATCGAACGAAGTTGTGCTACTAAATCAGATCAGTGTAAGTATCGCAAAGATGTTGAACTTGCTGTATTCCTCAACCCTCAATTATATTGACGGTTGAACTCCGAATTATGTTAACCAAATTCTGGACTGTCAAGAAGGAATGAGCGAGAAGGGAAGCAAAGGAAAGAAAAAAAGATGTTAAACAGATATTATTAATGGCTCAGATCCGAGTCGAACGGGCTCTTGCAGATATCTAGGTCAAAGCGTACTAAGGCTTGCAAAACATGGACCATCCACCACCGAGCCTTCTCTAGATTATTTAATCCTTGGTTGTATGTGTGAGCTTGGCGAGAATTTGAGCATGGCCAATCGATGCGCTTGTTTTGGTTTGATTTCCTGTGTGTGGTATCTGTACTTGATTCTGCTTTGGGGATACGATAGCTGCACGCAACAAAATGAACTGATTTAGAGAATTACATGCAAGGTTGAACACTCAAATTTTGTTTTTCTCGAGTCGGGCGTGGAGAGGACCAAAAATAGGTGATAGCAGAAGTTAAAGGAAGAGGACATGGCCAATGAGAGACAGGAGTAGAGTGAAGAAAAATGATCAACTTAAAGCACTGCAATGAATCATGATGGCTGAGGTATAAATCGAATGGCAGGCGCTTGCGGCGGAATTTTACTAGCTGTATCATGTATAAATGGAAAGCTTGGCTGGACGGCGCAACCCTGAGTCCACGGCTGGCACAACAACCCAAGATGGCTCTAGACCACGGTCGAAATTCAGGATTTTGGCTATAAAAGCGCGGGCTTTCTGACATATTTGGATCCCGCATAATACCACCCACCAACAACACTAACAAAATGTAGTCTATGTCACTCCCGTGATTCACCGTTCTATAACCACCGAGGCGCGATCTCCCAGACCCCCGCGATCCCTCAGAACCCACCGTCCGGCCCCGTCCCTCAACTTCTGACGACCTCCGCCGGTTTTCCGCTCGAGCGCTCATATATATCTCTTCCGTCGGCGCTGTGTCCACGCTGTCCGTGAACTACTATTCCCCAATTGACTGCACTGCCGCTTCACCCGTACCCCCTCGGCCTTCGGGCGCATTACCGAAGCGCACACATCGCCAACCTCCTCCCAACATCCAAGTCCTAATCACCGGCACCATCGAAGCTGGCATCGTCATCGCTATCGAGTCTCGGCCTCCCCACATCGAACGACTCGTCTTCCCTCTCCGCACCCTCATCTCCCTCATGATTGCGCTCCTCATTCCCGCCTTGGACCACCTCGGCTTACAGCTCTATTCATATCTATGCGGAAAATGTAATTCTTTTTCGGCTGTTTGTCCTTGTGTACATAGCCCCTAACTTGAATGCATTTTTCAACTGATGCCTCTCATCCACCACTACTAACTGAGCAGTAGCCTCTGAATTGTCCCCCAATACTTCCAGCCATTCATCTGCATGTTTCTGTTATGTCTCTAGGTCTCTGTAACAGTTCTGAATGTCTAAGCGGAGAAATATGGGGTTTGTAGCAAATGAGGCAAATTGACCAGTTAATCCACCCAGATCTTGAGTCAACCGCTTGCGATCACTTGGTCAATATTGAATGACATGTATAAGAGGTCATATAAAGCCATCCTAGTGTATTGGTACAATCATGCGCCCGAGGCTATCTAATTTTCTTTGTCTCTTTTGTGATTCACTACACTGGATACCCTCTGTTTGATCTCTCTGAAGTGGATGCCAGATGCACCCAAGTACGACTGAAATAATTTTTCTTTGGAACGCGCTTGCAATCCGTCGGCCACGAATACTTATGATGATATACACTCGCTAAACGAAAAAAAGTAAACGCTTGCTGTCCAATAGGAATGAATTTCATGAACGCGGGGAAGTCGAATTTTGGCGGTATCTTTGCTGGATCGAGTTAGCGGGCAGGTACTTGGAGCGAGCAGCACCGTATCGCTTCTTCTCGAACGATTTACAGCGTGTTTCACGTGGATTTCGTACAACCATGCACGGTCGAGGGTGGGGATGGGCTTTGTCCCCACGTATTGAATCGGTGAGTGTCGTGCGCCCTCGATGATCTCAGACTTATCCGGACGATTGAGGTGTTCCCAGGAATAATTCCGATGGACGTTGGCTTCCTATGAGATCAGATCATACGCGTTGAGGACGTTGGTGAGTCGAGGTCGAGCGACTTGGGCCCCGCGTCCTGGAGCGACGGCGTCCCGGACGGGCGCACGGCGGCGGTAATTGCGAGGGCAGTCGCGTTGAGCGGCTGAGTCAGAGTGTAGGGCGTCGGGAACTCGAATCCGCCGTAATACCTGGGGAAACATATAAATTAGACCCCGTGCATTCGAATGGCAGAGCGGCGACGCACTGTGCTGGAGTTTGAAGAAGTGGTCGGTGCAGGCATAGTGGCGAGAGGCAAGCGATCATGGCATTAGATAACGCGATCGGCAATCACGGCGACTTTTTTCCGTTTCCTCTACATCGACTCGCCATCGTCTGCACTGGTCTGAATTCACCCCTGTTGTTTCAACTTGGGTCCGCAGGCAATCCTCCTTGCTTCCTCCGTCGGCCCTCGCCCGACCAGAAATTACGCGCTAAATATAGTACCTGTGCTGAACTCTCTTCTCAGACCTGGACGCCGATGTGATCTTTTCAATTTTCGCCTGCTGCGACGTATACTTGTTGTACGCCAGACTTATCTCCTCTATGCCACGTCAAATCCGCCGCCTACCCGCCGCTTGCCCAGCGCATCGTCAACGCACCACCACCATTTCCACGGTGCGTCGTATCGTCACTTTTCTCAGTCCTGCTTCGCTGACGCCGCTTTTATCGCGCCCTGCCGCCTCCGTGGCATTCCCATGCCTACGTCCTATCTACATAGCACTCGAGAGGAGGCGCGGAATGGGAAATAAAGGCGCTGGCTGCATTAACCATGGTGCGTTACAGTCCCTCACTGATGACCTGCGCTCACTCTCTCCCGCATTTCGCTTACCGCCTTATCGCCTGCGCCCGCTCTCGCCCTCCCGCTGGTGCAAGTCGAAGTCGCACATGCTATGCAGCCGCGAATAAGCGCCCCACCCGGCGTGCGCGGCTACTCTACGCGCCAATACGGTATGCTACGGCACCCAGAATCTATCTACGGCAACTCAAACTCAATCCCAAACTCGGCGCCGCCCCCATCTCGATTGTGCGTAGGCGAGCTGGGGTGGAAGATGGGCCACAACGGCTCCTGGATGCCGAACTCTCGCTTTCCTTTCTTCTCTCCGCCTATCCACCCGCTTTCCTTCCATCCCATGCTCTTGCTGCCCTTCTCCCCGCTCCTTCCTTCATCGTGCGTCCCCGAATCCTCGAATCCCTACGCGTATCGCTCTTTCCCCTTTTCTGCGTTCATACCTTCTCCATCGGCATGCCAGTGCTTGCCCATCCTACATCTTCTTCATCTCGCCGTCCGCCCTGCCATCCCGCCACTCTTCTCGCCCTCCCTTCCACCCCTCACTCCATGTTGTCATCCGCCTATCCTCCCCCCACATCCTCCTCACCCGCATTGCTTTTTTTTTCCATCCACACATCATTCTCGCTAGCACGCTATTCGACGCTATATACGTGCCGCCAAACTTGAAATCCCTTCGTACCCGCCCTTCAACACCCTCCAACCCGCCTTATCGCCCTCCGAATCTGCACAACCTCTCGATCGAAAACTCGTGAACTAGTTAATCGAAATCCCATTCCGGCGCGCACTTTATTTGCCGATCTCCCAGTCCCTTTTTGTTTTGAATTTGCGACGTGTTTTGAATTCGATTTCGAGACGTGTCTTGAATTCGAGACGCCCTCGCGATTCTGATCGAGTTTGAGGTTACTAAAAGCCTCCGGGGAAGAAATACTTCCGCCGAGCTCTTAGCTCACGATAATGAAGCAAACAATCACAATAACAACCAGCACGTTGAAATCTTCCAATCGTAGCCCCGCTGAGCCTTGACAGAAGCGCAGAACCAAACAAATTATTTCGGGCGGTCCACGGGGGACCTATCTTCCATAGTAAGGAATTTATTCATGCCCATGCTCGAGCACTGCAAGCAGAGCATTTCACTGGCTCAAAGCCCAGTTGAGTCTGGATCCAAGTCGGACATGAGTGATCAATGTTTGCGCGCGCTTGACAGCTGTACGCGACGCGTAATCACACGTGACTCCTGCTTTTAGGCTCCTACCTACGTCTTTCTACTCTGGTGTCTGAATCGGGCGCGCGACTCAAGCTTCTCTGGGATACGCATCGCCTTCCGGGCCTGGGCCTCTTTTTCAGACTGGCAGATGTGCCAAGATAACCCTGTCTGAGGTCTCGGTGTCTGTCGGAGTACACGGCTGAGGGTTCCAGGATCCTGGCCAGTTGTCTACCTCAAATCTTCCTGTGCACTCTGTCAACCATCTATCGGTAATGCCCTCAGTCTGTCTTCGATCGGACTGTCATACGCATTGATCAGACTCAGCCAATTTTGGAGCAAAGCTATTGCCAAATTGCCGCGCGCATGCCGATCTCGTAAGACCGCCCGCAATCTTACCTCATTCTCACGTCGGAGACCCGGATGCAGTTTCGTTACCGTCTCAGGATCATACCATCTGTCAGGGGGTCATTGTGCGCCAGGAAGAATCCACGTGTCTATAGCACATCTGCTCTACGCTCTCATGTCCTCAAGCTACTTTCTCCAAGGTCTGTACAAGCCGTTCCAAGTCGTCTCGTATTTTTGATCTCTCCCAGTGAAAACGGTGGACGGAATCCCATGGAAGAAGCAAAAGCCACCTAATCTCTACGTCGCCATCTATCAGGATAACATCAAGCTGCAGCGCACTCCTACAGTCACACGGCAGCTGGCACCGACATGGGATTACCTGTCGGAAATGTGAGTCCAGGGTGTCCGGCACTCTTCGGTGTGCTTATATTTCGGTCCTTCCAGCTCGCCATCTTCTACTCTCTCTCTGCGTCTTTTCCATCATTCTTCGAATCCATTCGTGCGTGACAAGTGTCTCGCGACCGTGGTGACCGATATAGCCACGCTCATGAGGCTCTGTGGCTCAGATGGCCATGCAGAAGGCAAATATCTTGCTACTGAATTTTACGCCCTCTCACTTTTTGCAGTTGTGAAGCTCGAACTAACGGAATCCAATGGGAGACCTGCTGGAACTATCTCTGTGTGCCTGATGAGAACCGACCAAGCCGCCGCGCTGATGGTGAACAAAGTTCAGAAGGACATGAAGAACATTGGTCTTCCAGTGCCATCTGCTATCGTGGAAACCGGAGCTGTCGCCACACAGTCTGTGTCAATTGGGAGTCAGCTGGGGCCGGCGCTGGCTTCAATCACTTCAAAACTCGAGATTTTTGTTCGCATCGGGGATGAAATTGCGACAGTATGTTTCTTTCATGTGACAGCTCATGTGCTTATATGGATTTGAGATCCACCCATATGCTAGCATTGCGTGGAAAGTATTGACTTCTGTGTACCAGGTGCAGTGAATATGATCCCACTGATATCTATTAACCACAAAGTAGGCTGTGAAAAAGCAACAAGAAACGGACAATAAGCTCTTGAAGCTTGTCGAGACAATGAACAATGTTTATTCGTTCGTGGAGGACTTGGACGCGGTCACTCTGTCAAAAGAGATCAAGCTGAAGGGCCTCGAAGATTCAGCTCTTGCTATCGTTAAACAGACGGTCGAATGTGCCCTGTTTATCCAGGAATACTGTGGCAACGGATTCTGCGGTAAGTACTCATATATGTCTAATAGTTCTATCAGTATTAAACTTTCAAATAGATCGTACTCTTCGAAATACCTGGATCCATGCAGACCAAAAGATCGCTGATCTCTCCGAAGCATTGCTCAAACTCAAAGATTCCTTTCACGGCCACTCAACAATTCAAGTACTATTTCTATCAACCAAGTTGTTGGACAAGGTTGAGGGCCTCGGTTCGTCTCAGTTGGATTATTATATTAATGAGAAGCAAACTAATTGGGCCTGCTAGAGCAATCTGACACACTCAAAAAGCTCAATCCGGTAGACATGAATGCCAGCTTACGACCCTCATGTTTACCAGGAACACGCCGGGAAATACTGGACCAAATAAATGGATGGCTCGCTGTCCCATCCGATTCTGGGAACGTTCTCTGGTTATCAGGTGTAGCAGGTTCAGGCAAGAGCACAATATCAACAACTGTCTCAGAATCTTTTGGGGCCGTGGGTCGCCTTGGAGCCTTTCTTTTTTTCGACAGAAACGACCTAGCACGGAGTCATCCTGCGGCTGTGATCCCCACAATCGCCTATTCACTGGCGCTTTTCAGCCCGCATATTGGGTTGGCCATTTCGGCAGTAATTCAGAGCGACCCGGGCGTTGTGAAAACACTGATGGGGACCCAATTCAAGAAGCTGTTGCTCGAGCCACTTCAGTCTGCTGAGCGCTACATACAAGGCCCAATCATTATCATTCTTGATGCCCTGGACGAATGTGGAGATCGTGATTCACGAGCTCCCTTGCTCTCCTTGCTGTCAAGCGAGTTCCCTAAAATCCCCAAACTCTTTCGGTTCCTCATCACAAGTCGCCGTGATTCAGATATCGCCAATAAATTCAAGTCACGTTTTGCAGAGATGGAATTAAAGACAGAGGGATCCAGCATCGAGGACGTAGGGCTCTTCATATGCCATGAGCTGGCTCAAATTGGAGAAGACAACAGTTTAGGTCCGGCATGGCCTGGAGACAAACACAGTCGAGCCCTGGCTGATCTTTCAGGTGGTCTCTTCATCTGGGCAGCGACAGCGACCAGATTCTTGAATGACTACAACCCAGACCAGCGACTCAAGACTCTGCTCCATCAGGATCGCAATCATGGGGTCAACCTCGACAGCCTGTATGCTGTAGCACTCCGGGATTCTGGCAACTGGATAACAAACAGCGAATTTGCACAGGACGCACGTACTGTGTTGGCATGTGTTGTACTGGGGAGAGTGCCAATGAGCGACACAACAATCAATATGCTTCTCTACTCAGGAGAGCAGAGGTCTAGCAGGGTCCTCAAACTTCTGGGCTGTCTCATCCAATGGAGTCCTGGCAAAGAGGCTCGAACACTTCATGCCTCATTTGCTGACTATCTCACAGATCCCACCCGTTCAGGTGGGGAACCGTGGTTCATCGATCCGAATACTGAGCATCATCCTCTCTCAATGGGGTGCTTGCGCATACTCGAACATGAGCTCCGGTTCAACATCTGTGACCTCCAGGACTCTCATGTCCGCAATTCAGATGACGTTGACATGTCCAAACGAGTGGCAGACATGATTTCTCCCCAGCTGTCCTATGCAAGCCGGTTTTTCTTCGACCACATCCGAGGAACTCTGCTGGACAAAGTCATTGTGGAAGGCATCAAGAGAGTTTTGCACCATAGATTCCTTTATTGGCTTGAAGTTCTCAGTCTTCTGGGTCAAATTCCGATTGTGGCGGAGGCCCTAGGCTTTGCAGCCCATTATGCCAAGGTATTTTCCCAGTTTTCACTGCTGCGGATTTGATGCTGAATAGATATGACAGGACGAGAGCGAAGACTTGCAAGAGTTCCTCACTGACACAATCAGGTTTATTGCGGCCTTTGCCCCAGCAATTGCACAAAGCGCACCACACATTTATCTTTCCGCCTTGCCATTTGCACCTCGGCGTTCAAAAATAGCAACACAATTTGCTAAATCGTTTCCGGGAACCTTGCAGTCCCAGAGCACCGTGGGAGAGGACTGGCCCAGCATCCAGAAGATACTTCGAGGGCACAGTGGTCCAGTTAATTCCGTCGCTTTCTCGCCCAATGGTGCGCTCATCGCATCCGGGTCTAATGACAAGACGCTGTGTGTGTGGGACGCACACACCGGTGAATTGGTCATTGAGCCTATCCAGGGGCACAGCGGTTGGGTTACTACCATCCATTTCTCACCAGACGGGACACGGATTGCCTCTGGTTCCAGCGACTACACAGTCCGGGTCTGGGATACCCGTACCGGAACACTCGTTACTGGGCCTTTGGAAGGGCACAAGTCTGGAGATTGGGCTGGGAGGGGGCATAAATGTGTCCATTTCTCGCCGGATGGCTCCCATATCACCTTTGTGGATGGCGATATTAGAGTGCTCATCTGGGACGTTCAAACCGGCGCACTTGTCACTGTGCCAGTTCAAGGTCTCGTGGATGATGTCGTCTTGTGCTTCTCGCCGGATGGCACCCGCATTGCATCTCGGTCATCCGATTCTGATGAGGCAATACATATCTGGGATGCTAAAACAGGCGCACTTGTTGCTGGTCCGTTCAAAGGCCATACCGGCAGTGTTAACTGTGTTCATTTTTCGCCTGACAGTGGGCGCCTGGCATCTGGATCTGATGACAAGACAGTTCACGTCTGGGACGCCCAAAACGGCACACATATTGCTGGTCCGTTCGAAGGGCACACTAGTAATGTTGAATGTGTCTGTTTCTCACCGGATGGTATCCGGATCGCATCGGGGTCATCCGACAACACTGTGCGTGTATGGGATGCCCAAACTGGTGTGCTTGTCGCTGGACCATTTGTAGGGCACACAAATGCAGTTGGTTCTCTCCGGTTCGCACCGAATGGCATGTGGATCGCATCTGGGTCTTGGGATAACACAGTGCGTATCTGGGACACCCGCCCGAACACCGTCGTGCCTAGTCAGATCCAGGGGCACACCGATTGGGTTATGTCTGTTCCATTTTCACCCGACGGAACTCGGGTCGCATCGGGGTCCTTTGACAACACAGTGCGTGTCTGGGACATCCAAACTGGTGTCCTTGCAGCCGGGCCATTCGATCACACCAAACAGGTTTACTCTGTACGTTACTCGCCAGACGGAGTGCGAGTCGCATCTCAGACGGGGGACACAATACAGGTCTGGGACATCGAAACCGGTGCCCTCATAGCAGAGCCATTCAAATGGATTAACCCTGTGCATTACTGGTCGGACCAACCGCGGGTCGCATCCTGGTGCGATGGCAACATTAACCGCCTTCTACGAAACATTGCACCATTTGAAGGGCACAACGCAAAGATTACCTGTGTCCATCTCTCAGCGGACGGTGCACGCATCCTATCTGGGTCAGATGATAACAGAGTGCATATATGGGATGCCCAAACTGGAACACTCATTGCTGGACCCTTCGAAGGGCACACCGGTGAAGTTAATTCTGTCCATCTCTCACCGGACGGTACGCAGATCGCATCTGGGTCGGCCGATAACACCGTGCGTGTTTGGAACGTGCCAACCAGCGCGTCGAACGTTGAACCCATCCTTGGAGCTGCGTCTCCCGAAAACGCGGTGCGTGGTGTACAAAGGACTCGCATTGATGTAGCTAACTACCTCTTCTTGCAGATCAATCCCCTAGGTGATTACCCGAGGATAGACGACGGATGGGTATTGAATTCTGCTGGACAACTCATGTTTTGGGTGCCCCCTTGGCTTCGCGACGGCCTATATCTTCCCCACAATGCCCTTGTCATCTGTAGGCAAGGCACAACGAAGCTCGACCTCAGTCGATTTGTCCATGGCACAGAATGGCAGAAATGCATTGATCCGAAATTGATGGACGCAAAATTCGACGCAAATTAGGCACGTCAACATTCCTCTTTTTCCCTTTTCCCTTGTTAAAAAATAGAGTGGACTTTTCCATAGGCGTGTCCCCAGCTCATTTCGAACATCCATTTGGTTTCATTACATATAGTGTCACCAATTTTTGCATTACCAGTTTTGTTTTGATTTCTTCTGGTTCAACAACCTGTAATTCAAGTCCATTTTTAAACCGTCGACGAACTGGCTGTAATGGGAAGACCAACGACAGTGAACTGAACTACTCCTGGTTGAATGTTTCTTTATGCCTTCTCCAGCCTCGTTCAGTCCTGGATTCCTCCCTCACCCCTTCTCCAGTTATTTAGTCCTTACTTGATCAGAATATCGAATGAACATTGGTGAAATAGGCATCGACTCAACTCGAAGTCATTCCTCCACTCATAATTCTATTCATGCAAGTATTCAAGTTGTATTAAACTGAACCACCTAGGTAGAAAAAAATGTGGATATGGCGGATGCAAAAGTGGTGTTTAGATATAATAGCTCGGGCCCGAGTTGAACAGGCTCCTCCTGCAGATGTTCAATGATATTATTTTCGAATGATTTGCAGGTGTGAACCACACACCACCGAGCTCGTCTCCATGCAGCTCGTTGAGACCTTTATTTTATGAGAGATTTCTCGAACCTTGTTGGGCTGATCAGGGCAGCGTATTGCACATCAGCAAGAACACAAAAAACTTGTGACCTTGCGACCTTTTTATCTTGTTTTGAAAAAAATATATTGCAGAAATGATGACTGTAATCTAATGGGATAGGTTAGGATTTTTTTTTTTTTGATGTCTTGTGGGATTTTGGACCTGGCTTGTTGTCTTGTGAGCTTGCGAGCTTTCGGACCTTGTACGTGCACGTACAAGCACGTACAAGCACAAACAAGCAAAGTGTGGAAAACGCGATGCAATGATGTTGAACTCGTTTCTCATCCGGTTCAACCATGGATTTTATTTGTGCACGTTTTTTAGTTCTACCACATAGGAAAAGAATGTGGGTGAGAACGCAGGAAGTAAAAGTATTGGTGAATGTGACTCAGGCCCGAGTCGAACAGGCTCCTGCAGATATTCAAGGACATCATATTTGAATGATGTGCAGGCGTGGACCGCCCACCAACATGCCGGTCTCCAGCTTGTTGAGTATTTGATCTTGTGTGGGAGGTTATCGAACGAAGTTGTGTTACTGAATCAGATCAATGTAAGTATCGCAAAAATGGTGAACTTACTGTATTCCTCAATCCTGAATTATGTTAACCAACTTCTGGACTGTCAAGAAGGAATGAGCGAGAAAGGAAGCAAAGACCGATATTATTAATGGCTCAGGCCCGAGTGGACGGATGCCGAACTGCAGATATCTAGGTCAAAGCGTACTAAGGATTGTAGGCATGGACCGTCCACCACCCTTTCTCTAGCTTATTTCATCCTTGCTTTTATGTGCGAGCTTGGCCGGGATTTTCCCATGGCCAATCGATGAGCTCGTTTTGGTTTGATTGCCTGGGGAGTGGTATATGTACTTGATTCTACTTTGGGGATAGATACCTGCACGCAACAAAGTTACGAGTCCTAAACATTTATTTTTAGACTCGTTCTATGTATAGCGTTCCACACCAGAAATTTTGGTTTTTGGGGCTTACGTTTCGAAGCGCCTGGGAGTTTCCTTATTAGGTCGGTTTATTTCGCGCAGTTCTCAGTTATCTCGCCGCATTTGGCATCAATTGTGTTGCCATCACGCGACGACAGCGATAACTGCGCTGAAGTCGCCCCGTTGGGATGCCCACGTACGTTGCTTGACGTGATTTTTGGCTTATGTGCTGCACATTAATCAGCCGATTTGTCGTTTATGTATGTAGAGATGTAGATATGTGAACATTCGAACCACTGACACCTTAGTAATGACACCTTGGTTGCACCTTGGTAATGATATCTGGTGTCGGACATGTCTGCTTCTCTGTCAGAGGTGCTTGCTTCTCGGATTTGCTCTTTAATCCTGCACTGTCCGGACGAACACTTTGATTAACTAGACTATTTTGATCGGCGGTTCTACTTCGATTGTATGGATGGAAATAGGTAGTCCGGTGCGCGTTGCCTCGGATTCTCCACCTCACCGTCTTTCCAGAAGTACTCCTTGGCTGCCTGCCTAGTCCTTGCTTTCTCTGGCACGTACACGATGATGTCTTCATTGAAGAGTGTGGCACAGCGCTCCGTGAGTAGCCGCTTGATTTGGGATATGTTGAGTTTCACGTCCCTTGGGTTATTTTTAATGTACTATGTCGTACGTGGAGCTGCTCACCAATTATCATTCTCAAGCGCGGGCATATGCTCTTGATGATTGCCTCTTTTGGTAGCGGTTTCGCGACGATGTCGACCAACATTTGTAGCGCATTGAATCTGACCTCCAGCGCAACGATGGCGGGTGCTTTGCCCAATATGGATGGTATCATATCGGCGTGAACGCAGGTGTCCAAGTGCAAGTCAAACTCAATGCAATTCAACCAAGTTCACAGAGGTAAAAAAAATCACCGTAAAAACAAAGCCTGACCGGGATGTATCTGAATTTCATCTAGAAAATACTGGATCACTGCGTTCAGAGAGCGGATAGCCACAGCACCGCCTATCCAGAGATAGTCGGAGGTGCCGGCTAGATGCCGGCTAGCTGCTGCTAGCCGGTCGAGCCCAAGTGCGGCTAGGGCTGCCTATCGCCTAGCTGACGCTAGGCGAGGTTCGGCAGGGTTCGGCGGGCGGGCTAGCCAAGGGCTACCCGAGGCTATCCGCAGCACGGCTATTTGAACAACTGTCGTCTCAGAACTGCTAATCACAATGCGGCTATACAACAGTATACAACCAGGACCCCTGCGAATCCCACCAAATGCCTGTTCCCGGAAAGGCCAAATTTGTCGGGACTTTTGAATTTTCCCACGCTTTTCTGAGGCTGCCAAAACGGTTCTTTTCATACTATCTGTGAGGGGGAACCTGGCCACCTTAGAGGTTTTGGCCTGTTGGTAGCCGTATTGAGCACCTCACCCAGGACTTGTGGAACCTAGGGAACAGGCGCGCTTCCTGCGAACAGTTTGAGCCTAGTGGGGGCCATTTTGGGTACTTCTTCGTACCTCTGTGAATTTATTTCTGCCGGAGTTCCCATTGATGGGGTACCTGGCCACTTGTATGAACTTTCGTTTACGGCTGCAGCGGTGGTCTTGCAGTGTGTTATCATGCTTATTGTTCATAAGTCGTCCTTTTTGAATGTTATAACAGTACAAAGGACTTATGAAAATGACAGAGAAAAGTGTTTCTAATGCAAAGTATAAGCGCCGGGATCAGTCGTGCCAAAGAAATGGGGCCCGCATACGAGCCAGAGGGCCTGACTGGCCGAAATAAGTTGCGAGAATATTTATAAGAAGTAAATGAACATACTTGGATATCAAAATCCACTCCTCCGTCATGCACCTGAGAACCCGACGTTTGGACTTTGATACCACAAATATTAGGCGGATGTGGTGTCCAACACAGACTGAGGGAGCTATCAAAATGATAAAATTGTGGAATATACTTAAAACTGATGCCTTACATATGAAGATAACCCTGGACAATAGCTGGACTCGGACGGTCAAACATTCATTTGATATGAAGGTCATCTGGTTACAGTCCTCACACTTGGATGGGACTATTTTTCGCGCGTCCACCGACAAAGGAGGGAAGATATGGAGCCAATTGAGAACTCAGATGGAAGCCTGCTATCAGGGAAGAGGAACGAGCCCCCAAAGTCGTGAATTGATAAAGAATTGGTGGAGAAAGGATCGAAGTGGCAGTTCGGGGATAAGAAATTAATTTTCCCACCCTACAGCCCGACATCATTTGCGACACTGCTTAACATCAACTCATCACTTTCGGCTGAAAATTGGCAAGGACAGGCAGTATGGGTTGCATTCCACCCCCCGAGCACCAAAATGATATATGGCTAAGTAACTAGTCTTATAATTAGCAAGTGGCCAAGTTCCTAGTCCGGCCAGGTTGGCAGTCGCAGATAGTAAAGGCTGCTTTTTTCTTTTTTTTTTGGTCCCAAAATTTTCCAAAATTTGTCGGGATTCCGGGAACAGGCATTTGGTGGGATTGTCAGGGGTCATATACAACCCTGGTTATTAGGCGACGGCCATCAGCTGAACAATAGATAGTCATAGCGTTGATTGATTAGCTGCCCCCCCGGCTATCAACCCGCTGAACGCAGTGCGTGTTCGACTAAATTGAACCAATCACCTGTTCAATCCCCTGTATGAGCAGCTCACGCGACGATACCCTGCTTGGAGTGGTACAGGGAGAGTGAGGGATGCAATGGGTAAGTAAATGCGCAGGGTTTCACGAAAGTGTAATAAACAAATTTACCCGTTACGCTCCCCCACGCCTCCGCCCGCCCCCTCTCGCGGTCCTCCCATCGATACCGCTACTCCCATGCTACCCCAGGCCGCAATGCTTGTCAACACCGTCTCTAGCCCTTCTCCCTCCGGCGCGAAGATCCCAGATCTTCCAGCGGAGCAATTTCGATCTTGGAGGTAGGGGAAAACACCGCAGGCACTATCGCGTATCAATGATGAATGAAAGACATCGCAGAATGGAGTGCGGCGACGACATACCTACTAGCGATACCATGGGTTCGGTCTGGCTGCGGTCTGCAAGTCAGTTAGACGGGTAGGTTGGATCGAATATGTAGTGCAAAGCACTTACGACGAAAGCCGCGACTAGTTGACCTGGGCATTAGCCCAGCAGCGCTAGTATTGCAGGTGTCTTCGGGAGCGTAGTCAAGATAGGACGGGACCGGTCGGGGAATCTTAAGCGGCGATGCGTTAAGCTGCTGTACAAGAGCGTAAGCGGATATTCGGAGCTGTACAAGCACAACTTACATATCTTTCAGCGGTCTGCAAACTGTGGAAAAACTATGGTCGGATTGGCCTTTTCATAGTAGAAGATGTACTGTTACCTCGGCTTAGTTACGAATGAGACAAGATGGGTCACTAATTTGACGGTTCAGCAGATTTGGCAACACATACTGAATGTACAGCAGAAACATACTGCACGCGTGCTCCAAGAGCCGGAGAACTCAGATAGCCCCAGACAGTTCGGCCAGAATCACAGTACGCAGCAGCGAAGAAGCTAGAGCTTGAGAGGGGCAAAACAGGCGCAGTAACTGACCACCGGAGGACAGGAGCCGGGTAGAGGAACCTGGAGGAGTCCATGAATGCCAGCCTGAAGAGCGAGCTGCGGGAAGCAAAGCGAGGGCGTCCGAGTCCGAGTCTATGATGGTGGTACGAGAGAAAGAGTCATTTTAGAACTCCGCTCGCGTACACGTCATCTGCCCGCCGGTTCCCAGTCGATTGCAGGAGTAAGTCGGTAAAACTACATGATGTCATGTATAAAATCGCGATACATAGTTTGACACCTTTTAGATGATTTAAAGGCCGGTCGAGACCATCCGATATACTTTAGACGTTACTATACCTACCGATACCAGCCAAGACGGGGTTTGCACTGGGTGCATCAACAATCACCACCACGCGCTTGAACTTGGCCTTGTCCTCCTCCGTCAGCCTTGACAATGCTGTTCCCGCCTCTCAATGCGACTATGTCAGAGTGTACACCTCATTGGACGTCGGGGGCGCGAAGCCGCCCGTAATACCTTGTAGACACCAATTAGCCCGTCCACTCGAACAGTAGCAAAGAGGCGACGCACCGTGCTGGAGTTTGAGGAAGTAACGGCGGGGGCATAATCGCCGGATCAATCACGGCGACCCTTTTCTGCTTCCTCCACATTGACTGGCCATCGTCTGCAGATACTGGTCTCAATTCACCCTGCTGCTTTCAATTTGGGTCTGCAGGCAATCCTCCTCCTCCATCGGCCCTCGCTTGACCAGAAATTAGGTGCTAAATTACCTGGACAGGCTGGACTCCATGACTCCTTTCTCAGACCTGGACGCTGACGTGATCTTCTCAACTTTCGCTTGCTGCAACATATGCTTAGTGTACGCCAGACTTACTTATCACCTCCACGCCACGTCACACTGGCACCGTCTCCCCGCCGCTTGCCCAGCGCATCGTCAACACACCATTTCCACGGTGCGTTGTCCCGTCACTTTTCTCAGTCCTGCTCGACGCCGCTTTCATCGTGCCCTGCTCCGTAGCATGCCCACGCCCACGTCCTATCTACATACCACTCGAGGCGCGCAGGAGAAATAAAGACGCTTGGTGCAATAACCGCGGTGCGTTACAGTCCCTACTGATGACCTGCGCTCACTCACTACCGCATTCCGTGTACCGCCTTACCGCCTGTGTCCGCTCTCGCCCGCCCGCCGGTGCAAGTCGAAGCCGCACATGCCGCGCAGCCGCGAACCCGCGCCTCGCCCGGCGTGCGCGGCTACTCTGCGCGCCAATACGGTATGCTACGCCACCCAGAATCTATCTACGGCAACTCAAACTCAATCCCAAACTCGGCGCCTCTCCCATTTCTATTGTGGGTAGGCGAGCTGGGGTGGAGGAGGGGCCGCAACGGCTCCTGGATGCCGAGCCACTCCCAAGTGTGCATGCACGCCCCAGCAGCAATCGCAATCCACCTCCGCACCGGACGCTCTACGGTGCGTTTCTCTCTCTATTCGATTCCTTCCGTCTTCGACCCTCTCCCACTGCCTCCCGCTTTCCTTTCCTTTCTCCGCCTATCCACCCGCTTTCCTTCCATCCCATGCTCTTGCTGCCCCTTCTCCCCGTGACATCTACCCACCGATCCCTCCTTCCTTCATCGTGCGTCCCAAACCCTCGAATCCTCCCCGCGCACCCGGCGCTTATCGCTCTTTCCCCTTTTCTGCGTTCATACCCTCCCCATCGGCATGCTTGCTCATTCTTCATCTACATCTTCTCCCTTTCGACGTTCACCCTGCCACCCCCCACTCTTCTCGCCCTCCCTTCCACCCCTCGCTCCATCCTGTCATCCTCTTATCCGCCTCCCACATCCTCCGCACCCGCATTGCCTTTTTATTCTCGCTAGTGCGCTATTCGCCCCGATCTACGTGCCGCTACGGCTCGACATTGCTCCACGAACCCAAACTTGCCATCCCTATGTACTCGCGTACCACCCTTCAACGCCTCCAACCCGCCGCGCCTTCCCTCCCTCCAACCCGCTGTACCGCCCTCCGAGCCTGCACAATGCTACTCAGCGCCCTCGATCGTAAACTCGTGAATTAGGTACATACCTTACAATTCGAAATCCCATTCCGGCGCGCTACTTGATTAGGCGATTTCCAAGTCCTGTTTTGAGTTCACGACGTGTCTTGAATTGCAGACGCCCTCGCGATGTAAGTCCGGTCTGGATAGATGAACCGGGAGAGATGGATGAAACGATTAAATACAACTCAGTCAGGCTCGCACGACGCAGATTCGGCGGGTAGAGTGGATGGTATCGGCAGTAGGCCTCCAACGTGTCGTGGGGTGATGACGTCAGCGATAATGAATAGAATGGCGCATGCTATCGAGGCGATGGTGGTAGAGTCGTAGTCGTATCATAGAGGCGAACGAGGGCAATATGGATGGCAATTACGAAGGTTCACCACGCGAGGGCAGGTCGATGTTGGCCGTATGAGGCGTCTAGGGTCATACATAGGAGATAAAGTGGGGGAGGAAGTGGGGGGTGAAAGAAAGACGACGAGCGTTCATATATCCCACAAGCCGAATCAGAAGCTATCTTCAAACTTCATAGGGAGTATTCCCCTCCCCGCGCTCACGCTGCCCCATCTCCGCCGTCTTCAGTGCCCATTGGCTTCCTCGGCCCTCAATATCTCGGCATTTCTATCCTTCATCACCCGTTCCGCCTGCATGTTGCGTACCTAACTCTTTCCATTCCGTTGTTGGATGAAGAGACGTACCTGGACTGCCTCCGCGCTGTCCCTTTCCTCGTGAAACTCGAGGTAAAG
This sequence comes from Mycena epipterygia, assembly GCA_029281465.1. Taxonomy (NCBI): domain Eukaryota; kingdom Fungi; phylum Basidiomycota; class Agaricomycetes; order Agaricales; family Mycenaceae; genus Mycena; species Mycena epipterygia. Next base: position 416,925 of record JARJCQ010000049.1, on the reverse strand, counting down.
CCTCGTGGTCGAAACCACAATTTCTACGAGCACCTACAGCCCCTTCTCATCCTCCCTCAGCTCACGGAGCTCATCGTCTCAGAAGATGGGTACAAATACGACTACGCGCCCCTGGTTCGCATGCTGCGTGCTAGACGTGATCCACACCCTACGCGCACCCAGCTGCGCTCATATTCCCTTGTGCTTTATCTGAGAGGAAGTGATCCAGATCACAAGATATCCCCCCCAGACGGACCCACTATGTACCGACTGCGGCGTCTCGTTGACGGCGGTGTTCGACTACATATTTGCAGTGGCGACTTGTGGCCCGCCGAGTTCCACGTTATGTCCAGTAGCTCAACGCAGGATGTCGGTGGACTGCTGACCATCTATCAGATCGCGAAATTGAGTTTCCTTAGACGGGTGACTCGGAACCAGTTAACAAGAGATTCCGAAACTCATCCATGATACATTCGCAACTCACACTGTTCCTTTCTCTTTCGCTCTCTCTCTATTTCCTGTTCGCCGTTACAGCTGCTCCAGGACAGAGAGGTTTCCCCTTGTTTGTCGTAGCTATCTATATACGAAAATCTAGTTGATTGTTGAACCTGGTCAACGTTCTCTATGGCAGAAGTGGGAATTTATTTGTTGACCGGGTAGGACCTAGGATAGGACGCCAAATGTCAGATTCTCGTCTGTACCCGGCGTTGTCCTTCATAGGTATAATCATGTGTCTGATAACAGCCATTTCTTAGATTGATTCATCATATTCTCTCGAAACTTGATAATTGCTGCAAACCGAACCGTGGAAAATTTGGAGCTGATTGGATCTGATATTTAAGGGGGAACTTAAGTTCAAGGTATACATAGAACTAATACTGTTATAAGAGGCTACGTGACTGAACTCTACTTCAATAATCTTTTCAACCGGCAATGATAGAAAACCTATCCTTTATCAGCTCCAGCTTTTCATTCAACATCTCCATCAATGGTGGCGAGTCTGGTGTCAATTTGAGCCACATCCTTTCCCTGCAATGAGCGTTCAAACAGTACACGGGCCTTGTTCCAAAGATCTACGGCCGTTTCCGGATTCCCCTTTCACTTTGCAATGTCTCCAAGACAAAGCATGCAGTCTGCCCTGCTTTGATGGACATCCATGTATGTGAATCCATCAAGTGCTACAACAAAAAGACTATGTGCAGTGTCTTCATCTCCCTCAGAGAGAAACCTGTCTCCTAGAAAGCGGAGAGCCTTGTGCAGGGCAAGTTTCTCCTGTGCTTTGTGTGCATATACCAAGTACAGGACTACCCTTTTATATGACCATTCTATGGGGGTGGGAGTCCAGCAATTGATGTCAGCAAATCTCTCCAGACAGTAGGACACAGCTTGATGATCTTTCCCCCATGCTGCTTTCAAGCACTCCTGCAATCCATGCTTTGCAGCCAACATGTTGCCCTCTCGTAAATGCAGGCCAGCCAAAATCGCATTACATTGGTTTTCCCCTATAAGATTTCCGACCAGGCTGTACATTGCCTTTGCTTTGTCCAGGTTCTGGTGGAGATCAAAGACAGATGCACCAATCATCACGTCAATCTCCGCAATGTTGAATAGGGCATCAATGCGATGGTATGACTCTTGATGAGGAGAGATTTTCTGTGCAACTTGAACAAGGATGGCTCTTGCTTCCTTGTATTCAGACTTCAGACGATGGATTTCTGCCATTATACCCAAGACTTGATTATGCAAGACATTTCCGCCCAGGCCACCAAGTTGAAGAAGCTCTATGCTCCTTTCACACAACATAGCACTCTCTTTGAGATTACCCAGGGACATGAGGCACACTGCACCAGTCCTCAATGCAAGAGCTTCTTGATGTAGATTTGTAGATAACTGGGCCATTTTTTGTGCCTCAAGAGCATATGTCTGGCCTTCAGAGTACTCGGCAATACCATACTTGAGCAGAGCTATCTCAGACAGGATCATTGCTTGCCTGTTTGTGTCTCCACAGGATCTTGCCAATGAGAGTGCCTTGTCAAGACATTGGGTTGATGCATGCATATCATTTTTGTGGTGATGATAATACTCCCCAACTGCACAATAGAAGCTAGCTATTATCATAAATTTCTGTGAGAAAATAATTTATCACCACAATATTTTGAACTTACACTCAATGGCTGGATTCTTAAAATTCTGGCAGTGGGATATTCCTTGAGCAATGAGGAACTCTGGATCATCGATGGGATGTAGATGTTTTGATTGGAATACCTCTGTGAGGAATCTTGCTTCCAATTGGTGATCACAAGGCTGGGGGAGAGCAGTTGGAATGTAATCTATCAGACTAACACGACCATGACCTGTTATGCGGCAAAAGAAATTCAGAGAAATTGTGCAGCTTATAGCATCCTGCCAATCTGGATTTTGAGGCTGTAATTCCAGCTGTAACAACTGGTGGAAATTCCCAAGATTTGAAGTTATGTGATTGTGCCTCCACTTCCATGGAGAGACAGCCGAGGCCTATTGGCCATCAGCAAACAAGATCGGGGGCCACGCGCGCCAAATGAACAATGGCCATCGCCAAGATACCCTCATCGGAAATGCGAACGACTGGAACTGGAAGAAGCTCATAAAAATGCGTGAGTGGCTCAACGCGAAACAATAGTGTGACTCTACTGACCACAGCTTCTCAGATATTTCACTTTACGATGACCTCTCGAGTGCGAAGAAACTATTTCTGCAGAAGCGCAAGTTGTTCATTGGCATATCTCTATCCAATCTCAAGCACATACAAGAGTGGCAATCCATGCCGCGACAGATGAAGAAGGGTACCGGTGGCGTGAAGAGTGTTTACAGACATACAACAAGCAAAGGTGCGCGTATTATATGTCCATAGACTCGTGATACTGATACGAGTGATACGAGTTCCTTCACAGAACGCGATTTACCAACACATGATCACAAATCTCGAGAATTTTGCGTCGACTCAAGTCCCCACAAATGAGGTCGCGTGCTTCCTTAAAGAGGGTCTAAAAATTCAGGCCGATCGGTGCGTTAGCCTGGATAACTTGTACATATATGCCACTGACCACATTTCAGGCGTAAGATCAGGGATACCTGTGCCAAGAACGACGAGCATGACCTGCAGGCCACCAAAAAGGAGATAGTAACCCGGCGCATCAAATTGAATGCCCAGCTCAGCAAATGGCGCGAAGCACACGACAACGTTATGCTGGAGGCGGCCAACATCATCTCTGTTTCCCAAGCATGCGAGGCTGAGCTCGAGAAGTTGTGGCTGCCTTCAGATTTCACCGAGGCGCAGCGAGTGGCAATGGGTCCCAACATCATTGTGCTCGCAGCAGAGGAGGCAAAACTTCGGGAAGGAGAAGCCTACGACCAGATACTGTGTATCCAATCGATTTGCAAAACCCTATCCGCGCTAGAGGACAGAAAGAAGGATGTCCGTGGCCAGAGAAACAACAGAAATTCGGGCGAGCAGGTCCTGGACACACGCCACCGTCGAGACTGCTCGATAAAGGCCTACAATTCGATTCGCAAAGCGTTGATTTCCCTTGGGACGATATGCGACGATGGAACAAAGAAAACAGCCAGTTTCCGCACCTGACAATTGACGACACATTCATGAATTCTCGGCGGCGGGAACGTGCTTTGGGGGACTCTCGTCGGGGCGACGGAATGCTGTATACCAGAATTGGAATCACCGCTGGGTCCAAGGTATCGAATGCACCTGTGATTCCTGAGGAGAGGGAAGAAGAAGGCTCCGACGATGAGCATGATAGCAAGTGTGCGCGCAGGTGACGGTGGGATGCAGATGACAAAGCGTGCAAAAAGTACGTGGGTTGATACGATATCGATATGCATGTCTTGACAACCGTATAGGGAAGCCAGCTGAAAAGCGTAGAGAAAAGCAGCTTCAAGTGCTCACCACGATCAATCCTAACCCTGCGAATAAAAATGGCTGGCTTTGGGAGCTAAGACGGCCCAACAATATGACGGACAATGAAATGGTGCAGTAGCAACGTGAAGGTGCAATATCTCGTGATTATCCATGGTTTCCGTGCTCAATATCCTTCGAAGGTGATCGGGTCCAATGGGCCAGAACAGAAGCCGAAATGGATCGATTCGAAGAGCAGATCGAAATTAAACTCGCCGAATTTCTTCGCTGCATCGCCGCCTTCGAATTCAATGCACAAGTCTGGACAGAAATGGGTGCTCAGAGCGACGAGCCAGGGTTCAAGGAGCAGGCGAACGAAACTACGCACATGTGGCTAACATTGGCTGAGCAGTGTCGAAAACATCTCAAGATGGCTGGTTATCAGTTTATGCTCAAGCCGGACTTCGATCTTACCATGCTGATTGCTTATATCGAAGAGGAACGTGGCAAGAGTGACATGCTACTCAGGGAGGCGGGAATCAGTCAGTCTCTCAATCCTTTTTATTTATTTTATGAGGCTGACACGGATACGGATGCAGCCCCAAGGGATAAGCGGACAGAAGCCATGCAATTTGCTACTGCAAGGCGTGAAAAAGGGGCGGAGAGTAGTTAATAGAATTTAATTTATGTGTTAAACCGGAATTAATCCTGGTTAAATGGTTGGTTAAATACCCGGGTTTAACTGTACCCAAGGTACAACCAGCTGCTCTTTCTACACAGTGGCCAAGCGTTTAACCAAAGGGTTCAACCGCTTTAACCGGTTAATGGTTTCGAACCTCATTGGTTTAACCTGGCTCATCGGGAAGTCGCCTTTATCCTTGTCGACGACACCACTAAAATCCTTGCGCTTCAGGGCTTTGTCATAGATAGCCGCCATGAGCTCCGACCGCATGCGGGTAGCGGCACGGCGACCGATCCACAGATGCTGTATATCACATTGAGACTGCGTACCAGCTGGTCAGTTCCGCTCAACCACCGGAATAATTATAGCCATGCAAACCTTGCAGATCGGGCAAACGAACATCAGAAGAGCATAAATGTACGCTTTCGTCTTGTCCTTTTCTGTCTCGTTGCTGGCATCGACCGCGTCCAAGATGCGTCTGGCGTGCGGGATGTTAGCAATAGGACGGCCATGCGCTTATGCACAACTCGCTTGAGGAAAAATGGACCACAGTAATTGAATGCAATGCTGCAAAAAGTCAGAACAAAATCCACACTGTGGATAATGAATTCAAGAAGCTCATTGTGGGCGGTGAAAGACGTTACATGATGTCGAATGAGTTTTCAGCCCATAGCTTCGTCAAGAGGGTCTTCTGCCTGGCGAGAGAATCAGCCAGATTTCGGAGACGGGCATGAACGAACACACGGAAGAGTACTGAATTTTATGAAGATGGGCCGAGATCGAATATTCGGGCTCATGTCCCAAACATCCTTCTCGTTCAACGTTGTATTGCGACCCTACTAGGAATGAGTGGCGGTCATATGAAGGGGTAAATCAGACGCACGCGCTGGAGGAGTGGGTGGACCCATCTAAACTATCAACTCGAATTGGTTAGAGAGCGTCAGAATTAAATGAGGAAACCTACGGAAACCCAACCCCAAAGAGAGGTGTAGTCTTCAGGCGAGACACTCCAACCCTATCAGAAAATTGAGCGAAATACGCCTCGAAAGAATTAATGGGACTCACGATATCCTCCTTTTTAACTAAAAATGCGAAGGCAACACCAACGGCATCCCCATAATGACCGCCACTAGTCCCACGGATGCCACCAGGTTCGCAGATAAGCCCACCAGCACCAGCGCGTCGGGCAAGGGTGAATGGTAGGCGCTGCGCTTGAACCAGTGTCCACCGAGCTGAAGGACTCCGCCAACAATTTGCAGCAGATATATCCAGAACATGTCGAATGGAGGGGTCGCGGTGGGCCACAAAATAGGACGTGTGGTAGTGTAAAGCCACGTAGAGGCGATGAGGAATACCTGGACAGCCTCCCATCGAGACTGCCCTGTTATCAGGAGGAATGAACCATCTGCGAGCCACGCGAGACACGCCAACAGCCCGACGAACACGAACACGACCGTCCTCCACAAGTAGGGCTCTCATCCGTTCCCGTTGTTACGGAACGGGTACCGGACGGGTCGAGCCGTCTAAGGGCAACCCGTACCCGGCCGTGAACGGGTCTATGGGTCGATGGGGTCAAAAGGCTTCGGCAACGGCTCGGTTATGTCCGGTGAGGTTAAGCAATCCAGTTTGGGGATGAAAACCGCGGAAATCATTGTTTTCTTGCTGATTTATTGGCTCGGCAATGATCGGCATTCTGCGAGATATTGATGGCCGCTCGCTTCGTGGAACATGTCAACATAAAATTTATGGGCCAGGCAAGGGTCATTTACAGCTCTTTGCAGAACTTAGGGCGCGACTCGAAATTTTTCCTTTTTAGGTACTTTTTTGATGGTTTGGACCAGGACAGCCGCCCTTGTCTCAATTCTTGTCCGTTCCCTTGGCCGATATGCTCAATCACTTTGCATACCAAATATGCAGTTAACCGCGTCTTTACGCTTTTTATATTACACTTAGGGATGCTTTGTGAGCACCGAAAGGAGTTGTTTCTGATCATTTTTGATTATCTTTGAGCAGGACAGCTGTTCTGGTCTCAGTTGTCTGCCTTTTTCTTCGGGAATAGGCTCAATCTATTCACATTCAAAATGCACAGTTAACCGCCTTCTCAGATTTTCAACCTGGCCTCCAATACGACTTCCTGTTGGATGAAATACCCAGTAGGTAGGGAATAGCACGAGTATATATTCGCGAATATGAATATTCGCCGACACCTGGAGATTGATACTCGCATTCGTACGAATATTGATCACGAATATTCATTGCTTAGTCAGCGATATTCGCGAATACTCGTGAGTGGCAACTATTTACATTCAGCGAGTTTGAATATTCGTTAGTTGCGAGTTATTCACGAATAGCATACATATAAAGTTCAATTTCAGCTACTGAACTACAAGCTGGTGTCTTCAACAACAATAACCTTAGATGATCCCTGTGCCTCAGCTGCATTGGGTACTCTCCACTTCTTTTTGCGTGTCCAACCCTCAGCAAGCTGGCACAATTTCACCTTCCTTGTTACGCTCCAGCACAGGTTTTTTGAACTCTGAGTAGAATGCAGCATGATAGTCGCGTCGTGCACGGCCTGGCAGAATGGAATCAGGCATAATGTGTGGAATTAAAATTCAACACAGACGCAAGTCATTCTCCTCGTTGCAGAGATCATCATCTGTGAGGTCGTCATTTTCATACTGCCGCTTATCTGGTGCTTTGCCACGGCGACAAGATGATGCACGAGACGTTGCTACTGGGAACCTGTGAAATACTGTCGTCTGGTGCAATGGACTCGCTGTCGGATTGCAGGAATGATGGAGGCTCCGGAGTTGGAGGATGTGAGCTTACAGCCTTCCTCTGAGTCCTCGAAGCTGCAGAGCCATCGGGGTGTTGAGTTGTTCATCCCCACAAGTGCAGGTTAAATGAGAGTACCAAAACTCCGAAGAATATGAGCTCCCTCGCCGATGCAAGTGTTCGGAAACTCCGAGGAAGATCAGCTGTCAGCGTTCAGAAACTCCGAAGATACTCAGGTCCTCTTGACAGACGCCAGCTGTAGCATGGAAAGACAGAAGCTCACCTCACGATCCGTTACTTCCAGATTAAGCATCATATACTTCCGATTTTGACAGATTGACAGATGGACATTAAATCTGCCAAAATACAGTTGGTTCTCTCTGATCCGAGGTTGTTCTCTTCCACGTCAAATAACCTAGGATTACCCGACGAATATTTGCGAATATTAACTTTCACAGAAACTGATACTCGCATTCGCACGAGTAGCACAGCCACAGCAACTCACGAATACGAATATTCGCAATTCGCTAATGGCTTGGCACGAATATTCGTGATACTCGCTACTCGTGCTACACTCTACCAGTAGGTCATCACTTTTGATTGGCATTCAGCAGAACAGCTGCTGCTGCTTCAATCCTTTACCGTTTTCCGCCATCATAGGCTCATTCTACTCGTATAATCTCTCCGCAGGCAACCACCGACTCAGAATTGGGAATTATAGATTTAATATAATTTTTAGTTTTTCACCTGCCCTCAGTGAAAACACACGGTGAATATCCTGTAGTGTGTATTATCATAATGCAACTATGATTTAAGCAAGGTACTAGAGTAAAGTTCAACATTTCAACGAAATAATAGTTTGTGGGCACCCCAAAAGCAGTTCACGACTGTCTTGCTGGAAAGCCTGCTTACAAACAAACTACTGTACCGGGCAAGTGTCATGAGAGCCAGTTGGGAAATCGAAGGGCGTCATAAACTGCGGATTCACTAGGCGAAGAGATTGTGCCTATAGGTTAAACAAATGATTAAGATCTGAGGCTGTAGCAGCTGTTCTACTGAATGCCAATCAAAAGTGATGACCTACTGGGTATTTCATCCAACAGGAAGTCGTATTGAAGGTCAGGTTGAAAATCTGAGAAGACGGTTAACTGCGCATTTTGAATGCGAATAGATTGAGCCTATTCCCGAAGAAAAAGGCAGACAACTGAGACCAGAACAGCTGTCCTGCTCAAAGATAATCAAAAATGATCAGAAACAACTCCTTTCGGTGCTCACAAAGCATCCCTAAGTGTAATATAAAAATTCTAAAGACGCGGTTAACTGCGTATTTGGTATGCGAAGCGATTGAGCATATCGGCCAAGGGAACGGACAAGAATTGAGACAAGGGCGGCTGTCCTGGTCCAAACCATCAAAAAAGTACCCAAAAAGGAAAAATTTGAGTCGCGCCCTAAGTTCTGCAAAGAGCTGTAAGGAGGTTTATGCGCGGTTTTTAGGCTGGAATAATTGTTCAACATAAAAATCCCCTCGGGACCCGTAGAAACGGCCGTCACCCGTCGCACGGACCGTGACGGACTGGACCCGTCCGTAGAACCCTCTGGGACTCAGTTCTACGGGACGGGTATGGAACGGGTAGCCCAAAAAAACGGCCGTAAAGGCCCGTCCCGTCTTACGGGACGGACGGGTTAGAGCCCTATCCACAAGGGCACCCTCTCGTCAACCTCCAACTCTGCCTCTGCCACGTTCGTCTTGTCTACCAATGCGAGTCCCTCGGCATCATGCAGAGACAAGTACTCGGTAAACGGACTCTTGATCGTGTCTACCAATCTTTAGTCTCTCTAGACAGACGCTGTAATGAAACCAGCTCGTTCCTCTAACCAATCTTCGGATTCTTCTGGGAAGTGGTGCTTGAAAGGATAGTCTGCAGATGGCCAAGACTAGGAGGGCGGGTGCCAATGCAGCCCAGGAGCCACGAATGCATGGGTCTTGAAAGTCAAGGACGTGCGAATCGCCGCAGTGTTTCATGGTGGGTGGCAAGGGCTGCGCGGTGAACTGGGTGCCTTTAACAAAACCCGCGTCGCGAAAGTGGAATGCTGTGCAGATGCTGCGCATCAACATGCCGTAGATGGCGTATATGTCCATGAGCGGTTAGTAGCTGTGACTGAGATGAATTGTGGCCTCGCTAGGTCCCTGGACGACAATCTGTGAGTCCCAAACATGGGTACGGCGTGCGGACAACATTATTTTGGGAGCCCGAAATTTACATCTCGTCCCCGGCTGGTCGAAATCAGGCAAAAGCCAAAAATAAGTCACCCTGGGCCTTGGCAGATAGAACTGTATTAACCGCTAATTGAACCGCATGGTCTCCCGCAAGATCCGCCAGAATGAATTGACAATTCAATAACGGGTACAGTACAGTAACTATATATGATCATTATCATTACCGATTTTGTACTACTGTATAGTTCAGTTGTGCTGGTAAAAAGTTGCACCAATGGGACAAGCTGAGTTTGCCAAAAATTGTGTAGGAACTACGGGCGCAAAGACGAGAGAAGAGGCAAGAAGATGGGTAAAAGGCCACACTACGCGGCCGCAGTTCAACGGTCCGCCCTCCTGCGGTATCCAAGAACCTGTTAGGGCATTTTTAATCTCATATGAACTGCTGCTGAACCACGGGATTGGTATGCACTGCTCGCAGTCGATCTGCGGTTCAAAGCATCTGGAAAACCGTAGCCGAGCCATAGTGGAGCCCTAGTGGTATAGCATGTCCTAGCATCACTAGTCTTGGTGCACTATGCAGCACTGGACAGCACTAGGCCATTCCGCAGTATGAACTATGCAGTACTAGTAGCTGCTGTGCTATTAAACGTGTTTTGCGCGTGTTCTACACCTCTCCACTGGGGATGTGTTAACTGCGACACTGTCAGACTCACAATCGTCGGTTAAGTTTGCCTGAGTTGCGCCACTGTGGCATGAGTTGCAATGTTCGAAAGAGATACGACACTGTCGCTAACCACAATCAAAATGCCGTGAAAGCAAACAACGCGTACACAACACGATATGATTTGGGCGGATTCGCCATTCTAGGCGTGATTTTATCCAAAAGCAGGAAATGTATGGGAGGGTCATGATTTAGTCCGATTTTTTCAAGTCTTTCTCTCTTTCGTAAACTCGATTTCAAGGCGGCGCGCGAGGTGAAAGATAGCCTCGCCACCGGTATTCTGGATAACGACTCGAATAACCTTCTCCATCGCATGGGCCGCAACGTCCAACGCAATTCCAACTCCGTTGTCAAGGCCCGTGCGGCCGGTAAACATAGTGCTGAGACTGACGAGCTGCAAGCCCAGTAAGACATTGCGAAGGCGGCGAAGAAGCTTTCAGATCAGATCATGAAGGATGCACAGGCCAATCTCTCCGCGGCAGAGGGGACAACATGTCGGAAGCACACAAAATCAACAGCAGGGGAACCTCCCCTCCTCGAAGCTACATCGTCTGGCCGGGTGCTTTCTCCTCAGTGCGCACTGACTCGGAGGGCCCGAGCTACCTCTCCTCCATTTCCCCACCTGCCTTCGAGAATGTTGTAACTGCCGCCGCACTTACGATCCCAGAGAAGCTGTTCCCCGCTGTTCCACAAGAACTCACTTCTGTGTTACCGTGCGGGGGCGATTTGACGTGGTTCAATGAGTTCCAGTTCGATCAACAAGCCCCCGCCGCTCGCATCGATGATTCCTTTCCCTCTGGTGGCGCTGCAAACGTTGACGACTCTTATCCACTCATTCACTTTCAATTTGATCCCAGAGTTCACCTCCTTCTCACCCGTGGCCAACTCGAGCGGCAGCACCGATAGTTTCGATCTTTCACTAGATTCTGCTTCATTTTCCACCGCTATGCCATCTGCAGCAGACGCCTGGGACATGAACACTGTCAATTTTTTTGACCCTCCTCCTTCGGACGATGCGCGAGTCTGGTTCGACGAGTCGTATCCCAGTTTCGGTTCCTATGGTTCTCGCGTCCCCGAATCCAAACTCCTTATTCTTCAACGACTACCCTCATCACCCGATTCGACACGAGCAGCTACTCCTCCGATCGAACAGCTCAATGCAGATATCGACCCATACAATATTATTACATCTTTGCAAGCACAGAATCCGTCCAAATGTGTTTTGGATAGCATCGACTCCGGCGTCCAGACTCAATCCAAAGAACCGAAAAGCAGGAAGCTGTGTGTTCCTGTCTTACCATCTACGGTTCCAACCTCACTCCCGTATTTCGCAGTAATTATAACGGATATTCCGTTGGTACCTTTAACTAACTACCCACACAAGCCTCCGAGCCGCGTAGAATAATCGTTTTTTTGTGGGCCACGAAAATTGTTTGACCTTGCGTGGATTCAGCGAATGATATCCCACGATTGGTAACGTCATTTAGACGGCTACAGTACTAGATGGAACGGCCGGGGACGCGAAGAAGGGAAAGCACGCGAATATCTGACAGTGGCGCAACTCGGAGTTAAACGCGGGAGTTGTGGTACAGTGGACGACAGTGTCGCAAGTTATCAGAGGCCGCTTAACGAGTATGAGTCTGGCGCAGTTGGTGGATCCCCCTCTATAAGTTATAACCTAGGTCTAATTGTAGGTCCCTCCGGCGTATGATAGGCACCGGCTAACTCGCATCGGATTTTATTAGCAAAATACAGCAAGGCGGGACGTCTGGAACTGAGTCTGGCTGCGACCGACCCTTGTTTCCTCATTTATCTTCGCATTATACATCAGAGGATTTTCATAATAGCCTGTTTTATTATCCCGCGGTTGCACAGCTACTCTCGTCCGGACCATCCACCAAGTTGCGACGAGCTTGTTTGGGTCTTGATTTCATCAGAGATTTATCGACCACAGCTGAGACTGCTGAGCTGACCAACAGCGTAGGTTGAGCGTATTGCTACATATAATGTTGAGCATAATTTCTCCTTCTGTCAATCCGGATTCTATTCGGGAATCTCTTTAAGTCGAACGCTCCCCTCGGAGAAAATACGGAAACATGAAGGGCATACAAATTGGTTGGACGAAACCTCCTGATCAACTGCTCAATAAGGTAGACCCCATCCACCCTCGACGAACGTCACGTGGTGCAGTGTGACAACTGCCTTTTTCGGATGGCTCCCGTAGAAAAATCTGTAAAATAATCACTAGCTCTAATTAGGTCAAATCCTACGACCACTTTGGGGATAAGGTGCTGTGAATAAGGCGGAACCAAAAATATACGGGGGGAATGGGGGTTTTGGACCTGGAATTATCAAATTTGTCCCATAATCGGCCCAAATTGCTTGCCACGCTGGCATCCATCGCACAAGCGGTCCATGGGAAGCTATTCAAAGGCCCGTAAAGCTCGTACGGCAAACCTTTTCCAGAATCTTACCAACAGGACTAAGCGCGCGTGGGATGAGCTTGGCACTAGTCCAAAGAAGATACGGAAATGGTTTTCCCCAAGGAAAAAACACAAGGAGGACACAATGGTGAGTAGCTCAGCTGCACATGTATTCATTCAAACTGAGTTTCCTCTCGCGTTAGGATGATACAGATAGCCAGACGCGTATAGGGGACGCGTCTGATGTATCAATTCACGCGTTTGACGCGTCGGATGATCCTTTCCAGGATGCCGGGTCGATGCAATCATTTCAGATCCCCGGATTCACATCGGAGTCCCCATCCGTCGCGCCGCGAGCCCGCCGTTTCACGTGGAAGGTCCCGAAGCCCACTGTGGAGGAGGTAGAAGATGAAGATGACAGGCTCTCTACCCACATCATGCCGGTAAATTCAAGGGGATGAAGAATATATTGGAGGAGCGTGGGATGCATCAGTACGCTGATTTGCGGACCGAGTGCGCCGGCTTCAAGTGTGCTGATCCTGGCGACGAATCAAAATGCTGCTGCCGGCGTGTTGTCTTTAACTTGCCAGATTTCACGGCAGCCAAGTCTATTCTGGAGGAGGAGTGTGAACACGATGGCGTCGAGGTATTATTTCTCCCAAAATTCCATTGCGAGCTCAACCCCATCGAGATGGTGTGGGGTTATGCCAAGCGGCTTTATCGCCTCAAGCCCGAGTCCTCCCGGGAAGATGTTCTTGAGAAAAACACAATGGAGTCTTTGGATGCAGTTCCCCTGGTGTTTATGAGGAGGTCAGTTGGCTTTTCCTTGATTTCAGCTTTGTTCACATTCTCGGCAGATTTGTCAATCGTTCGCATCGCTTCGGAGATGGCTATTTTAATCACAATCTTACGGGACCACAGGCAGCATGGATTGCCAAGAAGTTCCCCGGCCATAGAACCTACCCAGCATCTATTTTGGAACAGCTTGACGCGGCAGGCATCCACTAATAATCGTCGATACCATAGCATTTATTATAATTCCTATAATTCCTCAACTCACAGAGCATGTAGAGCTCTAGTTTTTTTTCCATACTTACTGCACCTGTATATACACAATCTGGTCGTAGGGATTTGCGCTGGCATCCTTCGTTATGTTAATACTAATTGTTTTCGACCGTCCGACCGAGAAAGGAAATGTGACCGTAACACCACGTGATGTTTGTCGAGGGTGGATGGGGTCTACCTTATATCCTTCATTGCTTGCAAATGTGCACCCTGCACGAACTTTATTAAACAGAGGTCAAACGAGCTTCAGCTGATCAGCTCATTGTAAGAATGGGGAAGTCAATTCTCATTTGGTTGAACCTTGTTTGTGAGTTGAACTACGTTGAACAACCGGATAAATAGAATATGAACATGGAGAATGCAACAAAATTCTATGGATGTGAGATTACTCGGGCCCGAGGCGAACCGTCCTTTCTCTCTATAACATGTATGTAAGAGAGTGCTATTATCAAACTAAATCATGTGGAGCTAGTCAGCGCAGCACAGTTCAACACTGAATTCTATTTGTTTGAGTTGGTAAGTTGGACCACCCGCGAGACAATATGCGCGGGGATAAAGGGAAACACCCCGGTGACATTGGATTGGCTCGGATCTAAATTGAACGATATCCTCCTGCAGATATTCAATGCTCGGATTTTCCCAAAAACATTTGACCTGGACCGTCCGACATGCGAAACATCCTTGGTTGCCTCGTTGAATATTCAGTTATATGAGCGGAGCTCGGCGGGTATTTTTGCCACTGCGCTGAGCTCTTTCTGATTTCATCCCGCAGAGCTAAAGGAAGATCCAACATGAACAGGCAAAGAGTTCAGCCGTAAAGCCAAGATAGCTTCACAACACAATGTAGTATTTATAATTGAACAGTGTTCCAGGTAGTGGTGTATCGAACGTTGGAAGTTGATTTCTTTTGCGCAGTTCAATTCCTCACTTGAGGGGTGGACAAGACCAAAAATAAATGTTTCAAGTAATAACGGTGGTGCACCTATCAGCGGGTGCACTCAACCATGAGAATTTTATAGTATATAGTGCAGAGGGCCAAGCATTCTAATCATTTATTTCAGTCACCATAACTCCTAACAAATTATTATAATCAATGTGTTTGCGCTCGCTTGGCAGCTGAACGCGACGCGTCAGAACACGTGACCCTCGCCTTCGACTTGCGAGGCCCTCTTTTCAACAGCCTTTATACCTCGTCGACGCACTCGTCGAGTGCTCCTTCCGGGCTCAGGCATGATTCTCCATGCAACGACCACCGCCTGCCAATGTCTGCATCAACGTGGCTTTGACGTGGTTACGGCACTCTCCCGCGCGCTCCCATCATGTCCTCAAGCTACCTGCTCCAAGGTCTGTACAAGCCGTTCTAAGCCGTCTCGCATCCTTAATCTCTCCCAGTGAAAAGTGTGGATGGAATCCCGTGGAAGACGAATGGAAAGCCGCCGAATCTCTATGTTGCCATCTACCGGGATGACATTGAGTTGCAGCGCACTCGCAAGATCGAGCGGGAATTAGCACCCAAATGGGATCATCTCTTGGCAATGTGAGTCCAGGGTGTCCGACGCTCTTCAGTGCTCTCATATTCTGGTCCTTCCAGCTCGCTGGATCCACCATCTTCTACACTCTCTCTGCGTCTTTTCCATCATTCTTTGCTTCCGTTCGTACGTGACAAGTGTCTTGCGACCGTGGTGACCGATATAGCCATGCTCATGAGGCTCTGTGACTCCGATGGTCATGCAAAAGGTAAAGATATTCCTTGACTTGTACATTTTCTCACTCTTTACAGTTGCGAATCTCGAACTAACGAAATCCAATGGGAAACCTGCTGGCACTATCTCTGTGTCCCTGATGAGAGCCGACCAAGCCGCGGCACTGGCAGGTAACAAAGTCCAGAAAGACATGGAGAACATCGGTCTTCCAGTGCCATCTGCTATCGTGGAAACTGGAGGCGTGGTCGTGCCATCTGTGTCAATAGCAAGTCAGATGGTGCCGGCACTGGCATCCATCACTTCGAAACTCGCCATTATGGTTCGCGTGGGAGATGAAATCACAACGGTAGGTTTGGTTCATATGGCAGTCTCATGTGCTTATACGGATTCGAGATTCACCCATATGCCAGCATTGCGTGGAAAGTATTGACTTCTGTGTACCAGGTGCTGTGAATATGAGCCCACCAATAGCTACTAACCACAAATTAGGCCGTGAAAAATCAGCAAGAAACAGATGATAAGCTCTTGAAGCTCGTCGAGACCATGAACAATGTTTATTCATTCGTGGTGGACTCAGACGCAGTCACTCTGTCAAAAGAGATCAAGCTGAAGGGCCTCGATGATTCAGCTCTTGCTATCATTCAACAGACAGTCGAATGTGCCCTGTTTATCCAGGAATACTCCGCTAACGGATTCTGGGGTAAGTACCCATATATGTCGAATAGTTCTGTCAGTATTAAACTTTCAGCCAGATCGTACTCTTCGGAATACTTGGATCCATCCAGACCAAAAGATTGCCGATCTCATTGAAACACTACTCAACCTCAAAGCTTCTTTTCATGGCCATTCAACGATTCAAGTACTATTTCTATCGACCAAGTTGTTGGACAAGGTTGAAGGCCTCGGTTCATCTCCACTTTATTATTATGTTGTTGAGAAGCAGGCTAATTGGATCTCATAGAACAATCCAACACACTCAAAAAGCTCAATCCGGTAGACATGAATGCCAGCTTACGGCTGTCATGTTTACCGGGAACACGCCGGGAAATACTGGACAAGATCAATGAATGGCTCGCTGTCCCGTCAGATTCTAGCAATGTTCTCTGGTTATCTGGTGTAGCAGGTTCAGGCAAGAGTACAATATCAACAACGGTCTCAGAATCTTTTGGGGCGGTGGCTCGCCTGGGAGCCTTTCTTTTTTTTGACAGAAACGACCTATCACGGAGCCATCCTGCTGCTGTAATCCCCACTATTGCCTATTCACTGGCGCTTTTCAGCCCACATATTGGATCGGCCATTTCTGCTGCAATTCAAAAAGATCCAGGTGTTGTGAAATCCCCGATGGGGACTCAATTCAAGAAGCTGCTGCTTGAGCCACTTCAGTTAGCTGAGCGGTATATACAAGGCCCCATCATCATCATTCTCGATGCCCTGGATGAATGCGGAGATCGTGATTCGCGAGCTCCTTTGCTTTCCTTGCTGTCAACCAAGTTCCCTGGAATCCCCAGGCTCTTTCGGTTCCTCATCACGAGTCGCCGCGATCCCGACATTGTCAATAAATTCAACTCTCATTTTGTGGAGATGGAATTAAATACAGGTCGGTCCAGTATTGAGGATGTAGGGCTCTTCATACACCACAAGCTGGCTCAAATCAGAGAAGATCACAGTTTAGGTTCCGCATGGCCAGGAGACGAACGTGGCCAAGCCTTGGTTCATCGTTCGGGTGGTCTTTTCATATGGGCATCAACTGCGACCAGATTCTTGAATGACTACGACCCAGATGATCGACTCAAAACACTGCTCACTGATGATCCAACTCATGGAGTCAACCTTGATGGCCTGTACACTGTAGCACTCCAGAACTCTGGCAACTGGATGTCAAACCGGACATTCGCGCTCGATGCACATGCAGTTTTGGCATGTGTTGTACTGGGGAGAGTGCCGATGAGTGACACGACAATTGATATGCTCTTGTACTCTGGACAGCAGAGGTCAAGTGGTGTCCTCAAATTTCTGGGCTGTCTCATTCAATGGAGTCCTGGAAAAGAGGCTCGAACACTTCATGCCTCCTTCGCTGACTATCTCATGGATCCCACCCGTTCGGGTGGGGAACCATGGTTCATTGATCCGAATACCGAACATCATTCTCTCTCTGTAGGATGCCTGCGGATACTTGAACAGGAGCTCCAGTTCAATGTCTGTGAACTCGAGGACTCTCATTTCCGCAATGCAGATGTAGTTGACATGTCCAAACGAGTAGCAGACAAGATTTCCCCCCAGCTGTCCTATGCAAGCCGCTTTTTCTTCGACCACATCCGAGAAACTCCGGTGGACAAAGCCATCATGGAGGGTATCGAAAGCTTTTTACACTGTAAATTTCTTTATTGGCTTGAAGTTCTCAGCCTCCTGGGCCGAATCCCGATTGTGGCGGCAGGACTAGGTGCAGCAGCCCATTATGCCGAGGTATTTGCCCCTTCTCACTTCGCAGATTTGACGCTGAATGGATATGACAGGATGGGAACGAAGGCCTTAAAGAGTTTATCACCGACACAATCAGGTTTATAGCGGCCTTTGCCCCAGTAATTGCACAAAGTGCACCCCACATTTATCTTTCCGCTCTGCCATTTGCACCTCGCCGTTCAAAAATAGCAAGGCAATTTGCTAAATCATTCCCGGGAAGCTTACACCCTCAGAGCTCCATGGGAGAGGACTGGCCCAGCATCCAGAAGATACTCCGAGGGCACAGTGGTCCAGTTAATTCCATCACTTTCTCGCCCGATGGTGCACTCATCGCATCTGGGTCTCGTGACAAGACGATGTGTGTCTGGGATGCCCAAACTGGTGAATTGCTTGTTGAGCCTATCCAAGGGCACACTCTTCCCATCACTGCCGTCCATTTCTCACCGGACGGGACACGGATTGCCTCTGGTTCTAAAGACCAAACAGTGCGTGTTTGGGATACCCGTACTGGAACACTCGTTGCTGGACCGTTCGAAGGGAGGACTGACTGTGTCCACTTCTCACCGGACGGCTCACGGATCGCCACTGTGGATGAAGATAATGTGGTGTGCATCTGGAACACTCAAACCGGCGCACTCGTCACTGGGGCAGTCCAAGGTCCCGTGGATCATCATAGCTTGTCCTTCTCGCCGGATGGCACCCGCATTGCATCTCGATCATCCCATTCTAATGAAACAATACATATCTGGGATGCTGAAACAGGCGCACTTGTTGCTGGCCCATTCAAAGGCCATACTGGCCGCGTTAGATGCGTTCATTTTTCGCCTGACGGTGGGCGCCTGGCATCTGGATCTTCGGACAACACAGTGTGCATCTGGGATGCTCAAAACGGCACACTTATTGCCGGCCCGTTCGAAGGGCACACCGGTAGTGTTGAGTGTGTCTGTTTCTCACCGGATGGCACACGGATCGCATCGGGGTCATACGACAACACTGTGCGTGTCTGGGATGCCCAAACTGGTGTCCTTGTCGCTGGACCGTTTGAAGGGCACACACATGCAGTTTTTTCTATCCGGTTCGCACCGAATAGCACGTGGATTGCAACTGGGTCTTTTGATAGCACAGTGCGTGTCTGGGACACTCGCCCAAACACTGGTGTGCCTGGTAAGTTCGAAGGGCACACCGATTGGGTTACATCTGTCCCTTTTTCACCGGACGGAATGCGGATCGCATCTGGGTCCGTCGACAACACAGTACGTGTCTGGGACATCAAAACTGGTGCCCTCGTAGCCGGACCATTCGAACACAACACATGGGTTAGATCTGTACGTTACTTGCCGGACGGAGTGCGAGTCGCATCTTGGTCCGAGAGCACAATACGCGTCTGGGATATTCAAACCGGCATCCTGGTAGCGGGGCCATTCAACGAGGACGCATGGATCAATTCCGTGCATCACGGGTCGGACGAACCGTGGGTTGCGTCTAGATTCGATGGCAACACTGACCTTCTACAAAACATCGGACCATTTGAAGGGCACAACGCTAGAATTACCTGTGCCCATCTCACAGCGGACGGCACGCGCATCGTCTCCGGATCAGATGATAACAGCGTGCATGTATGGGATGCGCAGAACCGAACGCTTATTGCTGGACCGTTCGAAGGGCACGCCAGTCAAGTTCTTTCTGTCCATTTATCACCGGACGGTACACAGATCGCATCTGGGTCCCAGGACAACACCATACGTGTTTGGAACGTCCAAACCAGCGCATCCGGCCTTGGACCCGTCGAAACACCCGCGTCGCCCGACAAAATGGTGCGTGATTTGCGAAGGACTCGCATTGATGTAGCTAATGACCCTTTTTTACAGATCAATCCTGCACCCCTCGGAGATTACCCGAGAATGGACGACGGATGGGTACTAAATTCATCTGGACACCTCATGTTTTGGGTGCCCCCTTGGCTTCGCGAGGGCCTATATCTTCCTCACAATACCCTTGTCATCTGTGCCCGAGGCACAACGAAGATCGACTTCAGTCGATTTGTCCATGGCACGGAATGGCAGAAATGCATCAATACGAAATTCAGGGACACAAAATTCGATGCAAATTAGGCAAGTCAACATTCCTCTTGTTTCACTCGTCCCTTGCTGAAGATCATTGTGATCTTTTCCAAATTTCCTTGTTTACAGTGCCATCTCATTTGGAACATCTATTTGGTTTCATGACAGCAATTTTTGTGTTGCTCTGTACTAGTCCTTATTTTTGGTTCAACCAACGCGCAATTCAAACCCATTTTGAACCGTTGATGGTGAAGGACGTGGTAAATTTTAAGGGCCACCCGAAAAGCAAGGCAGTCATTTTTTCTCGTATCTTAAGTAGATGCTTCGTATCACATTGTACATGTTTGCCCTGTTCCGACAATGCCTCGTTTACTGCAGAGATTCCCTCCTTTGTTTAGACTCGATGCTGTACAATTCAATTCAACATATAGTCGGATGCGCACCTCACTCCACTTCGCCGCGCCTCATGTTTGGCAGCGAACTTCGAATAAAAGGACCAAATGTCTCACTCAAGCCCTCAAACTTCCGAGGTCGCGAGTCTGCCGCCCTTTAGGTAAGTTCGGCTTACATTGCGAATTTCTTTCTCCAACGTACCTCAAAACTTCAATTATTTTGGAAAGCGGTCCTCATGTTTATTTTTGCAGACCAGAAATTAACTTCCACGGAGTGCGCCCTATTACAGTCATTCCACGGTCCTTGCATTTTCCACGGTCCTTGCATGACACTTTTTTTCTGAGCCAGGAGTCAATATTTTTGCAGGGATTTTTTTGTAGACCTCTTCAATAGACTCTAATCTAACCTCCTAAATTTTTCCACGGTGCAACCTTCCCTTGGGATAGGCGAAAGTATGCAGACTGGCGAATTCTGTTGCGTGCAACTGTGCCTCAGGAATTGGGGGAATTTTGACTATCTAAATTCACTCAGATGTTCATTTGAATGCTACAGATATGGAACAAAAATTTTGAGCTGAACCGCTGACTGCACGGTGTTGAACGAGGAATGAGAAATCTCTCATTCACGTGATGTTGAGACTCGCACAAACAATGACCGACACTGGACCGGTTCCGTGAAGACGGCGATGAGATGAGTGGTGTGGAGGGTTCAGATGACGAGGGGGTGCGAGGTCAAGATGAGGAGAACATTTCTTCCGATGAATCCGGGGAATTTTCTGAAGGTTCAGATCTCTAGTCGGATTTTGAGTCAGTGGAGGAAATGTGAGGAAGGTTGGGACTTGGAGAAAAGAATGAGTCGATAGAAGGGCCAATTGTTCACTAAGTTATTCCAAATCATCAAAGTTTTCATGCCTTGAAGTCGTATCACCGAGTTTTGCACAAAAATGCAAGGACCGATTATGTCCGAAAATCCGGCGTGCGCCGATGTGGCCAAAAAACGTAAAAGGTGGCGCATTCTTTCAATTCTTTTTGTCGTTTGGGCGTCTATGCCTCCATTTACGTCCTCTAGATACTTTGGCCAGGCCGTGGAGCTTGAATTTTGATGAAGAAAAGCCAACATTCAAAAGCTCATGCAAGGACCGTGGAATGACTGTACATGCAATTAATTCCGAACGGTGCGCGTGTTCAATCAAACTACAGCAATCACCCGTTCAACTTCCGCTTAAGAGCTGTAGCTCTTTCCATATCACTTTCCGTCCGCCCTCATCGGCCTCTTGATTCTTCTTTGATTCGTTCCATTGTTGCTCTCCTTCAGTATCGGCGTAATGCTTGATTGGGGCCCTCAGTTCAGTATGCGTTATCCACCATGGCTGAGCTCAACAATTTTTTGTAGGATCGAGACGAATCCGAGGAAGCCAGGTGTGCCTGAATGGTAGTCGTGATCAGCGTCATTGTTTGCAATAAATTTAGGTCCTCTTCTCCACCATGAACGTCGCTCCATTCTAGCCTGACACCGCAGTCTGGTTGGTGGATGTTCTCAATCACAACTGTGTCCACGCTGTCAACGCATCAACGTTCCATGGATGAATCTATCGTTCGGGTCGTAGGCTCACCAAATCTGTCATTCGTTCCCTTTCTGCCTGTTACGGTGGCGCAGGATGTGTCTCTCCTTTTTTCTGTCTCTCGTTTTCATGGTACATATTGATTCCCCCCCGCCGACCTCCGCCGTGATCTAGAACTTCTCCCAATCCAGCGCCGCCATGCGTAAAACTACCCTACCCTCTGCTCTCATTCAACCAACTGATGTGTGGACAGTTGAATGCGATGTAGGCTCGGACTCGGGCTCCACCACACCTTTAGCCGTTATTCCGGCTGACGAGGGCCGACATGGTGCATGGTGAGCGCCCTTCACCCGCTCTTTCTATTCACTTAATGATATTTATACAGTCGAAGCCCCAAGTACGCACAGTCTCATTCAAGCATGGGCCATTTATCACTTTTCGTTTGAGACTCTGCGGAGGTCTTATATAATTATCGTAGATGATTTCTCACACCATCCACCCGGCGACTCGGACCTTCTGCTCCATGAGTGCAGTCGCCCCGGATATTTGCCTATGGTCCACCACGTAAACGAGCTCTAACTAATCCCGCATAAG
This sequence comes from Mycena epipterygia, assembly GCA_029281465.1. Classification (NCBI taxonomy): domain Eukaryota; kingdom Fungi; phylum Basidiomycota; class Agaricomycetes; order Agaricales; family Mycenaceae; genus Mycena; species Mycena epipterygia. The sequence goes on along the minus strand of JARJCQ010000049.1, from coordinate 394,399 downwards.
CCGGAGGCACTGACACGACGAGGTACAAGTAATTGGATGCGCCCCGATTTCCCCGATCGATGCCGTGTCTCAACATAGTCTGTCGCGCATTGAATAGACATTTTTCTATGTGAGTTCCGGTGCTCAGGATTCACCTTCCTCTTCTTAGCAACTTTACACAAGCACACAGCGCGAGTCCAGCATATGTAAACCTCGCTCCGACTCATTCATTGCGCACGTTAAATTTTAATTACCCGCAGCCCTGCCGCCTGCGCATAGTCTCCTTGAAGCGACAGATGTATTCGGTGTCAGCGAGTCAAAATCCCCCGCGCTGGAGCGAAGCGACGGCATATCTCGTTGAACTGAACGAGATTTCGCGATGATATCATATTGAACACCGGAATCCTCTCCGGCACAATTTTATGGCACATATAGCATGCAAAAATTATTGGCTGGTTACATCTCAGTGCAAGCAGGGTTTTGGGTTGCAACTTGCAGCGAAACTGCAAAAAAGCTTACAACTTGGATTTTGCAGACATCTTTTTTGCAGTGGTTGCAAGGACTTCATTTGATGAGTTACACCTTGGAAGGCTTGCTTCTGGGGACTTAGTCCTAGTAGATTTTCAAAGTTTTGATGTGGATGATGATGCTACTCCCGTGCCGAGATCCATAAATGGAAGTCGGCTGATATTGCAGCGCCATAGTGCACCAAAATAGCTTCTCCTTGCATCTAATACAATGTTCCAATTGATACTTACGAATAATCATGATAGCAATGGGACCTTTATCCTCTGCAGCCCTCTTGGAAGTTCACAGAGCAGAACATTGCAATTTCAGTAGTTTCCAAGGATAATTTGCCAACGATGCCTGCCTCCGGTCTAAGAAACGGTTCTACATTCGAAATGCATCATCCGGTGCTTCTGCAGGGCTCTCAGGTTCCTATTCACGGACATGGAGCAGACCGCCGAGTAGCCGAATTGATGTGGATCAAATCCAAACACATACAACTTTTGTGAGATGTGAACTGTTCATAGTTGTAAGCCGAGGATGAAGATGTAACCAACATGGAAAGATGCCACCAAAAGTGCTGGATTTTGAAGTAAGTTGTCTGCGAAAACCCTGCAAAATTTCAGTAATTTTTGCACAGTATATCGCCCATACAATTGTATTTGTGCACGCATGGCATCAAGCATCAGGAAAATCCAAAGTTGCCCCATAGCACCATATAGCGCACCAGAGCCCTATATAGTGGCCATAGCTGATATAGCAAACTGACCAACCTCAGAGAAACGTGGGACCCTGGACTGAACTTCATAGCCCACCATAGCCCACCATAGTCACAGTGTTTTCTATGATAGTGGTCACGGTCAGAGCACAAAAAAAATTGGGATGTTGCAATTGTAAGGTCATAATGTATTGTTCTCTTGTTGCATTACTACGGTAATGGGGTGCAAATTCAAGGTTACAGAAAAGCTAATTAACATTAAGCAAGGGTAAATATATTTAAATGCGACCACCTTGGGGAGTTGAACTCAGGACCTCGCGCGTACGACTGAAATTTGAGAAGCGACAAAATAACCACTAGACTAAGGAAACATTAAGATATGTAGAATCAAAGTCATATTAGTAGGGTCGGCACTGACCTACCACCTCCCTCTGTCTTTGCCTTCACTTTGTGGTAACTTACTACATATAATGAAGTGGTAGTGGTTAGGCTATAATTTTTTGAGTAGCTAAAAATAAACCCCAAACCAAAATTGTAGAGCTCGAAATGCTCAACAAAAGTTGTCAAGGGACAGATTTTGCCTAAGGGGTTTGTCCTGCTGCAAACCATAAAATGAATTCCCAGAAGGTTCCATCTGGTAGCAAGATCTGATCCAGATAACCATTCGTGACAGCCATAAGTTTACTTGCCATTGTGTTACCTAACTTTCCACTATTTATACTAGTGAAATCTTATAGATGACCATAGCACCATAGAGTCAATTGGTTCAGCTCTATAGACCTTCATAGCTCACTATAGCATCATATAGCCAATCAGGTCAGTTATATAGCTCACCATAGCTCACCATAGCGTCATATAGCCAATCAGGTCAGTTATATAGCTCACCATAGCTCGCCATAGCCCCACATAGCCCATGATAGCCACCTATGTGTCTCTCAGAGCATTTCAGATTTTCCTGATGAGGGAGGTTGCAAACAGGGGTGGTAAGATATAATGGCTCGGGCCCAAGTCAAACGCGCGCCTCCTGCATCCCGACATCGGGGGGTAATTATTTAGTCTTCAGCCCGCCGCTGAATCCTTGAGAGAGTTATCAAAGCAAGATTTGTGCAGCGTATTTCAGCGCGGGTAAGTTCATTTCTCCCCCGGTTCAAATTTGTGTAAGTTTGTAAGTTGAAACATCGCGCAAAAGTGAGCGAATGAGTCTGAATCAGAAACAAAACAAAAAGAAAAGAAGGTCATACAAGTTCAATGGCATGGCTGGACGGGCGTCTCCTACAGATATTCAACAATATCATACTTGAATGATTTGCAGGTGTGAACGGCCCACCACCGAGCCGTTCTCTAGCTTTTTGTGTCCTTTATTCTATGAGAGAGTTATCAAATCGAGATCTTTACAGGCTCATTAATCATTTCGCACCCGTTGCAACTATGAATTATATGCGTTCACGTTTGTAAGTCGAGCGACAAAGGAAAAGAATGTGGGTGAGAGGACAAAGGAAGCAAAAAAAAAAAATAGGTGAATGTGGCTCGGGCCCGAATCAAACAGGCGCCTCCTGCAGATATTCAACAATATCATCTTTAGATGATGTGCAGGCGTGGACCGCCCACCACCAAGCCGTTCTCCAGCTTGTTGAGTCCTTGATCAGTTTACCGAACGAATAGCTGTATCAGTGTAAGTATCGCAAAAATGTTGAACTTGTTTCTCGACCCTGGCGACGGCTCAACTAGATTATACTAACGGACCTCTGTAGTGATTTCCAAGAAAGAATGAACGACGAGGGAAGCGAAAATATATATAACCATGTTAAAGTTATACCAATGGCTCACGCCCGAGTCGAACGGGCTCCTCTTTCTGCAGTTTATTTAGTCCCTAGTTTTATGAGCGAGTTGGCGAGGATTTCATCATCAATCAATGAGCTCGTTTTGGTTGATTGCGGTGGGTGGTTTATATACTGGATTGCACTGGCGCTGGATGGATCCGGCAGCAAAGTATTCTAATGTAAGGTTGAAAATAAATTTCGCGGCTCGACTTGTCTTTCCCCGCGTCGAGCGTGAGACACAGCCAAAAATAGGTGGGAAAAAGGGGTTGTCGTCATGAATGGCTCAGGCCTGATTCGAACAGGCGTACCCCACGTTACAAGCCCTTGACTAGTACTATTAGTGGATGCATAACCATTATGCTACTGAGCCGCGATTGACACACATCGACTCGGCATATCAATAATCAGTAGCTTGTGTCACTTGACCACATAGCACATAGGATGTAGGCAAATAGCAGATAGCCGAGGTAAAGCAACACGAAGGCGAAATGAGAGGATGCTAGCAGAATATCAAAGACAAATGTCATCGACCGATTGAAGTTGAAGCAGTTTAATTGATGGTAGGTGCAAGTCGCCTTTGTCGGAGAATTTCGCTACCTTTGCAGAAATAACAGGTAGATATAAAGCTTGGGTAGCTATACCTTGGACCACTGATATTGGGATTTTCGTGTTGTTAAAGTGAGAACACGTGAAGCGTTATAAAATAAATACTGTAGGGCTGTGGCTAAATTGGACTATGCTCCAAATGCTAGTAAGTATACCTCAACCTAAATCCAGGAATTAAAGGCCAATCCGCAGAGGAAACAAAAGAAATCCAACACAAAAGACAGCTGAAACCAAGCTGAAACACGGAGAATGCGGGGATGTCACGCGTGACGGTGTAGGGCCGGGCAGAGCGCGTTAGTGACCAATCCATCATTTTTCTCTTCGCTCCCGCCAGCATGCACACCGCCTCCTCGCTCGCCCCAATGGACAGCGCCTCGGCGTCGCCGACGCCGTTTTCCGCGTCGCCCTCGCCGTTTCGCATGTGGTCCTCCGTACCCGCCAGCACCGCTCCCTCGTCCCCGCCACCCGACGAAGAGGAGGTCAGTATTCACTCTCATGTGGCGACAGAGGAGACTTGCCTAATAAGAGTCGCAGAAGGACAGCCCATTCCTCGCGGGTATGCCTCTCGCAGACGCCGACATGCCCGCAAAAGGGGAGGAAGCGCCCAAAGACGCGGCCGAAGACGAGGATGAAGACGAGCCCATCACAGCAGACGAGCAGACCGAGCTCGACGCGCGTTACAAGCGCCTCGAGCACGTCCTGCAGCGGAGCGTGCTGTACAGCACGATCCTGAAGCAGCAGATGGACGACGCGAAGGAGGCGCACCAGGCCAGCCTGCGCGAGGCGCGCCGCGTGAAGGAGGCGGAGGCGGCGCGTCCCGTGAAACGTGCGCGGCGCGGGAAGGCGGGGGCGAATAGCACGGTTACGGAAGACGCGATGGCAGCGGCGGCGCAGGACGACGACGCGTTCCCGCAGCCGGCGCTGGTGACGGGCGCGCGGCTGAAGGACTACCAGCTTGAAGGCCTGCAGTGGATGGTGTCGCTCAATACCCAGGGTATCTCGGGCATATTGGGTTCGTGTCATATCTTCCTCGCCTCGTTTTCCCCTCACTTACCCGCATTATTCGTTGCCAGCGGACGAAATGGGGCTAGGCAAGGTAAATCCTTCGTATATATGCCCTTCCGCACCTACTAACATGACTTGTAGACCCTGCAAACGATCGCGTTCTCAGCGCACCTGCGCGAACTCGGCTTCTCCCGCCCTTTCCTCATCGTCTGCCCGCTCAGCGTGCTGCACAATTGGGTCGAGGAGTACAAGAAATTCGCGCCCGGGGTACGTGGCATTTCCATTCGCCTGCCTCCGCCTCCCATTTTTTTCGCCACCTCTCTTTTTCATGCCTCGACCTCCTAATTTTTCCTTTTCATTGCTAACCCACCTCCGCAGATCCCCGTCCTGATGTACCACGGCACGCCCGCCGAGCGCGCCGAGATGCGCCGCACAGTGCTGCCCATGCCGGATGGGTTCCCTGTGAAGGAGGCGTCCACCTCTGCCGCGCCTGCATCCCCACCTGCTCGCGGTCGGGGCCGCGGCCGTGGTCGCGCATCCGCGTCTGGGTCTGCGCCCACGCGTGGCCGAGCATCTGCGTCCACGTCCGCGTCCGCGCCCGCGTCCGCGCCCGCGTCCCCATCTGCCCGAGGTGGTAGGGGGCGCGGACGCGGTGGTGCGAGGGGACGTGGCCGTGGACGCGGGGCAGCAACGGGGACGGGACGCACGGCGGCTGGGAAGCGCAAGCGCGCCACTGCCGACGACTCCGACGACGAGGAGGAAGAGGAAGAGGAGGAAATCCTCACGCCCGCCCAAAAAGCCGCCAAAAAAGCAAAAGACGCACGCGACGCTGCTACCAAAAAGTTAAACGACGCACATGACGCGCACTTCGGGGCCTTCCCAGTCGTCATCACGACATACGATTTGATCATCCGCGACCGTGTGCATCTGGCGGCGTATCCGTGGGGGTACATCGTGGTGGACGAGGGGCATCGGCTGAAGAATATGAATTGTGCGTTGATGAGGGAGATTAAGAAGTTTGGGGGGAATGGGACTGGGGGGCGGATGGTGCTTACTGGGACGCCGTTGCATGTGCGTGGTTTTTCTCCGTCTTTTGGAGAGATGAGGAAGGCTGATGCGCGTTTTTTTATACAGAATAACCTGGCGGAGCTGTGGTCGCTGCTTAATTTTATCTTGCCGGACATATTCGACGATGTGGATGCGTTTCAGGAGTGGTGAGTTCTCTATATCCGGTTTTCGTCCCTCCCTCGTCCTTCCTCCCACCCCGCTCTTCCTTATCCGTATGCCACTCGCTAACACCCCCGCAGGTTCGCCCTCCCGCGCATGTCCGCGCTCCTCCCGTCCGCGCGCATGGGCACGTTCATCGCGACGCTGCACACGATCCTGAAGCCGTTTTTGCTGAGGAGGATGAAGGTCGATGTGTTAGGTGGGTTTTCCTTCTTCACTCCTCCGCTCCGTCCTTTTCCGCTGCGCTCTCCCTCCGACTCCAATACCCCTTTCTCTCCGCCCCTTCGTTACTCATACCTCCCTCGTCCGGCTCCGTTCTCCGTTCTCCGCCCTCCTTCCCGCATATTCACCGCTTCCTCGCCTTCTCCCTGATCCACTCTTCCCCTCGCCCTCTCTTTCCCCATCCCCTCAATCATCCTCGACACACAACTAACTTACCACCCACAGGCTCCGCTCTCCCGCCAAAGAAGAGCTACGTCCTCTACGCGCGGCTGAGCGTGCACCAGCGCGAGGCGTACGAGGCGATCCTGGGCGGTGGCGTGCGTGGGTGGGTCGCGGGGCGCGCGAGTGCCTCTGCGTCCGTCTCAGCAACCCCGGCAGGCTCCAGTACACCCGCCCACGACGCCGGCACCCCCGCAGATAGCAGCACAGTGGCGGACGGCAGCACACCCCCAGACAATACACCGGCACCCGCAGACGACGCAGAGGCGGGGCGGACGCTGCGCGCGCGCCGCAGAAAGGGCAAGGGGCGGGCGAGCGATGAGGACGAGGAGGCGAGGGCGAGGGAGGAGGAGGAGGAGAGGCGCGCGGCGGCGGAGGCGTTCAGAGCGAAGGGGGCTGGTGAGTGGATGTTTTCTCTATTCCACTACGACTACATGCGTTCCTTGCGTATTCTTGGCTCCCTTCCCTCATCCTTCCCTCCGCTCCACCTATTCCCCATCTGACTCCCAGCGTCGTATTGACGCTTCCACTGTCTTACATACGTTCTTCTGTACCCTTGGCTCCCTCCCTCCGCCTCCTGACTCTCCTTTGTCGCCCTTCCCCTCCTTCCGCTACTCCCCTCCCTTTCCATGCTCCTTCGTCTCCCGCACTCCGCTAACACGTCCCCACAGCGAAACACGTCAACAACATGAAGCTCCAGAACACCGTCATGCAGCTGCGCAAGGTGTGCTCGCACCCGTTCCTCTTCGCGCGCCCGGACGACGACGCGTGGTCTCTCGGTTAGTCTCAGTCTTTCCTTCTTTCCCGTCCCTTGCCTTGCCTTCCTTCGCCTCCCTTGGTCTTCCTTCCCTTGGTCTCCCTTGGCCTCCCCTCCCCGCTCCTTCCCTTCTTTCCCACCTCTCCCTGTCGCCTCTCCCCCTGGCCTCCCTGGCCTCCCTTTCCATTCTCTGCCTTCCCTGCCCAGGAAAGTCACTGACATCACCCCACAGGCCGCGCACCACTCACACCAGAAGTCATCGCAGCACGCGAGGCGGAGCTGCTAGGCGCGAGCGGGAAGATGCTCCTGCTGGACCGACTGCTGGGGGAACTGTTCCGGCGCGGGCACAAGGTGCTGTTGTTTAGCCAGTTTACGACGATGCTGGATATACTTGAGGTGTGTGGTGTCTCCTTTCCTCGCTTCATCCGCTGTCCGCATCGCCATCCCTGCGTGCTGTTTTTCTCCCTCCTCGCGTCATTTCGCCGATCTCACTCTACCCGCGTACCCTCTCCCTTCCTCGTGCCCCTCTATCCCTGCGCCCACCGCTGACCTCGCTCCACAGGACTGGGCCGTCGACATGAAAGGCTGGCAGGTCTGCCGCATCGACGGGACGACGCCGCCGCTCGAACGCCGGGACCAAATGAACCTATTCCAGGACGCGGGCGACGCGCCCGACGCGCCGCGGCTCTTCCTCCTCAGCACGCGCGCCGGCGGCCTCGGCGTGAATCTCACCGCCGCGGACACGGTTATCTTTTATGACCAGGATTGGGTGCGTATCCGTCTAATAATTACTTTACAGACGAGGCGCTGATGCGATTTTTGCACATGTAGAACCCGCAGATGGACGCGCAGGCGCAGGACCGGGCGCACAGGATTGGGCAGACGCGGCCGGTGCTGATTTTCCGGCTTGTGAGCGCGCATACGATTGAGGAGAAGATTATGCAGAGGGCGACGGAGAAGAGGAAGCTTGAGGCGCTGGTTATTGCGAAGGGTGCGTGTCTTCCTACGTCCTCCATGTCCCGGTCTTGGGCTCGCATTTTGCCCTCTACGCCCGCTCCACGTTCTCTCCCCCGTACCTCTTCTTCTCCCGTTCCTCCTCACTCTTCGTCATGTTCTCTACCCTACGGCTCGCTGACGCACCCCACAGGCAAATTCAAAATGCCCGCAGCCGCAGAAGCCGCCGCTCCCGGGAGGCGCGCGACGATGGCCGAGATGGCGGCGGAGCTACTCCGGCTCGAGGGCGAGCAGATCGACGTCCTCCCCGCGGAGCACGCGGGCGCGGACGTGCTGAGTGATGCGGACCTCGAGGCGCTGCTCGACCGCTCGCCGGCGGTGTTTGCGGACCGCGGGACGGGCTGGCGCTCGGCGACGGGCGCCAAAGGGCAGGCGGCGTTTGCGGTGTTCGAGCCGCCGGTGGAGGAGGGGGACGATGCGCTGGCGGGGTTGATGGGCGAGGAGGCTGTGGATGCGTGAGTGCGCGGCGCGGGGACGATGGCTAGATCTATCTATACCTAGGATACACGGAGCTGTGGAGCGGACGGGGGTGTTTTTGCTTTGATTTTTTGGTTTTTTGTTTCGGTATATATCTACTAGATTATCTGTATTTCGATGTATAAATACTGCCTCTTACTGTTTCTCGGTTTGCTGGACAGTCGCTGGACGCAAGCTGACGCTACTTGCCAAATGCGGCGATTTGTTGCTTAGATAATATTTGCGACTTGCCTTCAGCCAACTTGACTTCGCTTCAAATGCCCTGGCTTGGAGACCAGGCACTTCATCCAATCAGACACCTCTGTACCTCATTGGCAGACAAAATCACTCCCGAATCTGCATACCTTTCCAACGCCTCGGAAATTATCAAGGGCTTTCAATTCGGCATTCGGGTCAAGGGCCAACACAGTGGCTTTACACTCATTGGCGATTATTATCCATCCATGGAACGCCTTGCCGCACAATCTTGGCGGAGACCACAGCAATGGTGAGAACCACGAGCAGCTCCTGCTTCTTTCACCGACGAGGGATTCCAGCTACATATTTGCGCATATCAGTCACCACAGCAGTCGCCAAGACCACGCGTTTCTCTCGCGAGTTATGATTCTCTGCCCGGCACTTATCGCATCTCTAGCTTTCAGAAAAAAGGTACCAACACGGCAATCCTCGCGCGCCGTCCGAGTCGACCCTCTTTGACGGAAGATCAGCTGCACCGAGGTCTGTGACCGTTTTCCGCGATATAAATACATTTCAATGCGGAAGCGAACACCTTGGCCTTCGCACAGGAAGAGCTTGGCTGTTCGAATTGCTTGTTTTGTTACGCTACTACTCTCACGTTCTAAAATAACGGTACCGCACTCCGTGAACGTTTCTTCGGCAGGTTCCTGCAATGCAGTACCCTCCTGTTCTCCATGACCATCCCCCTAGTTTTGTACACGATACCGGTCCCCAACCGGTACGCATTTCCTAATGCCGCTGTCATCGTAGCGGAACTGACAAGAGATTCACAAGTATTCGATACCTGTGCTCAGTTCTGAAAAATATAGTCCAATCGCAATAGACCTGGGTCACCGGATTCGATCCTTTTCTGAAGTCGCAGCTGGGATTCAACCAACAAAGGTGGTATACCACGTCAATTTTTAAAACTCTCGCCCCAACGTTGGGCTACTTCTCACGCAGCGGTCCCTCAAACGCAGTATCAGAGATAGAGCCCGCTCTCTCGTCACCTCTCTCACCGTCCAATCAACGGCGCATACGAATTGTATGCGCCCTCCTCATTTACCGGTGCCGGAACCGGCCTAACACGCTCTCTGCCTGACAATTGGTGGAGGCTCTTTCCCTATCCGTCTACTAGCCTGCGAACGGTTCATTCTTTCGGGTTGCGCACGAAGCTATAAAGGCGCTCGCAAAAGGGAGTGCTTTCTTCAGCGAGTCAAGCCACTCAGCCTCAGCCCTCTTCCGAGTCAATATGGTCATGAAAACTCTGTCCGCTGCTCTCCTGGCCTTCGCTGCCGTCCGTGTTGCAAGCGGTGGGTGCTACTGTTTTTCGTGCTCCTACCCTGATACTTACTGCGACGTTTTGTGCTAGGTGCGGTCACCAAGCGTGTCACTTGCGCCACTGGCCAAACGACCGCGAACGCTGCCTGCTGTGTCCTCTTCCCCATTCTGGCCGACATTCAGGAGAACCTGTTCGACGGCGGCGAGTGTGGCGAGGAGGTTGGTTTGTTTATCACCGCGACAGCGCCGACACTAAATTATCTCCAGGTCCACGAGTCGCTCCGGCTCACGTTCCACGACGCTATTGGTTTCTCTTCTACTAAAGGTATTGAATGTCATTGATTCGGTCAGTGATCCAAGCTAACATTTCACTTAGGGTTCGTTCAAACATGCAGACCAGTCATATAAATGCTGATCGGATTTATAGCGGAGGAGGAGCCGACGGTTCCATCATCACCTTCGATGAGATAGTACGCGCATAATTGTTTCCGTCCTTCATTTTACTCACACTTGACGCAGGAAACCAACTTCCCTGCCAACAACGGTATCGACGATATCGTCGACGCCCAGACGCCGTTCATCCTTGCCCACAACATCACTGCCGGTGACTTGTGCGTCTTATTCATTCTTTGTATTCTTGCTCTGAAATGGCATTCTACTCGCCAGCATCCAATTTGCGGGCGCCGTCGGTGTCAGTAATTGCCCCGGAGCTCCTCGCTTGCAGTTCCTACTTGGGCGCCCGACTGCCACGGCGGCGTCGCCGATCGGCTTGGTGCCTGAACCATTTGGTAGGCTTATGCTGAAACGGACGGTATTCCAACCGGCTTATGTCCACGTTAGATAGCATCACCGAGGTTTTGGCGAGATTCGCTGAGGTTGGGTTTTCGCCCGAAGAGGTTGGTCGTTTACATGCCTCACTTTCTACTTTACTGATTTCTTTCCAGGTGGTGGCATTGCTTGCCTCGTATGTTGTCCTTCACATTCCCCCGCAATTTTAACTAATCTTGGTGAAGCCACACCATCGCGGCAGCGGATCACGTTGACCCTACGGTGCGGTGCACCCACCCTTTGCCTCTGCTCTTTCATCTGACTTGTCCTGCTTATTTATAGATCCCTGGGTAAATCTATTTAGTTTGGCGTTGGAACTGCTGTTTATGGAATGTCTAGCACACCGTTCGATTCCACGCCTGGGATCTTCGACACCCAGTGAGTCCTCCTCAGACACTGCAGGCTTCTCAGCTGACCACGCCCACTTCAGGCTCTTCATCGAAGTCCAGCTCCGAGGAACGCTCTTCCCTGGGTAAGCCTCGACTTATGAGGCACGTGAGAATCTACTTACCGCTTATATATTCAGCGTTGGCGGGAATCCCGGTCAGGTGGAATCGCCTCTCGAGGGCCTCATTCGTCTCAACACTGATGCCAGTGTATGTACCTTTACTCAATTTGTCTCCAGTATCTCATTCACGTCATCGTCTCGCAGCTCGCGCGCGGTTCGTTCCCCTTCTAACCCCGTCTCATCGACCTTCTAACGCCGAACAGACTCCCGCACGGCGTGCGCTTGGCAATCCTTCGCCAGTCAGTTTCTCTTCTCCGCCTCCAATATGATTGGACGTTAGGCTGAAATCACTTCCTCCAGACAACCAAGCGAAGATGCAAACCGAGTTCAAAGCCGCGATGGCCAAGCTGGCGGTGATCGGGCAGAACCCCGCAAAGATGATCGACTGCTCGGACGTCATCCCCGTCCCGAAGCCTGTCGTCGGCAAGCCGCATCTGCCCGCTGGGCTCAGCATGGCCGACATCGAGCAGGCTGTGAGTCCCCTCCCCCAAACCTAAATTGATACGTGCACATTTAACTGAATACTGATTGTAGTGCGCGACATCGCCGTTCCCCACTTTCACCGCGGACCCTGGTACGTCGACTTTATCCCTACGCATGAGCACAATGTTTTATCCATGGTTCTCTTTAGGCCCGCAGACCTCTGTCCCGGCTGTGTAAGCCTTTTCATCGCATCGTGTTCAGCAAACTTACGAAGTCTTTGCAGCCCTCCCTCGTAAACGCGCGGTTTGAGCGCAGTGCTAAGTATTTCCCTTGCTTTTCTTCTCCTCGGGTTTATTCTGCACCAGTCTATGTAGTTATCGGAACAGATAAACGTGTTTGCCTGCTTAGATTCAAATTTCATTGGTTACCTTTCCCTACGTCTGACTGGGCAGTGAGAAAATGAAAATACGGAAAAATAGAAAGTGAACGTAACGACTGGAGCGGACTCGGAGCTCCGTTGCTTCGAGAATGTTCGCGGACGGAGGTTCACAATTTGGTCGATGTCTGAGCAACCGGCACTGCCGTCGGGCGGACTGCAACCATCGGCACATCGGCATCCCTTTGTGGGGGCGGGAGCTGAAATTGGAACTCCGACCGATGCCCGTGCCGCCGATGCCGCTCCTCGCAACCAACACCGCTTCGAACAACTCGTGTTGCACCGCTGAAGAACCGCTGCCAACCGGCGGTACGAGACGGAGACCGGTCGACCAGGCTACCCGTTGCTCTCCCAGCGGTATATAAAGGCCTGCCCTCGCGATACTCACACCTCAAATCCACGGCTGGCCCATTCTTGCATACCTTCACAACTCTGATTCTGTCTATCTATACCTAGGATACACGGAGCTGTGGAGCGGACGGGGGTGTTTTTGCTTTGATTTTTTGGTTTTTTGTTTCGGTATATATCTACTAGATTATCTGTATTTCGATGTATAAATACTGCCTCTTGCTGTTTCTCGGTTTGCTGGACAGTCGCTGGACGCAAGCTGACGCTACTTGCCAAATGCGGCGATTTGTTGCTTAGATAATATTTGCGATTTGCCTTCAGCCAACTTGACTTCGCTTCAAATGCCCTGGCTTGGAGACCAGGCACTCCATCCAATCAAACACCTCTGTACCTCATTGGCAGAATCACTCCCGAATCTGCATACCTTTCCAACGCCTCGGAAATTATCATGGGCTTTCAATTCGGCACTCGGGACAAGGGCCAACACAGTGGCTTTACACTCATTGGCGATTATTATCCATCCATGGAACGCCTTGCCGCACAATCTTGGCGGAGACCACAGTGTAAGAAACTCAGGTCACGCTGGACGTCGAGTCCCAGAGATAGATTCGGGGGTGGGGCAAAAGATACAAAAGATGGCGCGTACGTGAGATATAAATACGGCGGAGTACCGGAATAAGAACCGAGGCGGAGAAACGAGGATGTAAGCCGAAGCGGCGTGATGTCCAACGGCGCGTCACGGTCTTCCTGCTAACACACAGCAATGGTGAAAACCACGAGCAGCGCCTGCTTCTTTCACCGATGAGGGATTCCAGCTACATATTTGCGCATATCAGTCACCACAGCAGTCGCCTAGACCACGCGTTTCTCTCGCGAGTTATGATTCTCTGCCCGGCACTTATCGCATCTCTAGCTTTCAGAAAAAAGGTACCAACACGGCAATCCTCGCGCGCCGTCCGAGTCGACCCTCTTTGACGGAAGATCAGCTGCACCGAGGCCTGTGACCGTTTTCCGCGATATAAATACATTTCAATGCGGAAGCGAACACCTTGGCCTTCGCACAGGAAGAGCTTGGCTGTTCGAATTGCTTGTTTTGTTACGCTACTACTCTCACGTTCTAAAATAACGGTACCGCACTCCGTGAACGTTTCTTCGGCAGGTTCCTGCAATGCAGTACCCTCCTGTTCTCCACGGCCATCCCCCTAGTTTTTGTACACAATACCGGTCCCCAACCGGTACGCATTTCCTAATGCCGCTGTCATCGTAGCGGAACTAACAAGAAATTCACAAGTATTCGATACTTGTGCTCAGTTCTGAAAAATATAGTCCAATCGCAATAGACCTGGGTCACCGGATTCGATCCTTTTCTGAAGTCGCAGCTGGGATTCAACCAACAAAGTGTTGGAGTTACGAGTGCTACAGTGTGCGTGCACCGCCTCACCAACTGCTAACTGCGCGATTCATTCCTTCTGTCGCATTACTGTACTTTGTGTTCGACAAGCTAAATGTGTGCCTTAATTACAGTAAAGTAGTTTATATGTACAGTCGTTAAATGGGTTCCGGAACACGGGGAAGTAAATTGTGAATACAGAACTAGGGAAAGGAGATGAGCAGATTCTGTTTGCATATTCGGATTCTACGACCTCGAAAGCATAAGGGACATCTGCATCCCAATTTTTGAGGTGGCTTGACCGTTGGTAAAACAGCAGTTTCGGCAATCAGCGAATTTCGACAAAATTACCAGTTCCGGAACATCACCCTTTTCGGGGTTCAACCCATCTTTCTTTCATCCAAAACCCATCCACAGCCCCAAAGAGTGGTGCATCCGAGCAGCCCAGGACGTCCACACATTTGGTCCAAGGCACCAGTGGCAAATAATCGCTGCAACATTTGGCTGTGATGTGAACAAGCCGCTTCGAATGGCCATTTGGATATATTGATTTTTCATGCAACAACAGACAACAATGCTAGCGTGATATATTGTAGGAAAATGGAAGCTACCTTCTAGATTAATGACAAAAATTCCCGTGGACAGAACCTACGGCCTGAACCGAGAATGCGGATTGTTCCGGAACTGGTAATGTTCCGGAACCCATTTAGCGACTGCAGTGTAGTTTTGAATGTATTCCCTGCGTGTTTGCAACGGGTTCACTGCTAATATTGGATTGCTCTATTGATTCCAACACAAACGCGCTAGCATAACCCTGCCGCACCGTCACTCAGTTGCCTCCTGTCGCCTGGGGCGCTGTTTTATCCTCGTTATCCCGGTCCGGCACTCAGTCGCCTGCACACTGTCTGGGGCACTGTTTTATCGTCTCGGTCGTCGCCCCCTTGTTTAGGCTAGGATCCCTCGCCAGCTAGTGCTAGACATACCCCACTCGACGCTCTACCATCTCGTTTCCTATCTTCGGCATTATAACTGTGGAGTCGGCATCTCACGGGGGTGCGCGACGGACAGACAGGGTGTGGAGGTCGAGGGAAGGATGGCGAAGAGGTCACCACTCGAAGATCGTCATGGTGCAGGTTGCTCTGAGACAAGTCGAACCTGGCCAGTGGTTGTACTGTTGAAGAAGAAGCCGTTGGGGGCTCAAGCCCAACATTGTCGTTTTGTTTTCCTCTCTGTTGCAAGATTCGCCCAAGGTCCACGCGCCCTAAACCGGATTTGGACGGATGTCGGTGGATTGAGTGGCGGAGATTTTTCGTGGCGGGACTTGGCCCGGTTTGCTGGGTGGCCGTCATTTTCCTTTCTTTTACGTTGACACTGCTGAACTTGCGGGGGTGCCCGCCATAGCCCTCGCGGGGGTGTGTTGGAGTTACGAGTGCTATGTGCGTGCACTGCCTCACCAACTGCTAACTGCGCGATTCATTCCTTCTGTCGCATTACTGTACTTTGTGTTCGACAAGCTAAATGTGTGCCTTAATTACAGTAAAGTAGTTTATATGTAGTTTTGAATGTATTCCCCGCGCGTTTGCAACGGGTTCACTGCTAATATTGGATTGCTCTATTAATTCCAACACAAAGGTGGTATAGCACGTCAATTTTTAAAACTCTCGCCCCAACGTTGGGCTACTTCTCACGCAGCGGTCCCTCAAACGCAGTATCAGAGATAGAGCCCGCTCTCTCGTCACCTCTCTCACCGTCCAATCAACGGCGCATACGAATTGTATGCGCCCTCCTCATTTACCGGTGCCGGAACCGGCCTAACACGCTCTCTGCCTGACAATTGGTGGAGGCTCTTTCCCTATCCATCTACTAGCCTGCGAACGGTTCATTCTTTCGGGTTGCGCACGAAGCTATAAAGGCGCTCGCAAAAGGGAGTGCTTTCTTCAGCGAGTCAAGCCACTCAGCCTCAGCCCTCTTCCGAGTCAATATGGTCATGAAAACTCTGTCCGCTGCTCTCCTGGCCTTCGCCGCCGTCCGTGTTGCAAGCGGTGGGTGCTACTGTTTTTCGTGCTCCTACCCTGATACTTACTGCGACGTTTTGTGCTAGGTGCGGTCACCAAGCGTGTCACTTGCGCCACTGGCCAAACGACCGCGAACGCTGCCTGCTGTGTCCTCTTCCCCATTCTGGCCGACATTCAGGAGAACCTGTTCGACGGCGGCGAGTGTGGCGAGGAGGTTGGTTTGTTTATCACCGCGACTGCGCCGACACTAAATTATCTCCAGGTCCACGAGTCGCTCCGGCTCACGTTCCACGACGCTATTGGTTTCTCTTCTACTAAAGGTATTGAATTTCATTGATTCGGTCAGTGATCCAAGCTAACATTTCACTTAGGGTTCGTTCAAACATGCAGACCAGTCATACAAATGCTGATCGGATTTATAGCGGAGGAGGAGCCGACGGTTCCATCATCACCTTCGATGAGATAGTACGCGCATAATTGTTTCCGTCCTTCATTTTACTCACACTTGACGCAGGAAACCAACTTCCCTGCCAACAACGGTATCGACGATATCGTCGACGCCCAGACGCCGTTCATCCTTGCCCATAACATCACTGCCGGTGACTTGTGCGTCTTATTCATTCTTTGTATTCTTGCTCTGAAATGGCATTCTACTCGCCAGCATCCAATTTGCGGGCGCCGTCGGTGTCAGTAATTGCCCCGGAGCTCCTCGCTTGCAGTTCCTACTTGGGCGCCCGACTGCCACGGCGGCGTCGCCGATCGGCTTGGTGCCTGAACCATTTGGTAGGCTTGTGCTGAAACGGACGGGATTCCAACCGGCTTATATCCACGTTAGATAGCATCACCGAGGTTTTGGCGAGATTCGCTGAGGTTGGGTTTTCGCCTGAAGAGGTTGGTCGTTTACATGCCTGACTTTCGATTTTATTGATGTCTTCAGGTGGTGGCATTGCTTGCCTCGTATGTTGTCCTTCACATTCCCCCGCAATTTTAACTAATCTTGGTGAAGCCACACCATCGCGACAGCGGATCACGTTGACCCTACGGTGCGGTGCACCCACCCTTTGCCTCTGCTCTTTCATCTGACCCATCCTGTCTTATTTATAGAGCCCTGGGTAAATCTATTTAGTTTGGCGTTGGAACTGCTGTTTATGGAATGTCTAGCACACCGTTCGATTCCACGCCTGGGATCTTCGACACCCAGTGAGTCCTCCTCAGACACTGCAGGCTACTCAGCTGACCACGCCCACTTCAGGCTCTTCATCGAAGTCCAGCTCCGAGGAACGCTCTTCCCTGGGTAAGCCTCAACTTGTGAGGAACGCGAGAATCTACTTACCGCTTATGTATTCAGCGTCGGCGGGAATCCCGGTCAGGTGGAATCGCCTCTCGAGGGCCTCATTCGTCTCAACACTGATGCCAGTGTATGTACCTTTAATCGATTTGTCTCCAATATCTCATTCACGTCATCGTCTCGCAGCTCGCGCGCGGTTCGTTCCCCTTCTAACCCCTTCTCATTGACCTTCTAACGCCGAACAGACTCCCGCACGGCGTGCGCTTGGCAATCCTTCGCCAGTCAGTCCCTCTTCTCCGCCTCCAATATGATTGAACGTTAAGCTGAAATTACTTCCTCCAGACAACCAAGCAAAGATGCAGACCGAGTTCAAAGCCGCGATGGCCAAGCTGGCGGTGATCGGGCAGAACCCCGCAAAGATGATCGACTGCTCGGACGTCATCCCCGTCCCGAAGCCTGTCGTCGGCAAGCCGCATCTGCCCGCTGGGCTCAGCATGGCCGACATCGAGCAGGCTGTGAGTCTCCTTCCTTTCTCCTAAACCTAAATTGATCCGAACGGAATACTGATTGTAGTGCGCGACGTCGCCGTTCCCCACTTTCACCGCGGACCCTGGTACGTCGACTTTATCCCTACGCATGAGCACAATGTCTTATCCATGGTTCTCTTTAGGCCCGCAGACCTCCGTCCCGGCTGTGTAAGCCCTTTTTCATCGCATCATGTTCAGCAAACTTACGAAGTCTTTGCAGCCCTCCCTCGTAAACGCGCCCTTTATTTGAGTGCAGTGCTAAGTATTTTTCTTGGTCTGACTTGCTTTTCTTCTCCTCGGGTTTATCCCGCACCGGTCTATGTAGTTATCGTAACAGATAAACGTGTTTGCCTGCTTAGATTCAAATTTCATTGGCTACCTTTCCCTACGTCTGACTTGGCAGTGAGAAAATCGAAGTACGGAAAAATAGAAAGTGAACGTAACGACTGCAGCGGACTCGGAGTTCCGTTGCTTCGAGAATGTTCGCGGGCGGAGGTTCACAATTTTGGTCGATGTCTGAGCAACCGGCACTGCCGCCGGGCGGACTTGCAACCGTCGGCACATCGGCATCCCTTTGTGGGGACGGAGTTGAAATTGGAACTCCGACCGATGCCCGTGCCGCCGATGCCGCTCCTCGCAACCAACACCGCCTCGAACAACCCGTGTTGCACCGCTGAAGAACGCGCTGCCAACCGGCGGTACGAGACGGAGACCGGTCGACCAGGCTACCCGTTGCTCTCCCAGCGGTATATAAAGGCCTGCCCTCGCGATACTCACACCTCAAATCCACGGCTGGCCCGTTCTTGCATACCTTCACAATTGACTCTGTGACGACCTTAACGACTTTCACGACTTTCACGACTTTGCTTGCTTCGCTCTGATTGCTCTCCCACCTACTCTCACATCGCATCGCATCGCATCGCACCTCAAGTCGCTATCCATCCACACCCTACGACAAAGCACACCCAAAGAAATCCCACGCAATGCCCTACATCTCGAGCTCTGCCATGTACCCCAGCATGGGCATGGGCATGGGCATCGCCCCCTCCTACGGCTACCCCGCGCACTCGCACTCGCACCACGGCTACCACTCGCACCGCCGAAGTTATAGCTCCTCCGGCAGCTACTACGGCATGCCCACGCAGCACTTCTACCCCGGCTCCGCGCACGGCGGGGGCTACTACGGCGGCGGCGGCGGCGGGTACTACGGCGGGTACGGCGGGTATTCGAGCGGGCATCAGCATTCGCGCGCGCCGATGATCGTGACGCACGGTGGGAGCGGGAGCGGGCATAGGCGCCGCTCGCGGTCGCGCTCGAGGCATGGGTCGGGGTTCCTGGGGTATTTGTAGGCGATGAGAGGGGAGACGAGAGCATAGCCATGGTTGGGTTGGCGTTGGCGATGCGGCTGTACTATTATAATAAATTATTGGAACAACATAATTGGACGAGATCAATACAAAGAACCCTGTACCGAGGCTCACGACGAATTGCTAGGGGACAGTGACGAATGTTGGGGACGCGCCGAGGCGTGAGAGACGGACACCGGTGGACGGTGAAGTGGCATACTCTCACCAATTCAGTCCTCTTCCATTCCATTCCATAGCTTCGACGCGTCAGCTCTTCGGGACTACGCGCGGCGAGACGAGAGACCAATTACGTTTGATAATACAACAACATTGACAACAATTTATACAAGTAGAATAACGCACACCACCTGTCAACCACAGCTGGATTCAGGCCCTCACGTCGTCTTGGCATTGAGGTTCCGAATCGCGAGTTCCAGCGACACGACCTCGAGCGCCGTGAGCCCCACGCGCCCGCCAAGATCCTGCGGGCTCCCCATCAGCACGCGTGTCAGGGTCTCCTGCAGCTGCACCCGGTCCCACGCGGCCATGGTGCGCAGCGTCGCGACGTCCGCCACGCCGCGCGCGGTGAGCAGCGGGAGATGCTGCGAGAGGTCGAGACCTAGGACGTCTTTCAGGAACGCCGAGAGCGCGGGCGGACGCTTGGGGAGTGCTTGGTTGGGAGGCGTGGGTCCGGATGGCTGGATGATATCGGCGTGAGTGGAATGTGTGCGTGGGGGTGGGAGAAGCGCACCTGCGGCTTGGGTCGGATGGGGATGGAGGAAGTGCTGGGCTGTGCAAGATTACGCGTCAAGGCACAGCCAATAAAGTTCGGCGTGACGCAGACTAACCACGGAAGAGGAATCGTCGTCCCATGGGTATTGACGAGACGACGGTCTCGCGGTCTGGGGAAATGAGTTGATTGATGGGAATGCGACGATGAAAGGTGCGCTGACCTGAGTTCCATTACCAAACACATGGTCGTATCGAGGCTTTTTGGCTGTGCGAGATAATCCAGAGTCGGACTGGGGGAGATGAAGCGCGCGCTGCAGACTCAAAGAAAAATACGTGAACGTACCTGTGTGACGTCGCCGCTGGGTGTGTTGGTATGCGGGCGTTTGAGGGCGGACAAAGGCGAATCGTCCTGAGGCCGGATTCAGGCAACAGCCAACGCGGAGGTGGACCATTCTTACCTCTGACACTCTGTCCTCCTCATCGCTCGAGTAATTTTCCACGGGAGCCTTCTTCTTCTGGGTTACCGGCGTCTGACGGATGACAGTAAGATCGGGTAACTCTCCGTCATCTATTTATACCTTCAGCGGCGGATATTTCTCCTTGAACTCGGCCTCAACATAGTCGTAATCTTCGCTTGTACGATCCGGGGGAGAGTATGTGTTGAGGAGCGCCTTCCTAACTGCTTTCCGGGTGCCGAAAATGTGACATATCTGCGCAGCCGTCCAGCCGTGGGGATGAACGATACGGCAGATGGCGCGTCCTTGGCGGTTGAGTACCCGGGTATACCGCCTGCAGGGAGACTCATTTCAGTTCGCTGGGATACACGAGGCCCGCCAATGTTAAATTTTACCCGGTGGGCACAGTCAAAGTTTTCGAGACAGGCCTGTTATTCTCAAAGTTCGAGCATCGTGGATTATCGCGTGGGCCCGTGTCGCTTTCGTACGCGGAGTCGTCGACATCGTTTGAAGTCATGATTGTGAGATGGAGGACTCGGAAGAAAAAACACGGGGCTGTTTGCTGCTGTTGACTGGGCTCTTCTGCTCGGCCCGGGGCTCCGAGACAAATTCAAGACGACGACTCATTTGAAGTTCGACGTTCAAGCTGGAAGGAAATTCACGCGAGGAATTCTATGTGACCACCACATTCGTTGCTTAAACGTTGCATATGTACAAAGCCAAATTTTGTTGTCAAGAGTTGTCCGTGTGTTGATTGCAATTACAGTACAGTATACTGTACATAATTTAATGTAGTAGCGTGTAGTGTCCCATTCGAATTTGTCGGATCCTGAAACCGAAATCGTGGTTTAGCCCTTGCACACGCGTTTCAACAGCAGCATGGGATAGGGATGATATAGCAACATCCGCCGTCTGCAAAGCGTCAATGAGAATCGAACGAGCCAATTTTCCGGTTGGATACCCACCTGGACATGGAATGCATCCTCCTCTCTGCCTCTCTGCCTCGCCCTGTGTTACGGTCGTTCCTCGCCCGGTGGCCGACATTGCAGGCGCCGGAGCTGGTTGTTGTGTTACTGGGGCCCTGCGCGTCTGCGGTGCGTGTGCAGCGGGCGGGTATGCAGGGATTTCTGGGGAGGTAGTGGGGCTCATGGTGGTACTGCGGAAAGCCGCACGCCTTGGGGCCGGCCTTTTATACCTCGCCCCACCAGTTCCAAAATACATGCGACGAAGGCATGACGTAGTAACCCTAACCCCAGCGCCATCCGATTGCCTGTTAAGATCCGCGATCGTGTTATGTAATGGCATATTCGCTTGCCTCTCGCCACCATGCCCCCCGCCGAATACTTCGTCAGACTCCAGCACGGTGCGTCGCCTCTCTGCCATTTGAGTGCGCGGGCTAATCGGTGTGTCTACAAGGTATCACCGGCGGTTTCGCGCCCCCGACGCCCAATGCGGTATACACTCTGACACAGCCGCTCAATGCGACTGCGCTCGCGATAACCGCCGCCGTGCGCCCGTCCGGGACGCCATCGCTCCAGGACGCGGCCCCCAAGTCGCTCGACCACGACGATGGCACGAACGCGCTCGTCGATGAGCTGCATGGGATCCTGAAGAGCATCCCGATGGAGGAGCCGAAGGGGAGTGAGGACATCTATGGGATGGACACGAGCATCGCGTGGGGGAGCGACGACCTCGAGTGGTACAATGGTGGACCGCAGGGGTGCGGGGGCGGGAATAGCATCGTCAAGGCCTCGGAGGAGGACAAGACAAAGTTCAAGCGCGCGGTGGAGATTGTCGATGAGTTGGTGAACAAGGCGAAATAGATGAGTCGGGTTTTTTGTCATGTATTTGTTGGGTTGTAATGATTGTCGAGAATATTTGACAACTCGCTGGACCATTAGCACGAATTTTGAAAGAAAGAAGCGGGAGGATTGCAGTTCGGCTCATTTGACAACGATTCAGATGAGTAATTATCGTTGAGATGTTCTCAACGGCCTCTCGGCGAGAAAACGCGTCCCAAAGAAAATTCTTTCGAATAAATCTGGCGTCATGATCAAATTTCTCAATATAAACGGCCGAGGACGCGCTATACCCTGCTATACCCACGATCAGCTCTCTCCAGTTCGGGAATGGCTCGGTAGTGGACGGTCCACGCCTGCAACGACTGCGCGACTGAGAAATGCATTGCAGCAGGAGACCCCCGTTCGACTCGGGCCCGAGCCATGCCCTAGCAGTTATTCTTTTTGAGTTATACATTGTGGCTCACTTTTGGTTGGCAGGGAGGGTCGCAACTTCTAAGCTTATGCGAATAGAATTCAGGGTGATACATGACGCCAATGCGCTGTGCTGCAGGTCAACTGGTTTGCTAAGTGACTTTGTCGTAAAAAATTAAGCAACCACCAAGTCAAAAACCGGCTCGGTGGTAGGCGGTCCACGGTTGAAATAAACTGTCGATCTTTACGAGTCAGCGTTATAACAGCCATTCAGGACCCATGTTGTTTATCGCTCGTTCACTCCTTTTTAACAGGTGATTCAATCTAAAAAGATACCTGAATAATTTGGGATCAGTGTCGCAATAAGTACAGTTCAATTCGTTAAATTTTGGTTTACAACGTTCCTCGTCTAGCCGGCCCTGGCTAGTAACATGCTGAGCGCAGCGCTTCTTTCTGTTCCGGGACTTATCAAGTACGTTCGCATATCATGAGGACAAGCGAGTCGTTGTCGCCCGTCTCGTCTGCTGCAAATGCGGGAACCTTGGCAAATTCAATGACTGGCGCATGTAGCACTCGAGCACCCGTTTCGAAGGAGCTTGGCCTGGTTGTCCTAGTAGGGCATTACCGGTGTATAGGGCTGCCGCCCGTTGCCGTTGACACGGTTCAACGGCACCCGTCGAATGAGTGCTGTGCCCGTTCCGTCGCGCATTTTTCATCCTCAACAACGGCACGGTCACGGCACGGGTATGACCCGTTTCTTACCTTCGAAAAACGGCCGTCAACGGGTCGACGGGTGCTAAAAACTGTAAATTTCCTCATCAATATTGCAACGTGAACCGGGTTTGAACGAACTGAAACCATCTGCAACGTATTTTCAGCTTTTACGATAGCTCTGCGGCTGAATTTAGGCCCATGAAACATACAGAAATCGAGTTCCGGGTGAAGCCGGACCATCATTCCCCGTTCGGAACTCACCTCTAAAATACTATTTTGCTCATTCTCGGTATCTGCGAGTTGAACGTTGTATCTAATCTACTCAGATGCCGTTTAGTGATCTGAATACTTCAATTTTTGGTGTTCAGATTTTTTGATTTCAATGCACCCCTCGAAAAACTTACAGGAATAGTGATTTTGACTCGGTGGGCCGTATCCAAACCTATACTTCAGATTCCTGGGCCACAAAACTCAGGCAATATGCTGAGTCTGAGCATTTGGAGATTATAGTAACCCGTCACGGCCGTGCCGTTGGCCGTCCCGTCCCGTCGGAGATTTTCAACAACACTCGACGGGCCGTGTGAACCACGGCCGTGCCCATCCATTGAATCAACGGCCGTTGCCGTCGCGGGAACGGGTGGCAGCCTTACCGGTGTAGTCTTTATCCTGGGATGTGCGCTGATTCTTTGCGACACTTCAGGCACGAACCCTCATCCCGAGACGTCCATGTTTCTGGTCCAGTGAGGATGCGTTTCACAAGAATCATGAGGTCGTCCGTGGAGAGGTTTTCTTCTATTTCTGCGAGCTAGGTCTCAGATTGAGTTTGCATGGATCGCTTCGTTGTTGCACACACCAGGATCGCCGCGGGGGTGAGAATAACTGCGTTTGAATGTGTATCCATTGGACGGCCGAGTATCCAAACAGTTGTGCCCAGTTATTTGACATTTGACGAGGACAGTGTTTCACAACAAATTAGACGACACATAGTAATTTTGGGAGCAATTCCACAGCCACATGCACATTCGAACAACGTACATCGATTATAGTGTAAGTACAGACCAATCCACATCAGCACCCTCAGAAGTCGGGCACGCGAACCTTCTTCGTGCCATAGTTCTCGGTCTCCGGATCCTGCTTCAAGCTCGAATCGTCGTACGCGCTTGTGTGCTGAAATCGGGTGAGCATGTATGTTGGACGAAAATCAATATAGGGAGCGGTGCCCTTACCTCCATCGCGTCGGGAATTTGCGGATCGTCCACGGTGACCATGGCCGTGCGGTGCACATCTGGATGCCGATGCAGGTGAGTGGGAGTCTGCTTTTAGAAGTAAGGGCGGGACTGACGGATGCCGTCCATGCGCAGGCCGCTGTTGCCCTCCGAGTTCGAGCGCCCGTTGGATCCGCTGAGCGCGTCGTGCTGCCGGAGGTTGAGGTTGTAGAGAAGCGAAATGACGTAGAGCGGGCCGACGAGGTAGAAGCACGCCGTCGGAACTGTATTTCATTTCGAGGTGAGCGGGTGAGTGGATGAGAAGAGAAGGCAGGGTGGAAATATACCGTTGCTCGTGGGCTTGGCGATGTACGAGATGAGGGTGATGATCGAGGCGATGCTAGTGGCGGAGCCGGTTTGAATGGCGGTGATCGTGAGACGTTGGATGAGGCTGCGGAGGTGGAGAGTGTTAAATGTATGAAGGGAATGTATTGTGTGGCGGGAACGCACCTCTTGGTCCCTTTGAAAGTGGTCTTCATGGTCCGCAATTTCCATATGAGGGCAGCAGCGGTGAGAATATCTGAACCCGCGTAAGTAGAGCCACAAGATGCAGCGTATAGCCAGCACACACCCGCAGCCGCCGTTGAAATGATCCATATGAGAGCGGACAGCTCCAGCTTGTCTCTCTGCAGCGCATATAGATTAGTATGGATTCAACCAGAGCAGGGTGCACCTCACCGCAGAATAATCGCTGAAGGTCACCAGTGCGATCGCGACCATGATGGAGCCCACGAACTAAGGTGAAAGATCAATCGCATGCCATATCTGATTTCGAGGAGACTCACGCCCATGACGACGAACAGGAACAGAATAGCCGAGATCCACAGGTTTTTTGAACTGTGAAAGTTGAAGAGGCGTCACATCGGTTGTTGTGGGACTCACAGATTGTAGAAGCGATGTATGAGGTAGGAATTGACGAGGACGCCGATGAAGGTGTTGGTGGTCACGAACAGCGGAGAGGGCCAGTACTGAGCTTGGTGAACGGAGGGTTTGAAAATAAACGCGAGGACGTACCTGCTTCTGGGTTCGCACTACATCGCCTGTATTCCGTAAGTGAAGAGTCCGTGGACAAGGAGAGTTTTGCCTGCATACCCCAATACGTGACCGTCGGCTGTAGAAAGCAAGGATTTGAGTAAGGATAGACGCAAGTAGGATGAACAGGCGTACCAGGAAGACGTTGGCGCAGTCCGCAATAAGTGCGAGAGTGCACAAGCAGACACAGATCAGGACAAGACCTTTGCGGGCCAGGCCGTCCTTGGGGTACATCCGGAAATACGCAAATGACTGGTTGAGGACCAGGCCGTATAAGATGCTCGCTATCCAAGAGCCGATCAAAATCGAACTGAATAACAACCGTTAAAAAATGAATGTGTGGAAGAGGGCAGAAGGACTTGCCCGAATTGGTCGTCGTATGCTCCCATTGTAGAGGTGGAATAGAATGCGATTGATGAAAGTTGCACGACTGTTATATATCGAGGGGAGTGGAGTCTTTTCGAAATGATCCATGTGGGGTGGGGTTAGGAGCTTCAGTCCTCCTGTCAAGAACGAAGTGTGATCGGGTTCTAGGACAAATTCTGAGGTTTTCATTTATCATGATCAGCAGGACTCTGTTTGAATGAGAATCCCCAGATATTAAGAACGGGTCTCGCTTTCGCTGTAGCCTGTAACCGCGAAGGAAACACGCGAATATGGGCAGCTCACCTTCAATTTCGTAGAGCAAGGATCCATACGCCTCCTCTTCGTACCCCTAGAGCGGGGCCAGAAAGGCCCGCCGGGACGCCAAGACCCCGATCCAGAATGAATCTGGATAATTACTGTGGAGTCTTCGGAGGATGTTCCGATGCGGATCGCACCGTCACCGACCGATACTTTTCAATACCGCGTGCTCGTCTATGCACCCGCATTAACTTTGAGCCTTTCTTGGCAGGGATCAGGCGCATCGGCGGAATCTCAGTATCCGCATTCGGAACACGACCATCAAACCACTCTCGACGTCGTCCGCCGCGATGCGCGCAAAATGTTGGCCAGAAATGACGAAAAAAATATTATTTGGGGCGCGGGAAGCTAGGTTACAGGATGAATGTGAATGCAGTCGAACCCTGCAACGGGACGGCGTTAAATGCGATGTTACGAAATTTGCCCCCGCAGCTGTATACCGTTCGTGCCCCGCGTCCAGCGCTCAGTGCCGCACAGCCTGGGGACACCCATCTCCGGACCATGACCACCAAAGCGCCGCATGCACCATCCATCAGGCTGTGGCAGCTGCAGCTACAGCTGTGTGTGCGCAGAGAGGGTGGGATGGCGCGGGGCGGGCAGTGGATGGACGATGAGCGGGAGGCGTGGAAGACATATGGAAACAGTACCCCGGTATTCTACATCGTTCGCGCATCCTATGAACTGCGGTGCCGGGAGACGCGCAGAAGCGGTACTAGCGGCGGCGGGCGGCGAGCGGCGGGTGGCGGGCGGTTGGTGGCTGTTGACAGCAGGGGCGTCGTGTTAGGGTGTGGAGAGGAGCCGTGCGACAGGAGAGAGGAATGGCGGAAGCCGGAGCGAGGGAGCCTCAGGGAGGAGGGGCCTGGAGGGCGAACGAGGCGGCCCAGGGGTCGAGGGTGCGGACGGAGCGGAACAGGGCGGGTGGTGGCTGCGGCGGCGATTACGTGCGTCGTGGGGGGCGCAGGTGGCATCGCGGAACTGCCGAAGCCAAGCCGAAGCGGGGGAGGCGGGGGTGGGGGCGAAAGGAGAAGCGAGAAGGCATCGCAGGTGATGTCTAACACCTGCCAATATGAACCCAATTGGGAAGCGAGGCGCATTTGATGGTGGAGGGCGGATTGATGGAAGGAGCGCGCATTGATGGAAAAAGCACAAATTGATGGAGGAGCTGAACGGCCGCCGCGAGAGAGATGTGCTAAGCCAAAGCTGCAGTAACACAACAGAGCGGATAGCTGATTAGAGTGATGCATTGCAGCGGATCGCTAACCAGTGGGCTGTGATGGATCACATCCTTGCATACGCCTGGCACTGGTTGTACGGACTTGGCTCGCTTTTTCGAGGTTTGCGGTTTATCCGTTTGGTTCCTTCACAAACTAATCCATTTTGAACAGAAAAGCCAGCGCAAAACATCGACAGCGCTGGACTGGATGGTCGCCCCCACCTGCCTACGGTTTGAGCACCTCTTCCTGATTTCTCTCTAGAACACGTTCGAGGATGTCTGGTCGGCGGATATCGCACCGGACTTGTGTTGATTTTCCTCCTAGATCCTGTAGCATTGTAGCTTGAATCTTGGATTCCGGCGGAATGCGTGGATCGGCCCGTCGAATGCAAATGTGAAGACCGCAAAGGACCTAATTAATTCCTGTGCATGGATCAACGGGGAAATTGAATATGGGCGAACGATAAGTTGTAGCAAATCTCAACCGCCCCGGTCCGTCACAGACAGAAAATGACCAGGTCCAATTAAATTTTTTCTACGTATATGAATGACTAGGAAAAGCCTCCCAGTGCTGCAGCAGCCAACAGCCGAGATCATCAGAGAAAAGAGAGGGAGAAACAACTCGAATTACGAGTATATCATGGAAAGAGCTTCGTAATCTCTGCGGTTAATTATTCCGAGCCACCCGTCGCCAAAGCTGGCAGTTCTAAGGAAAATTAATTTCGACATCTAATAGATGATCAGCAGTCTACCGACACCCTGCGTTGAGCTACTGGACATACCATGGAACTCGGCGGGCCAAAAGTCGCCTTGGGTCTCACTGCAAATATGCAGTCGAAGACCGCCGTCAACGAGGCGCCGCAGTCGGTACATAGTGGATCCGTCTGGGGGGGATATCTTGTGATCTGGATTGCCTCCCACATCAAGCACAAGGGAACATAAGCGCAGCTGGGCGCGCGTAGGGTGTGGATCACGTCTAGCACGTAACATGCGAACCAGGGGGGCGTAGTCGTATTCGTACCCATCCTCTGACACGAAGAGCTCCGTGAGCTGAGGGAGGATGACAGCGGACTGCAAGTGCTCATGGAAATTGTGGTTTCGACCACCAAGCTTTACCTCGAGTTTCACGAGGGAAGGGACAGCGCGGAGGCAGTCCAGGTATGTCTCCTCATGCCAGAGGGGAACGAAGAGGGTTAGGAATTGTAACATGCAGGCGGAACGGGTGATGAAGGATAGAAATGCCGAAATCCTGAGGTCCGAGGAATCTAATGGGTATCGAAGACGGCGGAGATGGGGCAGCGTGAGCGCGGGGAGGGGAAAACCCGTTCGGACGACCAAAGATTCCAGAGGAGGGCTCTTCTCGTGGGCCGGGGGAGGAGAGTAAACAACCTCGCGATTGTGATAGGCGGACAAGTGGAGGAGAGCGGGAAAACGCTCGAATATCGCGGTCCATTCCGCCGTCGAGAGATTTCCGTTCAGGTCGAGCGAGGTCAAAGTCGTAGTGGCGGGACGCAGGTCGACCAAACGTAGACCACCCAGCTCGAGCAATCGAGGGGCATCTTGATAGGCCGTTAGGCACTCGACCTGGGGAAGCCACCCCCACGGCTCGGTAGATGCCAAGGAAAAAGTATGCAGTTGGGGGAAAGGACCGGGTATGCCGCCCAACGTTGGCACGTCTTTGGGCGGAATAATCACTTCTAGGCGACCCCACTGCTGTGAGAATTCGGCAATGGTGACGAGGATGTTTGGAGGCAGTGCATCGCAGTCTTCGCGGTGGCATCGCAATGTAATTGATAAAGGATATCCATTGGTTCGATGGAACCACGTTTTGAGGAGCCTGCACGCGCCGAAATACGATGAAAATCCCTCATCGTCCGAGGAGATATCTCCGATCCCGTCATCCGCAATGCATGAAAAGCTGTCCTGGAGCTCGAGGTCAACGGACCGCCACAGCTGGGGAATCGAGAGTGCAATGACCCTCCAATGGCGACAAACCTGTGCCAGCGACAAAGGTGCTGCACACTCGGAGGGGCGGACACGCCCGTTTGCAGGAAGACACAGGATAAATATCTGGGTGATGAGTTCCACCGGGATCGTGGTAACGGGGTACACGAACGATTCCACGGTTTTTTCCAGTTCGCAGCGCTCCGCGTCAAAAGTGTCGAGCCGAGCTTGAAGAGTGTCGATATGGGCCTGAAGAGCTAGGATCTTCTCTTTTGTCTCGTCGAGCCGCGCACGCTGCAGATCACGCCATTGTGAAGTTCCGTACGGAGCAGTTGCCGCCATATGGAGTCCATCTTCCTGGGACCCGCACTTTGTGCATATGGTGGACATCGTATGACGAGTTTTGTTGTCAAGGGTCTAGAAATAACAAAGAAATGCTTAGATGAGACGGTAGACCTGGCACTGGCAAGCATTCACAGTCTTTCCGAGTTAGCGTGGGCTGACGTGGGCCTGACACGATGCTTAACTCGGCTCGGAGTTGTGTGTGGCGGCTGCGGCGGATTGTGGGTCAGCAAAGTGGGAAGAAGGAGCCATGGAACGTACTACGATGCAAGACGGTCAAGGTGAGAGAAAAGATGCGTTGATGCAAAGATTTGATAAGGCAAGTACGGCACTCTCCGCTCGGCACGTGCACCGTAGCCCAATCGGGAAGCCGCCTCGGAAAACTCCGGCGTCTTGAATTCACTCTGCCTGAAAACCCTATTTTTCTTTGCAGGATTTAAATAAATCTTCAAGTCTGCGGCTGATAGCACGACTCGGAGACGAATTTTTATTTGTTACTATGGATGGTGGACTGAAATCGACGGCTGTGTGACCGGGCGGCCCCGCATAAAATTTCAAGTTCAACGTGGTCCGTATCATTATAATACAAACAGCCCTCCACCATCCGTGATTGATATGTACGTATTAGGTAAGAGTATGACGATCCTGTTTCCCAACGTTCTTCTGCTGATGTTCAGTCCAACTAGAAGCCCTCTTCCTTCGATTCACGATAACCCAAAAAGAAAGCCTCAATTAAAAATATAATATTTAATCGCAAATGACTTTAGCCACAGTCCCTCCCCCGCAAATATTTTTCTCCGCATGGGCATGGACATACTAGTGGCGGGTGACAACTTATTTTTCGTTATCCAAAACCCTCGCCGGCGGATGATCCAACACACTCCCCCTCCCCTCAACCTTTTTTACCCACTCCCCAGCACCTATCCCGGATAAACCTCCCTATCCTCCTCAACCGACTCATCTTCATCTTCCTCATTCACGTAATCCTCCGGAATATCCACAAGCACCGCCCTTAATACCCGGGAGGTCTTTGCAGAGCGACCCAACAGTGGGAATGGGTGTTCGTGTTCGGTCGGCTGCGTAGGTGACGTACGCGAGGTTCACGCTGTGCGCCGTTGCGGGAAGATAGAGAAACCCCTACGCGCGGAAGGGTGTGGGGTCATGCAGGTCAGGGGGTGCGTAGACCGTGAGGTCTCTCAGCGCTGCAGGATGCTGCAAGTTCTTCGAGGACGGCAGCGAGACGTCGTAAGCGCCGTCCCATATGAGGTAGATACTTTCGAGGTGGAGGGAGCCGCATTCGAGGGGGAAGTGCACCCAGAGGTTCCAGCCCATGGCGAGATGTTTGACGTGTTTTGAGGCTTCGAGGAGACGCTGAATGTGCGACAGCTCCGCATCTGAGAGGGGATCGCGCAGATTGAGCGCCACCACGCGGGTGAAGTGGGCGTTGGGTAGTAGCAGGTCGTTGATTCGCTGTGTCCAGCCGTTATCATTTTCGTGCCGCCGTCCGAGGTGGAAAGCAATCGGTTTCGTCCTGCACACACGGACTGTCGTTAGTGGGAATCTAGAGCGGAAGAAATAGATCCAGATAATACTATTCTGACCCACCAAGCATGAAATCGCGCAGCCATGAGGGATATCGTGCCGCACAGATCTCGAGAATCATGCAAGCGCACAGAGGTTATAGTGCGTTCGATGGTATCTGGGAACCCGGGTTGAGGAGTAACTTCGTTGGCTGCCATGTCGTATGCAGGATTCTGAGGTATGCTCGTATGCAACTTGGCAAGAACTTGGTCGGCTGAATGTTTGAGTACAGCGCTGAGGACTAGGAGGTTGAATGAAGCGCTGAGGACTAAATCGAAATCGAATACTGCGTGCCGAGTGGGCGGATGGCAGGAGGAGAGAAGGAAAAACTGGCATCCGTGTTTCAGCCAGCCGAGAACCCTGACAATCGGGCGGACGTGTAACTCCTCCGAGTCTTCGTCCCCGGCATGAGTTATTCCGAAACATGCACAACGATTCAATTCTGCTCTATTGCGAGTTCCGTGCGCGCGAACGTCAGATTGGGTGAGTTATATGTACATAAATGAATAAATTCGGGCTTTGACATTGGTCAAGATTTAAAAGCGAAGCGAAGGGGTTCTATCATTTGTGGGGGATCGCATTCATTCTTCACGTTGTGTATTCCTAACCCTCATATCCGTCTGCCACAATGTCAATATTGATTAAGATAGGTATAGAAATGAACTCACTCTCCAAAATGCGCGCTTTCACGCGGACAGGGAGGGATCGGAGTCGAGGATTCGTTTCTTCATACGGCGTTGAGGAGGAGAGTCGGAGGAGTCGGAATCGAGAGGTCGACGTTTTACGATACGGCGTTGATGAGGTGCGGGTGGGCCTTGTTGCGGCTCGAGAGGTTGCGCGCCAGTCCCGTCAGTGCGGCGGCGCTTGGGAGGTGGGGCGGCAGAGGACGACGACGCGGCTGGGGCTGGATGAAACAAACGGTGAATATTTGAAAGCGGCGTCTCGAGAGGTTGCGTACCAGTGCCGTCAGTGCGGCCGCGTTTCGGAGGTGGGGCGCCAGAGGACGAGGACACGGCTGGGGCTACTGACGATCGATGAAACAGCGACGTAAAATTGAAAGCCACCGACTTACCAGCAGCCGGAGCTCCATCCTCATCTGCGGGGTGACCATGGTACGTTATCTGGCCTCGTAGCGCGGACGAACGACCTTGTAACGCGGACAAAGTCCGCTTCCAATGCGTAACGGCCTAACGGCGATCCGTGGCTAGCTTCAGTTGGTCACTCTTGAGTTTGTCCTGCGCGGCCTGCTTCTCGGTATTGAACGTCGCTCGGTCGCGCTGCAGCTCCTTGAGCCCCCCCATCACGTTTGCCTCGCGCTCGCGTGCCTATTTTTTCGCCTCCTCCAAATTGGACAGCAGCACCACCTTCTCTCCACGCAACTCATTCACCTCCACCGTCAACCGTTCAGCTTCAGCTGCATCTCGCGTCTGATCCCGGAGACGGTCGTCGCGCAGCTCGGCTAATTCCGCCTGGAGCACTTTGCAGCGTTTCTCGCACTCCGCGAGCGCGAGGAGGGCCGACGATGGTGCAGCGGTTGCAGCCGCGACCTGGCGTTGAGCCTCGGCTAGCGCATGCGCCGCGGCCACGAGAGGGTCTGGGAGCTTGTCTGGGGTGGATTCCCTCTTCATGTCGTGTGGTGGCAAGTTGGTGGCAAGGTGATAGAAAGACAAAAGCAAAGATGATGGGATCTACGAGCACCGCCACACGGCGCTTCCCGGTTCTTCAATGCAAGATAGCTTCTACAGTGTTCCCCCGGTCCTTGCGACATCAGATTGTATTTTGCCTGTATCTCCATATTTAATGCTGATATTATCCCAAACTCTTGACACACCAGATTCCTCTACTTATTGGCTACAATTCTATCTAGGTTCGGAAGGAATTGACCCAGAATTGGTCTCGCAAAGGTGAAATTGATCGTGACGCAACGACCGGGGGGCTAAAAACAGCAATAAACACACTTTTTCGCCACCTCTGTGGGCTTGCTCCGCTCATTTATACGTGGCTCAACTATGCAGGAGGACCTATTTACATTAATAAAGTTTTTTAAGCCATGATTTGAGGCCGAGCAGAGATGGTAACATTTCATTCAGAGTGTCGCAAGGAGCAGGGTTATCGCAAGGACCGGGGAACACTGTACTTCGGCTTGTTGAATATATGAACACACGGCCGTCGTCTTTCTTTCACTCCCCACTTTCTGTTCATCTCCACTTTACCTCCCTCGACACGACCCATCGACGCCGCCATGGTCAACATCGACCTGCTCTCGCGTGTTGAACCTTAGCGACCGCCATCCACATGCCCTCGCTCACATCTATGATACGACTCTGCCACCGCCACCGCCACCTCGATCGCCGACCTTTATTCTATTCGGTATCGCCCTCCGCCTTCACCGCCCGTCGACACGCTGGAGGCCGTTACTATGCTACTACCGATAGCATCCACTCTACCTGCCGAATCTGCGTCGTGCGAGCTTGACTGAGTTGTATTCATTCATCTCATCCATCTCTCCCCATTTATTCATCCATCTATCCGGATCGGACTTGCATCCGCGAGGGCGTCTCGAATTTAAAAACACGTCTCGAAATCAAATTCAACACACCTCTCGAAATCAAAGCAGGACTGGGAGATCGCCAAATCAAGTAGCGCGCCAGAATGGGATTGCCGATTTCAAGTTGACGCTGATCACCGTTGTGCAGATTCGGAGGGCGGTACGGCGCGTTGGAGGGAAGGCGCGGTGGAGGGCGGGGGAGGTGCGTGCGGTGCGTTGGCGAACCGGTGCGGCGGGTTGGAGGGCGGGCACGGCGGGCACGGCGAGTACAGAGCCTGGATTTCAAGTTTGGGCTCATCCGAGTCGTAGCGGCACGTAGATAGGGACGGATAGCGCACTCGCGCGGTGCGTAGGCGTGCGCGGCGCCGAGATTGGGATTGAGTGAATCTGGGTAGTGTATACCGCCGTAGTATGGCGCGTTGGGCGTATTGGCGCGCAGAGTAGCCGCGCACGCCAGGCGAGGCGCGGATTCGCGGCTGCGCATCGTGTGCGGCTTCGACTTGCACCGGCGTGCGGGCGAGAGCGGACGCAGGCGGTACGGGACTAGTGACGGTAGTGAGTGATCGCAAGTCATCAATGAGGGGCTGTAACGCACCACGGTCATTGCAACCGGCACCTTTATTTCTCGTTCCGCGCCTCCTATCGAGTGATACCTAGATAGGACGTGAGCGTGGGCATGCCACGGAGAGAGTAGGGCGCGATGAAACCGGCGTCAGCGAAGCGGGACTGAGAAAGTCACGGTACGACGCGCGTTGACGATGCGCTGGGCAAGTTGCGGGGAGACGGTCGTGGCGTGGAGGCGATAAGTCTGGCGTACAGCAGGTATATGTTGCAGATGAAGAAAATCACGTCGGCGTCCAGACGCCAGGTCTGAGAACAGAGTCATCAAGTCCTGCTTGATTTCTGGTCAAGCGTTGGTCAAGCGAGACTGGTCCTTACGTACACAACTTGGGTGATAGGGCCGCGGCTGTGCCCGGCAAAAACTCGAATTTATTTATTTTATTTTTCACTTATGCAGTGCACGTACTTGACTGGACGCGCGCGACGAACCAAAACATCAACAAGCTTACAGTTTGTAACATTGACCTCCACTGGCGAGAAAGAGAAACGAACAAACGAAGGGGAAAACCGATATGCCTGCGGCATTGTGCAAGCGACTCGGAGGCGCGCTCCGTTTACCCAACTATGTACTGCTCATCAACTTACATAAAGGTTGTTGCTTGAAGGAAGGAAGAAGAAAAATAAAAAGACGGGCCGCTCGCCGCCGAACTTTGGTTGCTCGCGGCCCAAGTCAATCAAAATATGGGATAGCTGGAGACAAATTGTATGAGAAAAATCAATGTTTGGCGATATGGCTCGGCAAATCTGGAGGCATTGAACGACCAAGGTCGCGAAGTCCTGGGAGAATGCTTGTAAATCAGGGTTACAGAATACCTACAAGAACACCTCCCGGCAGTAAACTGATGAGAATTTCAAGGCGGAGTCCTGAATTGATAACAAAGAGAATTAGTGTCAAGTACAAAGCAAGTGGGTTTGTTTCGGACCATAGCGAGTCGCGTTATTGGGCCACAGATACTGGCTATAAGGTTGACTGTGAAAGATGCTAAGCCAGTGCATCTTGAGGTATACGTGGTGGTCCGCCGCAAATGTACATCGGCAGCGTGTCGATGCCTGGAATAAAAACAAAAAGAGACAAGAGCAAAGTCAATATTGGAGGAGATCTTACTTCAAAAAGTGGCTTAGTTTCTTGTCTCAGCGGAGAGTGATTTGTGTTTCAAGTTTGAATGCAAGATGCAGCGCGGCGAAGAGTGAGGGAGAAGCACAGAGACTTCAAGGGGGGGAAATAAAGGACGGGCCGCTCGTGAGTCGTCGCCGACCTTCGGTCGCTCCTCGCGGCCCGTGCGAACTGGCTACAGTAAGTAGACTCAAAATTAGACGAAGGCACTCATTTTCACAATGAAAGTGCGACCCACCGTGATATTGGTTGAACTAGTACATAGCCTGGAACTAGTTGGCACAATAAGTATACCGAGTGGACGGATAGAAGAATAGCGCTCGACGAGATATAAGCCTATGAGCTGCCGCCGTGCGTCGATGCACGTGGATTACATGTTGTCAGCACAGCGGAGCGCGTCGCCGTCGTGTGAAATCTGAGTCGCTATCAACTCAACCTCGGAGCTATCCGGCCTTTGTTCGAGCCGATAGGAAAATAAGGCCAACTGGAAACTAAACACCGGCATTCGAAGCGGCGACTACAGCTTGCACAACTTCTACGCTGCAGCCACTAATTTCAATTCAACACAGCCACTATTTCCCGTAATGTCGTTTTTGCCGACAATTGAGGTATTTTGGCTGGTGTGAGATTTGAAAAGAACGAGTATTATGTAAACATAAATACTCGTAAACACGCGACAACACCAGTTCCGTCGTCTCTTCACTACTTTCCACATTCGATGCCTCCGCCCAGCTCAAGCGGCGAACATATTCAGAATCTTCTACATAGGAGATCAACCGTGGTCACGGAGTGTCCAGCGAATCATACTGAGCCTGCCGATGCCGGGAACGCAGCTCTTGCGGTACCGGGATCCAAGCGGCGACAGAAAGAAGGCCCAAGGCGGAGCGCAGGTGTGTCTTGATCCTTTTTCTGGCTGAAATTACTCGTAGCTCACAGAGACGAAGACAACAGACCTGGTACGGATGAGGAGACTCCGGTCTCGAGGTTTTACAAGGAGCAGGCCAGGATTGTGGACGATAAGTTCTGCTCCATCGAAGAGCTGGTGCGTACGTTCCGGAGTTCAATGTGACGAAGCGCTGACGTGGGAAACTATCAGGGTCGTATGTATCTGCTGTTCATCGCACTCCTCACTATAAACCGTTTCCAAACCGAAGCGGTCACCTTTCTCCCCAACTTGAACGGCAACCAGCACATTCCTTCCACCACTACGTTTGTGTCCAGGCCCATTACTCTCGAAGGGCTCTTTCGTTTGAGCTTGGGGTTCAACGTGATGGTCATCATACTTGGTGAATTTCTTGCCAAGAGATGGCTCACTCGATTCTTTTCTCCAGATTCATCATATTTAAACGAGTGTCTTCCTGTGATATTGTTGCTCTTTGCGTTTTATTTCTCCTTTGCCAATCTCGTTGGCCTGCTAGTCCAGGACGCACGTGTAGGGATCGTCACTGGATTTTTGACGACATTGGTCGCGGTGCTGTATATCAGGAAAATGGTCCGAACTTTCCTCGATGTGCGGAGAATGCTCGTTTCAGGTTATATCAAGAGTCTGTTGGAGGTCTGGGAATACAAGCGTGCTAGGCTTCTCATATCACAGGTCGCAATATTTCTGTCTATCGAGATGGTCGTCGCTGATCTTCTGTGGCAGGCCTCAGCTTCCATTGAATTCAGCCAAACACTCGAAGACCTCGAAATGCAAATCAGTATGCTCCTAGTGCATATTCTTGACTTGGAAGATGCAAGGCATGCGGTCCACCAGCTAGAGGGACGCAATGCCCAATTATTTCTTGACGCTGTTCAGGATGTTTGTTTCTTGATATTCATTGTGTATCTGTCCGTCTAACACCAGATGTCTAGGTGTTGGATCAAGGATCCCTCCCCAATTCCGAGTATCGATCGAGAGCACGACTATTGATGCAAAAGCTTGCTGAAACGAACGGGAAACTTCCGTCCTCGGTGTTCATCAGCGGAGTCAAAGACCATGACGAGTATCCGACTTTTAGCGGCGGGTTCGGCGACGTTTATAGAGCTTCCTACGCTGGCAAGACGGTTGCACTTAAGCGCATTAGAACTTTCACAGCGGATTTTGCTTCGCATCGTACTCGGCGCCGCTTGGTGAATTTCAGACCATCAAGTTGCCATGAATGATGCTGACGTGTTGAATTGCCAGGAATTTTGCCGGGAAGCGTTGGTTTGGCAAGGATTGCAACATCGTTTCATTCTACCTCTGATAGGCATCGACTGTAAAACGTTCCCATCATCGCTGTGCATGGTGTCGCCCTGGATGAAGCACGGAACCATTCTGAAGTACTTACGAGCTCGCGGTCGGGGAGATATGAATCGATTGGTGAGCAAACTGCACGGCTCCTGTTACAACACCTTCATTCACACTTTGAGGTAGCTCCTTGAAATCGCGCAAGGCCTGGAGTATCTCCATTCGAGAAACGTTGTCCACGGTGACCTACGGGGAACAAACATCCTGATCTCAGATGAAGGCAGCGTATGTCTGTCTGATTTTGGCCTCGCCAAGACGATTTCCGAAGGCGACTCAGCTACAGTCCAGCCCACATCCAGCTCGAACCACGCTGGGAGCACTCGCTGGTTCGCACCCGAGCAGATCTCTCCAGCGGCCTTCGGCTGCAAGAGATTTGCGCGAACCAAGGCAAGCGATGTATACGCTTATGCATGT
Source organism: Mycena epipterygia (assembly GCA_029281465.1). Lineage (NCBI taxonomy): Eukaryota > Fungi > Basidiomycota > Agaricomycetes > Agaricales > Mycenaceae > Mycena > Mycena epipterygia. Next base: position 356,098 of record JARJCQ010000049.1, on the reverse strand, counting down.
GTCTGTCTGGAGGTGAGTTGCTTAGCACGACGGCAAAGAATTATCGCTGAATGATCTCGAAGTTACACACGGGAAATCCGCCATTCTGGGATATCCAACCAGACATGGCGGCTATGCTAAAGGTGTTTGCGGGTGAAAGACCGGAGCGGCCAGAGGGTATGTTGGATGAGCTTTGGGGATTGGTCACCGCCGCCTGGGCTTCCGACTTCCGCGTTAGACCCTCAATTCAAGATATAGCGCTAGCGTTCCCCAGTCCGGCGTAGACCGATGTCGTTGTGTTATTTGTGACTTGTGCCATGTGTTCGGTTTGAAATCAATCAAAGATATTGTTGAGCGTTTTCTGGAGCTGTAGTGCAAAAATAATAGTCTCGGAAGTGTGAGATCCATAATTCCTTTCGCAAACGTACCACTGGTATGTAATTCTTTGCGGCGGTATAAATACTTTGCGACTCGCAACTCTCAATCAAGACTTGACATTATTAGTATTAGCATACCCTTATTAAACGCAGAGACAAAATCGAACCACCATCGAGCATTGCGTTGTTTTCGAAATAGTGTTGTTGTTGGTAGACTTGGTGAGTGGGAAGATGAGTAGAAACTAGGTGGGCTCGCCTTACATTTGATTTGTCTCACTGCGAAAAAAGATCGGAAGTCACGAACGATTCCCTGTAACGGGATGTTAGCCACTAACAATGAGCCACACCAGCGTCAAAGGCGAGCTGAAGCTGCGAAGAGGTAAAATGTGCACCAGCCAAATTTATTCCCGCAGATGCGATCGGTCCTCGTGCGGCGTCTCCAATACCTTCGTGTGTAGTCTTCGAAACATCCGTATAATTTGACCTGAGACACCGAACGTTCGGTACAGAGCCAAGGTGCCAAGAGATCAAATGTGCACCGGCCAAATTTAATCCCAGAGATGCGATCGGTCCTGGTGCGCCGTCCTCTGACACTATCGTGTGTAGTTCTAGAAACATCCGTATAACTTGACCTGAGACCACCGAACGTGCGACACAGATACCGAGGATTTACGAGGGAAGAAAGCGAAATTAGGATAGAATACGAGATTGAGCTAGCAAACCTAGGGTGTCACCTAGAGTCTGCCAGGCCTGTCGGCGTCGGCTTGCGGAAGATAACATCCCGCTTAAATTGAATCAATCCTGTCGGCGGACCACTTGAATAGAAATATAAATTCATTCGTCCATGGGGTAAGGGATATGAAAAAAAAAAAAAAAACCGTTGATTACAAAGAATGACGAGTCCACAACAAGTTCCACAGCCGCAGAAGACGTGCAGAGAGTTGTAAGACAGAGACAACGCGATTGGCAGTTATCAAGGAGGGCAGCAGAGCACACGCCAGGGAGAGCGACACGCAAGAAATGTTCACGTACCATAAGCGAGTTGTTTTGTATTCTTTGATTCAGTCGTGCAGCACAATGAACAACGGCTGGACCACGCACAAATGCTCTGAAAACGCGATTGCGCAAGCACAGTAGCGGAAGAGTTTGCCGTGCCGAGGCCCATTTTGCTGGGAATAAGAACCGAAACGCGACGCAGCCCAATATTCCATATCAGCGTTATCCGCAGGAACACGATGTCCGTACGGGACCCATGTCAGCTCTGAGGGGTGGGAGGATGGATGGGACCGTAGCGCAGATAGAAATGAACGATAGGAGGCAGAACAGACATGTACGCCAGGCGCGAATTTCTTGTACTCTTCAATCCAATTATGCAGCACAGTGAGAGGATAGACGATGAGGAGTGGGAGGGAGAAGTTGAGTTCACGCAGGTGTGCTGAGAACGCTATCCTCTGCAGCGTCTATAATAACTCGTGTTAGGATGTACAAGGGAGGATGAACGGGGAAGCTTGCGTTGCCGAGGCCCATTTTCGTCCGCTGGCAACGAATGCATGTAAGTTAAGAAACGAGGCGAGGAAGATATGACACGAACCCAACATGCCAGAGATACCCTGGGTGTTAAGCGAGACTATTCACTATAGTCCCTCGAGTTGGTAGTCCTTCAGTCCGCAGCCACATGAATAAATATACCATCGTGATTTCATCCCCGATGCGAACGATCACGGCGAGTTTGGAAGTGAGTGACACTAGCGCAGGCCCCAACTGACTTGCCATTACCACAGACTGCGTAGCGATGTCTCTAGTTTGCACCATAGCAGATGTCGCTGAAAGCCCAATGCTCTCCTCGTCTTTCTGAACTTTGTCGAGGACCAGTGCCACGGCTTGGTCGGGGCTCATCAGACACACCGAGACCATGCCAGTAGACTTCCCATTGGATTCCTTTCGTTCGAGCTTGACGACTGTAAAAAGTGAGACGGTGTAAAATTCAGTAGGAAGATATTTACCTGCATGGCCATCAGAGCCACAGAGCTTCATGAGCGCGGGTATATCGGTCACCACGGTTCGCGAGACATTTATCTGGCACGAACGGATTCGAAGAATGATGGAAAAGACGCAGAGAGAGAGTAGAAGATGGTGGATTCGGCGAGCTGGTGGAAGGACCGGAATATAAGCACACCGAAGAGTGTCGGATGCAGCGGACTCACATTGAACAGAGGTGGGCCCATTTAGGAGCCAGTTCCCGCTTGACCTTAAGAGTACGCTGCAACTCGATGTTATCCCGATAGCTGGCGACGTAGAGATTCAGCGGCTTCTTATGCGTCTTCCATGAGATTCCGTGCACCGTTTTCACTGGGAGAGATCAAGAATGTGAGACGGCCTGGAACGGATTATACAAACCTAGAAGCAAGTACCTGCTATCTTCTGGATATTAACGAATGGGACCGAGTGTATCAGAACCAATTGTCAACTTTGGACTTTGTTCGTGAGTCCTTATTTATTTCCATTGTAGCTTTATCTTACAATCATCTTTCAGCACTCAGCTTTGGACGGGATAGGTATCCGTTGGCAGAACTTTATCCCTATGTCCCACAAGTCTTTCGGTACCTCCGCCGGGCGTATTTTAACGTGATCAAGCGTCAATATATCCAGCGCCTCGCCGAGATTACCGATATTCAGTATGTCTACAATATCGCCGGCCTTTGGACGCTCGCTGGCTATTCCCCGAGAGCGCTGCGCTTAACCCATGACCGCTTAGCTGAACTAGGGGTTACTGATGCTATGCACAGCTTGGTCCTCACTTTGTGAGTTTTTCCGTCTTCATTCTAAACTCCTGCAGACGTTCTGACCTCTCTCACATTATTCTAGCCACAACGACCTCCCCCGAGTTTATTTCTAACTCAGTCGGCCTATCTTTCTCATTGCCTTTGTTCCGTTCAATGTAGATAGATATTGTCGCCCGATTCGACTGTATTAGCCACCTAGCTTTAAGTCGTTTCGCGGAAGTCTCTGCTGGAATAACCGCTGCCTTTTGTCCGAATATCTTGGCCTTAGTGAACTTCGACATTAAATTTGTCTTTTTGTCAACATGAACCATTAATATCTCAACGCTGGGCCCACACGCTACTCAACAACAAGACTTGTTGTGTTATTTGCAAGAGCTCCTGACTGTTTTCGCTCTCACTGGCTTTGTCCTTGGAGTTGTTTAGACCTCCTAGGACCACCATCATTGTCTTCTGACTCAGTGTCCCACGTATAATCAACCTCTTCGCCCTCGGACTCAGGCTCATCCTCCGACTCTGATTCCTCGAAGTCTTCAGGAATAACCTGTAGCCGGACTTTGTCAAATTTAAGGTCTTTTCCTTTATAGACGGGCTGCCTAGTACCGTCTTCGTTCAAGTCATTAACCAGCTCCTCCAGCGTCTCTTTCGAAATATCGATGAGTTTATGGATATTCTCTGGGATTTGAATGCTATGTCTGGCTTCATAGGGTATAACCCGGAACACCGCGATTCTATCCTGGAACATGGCCTCATTCATTTCGCAAACAAGATAGGCACCACCCTTGGTCCTGCGGACGACTATCATCGGTCCTAGGTACCTAGGGTCCATCTTTGAGTCCAAAGATTTTTCGACTCTGGTGTTTCTGACAAGAACTAAACGTCCTGGCTCGAAGTCATATGCTACTATTGTATTTCCGTGGTATCTCTCATATTTTCTCAGCAAGGCGCGCTTCTCCTCGTCAACGCATGCCCTCATGGCCTCTACATGTTGGCTGTGCTTGGCTAATGCCTGCGCGCTCGAAAACCTATGAGCTCTGAGTCTGTCAGGACTCTACCAGGCAGGTCCACCAACCAGGTGGCCTCTTCAATGTCCAGTGGTAACACAGGATGTGCCCTTGTAACCATGAAGAACGGAGAGCATCCTAGTCCGTTACGGATGGTAATTCTATCCGACCATAAATACAGATGGAAGAAGTAGAACCACTTCTTAGGATTTCCGCCAGTGGCGTTATATAAACACTTTCTCATTCCCCAGTGCCCGTTTTCCACTGTTCTGTTTGCCTGGGAGTTGTACGGTGAAATTTGGATATGTGGTATTCCATATTCATATTTCTCTTCTAATCACGCAACTGCCGCCTTAAATTGCTTGGTGTTGTCCGTTATAAATACCTCAGGGAAGCCCCAATGGCATATTATATCTTCTAGCAAAAACAGCCCTAGGGCTTGAGCAGTGTCCGATTTAAGTGGCCTGCCTTCTACCCATCTTGATAGTGAGTCACGGGCTGCAACTGCCTGGTGGTGGCCATTGCTTACCACGCCCATAATCATTACATCTGTATGGACTGTCTGAAATATGCTAGGCATGTGCGTTATTACAGGAGGGATGCGGACTAAAGCCTTCTGTCTTTCTTGGCATAAATGGCAAGATCGAACATACCAGCTTACATCTCTCTCGCATTCTGGCCACCAGAAACGCAGGCTAATCAATTCTTTTGTTGCCCAGAACCCTCTATGTCCTAGACTGTCGTGTGCAGCCTTGAGCATATACATGCAGTGTTCTTTGCTAACAACTAGCTGATGCGCCGAGCCCAAAGATTTCCTATATAACCTCCCCCCCCTTAAAAAGAAGTGGTTGGCCCATCGTCGGAAACCTTTATAGCTTTTCTCCATTATACTTTCAGGTCTGACTAGCGGATCTTCCAGCCATTTCCAAAGTACAAGTAATTTCTCATCCTGCTCTTTGGCATAATCCGAACGACGGTGCTCCTCGTACGGTTCTTGCTTATCAGGATCCCACTTTACAGCCAAGGACAGTACCGAAGGCGCGACCAAAAAATTTCCATTTTTGGTCATTTTTGATCCCCGCGAAAGAATTGTCTCTAGCTCTCTCAGTTTTGGGCGTATTGAGCTGAAAACTAGATAGAACTGATGTACTAATTCATGCGCAATTACTGATAGAGCTAATTGTGCGAAATTGTATTTCTTTGATGGCCTGGTAACTACAGCCCTCCTGCACATGAATGCTGTTTAGTGTGTCCAGGTCACCTCCAATCGGGCTGAATTTTTGGGAGGGGTGATTTGTAACGTATATCTCGGGCGTGATAGAGTCAGAAATTTTGATTTACCTTTTTCTGGCTGCTGGTGGCTCGCTCGGATACATCTCAAATAGGAAATAATGAATTGACTGTATCTACTTGAGCCCTTGGCCAAAACAGTTGAAATAATCGTCAGATCAACTTATCTAACCACCCTGCGTTGCGACAAGATCCCTCTGCCAAAAAAGGCATGTCTAAAACATCAAAAAGTGATGCAAGTGAGCACAAAACATACATATTTGGCTTTGTCTTTGACGACAAATTGTACATTCAACGTGTCAGATGGGCTGTGGCAGGTTCTCATCCAGGTAGCTCAAGAGGTCTTGTGTCATGATCAGAACCAAAAACTGGGCTCAAGAAGATTTAGAGGGATGATGCTTGAAGCTGGCTGACAGCCTGAGTTCTATTTGCACTCACTAGGTCCTGTTTGTGTTGCCTAGCTGCTGCAAGACTCCTTTGGAAATGTACCATGTGAGGGAAGGAGTGATGCGATGCGTGTCTGGGTTGTGGCCGCATGCGGTAATATGGCAGTGATATGATAGAAGTATTTGATGATGCTGAGCTTTGGACAGGACATGCTGATATTTGCTCTAGAGACGCGTTTTTTTTGGCAGCAGGTCCTTTTCGCTATATATGGTGATCGAATATACTGGCCTGGGTAAATTTTCCGACTATTTTGACCAAGGGCTCAAGTAGATACAGTCAATTCATTATTTCCTATTTGAGATATATCCGAGCGAGCCACCAGCAGCCAGAAAAACATAAATCAAAATTTCTGACTCTATCATGCCCGAGATATACGCTACAAATCCCCCCTCCCAAAAATTCAGCCCGATTGGAGGTGACCTGGACACACTAAACAGCATTCATGTGCAGGAGGGCTGTAGTTACCAGGCCATCAAAGAAATACAATTTCGCACAATTAGCTCTATCAGTAATTGCGCATGAATTAGTACATCAGTTCTATCTAGTTTTCAGCTCAATACGCCCAAAACTGAGAGAGCTAGAGACAATTCTTTCGCGGGGATCAAAAATGACCAAAAATGGAAATTTTTTGGTCGCGCCTTTGGTACTGTCCTTGGCTGTAATTCCAAGTCAGGAGTCAAAGGTTCAACATTATGGAACCACCAGCCCAGATCTCCTATATGCCGCATCGCGAGCGTCTAGGACCTGTTTCTCAAGAAAGTAGGTGCTTGTGGCATCGTTCACAAAATCCTCATGGGAAGTCGCAATGTTCTCCATAAACAGGTATCCCCCCCTAGTATCAATCATGTGTTTAAACTCCTCAAATTCAAGAGGTTGAGGCCCGGTTTCATCAACGTCCTCGTGGTCCTCCGGTGGTTCATTAGGGTCCCATGTTTCCTCGGAGTTGGGGAACACTTCGTCGCCCGGCTGGGGGTCTCTGCGAGACAACCCATCTGGCGCAAACGTGGCTCCTGGTACATGTTTCAACTTAAAGTGGAACATTAGGATCTTTTTCATCCGCCTGTTTATTGTAGCATTAGGACCCATTCCAGGGTTCTTCAGCATTCCCCTAATGTACAGAGCATCGGTCTCAACGACCAATCTTCGCACTCCAAAGATCCAATAATACATGGCTTCTAGTGTGCGCATCAAGCCGAATAACTCCCTCTTGGGCTGAGAATAATTTGCCTCTCGTTCACTCAATCATTTCAAGGCATCGTCTCGAAAATATAAAGAGGTGATCGTCATTCTGGTATCCATTTCCAGGTTATTGAACCTCCCCACTGATGGACTCCAAGGCGTACTTTGTTCTGCCCCACGCGAATTTCAATATAGCCTTAAGGGACCGCGATTCCTTGGCAGCGCAGAAATTTTGAGCTCAGAAGTATTAGTCACCTACCCCCCTTGAGGGTAGCCACATCTCCGACTCTATGCTGTAGCGGGAAGGCCCCACAATGGTCTTCTGGCCATATGTTCCTCATTCTAATTATCATACCCATTAATGGTCAACCTGGAACTCTAATAGGTGATGGAGTCTGTGGGCAACCAACATGCGAGAAATTGTTCCAAAAGTGGTGGTCACACCGTTTACGAGTACTTATGTAAGTAAGTGATCGTCCATTTAACAAACCGATATGAGGATTTCACGACCTCTCTCAATCCTTGTTCCATTTTTCGTGCCTGGTTAAATAGTGGCTGTGTTGAAGCCTTTTTAAAAACTTTCACTACAATTTTTGTGATATATTAGTGGCTGTACCCCCCAACGAAATCTGGAGGTCGCCTGTTTGACTCCCCACATCCGCATTTCTTTTAAATCCTTTCCCCTTATTACTCATATTCATTCTCTTCTTTGTATATCTGATATCATTTCTGTAATCTTACATATATTTATCATTTTTCTGCTGCCTGCGTTATCTTTCGACACCCGAAAGCAACATCTATCCAACTTTGTGATGACATTCAGAACGGCATGGCACAGCCACTGTAGTGTTGCCGCTGGCTAAGCCGATCAATTCAAAAAACTGTTCTGCAGCTTCAGGTAAAATAGCAAGAATTCTGACATATTCAGGTGAATCAATCATCCTGAAATCCGAGGACTCTCTCGTTGGTGCTAAGCAAGGCACCTCATTCTCGTGAAGGTATTCGACCGGCTTCTAAACGGCTAAATTTGATTTTGAGCCGTTTAGAAGCCAGTCAGATATCTGGCGACCAACCACACTGAACACTTGGGAATCACAGATGACCCCACGGCTTTTTATGTCTTCTACCTACCCAAATATTCTCAGAATTTTCCCGCTTTCATTCGCTGCTATATTTCAATGTTTTGAAATTGACCGGCTTAGCCGGCGGCAATACTACAGCCACTGTCCGGATATCTCCGTTCCCATGTCGGCGCTTGCAGGCCCGAATAGCCGAGAGGCTTGAGCTTGTCCACACTGTCTCTTCATTTTGGATAGCGCATGTCCTTTCTGCTGTATAGCAGCAATCCAAGGAATCGCACGGGCAGCTATGCACTATGCTTCTCCGGATCTTTACCTTCACCTGTACGGTCCTTTTGTGGTTTGGCTTCTGCCGGACGTAACTGTGACCATTACTGATTTCTGCGGCACAGTGAGGCCAGATTAACCGTTCTTTAACGAAATGGTTCTTGATTCTTTGTATCTATATGTCCTTTTCTTCAATTATTCAAATCCTTGTCTTCCTCTGGATTTCACTCATAGATTCCTGGACTTTTGACACTGCCCAAATACCTCACATGTTGCCTCGGTTTTCTTCATCCGGCCAATTAACCATCCTTTAACCCCCCTCAATTCTTTTTATCTCTTTGGTTGCATCCCCATCTAGCCTATCCCTTTCCCTCCCGCTCTCTCCTGGGCCTCATTCGTCAATGTCAAATGACCTTCCCCCAGTCTCAACCAGAACAGTCCACCTTGGCACAACTTGGAATACATCCTAAACCATATGGATATTTTCACAGAAGAACGCCATGCGGCGGAATAGCTGATCTACCTGCAGTTCATCACAGTTGCTGCTGCCTACAGCACAGCCAATTCTATTTTTGTAAGGCCGGGGGCCACGCAATACCTCCGAAGAGACTCCAGATATGAAAAAGCCGTATTGCATTTCGTTTGGAAGCAGCCCTGTGCCCATTTCTCTTGTCCTCAAATTGCTATACCTGCAACATTCTTTCTCGGCCTCTCCCTCAACACTTCTTTTGTCCGCAGCTGGACCTTTGTCTACTTTGTGTCAAATTAACTCCATGCTCACCCATGTTCCTGGCTTACCCACTGGCGTGCTTCGGACTCCGGGGAATTCATGGAGTGTTTTCGCTGGCCAATTACTGTTGTCCGGGTGTCGCTCTCCAGATTTTTTAGTTCAGCTTTTTGCCCCATGACGGTGATCTATTCGAAAAATTGATGGCCGCACTCGCTTCCTCTGCCCTTCGACCCAAAACTCTCCTGTATTTAATATGGTGCAAAATATTCTTGCAGCTTGATTGTTCTATTATTGAACGGAAGACTATGTACGGCCCTCCAGATGCAGCACTATTTAATTACCCCGATTGGACTCCCAGGTTTATTGTTTGTGCTCAATATTTTATCCCTCTCTGCATCTGTTCTTATGCTGAATGAATGCATTTTTCTTTCTCAACCGTGAATGTTTGATCCACTGTATTGAATTGATCCTGTCGCGCCCTCTGACATTGCACTCTCTTAAGTATGTTCAAGCCGTCCCTGGACTCTAGATACCGGAGCGTAGCAGAGGTCCATCTTGTGTGTCCTCTCTATTTCCATGGTTTACTGCGCCATTGACAAGGCATGTTGTATAAATATATATTGCCAAATAGATTTATCCACATAGGGTTGGTGAGTCAAACACAGTCTGTTTCGCTGCATGGACTTATGTGCGTCAGGCATACTAAAGCAAGGTTATCTCATTCGCACACCGACACCATCACACGTTGTTGATTCCCGTACCTCACGACATAGAGTCTTCCGAACCCATAGTTGGGTGGTGCGTGATGATGGAAATGGTGTATTGTGAGTCTAAGTCCCTGGGTCGATGTATTCCAATTTATTTAGAATTTAACCATATATTCCACCAGGATATCATCGATAGTTGTGTTGCGGGTGGGATCATACAAAAATAGACTGGCAGGTATGTAGGCCCTGGCTGGCACCTGATGAGACTGTTTGGAAAAATCTCTCACGCCAGTACTGGATGACATCATCTAGGATGGTAAACATACTACATAAAAAAACTCATAAAAAACTCATAAGTACGAAGTTCCTGCCGGGCACCGCCACGGCCCCACACCCCAAGTCCAATGATAAAAATACCGGAATTTGAAGCTCCGCTTGAATCTCAGCAGAAGTCGAAGACGACTGCTCTCACAGCCCCGCTCAAGCACCGCTGCTTCTTTTGCCCACAGTCCCCGACGAGGCACACCCACACCAGCCCACACTCTGCGATGAGTCAGGAGCCCACTGTCACTCTTCTCTCCCCGATATCACCCACACGGCCCGCCACATTGGAGGAACTCGCTGCTGTTGCACAGGCGCTCGACGGCGCCGAGGCCGAGTGCGGTGTGACCCACACTTTGAAGCACTACCTGTGGTGCGCAGAGTTTCACCGGCAGCGCGGGAATGCACTGGAACGTGGCACTGGGACAGAGCTAGAGCGGGCCTTCGTCGAATATGCGCGTTCGACCAGGTTAATCTTCAAGAAAATCCGCACGCATCCCGAGTACCCCCGTATGCTTTCCGTGGAACAGAGGACGCATTTGGTGGATGTGCGTCTGCTTTTTTCTTCATGCCAATTCCCCTGCTTACTTCAGGCAAATTTCTTTCCTCCTGTGCGGTCACCGAATTGTCATTAGAACGGCACAGAGCTTCTTCAGAGGCTGAAACGATTGAAATCTTTTCTAGTCGAGCGGTACGGGAACTATGCTCAAAGCTCGGCCGCTTCTGCACTAGGAGTACCGGACCTCTGGTATCAAGATGAATATGAAGCTAGACGCAAGGGTGTCGAATCCAACGGACTAAACAGATTCCCCCCGCCTCCTCTCGATCCGTGCGTGGCGTTCCAACCGGAAACCCATCCGGAAGGATTGAATGAATCCTTGCAAACGGTATCCTTCCCATCCAGAAGGATTGAATGAAGTCCTTGCAAACAGTATCCTTGCACCCCCAGCAGCCAAACGTCCAACATCCATCGAAGAACTCCTACAGATTGCGCAGGGGACCTCGGAGCCGAATGCCGAGGAGGAAACAGACCTGAAAACCGACTTACGCCGCGCCAAAATCCACTGGCTGAATGGAAACACCATGGTGTACAATGCGCGTTCCGTCATAATTAGCGGTGGCATGTTTGACGGCGAGACGAACGCAACCTATCTGGAGCGTGGGTTTGTGGAGTACGTGCACGCGGCCAAGATAATCGTAGAGACGACTCCGTTTCATCAAGATTATGCAAAGTTGGCGCCGGAAGAAAGGGTAAAATGGACAGAGGTGCGTGTTTTATTGAAGTTTCATTCGAACTCGCCATCTTATATGTTGGTAGCGGGGGAAAGATGTTCTTGCCCGAATAAAGTGGCTCAAATCCATCCTCGTTGGGCATTATAAGGAGCATAATCAAGACTCTGCCGCCCCCAGCATCGATTGGCGCACATTTATGCTCCCGGCGTACGTCTTGATTTTCACCTCAGCTTCTATCAGTAGCATATAACACTCCGAACAACAGCCCTGGAACCTCGACGTTTCCCGTATCTTCTGTGGAAACTTCCTGGATTTCCGGCCCTCCTGTCAATGCGGCTGCGCCCTTCAACGTTGCAACATTCTCCGGGGCATCAGCGTTGAACATCCATCAGGTAGAAACGGATTCTGGCGATGCATCGAGTGGTTTGGAATCCTTGGAGAGTCAGCCGCCCACCAGTAGTCAGATTCACGAGCAAGCGAATTCACCCTCTCCGACTCGGCCCGGAGAACCTCTGGACCCGCTTGGCAGTAGTCGTTCAGCTGACGCGAATAACTCTACAGTCGGTGAGTTCAGCCTCTCAATACACATCCGTAAAGCTACAAGCCAGCTTTATAGATCATATCGCTAGTCTGTTGACGATCTGGGAACGCAGAAGCTTTCTCATATCACAGGTGACAATACTTGCGGCTATCGGAGTTATTTTCCCTGATTCCTCTCGTAGCCGACGACTTCCAGTGAATTTCGTGAAACGCTTGAAGATCTTGAAGTGCAAGTTGGCATGTTCCTCATGCATATTCTTGACTGGCGAAATACAAGGCATGCAGTCCGCCAACTACGGGGGCATAATGCCCAAGTGTTCCTTGACGCTGTTCAGGATGTTTGTTGCTTGACGTTCATTGCATACTGTGTCAATTTAACTCCCCATCTTCAGGTATTGGATCGAGGATCACTCCCGAATTCCAAGTATCGGTCAAGAGCACGACGGCTCATGCGAAAGCTTGCCGAAACGCACGAGCAACTTCCGTCCTCGCTGTTCATAAGCGGAGTCAATGACCATGACGAGCATCCTACGTTTGGTGGAGGATTCGGGGATGTTTATAGGGCTTCCTACGCTGAAAAGATGGTTGCGCTCAAGCGTATTAGGACTTTCACAGCGGATTCCGCTTCACACCGGACGCGCATGGTGAATTTCCCGTTATAACGCTGGCGTGGATAAGGCTAACTTGTTGTGCCTCTGGTAGCCATTTTGTCGGGAAGCGTTGGTTTGGCAAGGCCTACGACACCGGTTGTAGAATTGAGCTCAGGAGGATGTTTGCAAGCAAGAGGTAATTGCGAGGCAAACCAGTGAGGTAACTACGACAAGTACTCGAGCTTTTATATGTAGGGGAATATCAAATAGATAAGGAATATGAAATACGGTAGTCAGAAGGTCAAGTAAAATCTTGTGGAGGCATGGTAACACGCAACGGAGCACATGGATGGATAACAAACCACATGGTGCCAAGCTTGTATTTCCAACACCGGTTCATTGTACCTCTGCTCGGCATCGACCGTGAGACGTTCCCGTCGGCGTTTTGCATGGTGTCGCCCTGGATGAAGCACGGAACAATCCTGAAGTACCTACGGGATCGCGGTCGGGGAGATGTGGATCGACTGGTCAGCGCACTGTACCGCTCTTTTCATCGATACCTTTATTCACACTGCGCTAGCTTCTTCAAATTGCGCAAGGTCTCGACTATCTCCATTCCAGAAATATCGTCCACGGCGACCTGCGCGGAACAAACATCCTGATCTCAGACAAGGGTAGCGCATGCCTCTCTGATTTTGGTCTCGCCACGACCATTTCCGACACCAACTCGACCACAGACTTGCTCACATCCAGTTCCAACCACGCAGGGAGCATTCGCTGGTTCGCACCGGAGTTGATCTCCCCGACAGCCTTCGGCTGCGCGGGGTTTGCGCGAACACGGGCCACCGACGTATACGCTTATGCATGTGTCTGTCTGGAGGTGAGTTGCGCGAATCCCTATGATACTAGCACTGACTTATCTTGAAGGTACACACGGGAAGTCCACCATTCTCAGACATCACACCAGAGGTGGCGGCTATGCTAAGGGTTATCGCGGGTGAAAGACCAGGGCGGCCGGAAGGTATGTCGGAAGAGTTGTGGGCTCTTGTTGCTGCCGCCTGGGCGCCCGACTTCCGCGCCAGACCCACAATTCTCGATATCATCTTGGCGTTCCCCACTCTGACGTAGACGGACGAAATTCTGGTACTTATGACTTACTTATGACTTGTGATCCGTGTTTGGTTTGAGCTGAATCAAAAACATCCTGCAGTGGACGGAGACCTAAATACGGATTCGTGAATCTTAGCATCTCATTTGAAGTGAGTGATTATAACACCTGTGCTCGTCGCGTACGTTACCGCCCCAAAATAAGGGGTGGTGCTGATCCTATTTTCACAGTCCGTCAGCTCGAGTTCCTCGTAACCGCCTCGATCGGCGGACGATCCGGTGCTGTTCTCCTGCATGGACTATAATATGCCCCGAGTAGACGATATGTGCACAGGGAAATGGGTCTTCAAAGCAGAGGATCCGCTTCCTCCAAGAGGGCTGTTGGCCGGGGGCCATCGCGAGCTCGTAGCACGACGTAGCACGCATCGAAGAATCGTATGGTATCCACTGAATCCACACGCGATATGTATCGTCCCGGGTGGGACTCGCGTACACTGCTATTTTGTCCACACCATGCCAGGCAGCTGGATCGCTGAACGTGCTCCGCTTCGGAATTTTGTCCAGCGAGACTGAGGTGAAGTCGCGGGATCCGTCGAGTTTGGCGAGAGGCTCCTAGTGCGCATCAAAGGCGTCAGCTGAGATAAGATGGATTTGGTCTCCACCACTGATGGGCGAAGTTTTGAGCACGATATGCCCGGAAATGAGGGTAATCAGCGCCATCGAATTCTGTGGCTGCATTGTCAGTCAGCTTCGGAGGGTATACGTGAATGTCAGACCCAGCCACAATCCAGGATGCATGAGGACTGCGCTTTCCAATCGACGAGAAGAAATTTGTCCAGGTACAACGTTATGTCCACAGCGGCAAGCGTGCCGCGGACAACAGGGTACTTGAGGAGGCAATGGTCTGTAGGACCAGCAGAGATAAGCAGAACGCTATGCGTGTCCGTGCGAAGATCCAGGTTCACGATCTCCACATAACTGAACGGCCATTACATTATTGTGGACGCGATTCAAAATGGACTCGTCCGTGTCGGTTGCCACTAGGTGAGAAGCAATAATCACATATCACAATGACAAGTGAATCGCCTCCGTCAACCTCGTCGTCCGCGAATTCGTTAACTCTCGCGTGTTCCACCGCCGCCGTGTGCGTCCAAACTAATTTATCCGCCGCGACATCCCGACACTCCAGGATTCCCGCATTGTTGAACAAGGCATGACGGCCGCTTGGAAGTAGGTCCGCCTTATTTATGGAGGTGAGCAAGCCCACAGAGGAAGTGACGTTGGGAGGCAGGATGATTTCCTTGGAGATTTCAGGGGTGCAGCAATAATCCTGCGCGACGTCTGAATCCTGGGCACTCCATGTTTCTGGGCCACTGCATGCGCGCCGCACCCGGCAAATGAGCTCGTCGGTTGAAAGATCGGGAGTGCAATTCGCGTCAAGTATCGACCTTCGCTTCAGCTTGTCAACCTGGACCAGCCAAACACTTTTGTCGAATGCTAGAGTGTGAAGATATCGGCAGGTCTATTAAATTTCAGCTTCGTTGAAAGAGCTCCTCGGAAATAGGGAGAAAAGGACCGTACTTGAGCAATTGAAACCACTCACCGTAAGACCCTATATGGGTTATTTTCCCCCGTCATTTAATCTGGGGGGCAGATGAATGCAATCTGGTTGCCGAGTGAACTTCCCCCGAACCTGTCCGACATAATCCGATAAACGGGTCGGAAAACCGGGTTATAAGCGGGTTACATTCGGATGACTTTCCATAGTTATCTTTTGCTTTTCACCCGTTCCCGGACCTGTTTCTCTCGCGTTATTCTAACCCATCTGGCGGGTTATTCTGCAACGGAGGGAAAGAACCCGTTGCTCGGGGTAAATCAGGCGGAGTAATATGACCTGTATGCCTCATCATTTTCAACCGTATGTGTTCGCGCAATAACTGGGCAAAAACATCTGTTCCCCTGGTTAATTTGTCGCCGTGACTTCACCCGGAATACGAGGCACTTTGACTCAGTGCCATGACCGCTTTCATGCTCGGACAACGGGCAATAAACGGGGGAAAATATTTATATAAATGTGCCGCAGGTACAGGATATATACCAAAGGAGACAACGTAGAGAACCGAGGACTTGATGAAGCATAAGGATTCAGGTAAAATAGCGAATGGAGAGGTAAAGTATCCGGGCTTTAGAGCATGCCAGTGGCAACGTTAACTGTATAAGCACAATATCATTAGCTGGTGCGGCATTGGAGATTGCGGCATCGACTTACGTGTGCCATGGGGACTAGGAAATGGGGTTGGCTGCAGGCACATTTACTCGCTGCTGTGATAGATGTGAGAACGAGACGTTTGCATGAAAATTGGTAGCATACTTGTTCCCGTCAGCGCTGGCGTTCTCATAGGTTTACTTTGATCCGTGTACCTGGTTATAGTCACCCGCTTCAAATTCACCCGTTTTGGGAATTTTGGCCGGGTAAAAGTATCTTGTTGAACGGATTACGAGAACAGATTATTTTCGACCAGATGAAAAACACTATTACAACGGGTTAGGAAATGTAACCCGCTTAGGTGGGGTAAAGAAACCCGTCTGGGCTTCACCCGTATTTGACCCGGGAAATGGGTGAAAGGGGAAATCAATCGGGTAACCGGGGGAAGGAAACCCGGTGCCAGTCTTACAGTGACTGTGTATATGTCACAGCAGACGAAAATTGAGAAGATCGCGTCGGCGTCCAGATCTGAGAAAAGGGTCATGGAATCCAGCCTGTCCAGGTACTTCGGCGTGCAACTTTCCGATCGAGCAAGGACCGATGGGGAAAAGGATTACGTGCAGACTCAAGTTGAAACAGCAGGGGGTCAATTCAGACCAGTATGTGGTGTAGAGGAAGAGGAGATGCACATCTGATGCCGAAAGCTAGCCGATAGCCACGTGCATTCGGGAGTTATCGGTCGACGCACAAGAGGTGAGCGATCTCTGGATCTTTGAATACTTTCCCACGACCCCCCCCCCCTGGAAAAGGCAATTTCATCAGATGGCATCAACTCGTCAAACCTCACTTGAATGCTTGCTCTCTCGCCCAGCACAAAGATACTTCACAACCAATCATATAGCCACCTCTACTCACCTCTGCCTGCACCTTTACACTCTTTTGTATACTTCTACTCCCAACTTGCTCCCAGCTCAACACTCAGGATGAAGTGATGTGGCTGTGTGATGCCGCCGATCCGACGTCCCATCAGCGATTCGCGTCGCCAGATCATATTCAAAGATCCAGAGATCGCTCACCTCTTGTCGACGCACGCGATGTGACCTCGATGATAATGATGTGGCCTCTTTTTCTTCCTCGTCTTTCAGCGACTCTAGTATCATTGGTGCTCAATATGCTGCTCAATGCTCGGGCTCTTTTTTCGACTCCCTTCAACGCAAACGAAACCTTTGCCGATCTACCAACAATCTACAGTTGTCTTCGCGCTTCGTTGTATTCTGATTTCACAACGCGCATCATGATCAAGCGGCTTCAAGCCAACTTTGAGCCTTGAAGGACATCCTCCTTGGATCCTCCGCCTCCTTTCATAGTGATAATCATCTTATTCTGCATTGATTCTGGATCGTGGTCCCTATGGCGGCCCGGCTGGCCCTTTCAGTCTTCTCAAGTTTCACCAGACGCTTCTCTAGGGGGTACCAAGAACACAAGTAGGAGGCGTATGGGAGGTCGCTCCACGAAATCGAAGGTGAGATACTCCACCAAGTCTCAGTCCGATTTCCATTTCCGCTCAGGTCGCATTCGTGTGTTTCCTTCGCGGTCATAGGCTTAAGAAATTATCTGGGGGTTCCGAGTCCTGCTAATCATAATAAATGAAAACCCCTGACTTGGCGTAACCACGGTAAGAACCCGATCACACATGGATCATTTCGAAAAGACTCCCCTACAACGCGACGATATATAACAAGTCGAGCAACTTTCATCAATCGCATTCTATTCCACCTTTACAATAGGAGCATACGACGGCCAATTCGGGCAAGCCCTTCTGCTCATTTGTTTTTTTAACGGTTGTTATGCAGTTCGGTTTTGATCGGCTCGTAGATTGTACGGCCTGATCGTCCTGATCTGCGTATTCTTGTGCACTGTCGCGCTTATTGCAGACTGCGCAAACGTCTTCTTGGTATGCCTGTTCATCTTCCTCGTGTCTATCCTGATTCAAATCCTTTCTACAGCCTCCGGTCACGTATTGTATGCATGCGAACCTCTCTTGCCCACCGACTCTTAACTTACGGAACACGTGGTGCGAACCCAAAAACAGGTACGTCCTCGCGTTTATTTTCCAACCCTCTGCTTACCAAGACCAGTACTGGCCCGTTCCGCTGTTCGTGACCACCAACACCTTCGCCGGCGTCCTCGTAAATTCCTACCTCATACAACGCTTCTACAATCTGTGAGTCCGACAATAACTGGTGTGATGCCTCCTCAACTTTCACAGTTCAAAAAGCTTCTGGATCTCGGCCATTCTGTGCCTGTGCGTGGTCATGGGTGTGAGTCTCCTCGAAATCAAGTATGCCATGCCGTTGAAAATCTTTCATCCTAGTTTGTGGGCTGCATCATGGTCGTATCGCACTCATGGTCTTCAGCGATTATTCCTCGGTGAGTTTCACTCTGCTCCAGTTGAATCCATGCTGATGTATACGCGCTGCAGAGAAAAAAGGCGAAGCCGGCGGCCCACATATGGACCATTTCGGCGGCGGCGGCGGGTATGTACTATCTGTACGCTGCCTCTTATAGCTCTACTTAAGCGGGTTCAGATATCCTCATCGCTGCCGCCCTGGTATGCAAATTGCGGACCATGAAGACCGCCTTCAAGGGGACCAAGAGGTGCATTCTCGCCACATAATACATTCCCTTCATACATTTAACACTCCGCCTCCGCAGCCTCATCCAACATCTCACGATCACCGCCATCCAAACCGGCTCCGCCACTAGCATCGTCTCGATTGTTACACTCATCTCGTACATCGCGAGGGAAAAAAGCAACGGTACAGTTCCACCCTGCTTCTCTTCTCATCCACCCGCCACTCACCCGCCGTGTCTCACCTCGAAATGAAATACAGTCCCGACGGCGTGCTACTACCTCATCGGCCCGCTGTACGTCATGACGCTGCTCTACAACTTCAACCTCCGGCAGCATGGCGCGCCCAGCGGGTCCAACGGGCGCTCGAACTCGGCGGGCAACAGCGGCCTGTTCATGAACGGCATCCGTCAGTCTCACTCTCTGCTCATCTAATTCTAAATGCAGAATCCCACTCACTTGAATCGTCATGCAGACGTCCACCGCACGGCCATGGTCACCGTGGACTGCACCGACCCGCAGACACCCGACGCGATGGAGGTGAGGGCACCGCTCCCTATATTAAACATTAAGTTTAGTCCAATATACATACTTACATACTGACTCGATTTCAGCACACGAGCGCGCACGACGATTCGAGCTTGAAGCAGGATCCGAAGACCGAGAACCATGGGGCGAAGAAGGTTCGCGTGCCCGACTTCTAAGAGTTCTGATGTGGATTGGCTTGTACTATAATCTGTGCAATTACGCTGTTCGAATATGCATGTAGTTGTGTAATTGCGCGCAAAATTAATGTGTCGTTGAATTTGTTGTGAAACCCTGTCCTCTCTGCTCGTCCAATACCAAATACCGGGCACACATGGATGCTCGTCCACCCAGTTCATGCACGGATTGTTAACCGTGCGGCGATCCTGGTCTGTACAGCAACGAAGCGATCCATACAAGCTCAATTTTAGACCTAGCGCGAGGCGTGCTATGCTGTGATCTTGTGAGTAAATCATTGGCCAGACAAACCCTTTCCAATGGCAGCCACAGGATTAACAACACTTTAGGAAGTTGAAAGCAAGTCGACGTTCATCATAGGATACTTAGCGGCTATCATAGGACCAATTTCTGTCTTATCAGTAGAATTTCTGGCACGTTTCTCTTTCACAAAACAAGGAACACGAACTCGCCGCACTTTGGCCAAGTTGATGGAAACGAGAAGCCGATTTCAGATTTAGCGGCCGACACAACGTGGCTTTCCTTCCTTTTTCCTCTTCCTTCACCGTCCAAGAACCGACGTTTCCCGTTGAGACCAAGCTATTATGCACCTCAATCGCGGGCACGGCTACACCCACCAACTTCCCCATAGATTCACTGGCTGTCAGCCTGCTGCGTACACAACTTCAAGTTGCAGCATAGCAAATCTATTCCCGGAACCTTTGCTCTTCAACTCCCCGCGACAATTCAATGGTAGGCTAACAAACAAACGAATCTTGTTAACTCCGGGGCCTCTTTGTGTTACCGGATCGCGATCTCTTTGCTGGCCGCGTACGGAATTTCCTAATGCGGAAAAGGAGTCTTTGAAGTCGAAAGAAACCAAAGCACAAAGTCGGTATCAGAGAGAATTCCTTTATGGACTCTAGGATAATGCAACTGTTCCCTATGTCGTCTATTCTCGTGTGCATTCTGGCCACTGCGTGCATTGGGCATCTCCATGCGCCGCGCTTTGACGGTGTGGCAAAGCTTGGTCCCTCAATGGTCCTTGCTCTTTGACGATCGCCCGCTTTGATCAGAGGAATATAAGACTAGCTATGGTCCACCTCTATTGTCATCATCGACTCGCAGATACCTCATCCACCCATCTCAATCAGCCGCGATGCCCCACTACCCGAATCCCACACACGTACAGGGCCCCCGCGGCGGCCAGAACTATTCCATCGCCCACGGCTCTATTCAGCAGTGCTCCAACTTCACCTCCCCCACGCGCCGGCGCGTGCCGTTCGAGCCCTACAGTCCGACGCAGGGCTGGAAGATTATCACCGGGCGGACGCAGCAGATCCACTCAGCGGTGTCGTTCGACTACGAGGGCCAGGCACGTCAGGGCGTCTCGATGCGACAGCTGCGCCTCCATGGAGCCTCCACTCCGATGCAAGGTGCGAACGACCTCGTACTGGCACACACGAGACTGCAGCGGGTCGTCTTCCGCATCCTGGTGAGCAATGTTCCATCTTGCTTGATGGGCGGTGGCATAACTAACACAATTTTTCCTCAGTGGCCCGGCTACGGACACGTCGAGTGGTGTCGCGCCATTCCTGTCGTCAGCCCCGAAGGTGCTCCTATTACACGAGTTGGGCTGGCTGTTCAAATCGCATCCAACTTTGCTCGTTTTTTCGAGGTTAGTCGTTCATCCGTCTGGTTCCTTCCTCAAACTAATGTGTTTCTAACAGAAAAGTCAATACGAAACAGCAAACCCGCGGGACTGGGTGGTCGGCCCCACCTGCGTCCGATTTGAGCACCTCTTCCTGATTTCGCTCCAGAACACGTTCGAGGATGTCTGGCAGGCGGATATTGCGCTGGACTTGTGTTGATTTCCCTCATTTTTATCTCTTCCACGTCACATTCATCAGTAGACTTCATATCAACGTCATACCCATTCCTATACTCGCATTTCAGTGTATTAATCTCCATAGACAATGTAACATTGCATATTTTCCCTTGATTTAAATCTCGGCCCGTCGAATGCAAATGTGAAGACCGCAAAGGAACTAATTAATTCCTGTGCATGGATCAACGGGCAGCTGATTCTGGGGGAACAATGAGTTGTGGCAATTTTCAGCCGCCCTGGTCCGACGCGGACAGAAATTGACCTAGTCCAATTTAGTTCCAAGTCACCCGTCGCAAAGGTAGCAGTTCTAAGGAAAATTAATTTCGACATCTAATAGATGGTTAGCAGTCTACCGACATCCTGCATTGAGCTACTGGACATACCGTGGAACTCGGCAGGCCACAAGTCGCCTTGGGTCTTACTGCAAATATGCAGTCGAAGACCGCCGTCAACGAGGCGCCGCAGTCGGTACATCGTGGGTCCGTCTAGGGGGGATATCTTGTAATCTGGATCTCTTCCTCTCAGATCAAGCACAAGGGAAAACGAGCGCAGCTGGGCGCGCGTAGGGTGTGGATCACGTCTAGCACGCAGCATGCGAACCAGGGGCGCGGAGTCGTATTTGTAGCCATCCTCTGATACGATGAGCTCCGTGAGCTGAGGGAGGACGACGGGGGACTGCAAGTGCTCGTAGAAATGGTGGTGTGCACCATAAGGCGCTACCTCGAGTTTCACGAGGGAAGGGACAGCGCGGAGGCAGTCCAGGTACGTCTCTTCGTCCGACAACGTAATGGAGAGGGTTAGGTACTGCAACATGCAGGCGGAACGGGTGATGAAGGATAAAAATGCCGAAATACTGAGGGCCGAGGAACCCAATGGGTATTGAAGACGGCGGAGATGGGGCAGCGTGAGCGCGGGAAGGGGAATACCTGCTCGGACGACCAGAGATTCCAGAGGAGGGCTCTTCTCGTGGGCCGGGGGAGGAGAGTAAACAACCTCGCGATTGTGATAGGCGGACAAGTGGAGGAGAGCGGGAAAACGCTCGAATATCGCGGTCCATTCTGCCGTCGAGAGAAGTTCGCACAAGTCGAGCGAGGTCAAAGTCGCGGTGGCGGGGCGCAGGTCGACCAAACGCAGGCCACGCAGCTCGAGCAATCGAGGTCCATCTTGATAGGCCGCTAGAGACTCGACCTGGGGAAAGTCCAACTGCCTCCAACGATCGGTAAATCCCAATGCGAAAGTATGCAGTTTGGGGAAAGGACCGGCTATGTGGCGCAACGCAGGCACGTCGTCGCGGGGAATGATAACTTCTAGGCGGCCCCACTGCTGTGAGAATTCGGCAATGGTGACGAGGATGTTCGGAGGCATTGCATCGCAATCATCGCGGTGGCATCGCAATGTAATTGACAAAGGATATCCATTGGTTCGACGGAACCATGTTTTGAGGAGCCTGCACGCGCCGAGATACGGTGAAAATTCTTCATCGTCTGAGGAAGTATCTGCGACCCCGTCGTCCGCACTGAATGAAAGGCTGTCCTGGAGCTCGAGGTCAACAGACCGCCACAGCTGGGGAATCGAGAGTGCAATGTCCCTCCAATGGCGACAAACCTGTGCCAGCGACAAAGGCGCTGCACACTCAGAGGGGCGGACACGCCCGTTTTCAGGAAGACATAGGATAAATATCTGAGTGATGAGTTCTACCGGGATCGTTGCAACGGGGTACACGAACGATTCCATGGTTTTTTCTAGTTCGCAGCGCTGCGCGTCAAAAGTGTCGAGCCGAGCTTGAAGAGTGTCGATATGAGCCTGAAGAGCTAGGATCTTCTCTTTTGTCTCGTCGAGCCGCGCACGCTGCAGATCACGCCATTGTGAAGTTCCGTACGAAGCAGTTGCCGCCATATGGAGCTCATCTTCCTGGAACCCGCACTTTGTGCATATGGTGGACATCGTATGACGAGTTTTGTTGTCAAGGCTCTAGAAATAACAAAGAAATGCTTAGATGAGACGGTAGACCTGGGACTGGCAAGCATTCACAGTCTTTCCGAGTTAGCGTGGGCTGACGTGGGCCTGACACGATGCTTAACTCGGCTCGGAGGTTGTGTGTGGTGGCTGCGACGAATTGTGGATCAGCAGAGTGGGAAGAAGGAGCTATCGAACGTACGATGCAAGACGGTCAAGGTGGACGAGAGAAAAGATGCGTTGATGCAAAGATTCGATGCGGCCGGCACGCTCCGCCAGCACGTGCATCGTAATCCAATCGGGAAATCGCCTCGGAAACTCCCGCGTCGTTTCGAACTCGCTCTGCTTGAAACCCGTTTTTCTGCATTTATGAATTTTAAAGGCGGCGGCGACTCGGTGGCGAATTGTTAGTGCGGTGAAATCGACGCACACACATCACCAATGACAATCAAATAATGGTCAGTTCTATCCATACCGTGGCGCGTCTCAGTATAATAAAAGCAGCGCTTCTCTACTCATGATCGACATCCAATCATTCAAATAATCCTCAAAGTCCTTGTGCTGTTGTGCAGTCTAACTTGAAGCCCTCTTCTGTTGACGCGTTGACGATGCGCGACGACGCAAAAGCAAGGCTCAATTGAAAATCCAATATGGATATTTCCGTAAAGATGTCTCTGAGGGCTGAACATAGCACTATTGGCAGCGGACAGCTCATTCTCCGTCATCCAAAGCCCTCGCCAGCGGATGCTCCAACACACTCACCCTCCCCTCAACCTTCTTCACCCACTCCCCCAGCACCTGTCCCGAGAGCCGCAAATAAGCCGTACAGAATTTCGGATAAACCTCCTTATCCTCCTTAACCAACTCATCCTCGTACTCCGCGTTCGCATACTCCTCCGGAATACCCACAAGCACGAACATCGCGCCCTTAATACCCGGAAGGTCCTCGCACAGCGACCCAACAGTGGGGATGGGCGTCCGGTCAGCAGCGTAGGTGACGCACGTGAGGTTCGCGCAGTGCGTTGTTGCGGGAAGGAAGAGAAACCCCCAAGCGCGGAAGGGCGTGGGGTTGTGCAGGTCAGGGGGCGCGTAGACCGTTAGGTCCCTCAGTGCTGCGGGATGCTGCAGATGCTGTAAAGACGGCGGCAAGACATCGTAAGCGCCCTCCCACATGAGGTAGATACTTTCGAGGTAGAGGGCGCCGCAGTCGAGGGCGAAGTGAGCCCAGATGTTCCAGCCCACGGCGAGATGTTTGACGTATTTTGATGCGTCGAGGAGGCGGCGGATGTGCGACAACTCCGCGTCTGAGAGAGGACCGCGTAGATCGAGCGCCAAAACACGGATGAAGTGGGTGTTGGGTAGTAAGAGGTCGTTGATTCGCTGTGTCAAATCGTAGTTATCGTGCCGGCGTACGACGACGGTGTGGAACCTGATCGCTTTCGTCCTGCACACACGAACTGTTGTTAGTGGCGGCCTAGAGCCGAAGAAATCGGGGCAGATGATATTCTGACTCACCAGGCGTGAAATCGCGAAGCCACGAGGGACATAGTGTCGCACATATCTCGAGTATCATGCAGGAGCACGGAGGTTATGACGCGTTCGATATCCTCTGGAAATGTGGGTTGAGGCCCGAGTCCAGTAACCATGTTGTATTCAGGTTTCTGACGTGTGCTCGTATGCAAGAGTGGTCGGGCCGAATGTTTCAACAGAGCACTGAGGACTAGGAGTTCGACTGAAGCGCTGAGGACTTGTACGAACAGTGACTGCTGAGTGGGTGGATGGATGGCGGGAGGAGAAGGAAAAACTGGCTGCCAAGACATCAGCGTTTCAGCCAGCCGAGAACCCCGAAAGTCGGGCGGACCTATAAAACCTCCGAGTCTTCGTTCTCGGCATGAGTTATTCACCGAGACATGTACCTTACCGTCATTGGCTCAATCCCTCCACTACCAGTTCCGTGCGAGATTCTGTGAGTTATACTGTAACATAAATAAATTCCCGGGATTGACATTTCCACGATTTAAAGTGACGGGATATAAGGGCTCGCGCTCCTTCCTCACGTCACGTATCCCTGAACCTCAAAATTCATCTGCGACGATGTCAATATAGATGACAGGTATGGTACAGAAATGACCTCACCGTTGAAAGTGTGCGCCTTCACGAGGACTCCTCCACGTAGGGGTCGGCCAGCTCCCATTTGGAGACTTCCTCAAAGTCGGTGATTTCCGGAGAGTCGAATTCGACGCGAACTCGTTTTGCGATACGGCCTTGAAGAGGTGCGGGTGGGCGTCGCGCACCAGTGCCCTCAGTGCGGCGGCGCTTGTAAGGTGGAGCGCCAGAGGAAGAGGACGCGCGCGCAGGTACCGACAATGGAGTCAAACGGCGAACAGGGGGGGGGGGGTGGGCCTTGCTTTGTTTTGAGAGGTTGTGCACTGGTGCCATCAGTGCGGCCACCAGCGGGGCCAGAGGACGAGGACGCGGTTGGGGTTACTAACGATCGATGAAACAACGACGGAGAATTCAAGCCACAGACATACCAGCAATCGGAGCTTCTTCCTCATCCGCAGGGTGGTCGTGGTAGGTGATCTGGTCTTGTAACGCGGACAAAGTCCGCTTCCAATTCGCCACGGCCGAGCGCTGATCGGCGGCCAGCTTCAGCTGATCGCTGCGCAGGCGCTTCTGGTCAGTCTTGAGCTTGTCCTGAGCCGCCTGCTGGCTCTTCTGTGCAGCTTGCTTCTCTGTGTTGAACGTCGCTCGATCGCGCTGCAGCTCCTTGAGCCCCTCCATCATGTTAGCTCGTGCAGAGTTGAACACTTTCTCCCTCTGCTGGAGGCTCTCCAGCGAAGCCTGGAACACCGCACGCTCTGCGTCGCGTTCGCGTACCTGTTTCGTCGCCTCCTCCAAGCTGGACAGCAGCACCGTCTTCTCACTACGCAACTCATTCACCTCCGCCGTCAACCGTTCAGCTGCAGCTGCGGCCCGCATCTGCTCCCGGAGGCGGTCGTCGCGCAGCTCGGCTAATTCCGCCTGGAGCGCTTTGCACCGTTTCTCGGATTCCGCAAGCGCGCGGGATGGTGCAGCGGTCGCAGCGGCAACCTGGCGTTGAGCCTCAGCTAGCGCATGCGCTGCGGCGACGAGAGGATCTTGGAGCTGGTCTGGGGTGGATTCCTTCTTCATGGCGGTGGAGACAAAGGCGGATCTGCGAAGCATCGGCCCGGCACTGCCACTGCCACACGGGGCTTGCCGGTTCTTCAAGACCGCTTCTAACAATCACACCGAAGGATGCCAAATTTAGGCACACCCGATGTGCTTTTTGAAACCCAACATATCACATTAGAATCAAACTTGCCTGAAATTTAAACCGATTCCAGTAGTTTCAATCCTTGAATCAGTTTATTGCTGTTTGCATAATATTTGGCACAGCTTCCATTTCGGGCGATTTTTGATGCCGCCCAGTAAATGGATTGTTTCTCACTCAATCCTGGGCCGATTGGGCTGAAATTATATCCTAAATTCATCGTTTTCAGAGGCGCATCGAGCAGCCTGAATTTCGGAGCTCTAGGTGAAAATTTGATGAGTCCAATTTTCAGCAGTAGTGCTTTGGCGCGTGAATTTACACAGTGAATACGGTCCCATTTGAGACAATATTCAAGACAAAAATTGTTCCTCTACTATCCAGCCATGTCCTCCTCCGTTTTGAGAACGATCCGACCCGGAATGCGCGTGCTGCGCCGCGCCGAAGAAGAGCCATCAATTGTGTCACTCGGTGACGCGTTACACTCGTCTTGCTCTCTTCCACCGCCTGCCCATGTCGAAACGCAAGGCAGCCGATGCTGTGGCCAAGCGGTCCGTGGGACGTCCCCCCAAGAAGGCTAAATCGACCCCTGCTGCTTCGAAAAAAGCAAAACCCAGTGCTCTTCCGTCTACTTCACGATCCACGCGCAAATCCACTTCTGCTTCTGCTTCTGTCGCCAATTCTACCTCTGATTCGGACACGGTCCCTGCTGTTTTTGAAATCGACTCCGAATCTGAACTCACTTCCCCTGATAACGAAACCGACACTGACGGCATTGATATGGCTACAAATGCAATTCTGGGCAAGAACAAAGGAAGTGATGACGAGGAGTTTGTGGACACACGGGTGGAACAAGAAGTGGAGGAGGAGGAGGAGGAGGAGG
Organism: Mycena epipterygia; assembly: GCA_029281465.1. Taxonomy (NCBI): domain Eukaryota; kingdom Fungi; phylum Basidiomycota; class Agaricomycetes; order Agaricales; family Mycenaceae; genus Mycena; species Mycena epipterygia. Next base: position 328,909 of record JARJCQ010000049.1, on the reverse strand, counting down.
AGGAGGATGAGATTGAGGACGAGTGCCAGGACGATGAGGAAGAGGATAAAGGTGCGCGTGCTGTCGCTATTTTCATGCCAACAACTCTGATGGCTAAATCCAGATTTCGACCTCGAGTTCATCATCCCTGTCGCTTCTAACGCCGCTGATACTATCACATTTTCCTCTACCATCACGTTCCTTGAATTCACTCAACAAGTCGCCGACGAAATGAATATTCGACGTAGCGATCTTCAGATTGGGTACAAACTGAATCATTGGACCAAAGATATCCTGCCGAGGGTACTCACGACACCAATACACCTTATACGATTGTTCAACTCTGCCCGTGAAGAGCTCGATGCCCGTGCTAAAACCAAGAAGTCCTCAAAGAAACCACTACAGGTTACCATATTTGATTTACGCTCTAAGCTCCCAGAAAAAGAAACAAAGAAGGCCACGAAGAAGCCAAAGTCAAAGGTCGGTTCTTGGTGAGTGTTAGGCTACTTACGCACTAAATATATCATCACCAGGCATCGAAGAAGGCCGAATCCGAATCCGATGACGACGCGGAGGGAAAAACAGGCAAGAAAACGGGTCCACAGTATTTGCGTGAGCTCGAGGCAACCCACAAATGCGAAAAACACACGGGGTTTTGCCTTGTCGCGCAAAATGGTGAGCATGTTTCACTCTCTGGCCCTAATCTAAGTCTATGGAGTATGCTTTGTGTACGTCTCGGGCACTTATTTTTTCTGTTGAATGCTAACTTTCTACAGGCCCAGGGAGCACACGAATCGACGTCTGTACCACCTACAGTACTGGGTCTATCGACCGAAACAGGTACAAAAGCAGCGCCAGCATCTCGCCGCCCGCCAACCCAACAACCACCGGCTCCCGGACCATACCCTTATTCTTTTTACGCTCCTACAGGTCCCTATCCCCAACCTTATTACCCTCCTCATCAGGGAAAACCTCCCCTGATATTTTACGATATTTTTGCATAAAGTTTTTTGTAGGGTTGAAAATTTCGGGATTTCTTAGATATTTGATCAAACTTCAAGGAAAATGTCGCTAAAATAACAAAGTGATGTGCATTTTTTTCAATCCCTCAGATATTTATGTGAAACTTTGTACCATTATTTGGGATTTTTTTGGGGGATCTTGGTGGTGTCTCAACTCATCATTGGATGAATGCTGGAAGTAATTACAGCAACATTCGGGAAGTAACCATACCATAAAGCACTTGGAAGACATATATGGGATTTCAATAGGGGAGTGGGAAGACTGTGGATCACAAGTGAATTAAGGCCAGTAATGACCGGCCCTGATGTCGACTTGTTTCCATCCGAAAGGAACTGACAGATCGTGTGAAGTCCGAAGGGTCCGATAGATTGCCGCGCGGAAAAGATGGTTGCTTTTGATTTATGTCACAACAACGCCACACTTCTTTCTTCCTTTCCCCCCCACCTCCCGCAGCTCGCGCTATCCTTTCCTGCTCCCTCCTCACCCCGAATCGTTCGTCAACCATCAAGCTCACCACAGTATTGTTTACAGCTTCATCCCGTGTGCATCTGCATCCCCGTGACATCTTCAAGACTATGGAGCGGCAGTATGATTCTTTCCCTCATTGGCTCAATTCTCTGCCCCACATCCGTCGTTGCAGCCCTCATGTATGTCGTTGTCTCCATGTTTGTATGCCTGATACCCATCCGTTTGTAGCCGACTCGGCGGCAGGGATTGATGCACACACACTGGTGCGTCGTATCCACTCTTTCTTGATGCACCCTCACTGATATCATTCTGACCATCTCCTAATGTCGTGTATGGCCCTCAATGTCAGTCTCGATTCCCGCCAGTTATTATACTAACATCCATTGCAGCTGTCACCTGGCTCGACGTCGGCTACACAGACCCGTGCTATGTTCTGTTCACCGTGGGTATGTCCCCAGCTCCTTTCGAGTGCTTAGATACTCACGAGCCCCTTCTAGCATGTACAACTACCCCGATCGACCCAATCATGAAGCATTAGTAACTTCAATCTCCCTGTGCGGCATCTTGTTTCGTGATCTGCCCTCACCGACATCTTTGAATAAGGTGTGTTTGCCAATGTGCTACCGACCAGGCCAATCTGACATATGCATCACTGGGGTGGTACTCGTTTGCACCGTGGTGAATGGGTGTCGTTACTGTAGTACATTGATTGTATTGTATCTATCATGCCTTATCTACCATGTATTAGTCTAGATTTGACCACAATGAATTTTTTTTTTCTGATTCTATGTGCATCTGAGGGCGATATTCAAATAAATTGGTGAAATAGTTTGCTCAAAGCTGCGTGCAATTGTGTACAACTTGTATGTAAATCCAGGTATTTTCTGGGGGGATAAGATATTTTTAGCTATTTTCTCGCATTCAAGAAACTGAAGGTATTTTCCGATATTTTATGTGAAAATACCATGAAATATCTGCAGGGGGTTTCCCTGATGCTCCTCCCCCCTTCCCCCAATACCGACTGCTTCTCCAAAATCCTCTGCAAAACCATCGAAACCCAGCGTGGATTCGGACGACGATGATGAATCCCCAACCCTCTTCCCGAAAATAGACGATTGGCTATTGGATCTTGACAGTTCGGAGCGAGGAGAAGATGGCCACGGCTTTGCCAAATTCGGAGCAGTCCTGCGCGACCATGGATTTGTACGTGTGGTTCAACTCGTGGATCTTGGAGGGGAGGGTGAAAAGACGCTGCTGACGATTTGCACTGGGATGACGCTGGGGGTTGCGAAGTTACTGATGAAGTATGCTAAGGTTGATTGCAAGAAGGTCCGCAAGCAGGAGGCAGAGCGGAAAGCAGAGTGGGCGGCATGAGTATAACTATATTCTACTTTACATTACATCCCTGTCTTGGTGATTGAAACATCGAATGTTTTCTTGAACGACTCGATGTATCAGAAATATCCAGAGTGTCTAAACCAGCCCTCTGCGTCGCGCGGTGTAATACTATATACAGCATTGTGGAGTTGGGTCAAAACTTCGACTTTGTCATTGTCCGCCTCCGTTGCAGTCCGAAATGTCTGTCCTTCTCTGCGAATATACGCCTTCATCTTTGAAAAACCTGGTTCCATCGGGTTATAGTCCGGCGAGTAAGGTGGCAGGTAGAGGAAGCGCATTCCACTGAAAGAACGATTTCAAGAAAGGTGATAAGATGGACATAAAATCATACCGCTCCTCGATCATCTCGCGGATGAGGTCGGCCTTATGGATGCGGCAGTTATCCATTATGATGACCGAGTTGGGCCCGGGAAATGGATTCATCTTGTCCAACAGGCCGTCGATGAACTCCGCAAATGTGTCCGTGGTGAAGGAGCCTTCAACAATATTTACATAGAGAATCCCGTCCAGGGAAATTGCGGGAAGGACAGAATATCTGGAGAGAAGTGTGAGTGGCTCGTGAAAAATAAGACGGTGCATACCGTTTGCCACGGATAAAAAATGCCTTTCGAACGGCGCGATACCCTCTGAAAGCCCAGGCTTTGCCGCGATACGATGTGCGGCGATCACAGGAGCTCTCATCGACAAAGACCAACTGCCGGGGCTCGTAGTAAAGTCCAATCTTATATCTGAACTTTGCACGCTTGACGACACTGCGTTCGATAGCGACCCGAGTAAGCTAACAGGTGTTAGCTGAAAAACTAGAAGATCATGATGTATCTCACCTTCTTCATAGTGTATCCACTACGCTTCAGGGCACGCCAGACTGTGGACTGAGAGACAATACGACCACAGGTTTCTTGAAGACCGAGCTGAAGTTCGTCGAGGTATTTGTCGCAACTCAAATCCAGACAGCCCTGCAGATACTGGAAAGAACAAGGAATGTAACCGTGCAGTAGGAGGGCAAAATCAGAGGATGTACTGCAACGTCATCAGAGCTAAGGTGTCGTGCACGCCCAGTTTTCTTCCTTTGAGTTGCCGTCAAAACTTTCCCCGTCGTGCGGAAGCGATTGAGGATACGGTAAACTTGGCGTCGGCTGACATCCGTATAGGTGCATATGGTGCTGATTTTGACGCCCAATGCGTGCATGCGTACGATGGCCCATCGCAGGTCCTCCGAAATGGGCTTGCCCTTGGGCATGCAAGGTGGAAGAGAGCAAGACGAGTGTAACGCGTCACCGAGTGACACAATTGATGGCTCTTCTTCGGCGCGGCGCAGCACGCGCATTCCGGGTCGGATCGTTCTCAAAACGGAGGAGGACATGGCTGGATAGTAGAGGAACAATTTTTGTCTTGAATATTGTCTCAAATGGGACCGTATTCACTGTGTAAATTCACGCGCCAAAGCACTACTGCTGAAAATTGGACTCATCAAATTTTCACCTAGAGCTCCGAAATTCAGGCTGCTCGATGCGCCTCTGAAAACGATGAATTTAGGATATAATTTCAGCCCAATCGGCCCAGGATTGAGTGAGAAACAATCCATTTACTGGGCGGCATCAAAAATCGCCCGAAATGGAAGCTGTGCCAAATATTATGCAAACAGCAATAAATCAGGTGCTATGCCAGGCAACCACTTGCATGATATATACACTCTATACAGTGTGGCACTTCAAAACCTTGTGGATTGGAAGGACAAGGGATTTGCAGAAGAAACTCTAGTAGTTCTGGGTTCTGTTGTGCTCGGCAGAGTGCCAATGACAGACAGCAGCATAGATCAGCTGCGTGGCCTGAGGCTGGGTAGATCAACCAAAGTCCTAGAGCGGCTCGGTTGTGTTTTTCAGTGGGCTCCTGGCGAATCAGTTCGAGCGTTCCATATTTCGTTCTCTGAATACCTCACCAATCGCGAGCGCTGCGGGAACGAACCTTGGTTCATCGATTCCACAGCACACAACAAAGCTCTTGCATTGGGATGCTTACAAGTTTTGAATAGAGAGCTTCAGTTCAACATTGGTGGCCTCGAGGACTCGCGAACCCTTAATGCAGATGTGGAGAAGCTCTCGGATCGCATACAGACTCACATATCTCCTCATTTGATGTATGCGGCTCAATTCTGGTCAGATCATCTACAAGACGTGGACCCCGACCAAGAGATTCTTTCCGAGTTGAAGGAATTCATAGAACATCACTTCCTCTATTGGCTGGAAGTATTGAGTCTACGTGACCAGGTCTCAATTGCTACCAGGAGTCTAAACATCGCGCGGAAGCATGCATTTGGGGTGAAGGACTACATTTTTTTGTTTGTTAAAAGCATCTTTTAATTTCATATTCGTAGGGAGGAGATGCATCTCTCGAGAATTTTATCCAGGATATTCTCAAATTCGTGGCAACATTCGCACCTTTGATTGCACGAAGCGTGCCGCACATTTATATTTCTGCTCTCCCATTCGCGCCCCGTCAATCAAGAATCTGGCAACAATTCTCTTCGTCTTTCCCCAAGACATTGCGTTGTCATGGCGCATCCACAGAAAATTGGCCAAACATTCAGAAAGAATTGCGCGGGTACCCTGAGCGGATTGAGTCAATTGCATCCTCTCCAGACGGAAAATATATCGTGTCTGGGTCAGATGATAAGACAATTCGTGTCTGGGATTCAGAAACAGGTGTTCTGGCTGGGAAGTTTGAAGGGCATACCGACCGTGTTAATTCTGTTGCATTCTCCCCCGACAGCAAGTGGATTGTGTCTGGATCAAAGGATAACACTGTTCGTGTCTGGGATTCCGAAACTGGCATGGCTACTGGGAAGTTTACAGAGCACACCAGAGATGTGATCTCAGTCGTGTTCTCCCCAGATGGCAAATGGATCGTGTCTGGATCAAAGGATCAGACAATTCGTCTCTGGGATTCCGAAACTGGTATGCTTTCGAGGGTGTTTGAAGGCCACAGAGGAGGAGTTACGTCTGTTGCATTTTCGCCCGACAGCAAGGACATCGTATCGGGGTCCGAGGACATGACAGTCCGCGTCTGGGATTGCGCAACCGGTATGCTCACGGGCTATTTCGATGAATACAACGGAGCGGTTAATTCCGTCGCTTTTGCGCCGGCTGGCAAGCAGATTGTGTCAGGGTCCGAAGACGGGACGGTGTGTGTTTGGAATTTTGAAAGGCGTATTGCCGTGGTGGTTCCCGGGGCCCCACCATTCCCGGAGTACACCGAAGGGGTTGCTGCTGTTGCATTCTCCCCAGATGGCCAGAGCATTGTAACTGGATCATATAACAATAGAGTTCATATCTGGAGTTCGCAAACAGGTTCAGTCTTCGCTGGGCCATTCACACATACTGGCACTACACATACCAGCATTATCCAGTGCGTCGCATTCTCGTCAGACGGAAAACATATTGTGTCTGGATCGTCTGATACCACAATTTGTGTCAGGGATTCCGAAACTGGTGCGCTCATAGGGAGGTTTGAAGGACATACCAAGCCGGTCACCTCGGTTGCTTTCTCACCCGATAGCAAGTGGATCGTATCTGGGTCGAGGGATAAAACTGTTCGTGTCTGGTACTTCAAAACTGCCGTGGCTGCTGCTAAGTTTCAATGTGACACTGATGTTTCCTCCGTTGCGTTCTCTCCAGACGGAAAGTTGATTGTCTCAGGGTTGGAGGATTGTACTCTTCGAATTTTGGATTCTGAAACTGGCACAATTGCTGGGATCTTTCAAGGCCACACAAAAGCTGTTATCGCCATCACATTCTCGCCAAATGGTAAGCAGATAGCATCTGCATCCAAGGACGGCACAGTACGGGTCTGGGATTCAAGCAGCGGTGTAGTTGGTCTTGTCCTCAGAGCACAGGATCGAGACATTACCTGTATCTGTTTCTCACCAGACGGAAAGCACATTGCATCTGGATCCGAGAGAAAAATAGTAGATATCTGGGATTCAAGCACGGGCGTGATTATTGCGTCCTTTTTCGGAGATCGCCCAGTGGTGTCGGTCGCATTCTTGCCAGAAGGCAATCAAATAGTGCTTTCGACAGGGCGCACAATGCATGTTTGGAATTTTGGACGCTCACACCGGGGGCCAAGACCAACGCATGTGGTTTCGCATGCCTTTAACGCATGTGTTCCGCGGGCGTTGATGGGAATTACAATAGATCTTTGTTCGACTTAGTACTTTTTGTAACCAAGCATCAATTAAATTTGACTTAAATACAACGAATAAACAACCAATGTTTGAGCTAATTAAGGTGAATTTTCAACGCTTAATAAATATATATCGACCATTTGTCGTTGCGAGCCGCGAGCCAGCCGTAGATGCCGCCAAGCGACGGCATGATGCAGCCGTAGAACCCCAAGCGACAAGTCGCGCCCTCGTGATAAGCCAGAGTCACGGTGGCCGCCGCGTTCTCATTCATCCGGCCCACTGCGGGCGTCACGCAGCTGCCCGCCTCGCGCCCATCCCACGCCGCGCTTGACAGCGCTTATCAGAATACCGTCGCGCTTTATGCGTAGTGGCATTGTTGCCTGGCGACCACGGCCGCACATCGTCTTTGTCGGCATGCTACCATACCCGTACATCGTCTTTGTCGGTGAGTAATTATGTCCGGACGTCGCTTTTGTCGGGCTACCGCCCCACCCGTACGTCGCCTTTGTCGGGTTGTAACCAAGCCCGGACGTCACCTGTCAATGGTGACCATCCCACCCGCACGTCGCCTTGCTCGGCGCCCGACCATGCCTTTCTCAGTGGGGCGGCCCGCCTCCATCCCCCCTTTGTCTGCCCAGAATATCTGCCGCCGGCCAACCCCGTTCTTCCTTTGTCGGGCTACAACCATACCCGGACGTCGCCTTTGTCGGGCTACAAACATACGCGTATGTCGCCCGGCAAACGCGATCCTCACACCCGCACGTCGCCTTGCTCGGCGCCCGACCACGCCTTTCTCAGTGGGGCGGCCCGCCTCCATCCCCCCTTTGTCTGCCCAGAATATCTGCCGCCGGCCAACCCCGTGCTTCCTTTGTCCGGCTACAACCATGCCCGGACGTCGCCTTGCTCAGCCCCCGACCACACCTTTACCTTTGTCTACCAAAATGATTGCTGGCGGCCCGCCCCCGACCTTTCTTTGTCAGCCCGCCTTCACGTGAGGCCCGCCTGTTTGGTGGGGTTCCTTTTTGGGACTCGACGCCGCTGCCGGTGTCGCGAGCCACGCATGCACAACGCTCCGCGGAGTCGTGGGCGTCTCTACGTGCGTGGCACGCGACAGCGCGTCTTCAAACGCTGCGCCGCCAAGTCCTGCTCAGCCAAGTCGCATTTCCAGAAGAGCTGAGTAAGTCGCCAGCGTGAACGCCAGCGAGTTACGAGGGAAGATGGGGAGACCATGAGAAGCGGAGCTGGTAAGTCGCCAGCGAGTTACGAGGGAGGAGCGGAGGAGGATGAGAAGCGGAGCTGGGTAAGTCGCCGGCGTAAGCGCCAGCGAGTTACGAGGAAGGAGTATGAGAAAAGCCGATAGCACTGCCACTGATTGAGCACTGCCACTGATTTGATAGCACCGCCACTGATGGAGAATCTCTCGTCCTCTCCACCACCACCACTGTTGGTCGTTTCACGACCGACGAGTAGAATCCCTGGTGATAAAAATCGCCCTTCACCAGCGCGTAACATGGACACTCCGCAAATTTTCCCCCGGTAGGTGATTCAAACCTTCCTCAACGAGAAATCTAATAATCCGATCCGAGTAAAAGAGAAAGTCCCCACGACTGGTTTCCTGTGAACTGACACGACTTACCTCCTGCCTTCTTCTTCAACTCTCACCCATTGCAGGCGCCAGGATCTACGAAACGCAAATAACTTCTCAGCGTTTTACGCTGAGAACTTACCTCCTTTGCTCCTTCTTGACGCTGATCTGAATGAACTTTGTCGGATCCCTCAAATTGATATCACTTGCTGGCGTAGTATAAGTACAAATATATACAGTTTCAACTCTTCTAATCGTCCATGAAAATACAAATCGGGATTTCACCGATGCGCGAGAGCCAATACTCGATCACCGCTGCTACACCCTCCAGCCCACCTGAGAGCAACTCCGAAAAATATTCCATGTGACGAACTGCGCAATCTGGACACTCGCGGAATGGATGACGGGCCCCGAAAAATTGAAGTGTCAAGTGAACAAGGCGTTCTGCGAGGTGTTAAATCATGCAATGTCGGAGAAGTCGACCTACCCAATAATTTCGCATGATTGGTGGGGTATTTGAATGCCCACATTCGCTCTAATGATGGACATTGTTCCTCATGCCGCGCACGCCGATCTTCCACGTCCTCCGCCCTGCCTACTTTGATGGTAAAGACATCGGTGGCGTCGCCCGGAGGTGTAGCTGCAAGGATTGCCTCCGCGTCCTGGTCCCAAATGACGAAGACGTATATGTAGCCAGGTCCGTCCCAGTAAGGACGAAGGCTTAGCAATGCGTCGAAGGCTGCTTGAGGCTGTGTAGCGGCGAGTCGGCGGCTTACAGATATGAGACGACGATCCAGCCAGCCTTACAAACGAGAGGTACGTACCAATACCGCTGGATTTGTTCAAGTTGCTCTCTCGATACGCTCTCGGCGAGGGTGCGGGACGCAAAGGACATATTACTACAGAAACTGAACGAAGGTACAAGGTTCTACAATGTCCGGTAGCTTACCTTGTGCAGGCGCAGAAACGACGTATGGTACATGGTAGACGCCGAGATACCAATCTATACACACTGTGAAAAAGACAGAAAAGTCGCCAATGGTGCAAGTTTACCTGCGTCAGTGGTGTAAGTCAAGAAATTCGCAAAGCCAGCGGTGCAAGTTGACCTGCGCCGGTGGTAAGTCGCGGAGGAGTTCAAGTTGGCGAAGAGTCCGAAAAGTCGCCAGTGGTACAGGTTTACCTGCGCCAGTGGTGTAAGCCAAGAAGGAAGAAGTCGCAAAGTGCCAGCGGTGCAAGTCAACCTGCGCCGGTGGTACAAGTCAGGAACAAAGTTGAACAACCGCCCGTGAAAACAAATCAGGCGGAAAGTCGCAAAGTAATGAAGAAAGTAGAGAAGAAAATGAACGGTGATACAGGGAAGGTAATTAGTGGTTTGAGTCAAGAAGAAAGTCGCAAAGCGCCAGCGGTGCAAGTTTACCTGCGCCGGTGGTAGAGTTCAGGAAGATAGTCGCGTGAAACAAATCAAGCGGAAAGTAAAATAATGAAAAAAGTCGAATAAAGTTCACGTTTCCGATTCACGTGATCGCGTCCACGACTTTCTAAGTCCGAGGGAATGTTTTTGTTGCAACTGGTGTTAAACCACATGGTTTCGCTACTTAACTACTGAACCATCTTGTTTCTATTTTGCAACTACATGGCTTCACAATATTTTGGAGGCTCTGAGAGTCTGAACCAAGAGATCCGCGTCTCTTCTACTCCCAAATTTCATTCTTGGCTGCATTTATTCACAACAATAAAGTTGACATATAACGCGTCTTTAGTTTTATTGTGCATAGAAGGCTGAATATCTTTTAATCGTGATACATACAAAGAGAAAAGCTACGGTGTATTACACACTATCTAAGACCTAGAGGATCGGAGATGCGTCCATCGCCTGGCCGTGCACCCGGATGCGATAGAGACACGTAAATTCGGCCATACCCCAGTTGCTCTTCACCATGAGCACAACGACACCGAAGTCGATGCCAAGGTTTCTGATCTCCGTGTCGATAGGGAAAGTCTGGATGTTATTGGAAGAGTGGATGTCGTACTGGAAGGATGCAATACGAATGTAGTCTGGGGACTTCGGGAGCATCCTGGGACGCTCAGGTTCGCGCTCTAGCCTCTGGGTCATTTCTGCACGCCAAACTTCCATTTTGGCGATATTGTCCTGTCCTTCGACCATGGCCCAAACCTCCATATCTCTCGGCGCACTTGTCCGCCTGCTGATAGATACTGCAGCAGCGACGTGATCGATGGTAATATCCTCGATGTAGACCGGGGCGGCAAGCACGATGCCCAGTTGACCTTGAGACCCCACGAAGGGCCAGCAATGGCCATGGTGAATGTCGTAATGAAGAGCAGTGACAGGTGGACGTCCAGGGAGGACGCCAATTCCAGTAAAGTATTCGAAAAGCCTGCCATGTAGTGTCGATGGACGCAGCGCATACGTTTGGCTGGTGATGGATGGGATCACGAAGGCGCCGCTGGAATGTAAGGCAAAATCGGGGCGAGCAACATCCAGCTGGGGTTGAAAGGCCGCGACGAGCAGTTGCAACGCTTCAAGGTTCTTCCTGAGGAGGTGGAGCTCGGAGTTCGCGGCAACGTGAGAGGCAGTCTCCGCCTCATGTTTGCGCACATGGTGCGTCACTTGCGTCTGTACGAGTCTAATTTTTCCCGCTAGCTTTGCATTGAGGCGGGCCTCTGCCGCTATTTCGCTCCGGGTGCCCTCGTAATTTAACGAGAGTCCAGAGAGAGCATCCTCTAGGCGTTGTAACCGTTTTGCGTGCAGGTGACCCTCTCCTTCTTCCTGATGCGAGTGCGCAAACGACTGAATGCTTTTCGCTGGACCCTTTGGAAAACGCAACATTTCGAGGGCGCCTCGCGGTGGGAGATAAAAGGGGAAGAGGAGCAACAAGAGGGGGATGATGACCGTGATGATGAGGATAGGATTGGCAAGACTGCGAGCTGCAACCCGAATGGCCTGGAAAAGGATGGCGCCCACCATCATACCAAACGTCCATAGGAAACAAAGAAAGACCCAAATGGCCTGGAGAAGGATGACGCCCATCGTCTTGCCAAATGTCCACGGGAAACAAAGAAAGAGTCGGAAAGCAGCATACACGATACTGCCTAACGTCCCCAGAAAGCGAAGAAGGAGCAGGAAGACGGCATGCGCGACGGTGCAGAAGAGTGAGTATAGAGTGGCCAGTAATGGTGCGCGTCGATGAGATCGCGGTCGAACGTTGTTATTACCCCGAGGAAATGTCTCCTCCTCGGTGTCGGACAGGTCGGACACGTATATTATGGGGGGTGTCTGAGATCTGCGCGGTGGAGTGGCAAGCCTATGGAAGCTAATTGATTGCGACTGGATTTCGTACTCGAAGGAGGTACTGCGTGGAAGGGGCTTTGGCATATGCTTCAGGCGAGAGCGCCAAGCATCATTGGGCAGCATGCCTGTATATATAGAGGGGCGGGGTAAAAGTAGGAGTCGAAGAGGTCGGTTCTTTGTGCGGTTAAATTTTGCTCTGTTCGTGCGTCCAGAACGCGATATAAAAATGTTCCGCCTTGGTTGCGAGGGGGCAGGGCATAAAATTCCAGTGCTGCCCGTAAGACGGCCAGCAGTAGAGGAGAGTAGATGGTATAGTGTCCGACCGTAATACAGTCGACAGTGGAGACAAAGAAGCGGAGATCACCAAAGGATCAATCAGTGGCGGTGCCATGTGGCGGTGCTCGGGTCCGGACTCCGTAGTGACTTGGCATCTACTACTACCTCCTACTCGTAACTTATCTGCGTTTTCGCAGATAACTTACATTCCTTGACTTCTAAATTCAATCTCGACTCGTAACTTATCTGCGTTTTCGCGGATAACTTACATTCCTTCGCTTCTGACTTCGATCTCGACTCGTAACTTATCTGCGTTTTCGCGGATAACTTACTTTCTTCCCCATCCCAACAATCGTCCACAGTGTCAGCTCCAATGTCGTCTGCAGCGTCAGCTCCCGTCTTCCCCGATGATGTGCCAACGTTTCCGGCGAGTCGATCCGTTGCAACATCACATTCATATCCTAAATGCAGCCTTTTAGAAGTCGTCTTCATTTCTTGGACATGCTCGCAAGGGTGAAGCCATCTTTGGCCTGCACTCAGGGGATCCTCATTTCTTCCTCAATCTCCCTGCACGCGAGGATGCCCCTGGCCCCTTCTGGATGGAGATGGATGGGGCGTTCGACCGTATATCTTGGGTCTCTGCGGCCACACCCGCTCTTCTCTTCGTTCCGCGCGACAATCCCTTCCACGGACCTCTCTTCGGTCGGCTACGTCTCCCTCAGCACGGGTTGCCTATCGTGGCTGCCGAAGGAGGAGGGTGGATTCTGGAACCAGAGCTCTCGAAGTCATGGTTAGAGCTTGAAACGAGCCTTAGAAATGTCCGCAGCGCCATGGAAGACGGAGCACATGCAAATTGCCTCATAGGATCCGCATTGTTTCCGTATCCTAGACAGTATGGATATGATATTGTCCGCCGTACCCGTCACACAGCGAACAATGTTGCAATGCGCGCGCGCAACACTTTTCTCCCGCTAATGGCCGGGGTCGCAATGAACTTCATAGTCCTCGATGATTTCTATACCCTGTCTTGGCGCGACAAAGTCATCGAGGCCTCTGGTGTCCATCCACAATGGTTTGGGGAGCTGGAACGGTCTGCTGTGGGGGATAGAAACACGCCCAGGGTCGGTGGCATTATTGACTTGACTAACCAGCCGGCCATCGGGAACAACGTCGGCGCGGGTACTTGACTTGATCATCGGAAAGCTCCCCATTCCCCTCTATTTTCACTGGGGGAGCCTCACCCACCCAGCGACTTTCTTGGTACCTCCGATATTGACAAAGATAGGGTTTTACCCTAATGCCAAGGAGATCAGCTTTTTACACGAGCTGGAGGGCAATGTCGCCTTCAGTTCTTGGTGGCGGAAAAGGAAAGGCGGCAATATGTATTCCAAGCAGTTCCACAATGCAGACGCATCAGCCGCGGCCGACGACGAATTGGCCGTCCATCGTTTCCCGCAGCCAGAGAAAGATAGCGGGCAACGATACGGCGAAGATGTTCATGCTTATCTTGATTGTCGAAAAGCACGAAATGAGCAACTAGCCAAGATGGAGACACCTAAAATGAGGCAAGAGCGCCTGGAACGAGAGGCAACTGCGGCTCAGGGAATTGCGCCGGGAAGAGAAGGAGGACGAGTCTTCCTCTGGGAGGAGGAGCTGGACGGATTCTTTATTCGACGATCGCTCCCCCGCACCGTGGCGGCTCGCATATGGGACCAGTTTACTCCTAATCAGCGCCGGTATGACAGTTTCCAGAACCAGTGGGACCTGTGCGCAGCGCTGGCTCCGGATGAGGAGCGCCAGGGCTTGGACGACGGGGACGATGATCTTGAGTTCCCCGAGTTCCCAGGCAGTCCAAACACATTCCTGCCCTGCGAAGAGGCTGGAGAGTCCTTCACCACTGAAGACTTGAAGCGTTCCTATGGATTGGAGCTTGGCGAACTCCTTGATAACAATCCACCGCCCTATGGACCGTACCACGACATGTCGGAAATTCCCCGAGCACGTTTCGGCTTCACAGAACTCACTACTCCCGCCGACTATGCCCAAAGCCTTCAAGCCAACTTGTGTCTCAAGTCACTGGGAGATGATCAGTGGCCCAGCCTGAACGAAATGCGGTATCAACATTTGCCGACACTTTTAGGCAGCTTGTTGAATGCAAAGTCTCTCAGCCAGATACCGAGAGAGCTGCTTGATCTACGACAAGAGGGAGCAGAGATTTCGCTCAGGTCGAACTGGGTCCTTGATATTCGCAAGGAATGCCTGAGTAGTCAATTCACGGACCGCCTGAAGAAAGAATTCTTTTACATCCTTAGGCCCAAGGACTGGCAGGCGGAGGAATTTCCCTTATATATATTACTGCCCAGTGCTGCGACCGCAGTGCAGGTCATTCGGATGGGGTGGGGTCCTGATCCGCAGGAGGTCATCTACTACCTACTTCAGCATGGCGTCGAGTTCCGAGCTTGTATGCGAGATAAAGTTTGGGACGCACCTCAGCCCCCGCTCCCGTACAGATTCACCGGTCTAGGATACCGTGCCGTTGGCTACAAGCCTACTGTCGTCGACCACGAGGTTTATGAGATCCAACGCGACAGGTTTTGCGGTTCTCCTCGTGGTCGTGCTGCTCTTTTTGCCGGCGGGATTGTTGGACGTCTGGCGAGGCTAGCCGCAGACGAGGATCTTGCGGCTTTGGGTCCGACCAACGATGTTCTCATCTCAGGTGTTCGTTTGTGGGATGGCCGAAGTCTGACGGCGTATTGGGACGACATGTTGACAGATGAAGAAATTGATCTTATTTGCGGGGTGTACGAGATTGGAACTGGTGCGTCGACAGGTTTTAGTAGTTTTAGTATACTTACTGATCATTTTTAGGACGGGTCAATAAGAGCACTGATGATCCCCAGACCACGAAAGTTTCGTGGTGGCCGAAGCCTAATGCGTTTAGCCATTCCGGGCTGAATATGGGGTGGTGGTCACCGAATTGTGAGAAGTGGTTCCAGCAGCGCCTGTCGCTAATCAAGAGTGGGAAGGCGAAGCTCCAAACGCAGGCGGAATGGCAGCGGCTAATCAAGTTCTATAAAGCAAGCCGTGAGGTCGCATCTGCCAATGAACGCATGGCCGCTGAGTTCTTAGATACCGTGTTGGATGGATAATATGTACGATTATTTTTGTACAATAAATTAGTGAACGAAAACGAAATTTGGACGAGTGAGTTGAAAATAATTGCAAGTTCTCCGCTAGCCAGGCATACAAGGAAATTAGAAAGGAGTGTAATTTAAAGATCGAGTACATGAGCGCAAATATTTAAAAGGTAATCAGCAAGGAGTGTAATTTAAAGATCGAGTACATGAGTCACAAATATTTAAGAAGTAATTAGAAAGGAGTGTAATTTAAAGATCGAGTACATGAGTCGCAAATATTTTAAAAAGGTAATTAGAAAGGAGTGTAATTAGCACCAGATCAAGTACCTGAGTCGCAAATATTTTAAAAAGGTAATTAGAAAGGAGTGTATTTAGCGCCAGATCGAGTACGTGAGTCGCAAATATTTTAAAAAGGTATTAGAAAGGAGTGTAATTAGCGCCAGATCAAGTACCTGAGTCGCAAATATTTTAAAAAGGTAATTAGAAAGGAGTGTATTTAGCGCCAGATCGAGTACATGAGTCGCAAATATTTTAAAAAGGTAGTTAGAAAGGAGTGTAATTAGCGCCAGATCGAGTACATGAGTCGCAAATATTTAAAAAGGGTAATTAGAAAGGAGTGTAATTAGCGCCAGATAAAATATAGCAAGGGATAACTCTAGTCATCGTCCTCGTCCATCGATTGCGGGTCATTGAGCCGAGCAAGCTCCTCCGCTGTCGGGATCTTGTATAGGGCGCGTTTAGCATTGCCGTACTGGGCCATAAAAGCCGTCCTTGATAGACCCTTCCACTTCTCAACATCCTCCCAAGTTTTACAAAAATTTGCGGTGGGTAAGGCGATCCCTTTCTTCATGTAGGACGCGCGTTGCCGCACGGACAAGTTGTTGAAAAATTCAGGCGAAAAGTAATCAATTGGGACATCTGTCGGCAGTGTGTGAGACATTTCCGAAGGACCGAGTCCAGGTTAAGGCATAGAACGAGTCCACCCGCGGGTGACTCGGATCCGTGGTTGCGGGTACCTGCATTCACAAAAATAGAACTCGGATCCGTGGCCGACCCGCATTTACGAGTACTTGACTCGCGGGTCGCGGGTTTCCCACGGATCAACTCACAAGTATTTTTCTTCTTTTGCCATTTTTCAGCTATAACTACATGTTTCAAAACACTTTTGAAACTTTCAAGTATGAACTTCTTCCTCAAAATTGCTACCCGGATCCTCGACGACCCGTGCCGATGGGTACTCGAACCCGCGAGTCGGGTTTCTCACGAGTATTCCCACGGGTCTACCCGTAGGTACTCGCGGGTGACCCGGACTCGTTCTATGCCTTAGTCCAGGTACGCGTGTACGCTGAACCCTGTGCGAGACGATAAGTATATTGAAGAAGAAGAAGTGAATTGGAAATACCTTCGTCCCCTGTGGCGCTGCATTGATTGCGTCGATTTACTCCTCTTGGTCAAGACGCCAAAAAATTCAGTGACCGCGGTGTCGCGTCCCGGCTTCTCATGGATGAGGTAGTCTGTGGTGCCAGGTATAGGTTCCTCATCGTCAGAATGGCAGTCGGTCTCTCCGGCCAAGCGTGCGACGGTTGGACTGAAGCAGTCGTCGTAAATTTGTGTGGTGCGCCAGGTGAGAAGCTATCAACACATGAGCCCGAAGCAGATAATAGGGTATGATCAAACACACCTCCTCGCGATGCCGATAGGCGTTATTGTCTATGATTTCCTGCTCTACGCGGCCTGGCCTCCCATCTTCTTTGCGCGCCTGCTCCCGCATGTATCCGTATATAAAGCTCCGGTAAAAGCTGCGAAGAAGATTGTAGTCATCGAGCAAGGAAATGTTACACTCACAGAATGAGTATGCCCATGCTACGGCGATAGCCCGGAAGGTGTGGATGGCGAGATGCTCGTGGACGAGATTATACATTGACTCAACGTTGCCAAAAACGTCGGGTGCAAATGCGTGAAGACCGGCGTTGGCGATGGCATTAAAGATGACGCGTAGATGTTGGTCGCCAATTCGTACGGCATCTCTGGCCGTCTGGCTGCTCATCGCCTTGATAGTCCTCAAGAACTCGGAGATCCATCTATACACATCGTTCGTGGGCGGTATGGCGGAGCCGATGATGCCGGACAGCTGGGTGTTTATGTCGTCGGCTGAAGAGAATCGTGCCTCGAACGGGGCCATTTGTTGAGCGGTCAGGCGGCGCGGGACAGCACGCTGCGAAAGAAGGTTCATGGAGACCCGCAAATGCAGGTGTAGGGCTTTCTGAAGCGGGATGTTAGTGAAAGATGTGTAAGGGACAAGTAGAATACCGCACCTGTAGGCCTACTGCATCATCTGGTACCTGCTTGCGGGTAATTTTCCAGTTCTTCGGTTTCTGCGGTTTTTTCCCTGTTTTCTCTCTTCTCGTTTTTTTCGAGGGGGGCTCCTGCGTAGGCTCAGGGTCGGAGGGTCCAGCGTCTGTGCGACGACGCTTATGACGAGAAGAAGAAGAAGGCTGAGGGTTCTGGCCGCAAGGGGGCTGAGGAGGGCGCATATCAGAAGAAGAAGGCTGAGCGCCCTGGGCGCGAGGAGGCTGAGGAGGGTGCATATCAGAAGAAGAAGGCTGAGCGCCCTGGCCACGAGGGGGCTGAGGAGGATGCGCATGGGAAGATGAAGCGCCTTGGGCAGCAGGCGGAGCGCCATTTCTGGGAGGGGGCGGAGGATGTGCATGGGAAGATGAAGCGCCTTGGGCAGCAGGCGGAGCGCCATTTCTGGGAGGGGGCGGAGGCGGAGGATGCGCATGGGAAGATGAAGCACCTTGAGCAGCAGGCGGAGCGCCATTGCCGGGAGGGGGCGGAGGATTTGCATGGGAAGGTGAAGCGCCCTGGCTAGCAGGAGAAGTGCCCTGACCAGCAGGCGGAACACCCTGACCAGCAGGAGGTTGAGGAGGGGAAAATGAAGCGCCCTGGCTACTACGCGGCCATCGCAAGAGAGTAGTGTAGGTGAAGCGATAAAATGGGGGCGGTGGGGGCGGTGGGGGCGGTGGGGGTGGAGGGGGCGGAGGGGGCGGAGGGGCAGATGGGCCGGATGCAGGGAACGCGGGGGGCATGGGGACGTCTTCGTCAGACATGTCGGAAAATATTAAAGGAGGGTAGTAATTAAGTTGTCAACGTAATACGTCGGCAAGTTAGAGGAAAGGAGAGTAAGTGGAAGGGTAGTGGGTGCGATGGTGGCGGGATGGGAGGACAACTAACTGAAGTTATAACAGAATGGGCGTTGACAAAGATGAAAGGCCGGCGAGTTCAAAGGAGATTGTCGGAAAAATGGGCTTTTCAAAGATGAAAGCAGGTATGTCTAGATCTGAAGGAGGTAAGTCACCAGTGTAAACGCCAGTGAGTTATAAAGGAGATGATGGACGGAAGCAAAAGGATGAAATGCGGATGATGATCCGAGCATCGCCACTGATTGATCTTTGACCACTGATCGATCTTCAATTGGTCCAATTATATATGATTTGATCCGCTCTTCCTCTAGATCTCCACTGTCAATCGCTTTACGGTCGACACTGGCTCCTACTGGATTCAATCCCTCGCCGCTCACGGGTTCAACTGCCTTCATCATCGGTATGCGGCGTCGTGCAAGGCTTCTGAAAGTTGGCAGGCTTCTTTTTGCAATATCCCTTTGTCTGAAGATCCCTTTATAATTATTATCGATCCCTTTATGATTATTATCGATCCATTTATAATTACTATCAAGATCCCTTTATTCTGTGCTATGATTATCCTCATTGTCCGCAAAGGTTGGCTTTGTTCTCTTTCTCATAAAAGACTCGCCGTCGTTAGATCGGCAAATCCAAAGTAGCATCCATGGCCGTCACTAAATCCCGTCCTACACTTCTGCGTCCCATGCGCGCTGTTCGTCTTGGCTCTTATGATGCACTGGACCGATGGCTCGCGGCCACCGACCTCAATCCAAACGATGATCTCCACAGTGTGTTGCCTGACGACCAGGCCATGTGCGAGATCTTTCCTGCCATCCTTCCTTCTATCGTCTGTTTTATTTCTCTGGGCTAGTTGAACACCACGCTAATTATTTTTCTAGGGAAACTTTCCGCCCGTATACGTTCTTTCGTTCATGGCCTTCCACCCCCGCGCTGGTACCACCCATATCCTCCGGCTGGCACGGTTTGCCGGATACCCCGATGCCCCCGATGCCCCGCTATGGGCAAGTCGACTGACGCCAGGTCGGTTCGTTTACTTCCCGGAATCGCGGGCATTCGTGGCCAGGCTGGTTGCGGGCCTCACCGACATTCCTGTGAAGTCACTACTCGTGAGTTGATGTTACTATATCTATGTTTTCTACCGCTTACCGTTGGGGTCATCAGCCGCGAGGTACCCAGGCCGGCCCCCTTTTGGACTGGTCACTCGCAGCTGCTGTACGTCTTTCCGAGGCATCGCGGAGCGCTCATCACTCACACATATGATCTAGAAAGGGACCCCTGTTTATCTCCCTATCGCTCGCCATTCCAAGAACGTCATCGCTGCAAACCGTCGCGCTGCCGCTGCTGAGCGTCGCAAATGCGCTGCCCTTGGCCTTCTTGTGCCTTCCGCTGCTAAGCATCGAGCTGCCGCTGCCAATCTTCCGGCTGCCGTCGGGAACCGTGAGGTCTGGGTGCGGGGAAAAAATCTTAGAGCCTTCAATTAGTTTTACTCCTCCTTTGTGCTTTGTATTATTTGTACCCTTTCAAAATTCGCCTTATAGTTACATCTATGTTGTGTATCCTTTGTCTTTCCGCAATCACCTTTATTAGTTTGCTTTGTTCTCGCCGTGTATATATGTGCGCTCTGCTTACGCCCCTCTCTGCAAGTCTCTTATTCCTCCCATGGCGCTCTATTCTCCGCAAAAGCCTGTGACCCATGTCCTCTCGAGTGCCCCTTCTGTCGACGCGCATATTGAGGCCCGGCCGCTGATGCTACTAACAAGGATGCAGCAATAGTCAGTACTCTTTCAGTTTGAGTGGACATGCTTACCATGTATCTAGATCTGTTCGCCGACGAATGAACGTCCGCTTGTTGTTGAGAGTGCCAGCGTCTCTGTCGACGTGCAGACGGAGCATGGGGCGCTGGTCACTGACTCGGAGGCGATTGACACAGACGTGACAATGGTACAATTATTCAAGTTCCTGTATCGCTCGGCTGGTCATTTACCATGAATAGACACCTGAAGAGATCCGCGCCGCATGGAGACTCACCGAGGAGACAGAGAAGCTGTTAGGCAAAACTCGCGGAAGACGCAATTTCGTAGTGAAGCGCCGCCGCTACCTTGCATCGTCTTAGCTGCATTGTATTGGATCGAGACAGAGTAGAGATTGTAATGATTTAGCTATGATCCGACTCGAAGCGATGGTAGCAATGGTGGCGATGAGGAAAATATAGTGGTGACCGTTAAACGGTCAACAGTAAGTAGCTTGAAGGGATGTGAAGGCTGTAGCAGTGCACGCCAAGAAGGAATATTGAACGCAGCACCAAGACGACGCAGGGACTTGTGGAGGCCGTAAAACGGTCAACAGTAGCGGCGAGAGATTAGAGTAGAAAAGACGCGGATCTCAAGGCCATCATGTGAGCTGATGGCACAGCCACTGATGGCCAATCACTGTTCGTCAAATTTGGACTCTCAGATCTAGCCTCCAAAGTATTTGTGAAGCCATGTAGTTGCAAAATAGAAACAAGATGGTTCAGTAGTTAAGTAGCGAAACCATGTGGTTTAACACCAGTTGCAACAAAAACATTCCCTCGGACTTAGAAAGTCGTGGACGCGATCACGTGAATCGGAAACGTGAACTTTATTCGACTTTTTTCATTATTTTACTTTCCGCTTGATTTGTTTCACGCGACTATCTTCCTGAACTCTACCACCGGCGCAGGTAAACTTGCACCGCTGGCGCTTTGCGACTTTCTTCTTGACTCAAACCACTAATTACCTTCCCTGTATCACCGTTCATTTTCTTCTCTACTTTCTTCATTACTTTGCGACTTTCCGCCTGATTTGTTTTCACGGGCGGTTGTTCAACTTTGTTCCTGACTTGTACCACCGGCGCAGGTTGACTTGCACCGCTGGCACTTTGCGACTTCTTCCTTCTTGGCTTACACCACTGGCGCAGGTAAACCTGTACCACTGGCGACTTTTCGGACTCTTCGCCAACTTGAACTCCTCCGCGACTTACCACCGGCGCAGGTCAACTTGCACCGCTGGCTTTGCGAATTTCTTGACTTACACCACTGACGCAGGTAAACTTGCACCATTGGCGACTTTTCTGTCTTTTTCACAGTGTGTATAGATTGGTATCTCGGCGTCTACCATGTACCATACGTCGTTTCTGCGCCTGCACAAGGTAAGCTACCGGACATTGTAGAACCTTGTACCTTCGTTCAGTTTCTGTAGTAATATGTCCTTTGCGTCCCGCACCCTCGCCGAGAGCGTATCGAGAGAGCAACTTGAACAAATCCAGCGGTATTGGTACGTACCTCTCGTTTGTAAGGCTGGCTGGATCGTCGTCTCATATCTGTAAGCCGCCGACTCGCCGCTACACAGCCTCAAGCAGCCTTCGACGCATTGCTAAGCCTTCGTCCTTACTGGGACGGACCTGGCTACATATACGTCTTCGTCATTTGGGACCAGGACGCGGAGGCAATCCTTGCAGCTACACCTCCGGGCGACGCCACCGATGTCTTTACCATCAAAGTAGGCAGGGCGGAGGACGTGGAAGATCGGCGTGCGCGGCATGAGGAACAATGTCCATCATTAGAGCGAATGTGGGCATTCAAATACCCCACCAATCATGCGAAATTATTGGGTAGGTCGACTTCTCCGACATTGCATGATTTAACACCTCGCAGAACGCCTTGTTCACTTGACACTTCAATTTTTCGGGGCCCGTCATCCATTCCGCGAGTGTCCAGATTGCGCAGTTCGTCACATGGAATATTTTTCGGAGTTGCTCTCAGGTGGGCTGGAGGGTGTAGCAGCGGTGATCGAGTATTGGCTCTCGCGCATCGGTGAAATCCCGATTTGTATTTTCATGGACGATTAGAAGAGTTGAAACTGTATATATTTGTACTTATACTACGCCAGCAAGTGATATCAATTTGAGGGATCCGACAAAGTTCATTCAGATCAGCGTCAAGAAGGAGCAAAGGAGGTAAGTTCTCAGCGTAAAACGCTGAGAAGTTATTTGCGTTGAGTCCAAGAGCGCGAACCAGTAAAGTTGCAAGGCTGTCAGAGTCTCCCCAGATCTAGTCTGGCACGTCCAATGGGCATAAAAGGGCGAGGATTAAACAAGAGGAAGAACGTGGTGCCAGAAAAAGTGCAGGGTATTCGGAGTCTCCGTAGATCCTGGCGCGTGCAATGGGTGAGAGTTGAAGAAGGAGGCAGGAGGTAAGTCCCCAGCGTAAAATGCTGAGAAGTTATAATTAGAGGAGGTGGTGGTGAGATGCAGAGAAGGTAGCGGTACGGATCATCGGCCCGGCACCGCCACTGATCATCAAGACACATGATGATTATGGCGCGTGAGCCTGCGCGTACATAAGGCCAAACTTTGCCAACTCGCGTCTCACCCGAGTTTTATAGGCCGCAGGGTGTTAATTGACCGCCTCAACCTGAGTTTTATAGGCCCCAGGGTGTTAATTGACCGCCTTTATGAGTATATGAAGAACAAGACACCACATGGCCATCAATCTTGTGATGATAAAGGATGGAGTTGTCGAGATTTTTGATGCAGTCCCACCTTCTGAGCCAATGGTTAGGCCGATGGTTATCTTTGCACTTGTGCGACATCATACAACAGATTACAGTGATATATATATGACCAAATGTGCAGCAACGTTCTTTCCCCTTGATCACTTGTACCACTGGTGCAGGTCAAACTTGCACCACTGGCTCTTTTGGTAACTTGTCCCCACCTTGTGACTTCCCCTGGTGGCCAACTTGCACCACTGACAACCTTTCAAGCCTCTTCCCAACTTGATCACCCATGTCTTCCAACCAAGTCTTGTGTACCTGTGAAAAGTGCAAAAAGAAGAAGACTCTCATTGCTGGACAATGGGTTTGGGGTGCTAATGTTAGCCACAGCACCCGAACACTGCATGAGAAACGGGAACAGGAACGGCAGAGACGGAGGCCGGTCTCAGAGATGGAAGAGGAGGAGGAGGATTTACCTCAACCCCACTCCTCTCAGGCTACTGCCTCAGATCAGCCTCTAGGTGTGTCCAGTTTGTCACAGCACTATTCGGAAACTTAACACAACACATAGAACTATTAGTGGATTTCTGGTCTATTGAGCAGTTATGCTGCACACTTATCTTGTGGCTCCATCTCAAAACTGGCATAAGCCGTAGCACAGCAAATATTGTCCTGAAGGCCCTACAGTTCATCCTTGCCACTCTTTTGGGTGTTATTCAGAAAGCTTTGACTATTCAGCTTGGCAGAGAGATAAAGCTTCCACAGATCAAACTTCCAGAGGACATTCGTAAAGTCTTTCGCCAGCATCTTACAGAGCCAAAAATTATACGGACACCTTGTTGCCCTAAATGCTTCAAGTTGTACCCTGAGAATCCTATGCCTTTCCGTTGCAGTAACAAGGAAACTCGAAGGTCTCGTGTTTGTGGTGCTATACTCCACAGAAAACAACGGATGGGGAAGACTATGAAGGCTGTCCCTATAGCATGGTATAATACCCAGGACTTCAGAGCTTGGCTAGAATGGTTTTTATCTCAGCGCGAAGTGGAGGATGCTCTTGAAAGCGACTTTAGCAGAACTACCTCTGCTGGCCCAAATATGCACAGCTTCCATGACAGTCCAGCCTGGGCTGGTCTACGGGAATTCCGAACTAGCAAATATCATCTGGTGTTTGCCATCTACATTGATTGGTTCAACCCCTTTACAAATAAGATTGCAGGTACGGTTAAATTGTGGGTTTATTTACAGAAAATCTAATGTTTCGAGTGACAGGCAAAGTCATATCATGTGGTGCTATTATCCTCTATTGTTTAAACCTCCCGGTGTCCATGTGCTATCTGCCACAATATAGCTATATAGCTGGTCTGACTCCCACTCCAATAAAGCCTGATATGATACAATTAACAAATCTAATGGACCCTGTTGTGGATGCTATACTTCAATCTGAGGATCCTCAAGCAGAGCCTATCAGGACACACCACCGTCCTGATGGCATACATGCCCCAACACGGGTTATTCCCGTTCTTGCAGATCTTGGTGGTGCAAGAGAGATTAGTGGTTTTCTCAACCATTCTGCCAATTGCTACTGTTCATGGTGCAAGCTTCAGAGAAGAGACAACGAAAGTCTAGAGGTGCATTCATGGATAAGACGAACTAAAGAGGAAGTTCTACAGCAGGCAACAAAATGGCGGCTGGAAGAAACAAAAACAGGAAAAAAAGAGTTGGCTACAGCTACAGGTGTGCGGTGGTCTTCATTGCACCGTTTACCTTATTGGGATCCAGTCCACCATATTATCCTGGGCTATATGCACAACTGGCTCGAAGGCATTTTGCAGCATCAACTGCGAGACCTCTGGGGTATAGGACGTAAAGCCAAGGAGGCGAAAAGTGATCCAGATGGCCAGTACAATGATCCAGATGACCAGGACAATGATCCAGATGAGACAAGTGCAGATGCTTTTCTAGACCGGTATGAAGATCGAGATGAGCAGTTTACTGCTCAAGATGAGCAGGAGTCTGCGGATGAGCTTACGGCTCTTCTGGAGGAAGAGAATTCCCAAGACTGGTTAAACTATCTTAAACACTTAGAATCAGAAGGGGCTACTCCTCCAGGAACACCTGTGCCACATTCAGAAGCTACTACTCCTCGAGGAACACCTGCACCATATTCAGATTCTACTCCTCAAAACACTCCTTCTCCAGCTCCTGCTCAGTCTTCAGAGTGGATGGATATTGATGATGATGATGATGATGGTGATTTTGTGCTTGACTCCTTCCAGTTCTCCAAGCTAGAGCTAGAAGCCATCAGACACTGTATCAGCGAAGTGTTACTGCCAACCTGGGTCAGCCGACCACCTAAAAATCTTGGGGAAAAAACCCATGGCAAACTTAAAGCAGACCAATATCTTATCCTCTTCATTGCAATCCTTCCGCTCATACTTCCAAAACTCTTTCTGGAAAGCCGCAGCCCTCAGATGCTAGCGAGCTATTATAATCTGATTGCGTGCACAAATATTGTTGTCTCCTACACAACTTCAGATTCAGAAGCCAATAAATATACTACATATTATATTGACTATCGCAAATCTATAAGGGAACTTTTTCCTAAAATTGCCTCAAAGCCTAACCATCACTATGCTCATCACAATAGTGACATCCTCAAGGAATGGGGTCCACTACCATGTGTGAGTGAGTTTCCTGGTGAGCGCATGAATGGACGGTTGCAAAAGGTGAAAACCAACAAGCACTTGTGTATGTAGTTTCATTTCTTTATAGAATATAATGATTTACTGATAAGCCTTCTAGATGACATGGATTTTACCATGTTGCGGCAGATGACCCGTCTTAGCCAGTTCCTGGCTGTTCTGCAGGCACCATCTAGCAGTCCAGAGATGGATATCTTTGCCAAAATCTTGGAGCCCGAGAATCTTACCAAGGGCCCCACAACTAAGCTGATTAATGACCATGAGCAAGCTACCTATCTGGCCAGAACAGCTACTGCTCTGGATGAAACACATTATAATATGCTTTTGCATTATCTGAATCTATCGGCTCATCATGGTGAATATCTCCATCACACTGATTATCCTCATCCGGAAAATGCTCTTATATTGCCTCCGCTTGCCAAAAAGTGCCTACAATTCCATGAGAATGGACGCACATATAGCTGTAATTCCTCGCATCAAGGAAACAGCTTGATCCAATTTTATGACAGGCGAATCAGAGGTCTCCAGACTGGGGTCATAAACAATATTCTCGAAATTCCACTTCAAGGGTTCTTGCGGAAGTTTATTTTGGTGTCACCACATTGTGAACTTGACCAAGCAGAAGTAGCAGGTACACCCTATGATCCTACAAAATACCCCCGTTTCATGTCAAAGATTGTGGAAGTCAAACCATCAAATGATGTGGTTATTCTTGAGCCAGAACACATCATTACTCACTTGACGGCATACGAGTGTGAAGGGCACACTTTTGGAATTAGAAGGAAAGTTCTTGTGGTATGCTGGGCGCTCAATCGAGGACGCAAGGAATATACAGCTATTTAAGTTTCTCTGTTGATGGCTCATTCACTTATAACCCCTTGGACTATCTGACTGTTTATTTCACAACCTTTCTACAAATAGGGGCTCTGTAAGGGCTCATTCACTTATAACCCCATGGACTATCTGACTGTTTATTGCACGACTTCTCTACAAATAGGGGCTCTGTATGGGCTCATTCATTTATAACCCCATGGACTATCTGACTCATTTTTCTTATTTCATACCCTTTCTACATAGTTCATCAGACCTTGGAAATTGAATTGAACTTTGAGTGAACCGATGATGAGACCAGAAATTGAATCCATAAGTTGTGGTCCCCCTATTACTATTAATTTAGGATTAAACACCTTGAGGAACATCAGATAATACAAATAGAAGTCACAATTCTCAAAGGAATGCTGAATGGGCTGAGGCAGACAAGAAAACCAAAAGTTACCATATTTGGACGCAGGCGTAGTGGTTTTGATGGGAATAAATACCACGTGATTTGACTGATATTGGCTCGTTCTGGGATATAAACCTTGATAAATCACGGATAAATGACTGATAAATTTGCATCATCTGTATGAACATTCCGAGGGCAGGGGACCCTGTTTGGAGCCTGATTACGAGGGCTATTATTGATTCCTGTGTCACACACTAACTATTATCCTATTATCTAAGTAATCCAACTGGGACAAATAACTGGCAGCGAAATATTGATAAAACTGAACCTCAAAATTACGGCTACTGCCTCCTCCCCATCCTCAAGACACCGCCGCAAAGTGAGTCCCGTTCCCTTCCTTGTCACAGGAAACCAGTCGTGGGGACTTTCTCTTTTACTCAGATCAGATTATTAGATTGCTCGTTGAGGAAGGTTTGAATCACCTACCGGGGGAAAATTTGCGGAGTGTCCATGTTACGCGCTGGTGAAGGGCGATTTTTATCACCAGGGATTCTACTCGGATTTTTTGTTGTGATACATCAAGTTATTGAGGACAGTGTTGCTCGTGAAACGACCAACAATGATGGTGGTGGAGAGGACAAGAGATTCTCCATCAGAGGGCAGTGTCGGTCATGAAACGACCAACAGTGGTGGTGGTGGAGAGGACGAGAGATTCTCCATCAGTGGCGGTGCCATCAAATCAGTGGCAGTGCTCAATCAGTGGCAGTGCTATCGGCTTTTCTCATCCTCACTCCTTAACTCGCTGGTGTTTACGCCGGCGACTTAACCAGCTCCGCTTCTCATCCTCCTCCACTCCTTCCTCGTAACTCGCTGGCGCTTACGCCGGCGACTTACCCAGCTCCGCTTCTCATCCTCCCCCGCTCCTCCCTCGTAACTCGCTGGCGACTTACCAGCTCCGCTTCTCACGGTCTCCCCATCTTCCCTCGTAACTCGCTGGCGTTCACGCTGGCGACTTACTCAGCTCTTCTGGAAATGCGACTTGGCTGAGCAGGACTTGGCGGCGCAGCGTTTGAAGACGCGCTGTCGCGTGCCACGCACGTAGAGACGCCCACGACTCCGCGGAGCGTTCTGCATGCGTGGCTCGCGACACCGGCAGCGGCGTCGAGTCCCAAAAAGGAACCCCACCAAACAGGCGGGCCTCACGTGAAGGCGGGCTGACAAAGAAAGGTCGGGGGCGGGCCGCCAGCAATCATTTTGGTAGACAAAGGTAAAGGTGTGGTCGGGGGCTGAGCAAGGCGACGTCCGGGCATGGTTGTAGCCGGACAAAGGAAGCACGGGGTTGGCCGGCGGCAGATATTCTGGGCAGACAAAGGGGGGATGGAGGCGGGCCGCCCCACTGAGAAAGGCGTGGTCGGGCGCCGAGCAAGGCGACGTGCGGGTGTGAGGATCGCGTTTGCCGGGCGACATACGCGTATGTTTGTAGCCCGACAAAGGCGACGTCCGGGTATGGTTGTAGCCCGACAAAGGAAGAACGGGGTTGGCCGGCGGCAGATATTCTGGGCAGACAAAGGGGGGATGGAGGCGGGCCGCCCCACTGAGAAAGGCATGGTCGGGCGCCGAGCAAGGCGACGTGCGGGTGGGATGGTCACCATTGACAGGTGACGTCCGGGCTTGGTTACAACCCGACAAAGGCGACGTACGGGTGGGGCGGTAGCCCGACAAAAGCGACGTCCGGACATAATTACTCACCGACAAAGACGATGTACGGGTATGGTAGCATGCCGACAAAGACGATGTGCGGCCGTGGTCGCCAGGCAACAATGCCACTACGCATAAAGCGCGACGGTATTCTGATAAGCGCTGTCAAGCGCGGCGTGGGATGGGCGCGAGGCGGGCAGCTGCGTGACGCCCGCAGTGGGCCGGATGAATGAGAACGCGGCGGCCACCGTGACTCTGGCTTATCACGAGGGCGCGACTTGTCGCTTGGGGTTCTACGGCTGCATCATGCCGTCGCTTGGCGGCATCTACGGCTGGCTCGCGGCTCGCAACGACAAATGGTCGATATATATTTATTAAGCGTTGAAAATTCACCTTAATTAGCTCAAACATTGGTTGTTTATTCGTTGTATTTAAGTCAAATTTAATTGATGCTTGGTTACAAAAAGTACTAAGTCGAACAAAGATCTATTGTAATTCCCATCAACGCCCGCGGAACACATGCGTTAAAGGCATGCGGATACCACATGCGTTGGTCTTGGCCCCCGGTGTCAGTTACTGCTGGAGCATTCCGAGGGCACATAGGGGCGGTTCTCTCGGTTGCGTTCTCCCCAGATGGCAAACGCGTTGTTTCCGGGGGAGTCGACCAGACAGTGAGAGTGTGGGATACTGCAAGTGGTGCTATGGTCTTAGGCCCATTCAAAACTGGTACCAGCAATGCCCGAGTCTCCGTCGCATTCTCACCAGACGGAGAGCGGATCTTCTCGTCATTTGGTGGGACAATTGCCATCTGGGATTCCGACACCGCTTCTCAGGCTATTGTTCCTGAGGAATCCAAAGGGAGCATCATTCATACATCCATCGCATTCTCGCCAGACGGACGGCGGATCGTATCTGCCAGTAACCTCGAAGGGAAGAGCAACTCCACGGTGTCCATCTGGGATTCTGAAACCGGTGCTCCGGTCGCCGGACCATTTTCCAACAAGGGGCGGGCAATTACTCGCGTTGCATTTTCACAAGACGGAGAAAGGCTTATCATATCCACGAAACGCACAGCTCAAGTCTGGAATTCTGATACCGGATCGCTCGTAGCTGGCCCATTTGTGGTGCAAAGTGGGTTGGATACTTCTATCGCACTCTCCCCAGATGGCAAGCGGCTGGTGTTTGGATCTATCGACGGAACAGTGCGAGTCTGTGATTCCGAGACCCTAGCCGTGGTCGCTGGGCCTTTTGTAGGTCCTGCTACAGAAGTTCGGTCTGTTAGCTTCACGCAAGACGGCACAAGGATTGTGTCACATTCAGATGACGAGACACTGCACATGTGGGATGCTGAAACCGGTGTGGTGTTGAATACACCACTTGGAAGACAGGACGCGGATTTCGCGTACTCGAATGGAACAGTGTTCGCTCTCAGAAAGGCGTACTTTGGCGGCTTCACCAGCCTCCATATTTTTGACTCCGAAACAAATTCAACCTCTGTACTTGGCGGCCATATGTTCTGTTTTGCGGTCTCGTCGGATGAAAGGCAGGTTGTGGGCGCATTCCTCACAAGGGAAATTTCTGTCTGGGATTTCAAAACTACGAATCTCGTCGCTGGGCCATTTAATAGCTTTCAAATCCCCCAGGCCGTAATCAAATTCATAACGTTCTCTGCAGATGGTGGGCGGGTAGCTTCTGGGTGGAACGACGGCACTATCCGCGTGTTTAAGGTATGGAATCACTCCCTCAGAAGCACTATTCTCTCATTTTGCGCTTAGATTCACAACTCTGAGCTCTGGGGAAATCATCCGCGCGTCACTGAGGAGGGATGGGTGATGAATTCTTCGTCGGAGCGAATTATATGGGTCCCTCCTGCTCTCCGTCAAAGATTATGCCTCCCATGGAATCCCGTCATTATTGGTTCCCAGGCAGTAACCAAACTCGATTTCACAAACTTCGTTCACGGCACGGAGTGGCAGCAATGCATCGATCCCAAAGTCCGAGATCCCGGTGGTTTGGTAGGAGTCTTTATTACCCAGCTTGAACTTTGGTATACTCACTGAATTATGTCGCCAGAAACCATGAAAATCTGTCCCTTCGATTTAAATGCTCTTCCCCTTTGGTTTCTAGTCCCACCTATCCATTGATCTTTCCCATCCATCTTCATTCATGACCTTGCCTAATTATATCCCTCTTCATACTACGTTTGTCCTCTGTTGAATTTGCTATATGGTTTAAATGGCTTATTCATCTTCTCGTGTCATCTATCCATCCCCCCGAATTTCTGCCTTTAGATCCACCTATCGATCCATGTCACTATCGATTATATCCCCACCTCCGAGTCCTACGTCTTTCGTATATAGTTTGGCTTTTCAAATCCCCTGCGTGGCCAAATCCCCTGCGTGCTGAATTCAACCCACATTTTATCTATCCTTGGTCTGCCATGTGCCGACGTTTGAGTATTGAACGTAAGAACACATTATCGTGGGTGTAAAGTTTCCGCCCTACGCGTCTATATCAATTTCACTTGAACGGCCATTGTCATGACTCACCACAAAAATACGGTCAGTACCTACTACGTCTTATGTCTTTCTATAAATATTCTAGCATCTCCTGCCGGAGTATGGCCGGGGATAGAAGCATGCAAGAAGTGTGTCGTAGCGCGAACAGCAAGCAGTGCCTGTTGGAGGAAATTCAGGACGAAACAAGTTTGAAGCGTCGGTTGCCGTAATCCACTGATGGAAGAAAACAATCGGTCGATTGTCCGACTTCCGGAAAGAGGTACCGGTTTCAGTCTTCGCCCGTAGATGGATATCTGGTTCAAGTCACCCTACGGTCAGCGACGCGGTTTTGAGGTTTATAAGTTGAGGCCATTATGCCCGTTCAGCTCAATCTCAGCTTGCAATGTTCTTACAACTTAGCCGGTTATGGGGTTGCAACGGCCGTGAATTTGGGTGAAATAGGCAGAGGAATAGGTCTAGACGACAACCGCTGAGTCGGTGAAAGCCAGGATCGTACACTGCCACTGATAGACCGTGGTTCGGTCCCTGCCGGCCCGATGCAGCACTGCTTTTGCATCGTGTCCCAAACGCTCCACCATCTGCCAGACACACAAATGCAGGTGTGTGTTTTCTTCTTCGCCCTCCTCACCTTCCTCCGAATACTAGCGCGCTGGCAGATCCGACCTGGAGCAAACCAATCGCCGCGTAAGTGTTCACCCCAAAGCTGGTGACGCTCATCTCACCAGGAAGGCAGCGATGCGCCTCGTTACCTACAACCTCCGGTACGACTCGCAACCGGACAACATCACGGTCCAGCAATCGCTAGACAACCTCCCGGACCCACTGGATGCGCCGGGGTACCAGCGGAAGAGCGGCGAGCAGCCGTGGAGCGTGCGAAGGCTGCGCGTAGCGGAGCAGCTCCTCGGCGAGGGCATCGTGCTCGCGGGCTTCCAGGAAGCGCTCGTAAGGCAGGTACACGATCTCGCAGAGCTCTTTGGACCCGACTGGGATTGGGTAGGCTCGTGCCTGCGCTCGCGCTGTGTGTGCTGATATGGCTATAAATAGGTCGGCGTGGGCCGTGACGACGGTGTGGAGGCGGGGGAGTACAGTCCCATTTTCTACAAGAAGTGAGTCGTTCTTTTTTTCTGTGTGGCCTATGCCGATTATTCACAGATCGGAGCTCGTGCTACTCTCATACGATTCTTTCTGGACATCGTGGGTCCCTCTTTATTTGTTCGACAACTATTCCTTGACCAGTTCAGAAACACGCCTTTCACGCCCTCACGCTTCCCCGGCGCGGGCTCGCACCGCGTCTGCACGACTGTACGCCTGCAGCGCCGACAGGGCGGACAAATCTTCACCGTCCTCAACACGCACATGGACGACCGGTCCGAGGCCCAGCGCCGTCACGCCGCTAGCATGATGCTCGCGCGCGCGCGCTACGAGGCCGCCGCCACCTCCGCCCCCGTCTTCGTCATGGGGGACTTCAACAGGTTCGATACCTTCTTCTTTCTTCTTTAATCCCCTCCATTCCTTCCACTCGTCACTCCCCAAACGCTAATGACGCACTCTTATGATAGCCCACCGGACGGCCGCGACGCCGGCGCGTACGAAATCGCCACGGGCGTCCGTCCCCCAGGCGCACTCCCGGCGGACTTTGAGGCAAAATACCCCGCCCCGCCCCCGGGGGCGCCGCCGTATCCCTACCCCTCGCCCGCGCCGACCTTCGTGCTGCACGACCTGCGCGCACACACCCCGCGGCGCTTCGTCTCGGCGAACCACGCGACGTTCACGGGATTCACCGCGCCGAACGACACGCGCGTCTGGAGCCGGATCGACTTTGTGTTTGGGGGCGCGAATGGGGGTTGGTAAGTGCTGATCACTCATCTTCTTTCATTCTTCGATGGAGGGTTTGCCTCGGCCTTTTCTATGGGGTTTCTTCATTTCTGCGCTCTGCTTATTTGCATCCACTTGTTGTTCTGCACACTGCGCTATTCTTATCAACGCCCTTTGTTCTCCCTATTCACCTTCTCTTCTTCTCCTTGTTTTCCCTGCATCATACCTCTCTCCCCTTTCCTCCGCCTCATCCCCTCCTTTCTCGGCCAACGCTAACGAAACACAGGGAATCCACCGCGTACAAAGTAGCCAGCGCGCGCACGGACGACGGCGTCCTAGCGAGCGACCATCGGCCCGTGTTCGTGGATGTGCGCATTTGAATCTGTTCGTGGATGTACGAATTTGAGGGCGGTTTGACGGGTGTGGATGATCGGTTCGAGGGTCGTTCAATAGCGTAAACGATACTAGTAAACTACATTGCCCCCAAACACTACGTACCACTACTTACAACACCGAAACCGGGAGCCGACCAACCGCTTCGACAAAAAGAAGCCTGTCGATCTCCCGCATTTCGGGAAAGGTCGACGAAACGAAGGCTGTGACTTTATCTGTGTGAATGCCGGCCATGCGACACAGCTTGTCCTCCGTGAAGCCCTTACTTTGGAGCACCCGGCACCACACGGGATCCAACCCCACTTTCGCGACGAACGCGCGAAGAAAATCTTCATCGGAGGTGCCAGGGCCACGGGGCGGAGCGGCGACAACCGGGGCGTTGGCAGAATTGGGCTGCCGGATGGTCGGTTTGCGGTCGACCTGAAGGGGATCGTCAGCAGCGAGCACTGAGAAGGTGATTTGCACCAACCTGCGCTTGGGCCCTGGGACGGGGCTTGGGCATCAGCTTGTGCTTTGCTGGCTTGACATCTGCGTTTCCCCGCTCGGCCGTCATCTGCAGTTGAAGTTGTGAGTCCTCGACATTGGGATATGATCGATATATGATCGGTCGTGGCGGCGCACCTCGTTCAAGATTGTTTCGAAGTCAGCAGGGAGTTTTTCATGGTCGTTCTTGATGTTGTCCGCCGGCGAATAATTGTTACCGACAGCCTTACGAATGGTTTTCTCGGGCCACCCGAAGCGGCGACTGACGGCGCCGGGGAGGAACTTGTGGCGCGTAACGAGGGTGCGGCACAGGGCACGGTCGGAGCGGGTAAGGATTCTTCTGCGGAACATGAGGTAAGTATGGGGGAACAATGTAAATGAGACCATTCGATCTACCTGGCGGCCCAAGGGACGTCCTCGTCGCTTTCCTCTGTCTCGGGTTCAGACCCGAAGAGAGAGTTGGCCTTGCCAGCTGCCGGAGTAGGCTCAGACATGTTGTGAGGGTTGGAAAGATGGCGTTCACTTGGCTGCCTGACACGATTAAATAGCCAGTGATTCGATCAACACGCGTCCGCGGTTGATCGAGGAAATATGTATAGAAACATTGAAATGAAGGGCCGCAGCAGCACCACCTGCGAGACTGGGAAGGAAATAGGCTAGCCCACGAATGTTCTCAATAGAGATTCTCGTCCGGATATGGACTGACCCTTGCCCGGCGAAAACAACTTTCACCGCCGGCTTCCAACACCGCTTCGGCCCGCCCGATTGAAGAGCTGATTCCCATTTCCACATCGCGCTTTTAAATGAGAGAACTCTATAGAACATTCCGCGGAGATCGCTGACCTGATTCTGACGCAATGAGGCCCACGCACGGGCAGTTGAATTTCGGCCTTTCTGCGGTTATAGAAGCTAGGTTGAGAATGCTGTGCGAAGTTAAAATGCGGCCTCGAGGACGAAGAAATTGCGACCCTCCAAATATATGGCCAGATATGAAGCTATTTAAAGTGAGGAGTGCACGATTGCGAGCGAAGTACGGAGAACGTCCGGAAGAGCTACAGACTTAGGCGTCGAAGATGATGGGTATCAAGACACGTAAAG
This sequence comes from Mycena epipterygia, assembly GCA_029281465.1. Lineage (NCBI taxonomy): Eukaryota > Fungi > Basidiomycota > Agaricomycetes > Agaricales > Mycenaceae > Mycena > Mycena epipterygia. The sequence continues at coordinate 293,900 of JARJCQ010000049.1, read as the reverse complement.
GTAGAAAACAATCAGAGTAGTATTATTCTTATCACCTCCCACAACGTTTAACAATTTAACACGTTCTCCATTCTTCTGGACAAGATTCGAGCCCCACGAAAATTGGAATGCCTTTCTTATTGGATTGTACAGTGGAGATCGAAACAGCTTGGAAACAGCCGTCAGCGAGTTGTAAGTACCAACTATGTATGTTAACGTTATTTTTAGCTGGCAGTCCAGCCCATATTCTGTATTACCCCAGCACCTATTCCCGCATCTTGAGCAGCCCAGAGAACCGGCCGCGTTTCTCCTTGGCTGCAAGTGCCGTGCGCACCTGGTGCTCCTCCGAGATACCACGTGTGAGTAACGTGATCACGACGCGTTGACCTTGCTTCTACAACACACTACAACAGGTGGTTAATTTATGAGCTGAAAGGTGCTGGGAATTAATGCTAAAACTCGGAGAACGGGTAACTAGGATTACGGATTCGGCATTTCCGGCCGAACACGGCGTTTTGAGGCGGACCTGCCTGAATTGATGAAAGCCGTGCCTAAAATGTCTTCACATCCTGGTTACCCGTTCTCCTTCTTTTTGATATGTCCCGTGCAGAAACTCTAACAGCCTTTGACCGGAACATTCGACGGTGTAACCAAAGATGGCACTCGCCCGTTGTTTTAGTCCCATTCCACGAAAGAATACGTCTGACTCCATACGTCCACAATCCAGCATTCACCCACACCAGAGAATTGTATCCCATGGCAGCCAGCTTCGGGGTTGCAGCCACTTCCGAACCCACCTTTCCGGAGGATATAGAGCGAACGATAAACGAGGTGCTCTTGAACGATGCGCGGGATATGTGTGGTACAATGTCGCTAGTGGCTTCACGATTCCATACCTGGTGTGTCAGAACAGCTTCCTTTAGGTTCTAGTATAACTAAAACTACATTGTGGACGGGTAGGACAAGACCGATTATGTTTCACACTGTTATCATTCGCCGGCGCGGTGACTGGATACAGCGAATCAGCGACTGCTTGTTGCTGAACGCGAGCTTCATTCGAGTACTGGTCCTCGATCTGACGTCGACTCAGCTGCCTAGGGTTCGGGCTCAGATTCCGGACGAGGAGTTATCACCCATTCGGCTACTCCTCGAGGCTTCGGGACGGGTCGGACACCTCGCCGTGACGTGGAACATCTGGGCCCACCTTCAGCGGGAATGTGGCGCCCTACGGCTCGAGAGTCTTTATCTCGTATGGGACGGAGCGTACGACATCCATTGTCCATCCCTAGACCACCTGCAGTATCCCTCTGCACTCAAAGATCTCACTATGTCGGCGCCCTGTACCACTGCTAACTGGAGTCCATGACACCGGGGAAAATTTGTCGACAACTACCTCCCGAGAACGGCGGAGTGCGTCAGCCTCGCCTACGTGACCTACGCATCCGACCGTATACCTCCTGTGGCGCGGAGAGGAACACCTGCATACGTCGGGGGCTCCTCCCTGAAAGGGGTCATGTTAGTCATTGTTGGCCGGACAGAGAAGTACGACAGCGAAGATAGGCCTCTGGAGAAGCACAGAAACAGTCATCCAAATTTTACGATTAGGTATACGAAGTTCTGGGCTCAGGTACTAGCGGAATGGGTGGGCAAAATAGAACAGCGGGAGAGCCTTTTGGAGATTCCAGACGAAGAATCAACGGTGAAGGAGGCGATGGAAGAGGAGGAGAGCCGGCTAGCATCCGCTGTCCACTTGGGAGGTGCAGATTGAGCTCGGGCGAACGTATAGGATAGCCAGGAGAGAATCCGTACTATTACATTGAATATCCTGGGCGAGTATGCTTTCAAATTTATTCTCTTATTTCGGCGTATACTCGCTCCGAGTTGTCGGCCTACTTCAACTAAAATGTCCTAGGTCAAGTTGCGCGGCGGCGTGAGTCAAGCGTCGCTGCGTGAGTACTAAGCCGAGATATTCCGGGTGCGTTGAAGGAGTCCGGCTAACTCAGGCTTTTCAACGAGCGCGGCCATGGGTGCATCCGAGCACAGAAGTGTATGTAACTAGGACTTGAAGTGGCGGTTCGAACGTTCAGACGGCTGCACATGGTCTAAGTGATGCCATCAGCCTGCCTCTCACTCTGGCCCAACTCTTGCCATTTCCTTTGCAACTTCCAGTGCTTTTGCTTCCGCCGTCGGGCTCGGAGTAACCCCGCTAGATGAGCCGTGACCTATAAAGACCGCAACGCCCACCGCCTGGGGAAAGAAGGGGTGCGCGCCATTGCACTCCACTCCTGCGCAGTTTCGACGCTGTATGATGAGCCGGTGGCTTCGAGGGCAAGTCGGCGAGCACGAACATGATCGCGACCGCAGACGAGGACGATGCGCTGGTAAGTATGTATCTCTCGCTATGATATATATATCGATGGATATTATCGTTGATATGTATCCAGATATGGAGCGCATATTCATTAATTATCTATCTGCCTGCTGCCGCTGAACTGTGAATGCAGTTGGCGTCCTGTCCTCGAAGCCGCAAAACTCGCTCACTCAACACCGCGCTCCCTCCCATCCAAGTCATAACTCAATCTTTCCGCATCCTCCGCGTCTCCATATCCATTCTCTGCATAGGCCCAGCACCGGCATCCATGTGCATCTCAATATCCACCCTCCGTGCCTTCGCCTCCTCATGTTCTCAACGCGAAAGACGTGTGATGCTGAGTAGATTCAGAGCCATCGACGCTTGCCCGTGCACGCCCCTCCCGGCCGAAAATCGCGTCAGTCCAATGCGTTCGGGGCGGCGAGGGTGAAGATCCGGCTCACGCCCACGGACGTCGAATGTCGAATGCCGACTGCCGAATTTATATCATCGGCGCGTGGGGCATCATCGGACGTGCCGTCCCCGACGGTTTAGATCCGGCCGCAACCGGGTGCGGCGCCCCTCCCGCTCACATTTGGGATGCATGTGCATCCAAAAAATCCATCTTCATCTTCATCTTCAAGTCTATTGCATCGCATCGATGTCCAATCCGTATGCGTGCTCGGCGCCTCTATCTGTATCCCTGGGGCATCGCACCTCCGATGATGATGATGCAGTCCCGGCGCGGGGCACTCCCTGCGCACCACTAATCTCGCTTTTCGCGCCGCCGCCGATTCATGACGTGTCTCGGAGAATCAGCAGTGGGATTGGGGCCTGAGGATGTTAAGCGCGCACCGGGAACACGGTTTGACTTTCGCGTTCGGTTGAGTTTCAACGTTTAGACAATATAGGTGAGTCCCTGTGCTTGTTTTTGCGAGCCCTCTCTGAATTCTGAATCTCTGCGCACAGATGTACGAGATAGTGCCTACGCGTGTATTTGTCGACGAGGACACACTCGACAAGGAGAAAGCGTACAGCCTCGATAAGGAGGATGGGCATGTGGATAGGTACGTCGTGTCTCTGTTGCCTTTTGTGATAGAAGCTCAGCTGACGCGGTTTCAGGCGGCGGTTTCAGGCAAACAACGAGAGTATAATCGGAAGCCTGAGGACGCAAGTACGAAGTCGACGCCGCGCCCCTCACGCCTCTCGTTCTCGGTCTTCGAGGCGTTGTGGAAGCCCTACACAGCGGCAGATCTCCACGGCACGCGGTATTCTGCCCTGCTGTTCTCGCCGCCGCCGCCGCCGCCGCTCGCGCCCTCGACACCCTTGTGCAGGTGTCTCGCAAATATCCGTTATATTTGTTTTTTGCGCGCGCGCCAGCTGGTGTTTTCTCCGTGCGGGTCCAGGTAATACTCATTCGAGTGCACGCCCCCGCGGTGAGACCGCGAGGGGAGTTCTCGAAAATGCCCTGGCATAACGTCCGCGCTACCTCGTGCCTGCCTCACGCCGGCCAAGCCACGCACACAGCTAGGAAGAGCAACGAATACGGATGCTTGCGGGGTGCTGGACATCGAGATCCACGTTCCGCCGCTGCGTGGGTGCGGGTGGCGATGGAACGGCAGAGAGTGAAGGCAGTTCAGGCGCGCTGATGGTCATTATACTAAATACGGTTAGACTACTACCGGATGCAGATGCAGAAAGGTGATGTAATTCACGGACTCTTTTAACCTCCGACGTTCATCGCCAAGTGCATCTCGAGTGTTAGCCATCTCCGACGACACAGTATATAAGTAGAGTGTTTTTCGCTGTCAGATGCCCTTTACTGTGACAGACCTACATCTATCCCTCAACTATCACTGTTCAATCCAAGATCTTACGACCGCCTTGCATAGCACCCGATGAAGAATACCGATGGTGAGTGCACTGATTTCTAAACCCAGTAGCGGCTTCAACCATCTCTGCATCCAGATCACCTGCATGATCTGGCAATTTCAAGTTTTTTCAGGTTTGAGCAGGGAGGAGAACCAAAAGACATCGATGACGCCATTGATTTGCACAGGAAAGCCCTAGCTCTTCGGCCACCCTTTCATCCCTCCCGTGACAGGTCTCTCACCAATCTGGCAATTGCAATTCATACCAGGTTTGATGAGGGGGGAGACTTGAAGGACATCAACGAGGCTGTTCAACTCCACAGAGATGCCTTGGCTCTTCGGTCACCCCTGCATCCAGCTTGTGGGAGCTCTCTCAGCAATCTGGCAAATGCAGTTGAAGCCAGGTTCAAACAGCACAGAGATTTGAAGGACATCAATGAGGCCATTGAACTTCACAGAAAGGCCTTGGCTCTTCGACCACCCCATCATCCTTCTCGTGCCATGTCTCTCAACAATCTGGCAATTGCAATTCTCACTAAGTTTGAAGAGGAGGGAGACTTAAAGGACATTGATGAGGCTGTTCAACTCCACAGAGAAGCTTTGGCTCTTCGGCCACCCCCACATCCGGCTCGTGGGAGCACTCTCAACAATTTGGCAAATGCACTTCAAAAAGTGTTTCAGCACCAGGGAGATTCCAAGGACATTGATGAGGCCATTGAACTCCACAGAGAAGCCCTAGCTCTTCGACCACTCCCTCATCCTTCCCATGCCATATCTCTCAACAATCTGGCAGTTGCAATTTCCACCAGGTTTGAGCACGGGGGAGAATTAAAGGACATTGATGAGGTTATTCAACTTCACAGAGATGCCCTGGCTCTTCGGCCACCCCCAAATCTGGCTCGTAGTAGCTCTCTCAATAATTTGGCCACTGCAGTTCAAGCCAGGTTTGATCAACGGGGAGATTTAAAGGACATTGATGAGGCTGTTCAGCTCCTCAGAGAAGCCTCAGCTCTGCGGCCACCCCCACATCCGGCTCGTGGGAGCTCTCTCAACAATTTGGCAAATGCCCTTCAAGCCAGGTTCAACCACTGGGGCAATTCAAATGACATTGATGAGGCTGTTCAACTCCACAGAGAATCCTTGGCTCTTCGACCACCCCCTCATCCAGCTCATGCTATATCTATCAACAATCTGGCAAATACAGTTCGAGCCAGGTTTGATAGGCGGGAAGATCCGAATGACATTAACGAGGCCATTGAACTCCACAGAGAAGCCCTGAAATTTCATGCACCCCCTCATCCTTATCATGGTGGCTGTCTCTACAATCTGGCAACTGCACTTCAGACCAGGTTCAAGCAGCAGGGGAATCCAAAGGACATTCATGAGGCTATTGAACGGCACAGAGATGACTTAGTTCTCCGAGCCTCTCCTCATCCACATCATGGGAGCATCCTCCAGGGCCTCGCCATTTGTCTTGGTAGTCTGTACAGCCATACAAATAATGGAGCCACTCTTGACAACATGGCTATCTTGTTTGAAAAGGCAGTAAAATACTTGTCATCTTCTCCTCTTATCCGCTTTCGACATGCATGTTCCTGGGCCCGAACTGCAGCTCAGTATAACCATACCTCATCTTTGCCTGCCTACAACGCAGCCATTGAGCTCCTGCCACAGGTGGTAGCACTTCATCTGGATGTTGTATCTCGCCAGCAGATACTGTCAACCAGAGATGCTGTCAGCCTTGCTTCTGGTGCTGCCACATGTGCTGTAGGCCTGAGTCAGTTCGACCTTGCTGTGGAGTTCCTGGAAGCTAGTCGCTCAGTATTCTGGTCCCAGTCATTGCATCTCCGCACATCCCTTGATGACCTCACAAACATTCGGCCTGACCTATCTAGTAAACTTGAAGAATTATCTACCCAATTGGATCAGGCCTCCTTCCGAGACACTTTGAGGAATGCTGATCAGTACAAAGTCATTTCCATGGAAGCCGAAGGAGCCCGGACTCGGCATCTCAATGAAGAGTGGGAGGAGGTCGTCAAATCTGTCCGAATGGTGCCAGGATTTGTGGATTTCCTACAACCCAAAAGTATCCAGAAGTTGCAACAAGCTGCAGTTAATGGGCCAATTGTAGTTATCCACTGTGGAGAAGCCTCTTCCAATGCACTGGTGATAAACTCCCTGGGAGTCAAATGTGTCCCGTTACCAGAGCTCTACATATCTAAGGCACAGATACTCGCTGACATGTTTATTGCTGCCTCTAGTTCCACTTCCATCGACATTGAAAAACTCTTTAAAAATCACCAGCATACAATGGCACATTCGGGTGGCCAATCCTTGCTCTCGCGTCTTGTTGGCGAAAGGGAGGATTCAGATAATTTCAGCGTGGACAAACAATTTTGCCACATTTTGGAACTTCTTTGGCACTGGATGGTGCACCCAATATTCAGGGCCTTGGACTTAAAGGTGAGAATTTTATCATTCCTGGCCAAAATATTGATGTTCTCCCAGAAATCATCCCGTCCACCACGATTATGGTGGTGCCCCACAGGTCCATTTGCCTTTCTTCCCATCCATGCTGCTGGCATATATGGCATGGAGGGTACAGACTGTGTTTCAGATTATGTTGTTTCATCATACACCCCCACAATCACTGCTTTGCTTGATCCTCCGAGTCCTTCTCATCTGGCCCCCAAATTCAAAATGACAGCCGTGATCCAGCCGTATACACCAGATTTTTCACCCTTACCTGGTGCACAAAAGGAGTTGGAAAAGATTGAAGCAAGGGTACCGAAGCAATGGCTCGTTTCCCTCGGCGATACTACCCCAGCCACAGTGGACACAGTACTGGTTCATTTACGGGAATCGTCGGTAGTGCACTTTGCGTGCCACGGAGTTCAAGATTTGGAGCAACCTCTTCACAGTGGTCTCGCCCTCACTGATGGTCGCATGAATGTCTCAGAGATCATGCGCAGGCCAGAAGATAATAAGACATTGGATATTAAAAAATCCATGTCGCTAGCATTCCTCAGCGCATGCGAAACAGCGAAAGGTGATACCATCACACCAGATGAAGCCATGCACCTTGCAGCAACTCTGCTGTTCGCCGGATTCCGTGGAGTAGTAGCGACGATGTGGTAAGTCCAAGATGCTCATTGGAAGTTTAATCTGACCTGCTGGTATTATTCAGGACCATGGATGATCGTGATGGTCCCAAAGTCGCGGACATATTTTACAAGCATCTTTTTGAAAATTGTGATCCTAGTTCTACTCCCCCAGTCCTTCCAAATCTGACCAGAGCGGCCGAAGCATTGCATCTTGCTGTTGCCAAGCTGCGGGAGGACCCAGATATTCCTTTCAGTCGCTGGGTACCTTTTGTACATTACGGATTGTAGCACCTTGTTCGTGTCTTCCTCTACAAATAGAATATGTAACATGTATTTTCAGCGGAACTGTTTTGATTTGGGTCAACGAAGAATCGAGATTAAGCCCAGGGTTTTTTTATTGAATTCTCTGTTCATCATGAGCTTAACACAGTTCGGTATGGACAGCAGTGCGCAAAACCAACGGGGAGAAAAGCAGGCTGTTTTCGAATGTCTATTAATACTAACCTTTAGCCCGGGAATCCATCGACACTTGTATTCCGTCCGAAATACTAGGTTTGTGCGATTCATGGCTCGTACAGGATCGGTTAGGCAAGGAGAACGATAAACGACCGAGTGGGCCGATGAGGGATCCGGTGAGCTTACCTCGTAGAGGAGCGGGAGCTCACCCCGCGCATAAGGGGAAAGCCCGCGCGGCAGACGAGCAGCCACTTTGCCGCAAGGTCTCCGAGCTCAATTGGGATGACGGAGCTTCCATCTTCGGCAGCACAGGGTAGAGAATATAAGAGGATGTACAAGACCCGACTTATCCATTCTTTTTAAGACCTGGCACATTTTTCTGAGGCGGCACATTCACATCAATGTGCCGGGTTTGAACCAGAGGCGGCACTTGCCTTTTTAGAAATGTGCCAGGCTTCGCAAATACCCATTTGGGAAGAGCCATGTGGCAGATTTTTTTTTCTTCCTGCCTTTTCCTCTGACCACCACCACCACCCCTCAAACTACCCACCGACGTGTCAAAAGCTGTCAGCCCGGCAGTTGATGGATTTTCGGAACTATGTAAGTCACGCCGCATCATGTCACCAGCTCTTTGGCGTACAAGATAGATCTATACTCCGGCTTACATTTCAGCCAATGCGAGCCGTTTCCTCGACCACGAATGAATCGATATTCCCCTGTTAAGGGATTTTCTCTTCCTTCCCGCAGCTTCGACCGCAAATATACTCACTTCGTCGCGATCCAGGGCTCCAACGTCGCGCAAAAGGGAGTGTCTCGGAGCGGCGGGCAAAAAAGACCAAGGCAAGCCAGGTGTTTTTTGTGAACAACTTGCGGTGCTTCTTTCTCAACCTGGTTATTTCATTCCCAGTAGTCCTAGTTCGGTATTTGGGCGGTGAATTTCAAGTGCCGCTCATCGAGTTTGAACGGCTGAGTGCCGCAAAAATTTCATTTTAGTACCCTGCATTCTCGTAGAGCTCTGAACAAGTTTTGACATACTATGGGCACTGAAATATACGTACATGCCTACTTTGCGGAACTCGCGGCACTGCGACGAAGGAGTATTTGGCCTTGTTAAGAGCGGCTGCCACACGGCTACACGCCATCAGCGCCACATGAATATGTACCGGGTTTCCGGCAAATGTGCCGGGTTTGGAGAAATGTGCCGTGCATGTCGTAGAATGTGCCGGCCTTAAAATGAATGTGTCAGTCGGGTCTTGTCTATCTCGAGAATATAACACCGTTGCGCGCACGGCGGCTGTATCACTTTATATATATTTAGGACAAAGCGGCAGGGACACGGTCTGGTCAGCGCGTGTGCGAAAGGATTAGATACTGTCAATTCACTTACCATAGAGTCTGAGATGAGGAGAGAAGTCTCTGTACTGTAATTGTTCGGAGTTTGGATTTAGATAGTCTGCAAGGTAGCCCAGGCTAGCATGGAAATCAGGTTATGTAGCGAACAGTTAACAGTACAGCAAGCCGCGTTTGGGTGTGAGTTGGTTCACTTAGCCCCGTGGTAAATTGTAGTATGTACTATGGGTCTCCAGCTTCAAGCTTTCAGGGTCTGGGTTTGATTTCCTGCACGAGTGAGTTGATTGACAGACAGTAGATTTAGAGCGTTAGTAGACTTGGATATAGGGCGCGCGCGCCTCGTCGTAAGTGAGCATCGGCCCGAGAGAATAAATCCTTCATGCTGCGTGCAGAGTGTTACCATTCGGGATGAGGCGCAAGGTTTGAAGTGGAGGCAAGTTGTTGGTTGACTGACAATTGATATCGTTAGAGCACAGAGTCCAGTGAGCCCCACAGATTGGGAATACAGACTGGGTGGTCCGTTGTACCGCTGGAGACTTCACAGAGATGCAGCCGGTTCGGAAAGGCAGCAACAGGCTTGGAAAATGAAAACTGTAATAAGACGATCTCTCCGGTCGGACCAGTATGGTACTTTTCCGTAAAGTTAACCCTCGTATATGAGAACGAGCATTGAGAGCCGCTGGAACACAGCAAAAGCGAGCACTCGAGAAACTCAACACGGTTCGCGACAAGAAGTTTGCGTGGCACGTGCCTGGGTGATCGGTCTCCTTTTCAATTTACATCCGGTACGTCCATCGCCCACGCCTCAATCCCACGCGCTCAGAATCAGAGGCGCAAGCCCCGTGAGCGTCGGGTTCCGCAGATGACGGCGGATCTGCATCTGTATCAGCCCGTCGGTGCCATGATTCAGATGGCCATGCACCGCTCACCGAGAATGCGGGACATTTACTCGTCTGCTACGACGCGGTGCGGCGTCGGTTTGGGAGGCGGAAATCAAAGTGTTCGTTCGTGCTGTTGAAATTTGAGCGAGGTTACATAGAAAACTGAAAGTAATGAATGCGTACCGAGAGAGGAGGGTGCGTTCGGAGCGCAACTGTTACATGTAAGATAAGCGGATGCTATATGGAAAATGAGGACAGAACCCGACGCGGATCATTTCAAACTAACCATCTGGTCCATGGAACTCGGAAAACCGTTGCGATATGGGCTGTGGGATGAGGGCCGGCCTGGGATATCGTTAGCGTTGTGTAGTAACTGGGAGTTTTGTGGAGAGGGAGGTTAAGAAAAGCAAGTACGTACGTACGGACGGACGGACGGAATTCATTAAGATGAGGAGTTTGTACGTATGAAGGCGCGGGTTTGGAAAGTAGGAACTTGTTACCGCGGTTAAGATGCGAGTCGGTGCAATGGGTAATAAATTCGGGCATGCTTCCCGTAAAAGTGTAACCGCCGCAGAGTCCGCAAATGAGAACAGAAGAAAATCGAGAAGACCAAGTTAGAGAACGACTGCTGAAAATCTGTAAGTTTACCTGGCATCCACAAATTCCTGGAGCCCCAAGCTGCAATTTGAGAGTACAAGAACTGGTGACTGATATCAGCCGGGGCGAGTGAATGAAATTAGATGTGCACATACCTGGGTTGGATCCGAGTCCAGGTCGACTTGAAATGGAATATCAGACGCACAGAACGTCGACTTGAAGTAATCAGCGTTGGTTAAAATACCAATCACAAGTTAGCCATGATACTAATCGACTCGACAAGGAGTCAAGTCCATCCCGTGGAATACTACATGAAAATAAAGGTCAGAACACCATTACCCGTGAATTTACGATCGATACGAGTCAACTGTTTGTAGAGAGTCGGCGTTAAACTCCGGCTACAGTTGCCGTGTGCGCACAATCTTTGAGTGAAGCCAAACCTCTGTACTTTAGCGTAGCACTGGTTGAACATTTCAAGTTTTGCTCTGAAAATTTTGGTGAAAAATGTTTTGGATTTTACAGCAATTTTTCGCCACAAAAGTAGGAACATTTTGGTGAATTTTTTGAACCTTGTGAAAACTTTCTGAAAAAGTGCTGAAAATGTTTTGAAGTTCAAAAAATTCATGAAGAAGTTTCAAGTTTTTCACTTGATTTTTCACTGAAAAATTGCTGTAAAATTCAAAACATTTTTCACTAGTTTTTTCACTGAAAAACTTGAAATGTTCAACCAGTGTAGACTTCTATAATAGAATGAACTCACGATAGATTTATATAAGGATCAGAAGTCGGGTTAAGTAAGCGCAGCACGAGATCTCTGCAGTTCAAGGTCAATGTGCAAAATACTAGTGGGTTACAACGAGGAAAATAGGACTTACAATGGATCTAAGAGAAAAAATCAAACACAATAGGGACTCACCCTATTGAAAGGCCAGTAGAGATACCTGATAATAACTGAGACTTGCGATGTACTCGACGAGAGTCAGACAACCTTATATTGAACGTTTGGATGTGCGTTGAACCCCAAGGGCAGATATTGACCGTGTGAGAGTGGCTGGAAATAGAGGTCGGTATGGGTAATGAACAATGTCGGAGGACTTACCAGTACATTGGAGATTGATTCAAAAAAAAATTACAGTGCATTGAAGGGCTTGAAACAAATTAACAAAGTGGAGTCAAGGCGGTGTGATGGATAGACGTAGTACAAGACCAGATTAAAGACAAACATCAATTAAGAAATACCCAATAATAAAGAAGACCTACAATGAATCAAGAAATGTACTTGACCAGAATTTGAGGCTGGACTTGAGTCAATCCAACTGGAAGCTGTCCAAAGATCATAAGCCATAAACTGGTAAAAAAGATCAAGGTGAGCGACTGAGACATAGATAGTAAGAGCAAACACATACTGGGTGAATTACAGACCAAACTAAGTCAAGTGTTTTCTCACAACCTGTATGTCAGACTGATCGTGAGTGTGGCCACAAGATTATTTGGCATAAAAAAAAACAGGACTGACGACGTCTAGGAGGATTTTTGAATGAAGGTTCAGCATATCACGACAGCACTCTGCAGTCGGGATATACTCATGTAGGATAGGATCTACGTTCTTGCCCCACTCCAGCCCATCATCTGAGCCAGCAGTCATCACCTTACCACGTCCCCGAGGAGCGTTGCTTTCTGGTGACTCCTCGGCACCTGAATCAGAGCCCTAGTTCAGGCATGGCTGGCTTGTCCTTCCCAGTACCCTGCATTCCATTTTTGCGGTGGAAACATTGATTTCTCGACGAGAAGGATCACACGTGCCTACAGCTCAGGAGATTGGCCTGCATGCTGAGTCCAAACAGACAGGGACAATGGAACACCAAACTGGATGATGAGTTCAATGTCTGGAATGTCCGCACCCTTTAATTATAAAAAATATTTAGAGGTATATGAGAGTTGTGAAAGTGGAAGAAATGCAGGTGTGCAAGCAAAACCTCAGAAGTTCCACGCTAACTCCAGAGCTGCTGGCAACCTCTAAAGTTGTCATGCAAACGAGGTAAAAAAAGATGCAAAAAACAGGGAGGTTTTTACACACTATATCACCTTTATTGTAGCTTAAGGTGCAGCTGGAGACAACCTATCACGTCTGTGAATTCCTGCTGTTTTCTTGACAACTTTTCTTGAGATGTGCTGTGGGATGTGTGGAACTTCCCCAGGGTACCGTTGTGCCCAGTTAGGGTGCTACAGTCATCCAGCTCATTGCATAAATATTACAGCTGTTTCCGAAAACCTTGAGACAAAACTTTTTTTTTGGCTCGCACAGATTTTTGATGGAGTGCTAAGGATTACCGGATTTGGTGTTGCCAAGCCCAGGTTGCCGTTGCCGACATCAGCGTGCCCAGATTTTTTTCTCTACTACTTATTCGAGCAAACACCAACAGAGGAGTTTGGGCTCAGAACACCCATTGGTGTGAGTAATGATGTTTTCCGTACCTCTGCAGCACTCTATCCTGCAAATAAAATAATATGAAGAGGGAGGCCTGGGTTGGGCCATCCCCAAATGGAGCTGATCTGAGCCCAAACCGGTAATCCTTAGCACTCCATCAAAACTTGGTGTGTGCAAAAAAAAAGTTGCCGTCTCAAGGTTTTCGGAAACAGCTGTAATGTAACTCTGTTATGACCTGTGCATGTTCACCCTCATCTTCCTTCACAATAATCCTTCTCCCTCTGGTGATTCTCAGAAATCCCTTTGTCCATTATATGCTGTTTATATCCAATATGTCACTGCTCCCAACAAGAAACATATATATTTTTCTCTATGGAGCTACAAATGAGTAAATTTTGTGAAGGGAGAACATGGTCTGTGGAAGATAAGCAAATACTGTATGCAATTTATTTCAGGAAACTACATGCCTCATCTGCTGTATTTAGATATCACCTGTGGCCTTGAGTTTGGAAGGAGAACATACCTCTTCAGAGGCTCTTCCAAACCTGTGTCTGCAGTGTGTCCTCACATGGTCACTGCCTGCAATGCTGTGGATGCAAGATGCCTTGTCTGTTGTCTTTCAATATCACCTGCAGCCTTAGAGCTTGTTAACATTCACTTATTTCAACTCCACAGAAGGGAAGACATACCGATTGCGGCCTCTTTATAGGCTCTTCTGAACTTGCATCTGCACCACACTCTAGGAGGAGTTGGACCACTGAGTCATGGCCCCAGACTGATGCTGCCTGCAATGCTGTTCCATAATAGGTGACTGCATTTATATTTGCACCATTTTCAATGAGAATTCGAACCATCTGCTCATGTCCCATGGCAGAGGCTGTCCACAGGGTGGATGTGTCATGTGCTTGTGTGTTTGTGTGTGCACCTTTTTCAATGAGGAGTTGAATAACCTGCTCTTGGTCTTTATATGCTGCAGCATGCAACGCTGTTCCATGACATCCTCCATGTGAATTCACATTGGCTCCCTTTTTTATGAGGAGTTGAACCACCTTCTCTTGTCCTTTAAAGGCTGCAGCTTGTAATGCATTTACATATTTGCCACCTTGTGTGTTCACCTTGGCACCCTTCTCAAGAAGGAGTTGAACCAACAGTTCCTCCCCTTTGTATGCTGCAGCTTGTAATGCAATTCCAAAGTATCCTCCTTTTTCATTCACCTTAGCACCATTCTCAAGGAGGAGTCGAACCACCTGCTTACTACCATTCCATGCTGCAGCCTGCAGTGCATTCCCATATTCTCCTCCTTGTGCATTCACCTCAGCACCCTTGCTGAGAAGAAGTTTAACCACCTGCTTACTACCATTCCATGCTGCAGCCTGCAGTGCATTCCCATATTCTCCTCCTTGTGCATTTACCTCAGCACCCTTGTTGAGAAGGAGCTGAACCACTGACTCATCTCCTTTGTATGCTGCAGCCTGTAGTGCATTCCCATATTCTCCTCCCCATGTATTCATCTCAGCACCCTTGTGGAGGAGAAGTTGAACCACTGGCTCATTCCTTTTGTATGCTGCAGCTTGTAATGCAGTTCCAAAATATCCTCCTTTTTCATTCACCTTGGCGCCCTTGTCAAGAAGGAGTTGAACCACTGGTTCATCTCCTTTGTATACTGCAGCTTGTAATGCAGTCCCAAAATATCCCCCTTTTTCATTCACCTTGGCACCATTTTCAAGGAGGAGTTGAACCACCTGCTCACTACCATTCCATGCTGCAGCCTGCAGTGCAGTTCCAAACCCTGCTTGTGCATTCACCTTGGCACCCTTCTCTATGAGGAGTCGGACCACTGGCTCATGCCCCCTCCATGCTGCGGTCTGCAATGCATTCCCATGTTCTCCACCTTGTGCATTCACCTTGGCACCCTTCTTGATGAGGAGTTGAACCACTTTCTTGTGTCCACTGTAAGCTGCAGCCTGCAATGCATTCCCATATTTTCCTCCTTCTGCATTCACCTCAGCACCCTTCTCCATGAGAAGTCGAACCACTGCCTCATGTCCCCTGAATGCTGCAGCCTGCAACACATTCCCATATGGTCCTCCTTGTGCATTCACCTCAGCACCCTTCTCCACAAGGAATCGAACCACTGGCTCATGTCCCTGCCATACTGCAGCTTGCAATGCATTCCCATATTCTCCTCCTTGTGCATTTACCTCAGCACCTTTGTTGGTGAGGAGTCGGACCACTGGCTCATGCCCCCTGAATGCTGCAGCCTGCAATGCATTCCCATATTGTTCTCCTTCTGCATTCACCTCAGCACCCTTCTCCATGAGAAGTTGAACCACTGCCTCATGTCCCTGCCATACTGCAGCCTGCAATGCATTCCCATATCCTCCTCCTTGTGCATTCACCTCAGCACCCTTCTCGATGAGGAGCCGAACCACTGGCTCATATCCCTGCCGTGCTGCAGCCTGCAATGCATTCCCATTTGGTCCTCCTTGTGCATTCACCTCAGCACCATTCTCGATGAGGAGTTGAACCACTGATTCATGCCCCTCCCACACTGCAGCCTGCAATACATTGTGATATTCTCCTCCTTGTTCATTCACCTCAGCACCCTTCTCAATAAGCAGTTGAGCCACCTGCTCATGCCCTCTGTAGGCTGAAATCTGCAGTGCTGTGCCTCTTCCTCCTTTAGCATTTGGATCTGCACCAAACTTGAGAAGCAGGTTTACTATCTCAGAATGACCATAGAATGCTGCTGCACACAAAGAGCTGTCAGCCTGAACATCTGTGTCTTGTACCAATAGATGTTCAGTTATTTCTACCAAGTTGAAGATTGCAGAAATAAACAGCAAAGAAGGTGATGATGACCACTCATGATAGTTCCAGGGGGCTGCTATGGACTCAGTGCTCCAATACCAGAACTTTCTCCATAAGGTGGCCTTGTTCACAAAAGATTGAGTTTGGGCTAGCAGTTCAAGTCCAGAGACCTCAGCAGCATGGACAAGGCAATATTGGCTATATGCAAGGAATGGGTGTTCCATGCACAACACATTGATGGTATCCTCGGAGATCCACTCATCAAACTGTGCGAAGTCTGAGAAGGACAAATAAGCCAAGCATGTTGAAGCAATCTCTGTATGAACTGTATGAAATTGCTGATCCTGGATCTTGTCAAAATAGTGCTGTGTGGTGTAGTGAACTAGCCGAACCACAGACATGGTGTCATCAACAATGATCAACCCAGCAGAAACAGATAGAATGATATTGATATCAAGGAATTCTTCAGCATTGAGTCTGGAAGCATTAGGGTCAATGGCTAAAGCCTCCTGAAGCTCTGCCACAGACAATGGTCTCTTGGTGTATGCCACCCATGTCAGGGCTAGCTTGCCAAGTTGTCTGTCATCCTCATTCTGGTGGTTGATCCGCTCCATTGCCTCATCATATGTCTGGTCTAAATCTTTTGGTAAATGCTGAAGAGAATCTCGGACAGCCTTGATAGTGTTCTTTGTTGAAAGCGATTCAATGTGAAGTTTTGCCAACAGAAACCTGCATCATGGTCAATTCTACAATCAAATTAGATTAATTGTACTCACATTCCCTCCACATTATTCATAATTTTGGAATGAATTTCCTCCTGCAAGTCTGGACATGTTTTGACATGCCTGGATAATCGAGGAGATTGTAGGATATGTGTGGCCACATACTGCCGAATGTCATTCTCTGTTGCCCAGATCTCCATCATCAGCACATTCAACAGGAAGGGATCAAGAGTAACATGAGGCCTTGAAGTTATCATAAGATGGGTGCTGGGTCCCAGAAGGAGTGAAAGATATTTCAGCAGAATATACCGTTGATCCTCTGGATGTTCATCCAGTGCATCAACAATGAGGTATGTCCTTGAATGTTGGGCAATGGCAGCTTTGAGCAAATGAAACACTTCATCCAGCAAGGGCTTTGTCTGTCGCTCATCATGGTGTTTGTACACAGCATACACTGTGGGTGACAGTGCTTTGCCTACTACAAGCTGTTTCCAAAGGCCTGCTAGAAGATTCACAGGAGTCTGAGTTTCTGTTTCCTTGTGGTTCAGATATATGCATGCTACACCGGTCTCATGTGGATGCTGCATCCGCAGATGATTCACAACCATTGACCTAGAAAGGAATTAGCATCAGCCACAGGTAATAACTAAAGTACTCACGAGAGCACAGTCTTCCCAGCACCAGCTATCAATCAACTCAAATTAGTGTAGCCCACAAAAAAGTGGTCCAAAATACGAATTCCCTGGCACCATAGGACTTTCTTGGATCCAGACTCCCACTCTTTGAACAGAGAGTCTGAGAGCAGCCATTCTCCAGTTCCCAGCTGCCAAGTACTAAAAATATCTGCTTGCCGCTGGAAGAAATTCAGTGGTGTTATCCAGTCAAGGATTTTCTTATGTTCTGCCACTGTGTTGCAGTGAGCATGAATCATTCACTTCTCATCCCTGCTTACCATCATTTCGCTCCTGCTGCTCATGGGCATTGCCAGCAACAGCTGCCAGAATGCCTAGGTACAAACATTGGTGTCAACTCATGATGATGTGAAGTGCTTACTCTGGTGATTGTGTTGCTGCTCATCCCTGATACAAATATGAGGACAAGTCTCACTGCCCTGTACTGAGACACTCACGAGATATGCATTGCCAACCAGATATTGAGCAACGACTTGATGCTTTCAAATTCATCAAGACATTCTTTTGCCTCCTTCTTGCTCCACAGTGTCCAGGTCAGCTGTTTGGAGAATTTTGACCACCGGCCCACTGGGGACTTGAATTTGGCTGTAAAGTCCACCATCATTTTCTTGAATCTTTCTAATTGTCCTTCCATCTGGTGCAGGCCGCTGGTGGATGGGCTAGCCAAGACACGCTTCTGAAGCTCTGTGAGAAGCGGCCGCAGGTTGTCCATCTCGGTGAACATATTCTGCTGCTCCCCAGGTGCGTTGTGGAAGTCCTTGATGTATTCTCTTGCTTTCAGTGCCATGTCAATGAGCTGGAGGATACTGGCGACAGTGCCCAGTACTTCTGCCATAGTGGGTGGGAACAAGAGTGTTGGCAAGGAGCTGTGTAATGCTGTGAAGTGTTCCGCAGACATCAAGGAAGCCCATGCAATCAACAGATGCATACTCGGAATACATTCAAAAATAGAAAACCAGGAACCGTTGACCGAATAAAGATAGGCCGGTTTTTTAACGCAAAATAAAACATACTCAGGAGGAGGAGGAGGAGGAGGAGGAGGAGGTATATTATACCGACACGATCCCACACTTTCTTGACGGGTAACCCTCCTTGACCATAGTTTCCAAAAGTCACAGGCCTTGGCATCTTTCAAGATGACTATCAGCCGAAAATAGTCAGTTATTCACGGCACCCGAGTCATGTCCACGTTCAAGCACCGTTTCTTCGACGTCAGAAATTACCACATACTCTGTCACAAAATCTAAATGTGTTCCTGATATTCATTGATGATTCCTCTGGCTCACTTTTTTCTCACCCAAACGACGCTTCTTGATATAAGTTTAAGAATCCTCGTTTGGACCGCGGGTAGCAGCATTATCCCCTTCCCGCCCGCTTGATCGACGACGACGGGCCCGTGCGTAGAACGTGTTGTAATATAGTACCCACGTTATTTTGTTTCGACGTGATTTAGTCGTTTGACTGTTCGCTGTACCACTGACTGTTCTCCGATACCGCCGTGGTAATCCCGAGTACTGTCCCCATTCAGCATCCAACATCCGTTTAAACCCTACCTGAACGCGCACTCCTCCCGACCGCGGTTTTCCCCCCAATACACTGGGTATTTGTGCCCCAAAAAATCGAAAAAAAAATCGCTTGAGAAGAGAGGATTATAGGAGGTCTCTGAAGGCTATCAGAGACATCTCTTCTCATTTTTCTACAGCATTCAATGACCTTCGCATATTTTGGACTGGTGGTTTCAATCTGTGAGCTATGAAATCCCACAGAAACTCTTAATGATGATTAGGAATTGAATCTGAGAAGCTCCGCACGGTGTGGGCGGAATACTGAAGATGGCTACGACATGAAATACAACTTCAATATATTCAGCTTCATAAAGTTGCTTTTATGCCTGCGAATTCTGAGCATATAAATTGGCTAAAGCACATGGCGGACTGAATTCAATGTCCTCAAGTCCTCGGCAGATCACCGCGAGTAAACATGCGTCCTTGTTTCGACTGCCTGGATCAAGGAATTTGTCGGACAGTGGTGCTGGCATTTCTTTTCTCTGGCCTAGCAAGTTGCCAAGAAAATCACCAAAATAATGGAGTAAGTTGAGGAACATGGAAAAGTAGCATTGGCATTGAAATACTGAAGATAGCGGGTGTCGAGGGCGCGCGCGCGACGCAAAGTAGAAAGTTGCAGACAAAACACGTTTCCCGCCTTCTACAGCTATTACTGCTGGGTTTTTTAACCTCCGAAAAACAAGCGGCGGTCCGAGAGCTGGGGCGATCGAGATTAAACGATGGTCCGGCAAGACGTTGGAACGGCGGGTTGAAAATCGAACCATTGATCGGGCGACAACCGAGAAGGACGATATCATCAGCTCAGATGATGATGATTAGATAGAATTATTATTTATTGGTTCTGTGGTACACACGGCGGAGTATACACGTTATTAGCCTGGAAATAAGGACGTGGAAGGGGTGTCTATGGCGTAAAATGCGGAGGAGGGTATCGATAGCCATGATGTGACGGCGTGTGCAATGGTGTTTGATGAATAGTGGGCAACTGGGGTGAATAATAAGGAGGTGGAAGCGGCGTGTGGTGGGTAAAATGCAGGTGGTAGAGATAGCCATGATGTGTCGGAGTTTGCGGCGGCGGCGGCGTATGGGAGATGGCAGGAGTGTGGGGTGTAGCGTAGATCGAGTGAGGGAAATGAGTAGGTGTGGCGACTGCATGCAGCTACAGGGATCCGAGAAAATTAGTATGGAAACATACAATAATTGACCACTCACCGTTGTGTTGGTTGCAACAGCGGCCGACCCTTTGGCGGCCGTCCTCGACGTTTTGCGGGCCGCGGATTCGCAGCAGCCCCCCCTTGACGTTCAGCTTCCCGCTGGGCTCGCCACTCTAAGCAGCTTGGTGTTGAACCGCTTTATCAGCCCCCTTTCCTCTCATGTGCGGCCCGGTCCAGCCGCCCTAGTGCGTCAAGAACGTCCGCCGTGCGCTTTAACGAAGGCCCATGCAGATACGAGTGCCTTCGGAAGTGGAACGGTGGGGAAGTTGAAGATGAGAGGGATGTGTCAGATGAGGCTTCGGGTGTGAGTGAGGCGTTGCTAGGTTGATAAATAGGTTTTTGTACGCAGTGCGGAGCGAGCGCGTTTGAGGTGAGCTTTGCGTCGTGTTTAGGCCCGTCCCCGCGCCATCGTGCGCTTTCCGCCTGCGCTGCGGTTCTTCCAAGGAAGGAGTCGACCGCGCGCTGGAAGGCGAAGGTGAAGAGTCAGTGGCGGGCGTTTTCGGTGGAGGGGGGTTGTGCCTGGCGGTACAAGTGTCGCAGCATTCACCCGTCAGAGCTAAATCTCATCAACACAAGTATTCGGCAGAAAAGAGGACGGACGACGTTTTGGAGGATTCTTTGAGATAAAGGTCCGACAATTATTATTTATATATCGCGACGGTGCTCTGCGGTCGAGATATACTTAGGTCGGGATATACTCACGTAGGATAGGATGTAGTACGTTCTTGCCCCACTCCAGCCCGTCATCTGGGTCAGCAGTCGTGGCCCTGGAGGCGCATTGCTTTCTGGTGAATCTTCGGCACCTGAATGAGAACCCGAGTCGGGATTGGACGATTCTGGTTCGGGCGCGGCCGGCTTGTCCTTCCCAGCGCCCCGTCTGAAATATAGATTTCTCGACGAGAAGGATCGCGCGCGCCTGCAGCTCGGAAGATCGGCCCGCTCGGCCAAACGGACAGGGCCGACGGAACACCAAACTGGATGATGAGTTCGATGTCCGGAATGTCTGCGCCCTTTAGAGATGTACGAGAGTTCGAGGAAAAATTTGATTGGCGTACCATTCTTACAGCCTCAGTTACTATTAAAATCTCGATCTTCCCTTTGCGGAACTGCTTCATGAGGCGCGGTATCGGTTTCACCGAGCGGTGGGTAAAAGTCGATCGCACCTTGATCGCACCACGGAGAATCGGATAGTCTCCGTAAGTGCCGGTAAATCACCCAGTGGGTTTCCTCACGGCGTTCTATTATAATAGAAGTTCTAAAGGTGATGGTCTTTGGCAGATGATCGGCTGTGTACGTCCGCGGATTGGGGAGAGGGTCGATGGCAGCGGAATCCTTGCCGCCGTTAATCCGGACAATGTTGGACCTGTCGTTGCCCAGGTTCAAGAAGAACGCCCGCACGGGCCGGAACGGACTCACGGACATTGGAGGATCACGCGTAATGACAAGGTGACTGATGTGACTGTTGCTAGGTCACCGAGACACTTATAGCTCGTGGTGCAGGAATTTGACGTCGTCTCTTCTTCCTCCCTCTGTTTTTCTTTCTTCTATTCTCTGGCAGCGCCATTTAATTTTTTTTTCTCGATGATGCTCGCACTCCTTTCTTTGCTGCCGCTCCTTCCCGCTGCGCTTTCGCGGCCTATTTTTGGGCTTGGGGACTCGACGTCCAGCGACTCTGCCTCGGGGGCCACGACGCCGTTTTCCATCGCCGACGCGAACAGCACGCTCCTCCGCCCGGCCCAGTTCGCCCGCGTCGCGTACTGCCCGAGCGCAACGATCACGTCCTGGACCTGCGGTGCCCCCTGCGAGGCCCTCACCAACATCACCTTCCTGCAATCCGGTGGAGGTGCGTCTGTCTCCGCACTCGACTCGCGAGTCATCGCTAACTCCCCGCTCCTTAGATCAGGGCGCGATCCCGCTTTGTGCGTCAACTGCTGCATTCCCAATCCTGCCTTCTAACCAAACTCCCCAGACTACATTGCGCACGACGCAAATGAGCAGCAGCTCATCGTCGCGCACGAGGGCACGGACGCGAAGAAGCTGTGCGCCTAACTCTCCGCCCCTACACGCCCCGCTCACACCATGTTAGCCTCTCGATCCTGAACGACGCGGAATTCGGCCTCGTCCCCCTGAACGCCTCCCGCTTCCCCGAGACCGCTGGCCGTGCGTCCATCCCCCTTCCTTAGAATTCCTCCAAAGATTAAATACTGTGGACACAGAAAACATCACGGTGCACGACGGCTTCCAGCAGACGTTCGAGCGCACGGCGGACGGGCTCCTCGCGGGCGTCATGGCGGGCCTCGCGAGCACGGGCGTCAACAAGGTCGCCGTCGTCGGCCACAGCCTCGGTGCGTCCCTCCTTCACCCTTTGTCACTCCGCGCGGAGATCCACGCCGAAGCTGCGCGGAGATCCACGCCTTTTGGCTGACTGATTCATCGATTAATGACGGCTATTAATAGGTGCGGCGCTGGCGACGATGACGGGCGCGATGATCAAGAACGCAGTCGACCCCTCCGTCGCCGTCACCGTAACGGGCTTCGGCCTCCCGCGCGGCGGCAACCCCGCCTGGGCCGACTTCCTCGACTCTGGCGTGCGTCCCCCCCTCCCCCTCCCTCTCTCCCCTCCCCCTTCCTCCCTCTCTCCTCTCCCTACTTCATTTGTTGTTGATTAATATTTTGTGTGCTGTAGGTCGGCGTGACATTCGTAACGAACCAGAACGACCCCGTGCCCACCGTCCCGCCCAAGTTCCTCGGGTTCCAGCACCCGAGCGGCGAGGTGCACATCACGGCCGTCGACGCGGGGCAGGCCACTCTTGTGGCGTGCCCCGGGCAGGACAATGCGAACTGCGCGACGGGGAATGAGGTGCTGGAGGCGAGCGTGCAGGATCATTTGGGTGCGTGCGGGTTCTCTTTGTGTCTTTTTTTATTTCTTCGATGGATGATACTGACCACGGTATATTTTTTTGACAGGCCCGTACTTCGACGACCTCACGTTCGGCGGGTCGCAGTGCTCGTGAGGCCCTTTCCTGAGGGTTGCGTGCCCTTTCTGAGGGCATGCGCGTGCCCTTCCTGAGGCCACGCGTGCCCTTTCCGAGGGCGTGCGGTTCCCGGAGTTGATAACCATGAGTGGGAAGGGTATATTATGCAGTGCGGGTGTAATAAATTGCTAGTCAATTGGACGTGCGGTGTGAGTGGGCGATTGACGTGGGCGTGGGCGCGGGCGTGTGCGTAGGTGGAATAAGTCGTGCACCACTGTGAAATTGGGGATTGGGCATCGGCTTTGGGACGGGAAACTGCACTGTGCGGCAGCGCAATTCATGATTCGAGCTCAGACGACGCTCGATATTCATTAAAATTTTCTTTGACCCTGTACGCAGCTGCGGTCGACGCAAGCAACGCATTCATTCCCCTCTACGGGCCAACCGACTGACCCTGTGGTTGAAATTATTCCGGCGGTGCAAGCGCCGAATGTTGCTATACCGGCGAATGGTGTACTGGTGATGAAGAGTCCGCAAAATTCAAAGCTTTGATTGGACTTCTCCTGCCTCACCCGTCCTTTGGAAGCTGTTCCTGTTTCTGGCTGATCTTCCTATGATGCCGGACATGCATGCACGACGTATTTCTCGCCGCAGTCCGCATTTCCCTCCTTGCTCGGGCCGACGGCGTTCGCCTGCTCTCCCTGAGGGCGTGCGCGTGCCCGATTTCCTGAGGGCTCGCGCGTGCTTGATTCCCTGAGGGCGTGCGGGTCCCGGAGGGTAGGTACCATATTATATTATGCGGGTGTAATAAACTGCTCGTCAATTGGAAGTGCGGTGTGAGTGGGCGTGTGTGTAAGTGAAATAAGGCCTTGCATTCCGTGGGAATTGGAGAATTGAGGATTGGGCATCGGAGCGCGCTGCAATGTGAAACTCAAACTGCGTTGTGCGGCAGCGCAGTTCGTGATTTGAGCGTAGACGGCGTTGGATATCCAAGAATTTTTTTTTCCTATGCCTAAAGATGAACCGCAGGGATAACAGAAATGCCCTCCGGGCAGACCCGACTCCTCCGGCGACATTGGACTTTGTCCATTTTGTATGTCTCAATACCTGCCTTTGCAGTCAAGTAGCATTTAGATATGTTGTCCAAATGTTGACACAGTCTCGTCGGGCGCGAGGCGCTTCGCGCACTCCTCCGAAAGGCTCCGAATTTATGTGCTTTTATTCTGCAGCTCCATGCAGTCGTCGTGCGCTCATTTGGCGCTTCGCGCCTCACTCGCACTCCTCCGAATTTATTCAATTTTTTTCTCTGCAGCTCCATGCCGTCGTCCTTTTATCCTTCCCGCTGGACACGGGAGTCGCCCAGCGACACATCGGTACAATCAGGTACAATTCTGTACAATCCCAAATTCGTGTCAAATATCCACCCAAAACGTCGAAATTGATACTGAGATTGACCTCATGTTTGAGTGCCCGGGGATCCCTTTATCCCATGGCTCGCAAAGACTATTTAATTTTACCAAGATTATACGCAACTTGCAGCCCAAGCTGCAACGACGGTCTGCATTTCTGGATCTCGATGCTCCATTCAGGAAAGTTCGAAATATACTCCATCCAATGAGAATCGATGGGGTCGGTGACACTGCAACGCTTGACTCGAGAGTTAGTTTTTATGGAAGTGCATACACAATACATCCAGGGTAGGGGATTTTTGGTCTCACATCAACATATTAGAGATACGAGGACGATGTCACGTCTGTGGTATTTGTGAGACCGTAGCGCATATTGCCAGGCACCTGGCCAGAATTAATTCGGGATCCAACTCAACCATTCTGGTCGAAGAAATATGCTCGGTGGCCAACATTGAACCGGGACTTGATTTTAGGCTGTAACGTGGTGAAATTTGATTCTGAGAAAGGGCTGATCCTAATACCAGAAAAAGGTAGGCTGTTTGCCATTCTTGTATCAGTCGCATGGCATGTTATATGGAACCTGCGTCGAATCCGAGTAATTGAAACTCCAGACAGGATACTTTCTCCCTCGGAAATTCATACCAAATGGCTGAAAGCGGTCAATGGGGTCTTACATCGAGACCGACTCCTGACTGATACAATTAAATTTGGGCCACTGGCACTGTAAGAACAGCTAGTCTTGAGCACGTGGAGTGGCCTACTCATGGATGAGGACTCGCTGCCGGATGACTGGACTTATGAGGGGGTTTTAGTTGGTATGCGACCCATGACTGACAGACATGGAATAGGATAATTTAATTTCGGGTCGGAGTCCCACACTGGTTTAAAGGAATGCTTCTGCAGACACTGGGGGCAAAAGGCCACGCATGTGGGACCCACATGCTTAACATGCATGTGGACTGCATGTTGGCGTGACCTGTCACAAAGGTGCTAATCATCTTTGTCTCATCTTTGTTTTTTTGGGGGCGACTCAAAAAAAAACAAAGATGAGACAAAGATGATTAGCACCTTTGTGACAGGTCACGCCAACATGCAGTCACCAGCATGCAGTCCACATGCGTGTTAAGCATGTGGGTGCCACATGCGTGGCTTTTTGCCCCCGGTGAGACTAACACTGGAGGCAAAGGTCCACACACCTGGCTTTCAGGTGCGTGGAATGCATGTTGGGGCGCACGTACTCACATGCTGTAAAGCAGTCGATAAAGGTGCTTGGCACAGGACAAAGGGAGGCTTTGTCCGCCCCGGGCCGAAGACAAAGCCTCCCTTTGTCCTGTCATAAGCGCCGGTTGTCAAAGAGGTACGGGAGCCGAGCAACTACCGGGCACATGCGTTCCACGCACCTGGCTTCCAGGTGCGTGGACCTTTGCCCGGTGTAAGCCTCATTATCTCAAGCACTCCAAAAAAAAAAAAGGCCAAGGTAAATCGTGGGAATATTGGGAGCGATCGAGCCGGACAGACAATTACGCAAATTAGACCTGGATACCTCCGGATCCAGGAACTGTGGCGTGCCTGTCAAGCTTGCGAATTCGAGCACGGGAAATCCCGGAGTAAGCGTGATACCCATCACTCCGCATTTTTTCTCTTCCTGCTTCCATCCATGAACCACGTCCCGTTGGAAGCGAGGTTTCCCCTGGAACTAGAACGTGCAATATTCGAGTTATGTGCCCGAAGTCGTCCCCCGACGATCCCAGGACTTCTCCGAGTCGCTCACCGCGTTCGCGCCTGGTAAATTTTTCCCGTCATCTGCGCGTAATTCGCGGTACCAATCCTTATATCCCAGGCTTGAGCCGTTACTGTACGAAATGCTGCGACTCACAGAAGCGTCCCGTACACCGGGGATCCTGGACGCAGTCCTGGCGAAACCAGCCGCGCATCAGGAAAATGTCTGGGGACCATAGTTGCCCGGTTAATTATATTGCCAAAAAAGCGCACCATAGTGTCTGTAGCTTGGCAGGAGGATATATAGTAGTCATAGTCAATGTAGTTACCTGTGCAAACTATGTAGTGCAATATTGCCGTGCATGGCATCTATGTTGTGCTATGTTGTTCAGTGTCTTTACTACAGCGCCTATGGTGGCTATGTCAGGCGCTAAAACCGGAAGTGATTTCCGGTCGAAAAAAAAAACCGAATTATACCATTCTTTGTCTAGTAAATGTGTCTACAAGTATATAAGGATTAACAAAGAACATGGCGGCATTGTCCAGTACATTAGATGACGTCCATTTGCGGTCGATACTCGCTGCAGATTTGGCCATTAAATGGCAGCTGCGGACGATATTCTCCACAGAAACGACGGCGGCATGGCGGCGGTGAAGGCGGGTAGAGCGGTGCGTGGTGAACATGCCAGAGATACGGTCGGGCCCATTAAGGGGTGTGAACCATTCAATATACGCGAGAGGGTGGGTATATGTGCCGAATTGTGGAGGGAGCTTGAAGATCACTCGAATTTGGGCGGGACGAAGACCTAAGTTGAGCAGTCAATTACTAACAGAATATATGTTGAAAGACTTCAGCGCACCAGTTAGCCCAGATGAAGGCTGATACTGGGTCGGATCCTCAATCACCAAAGCAGTATCAAAGACGGCGGGCGACCCAGAAGAACGGCCTTTTTTTGGAACGGCAGGAATGGCACGAATGCGGCTAGAGCGGGGCTGGTCACTGAGATAGCGGTTGCGGGGAAGGTGGACTATGATTTGATTGAAAACATCGAAGCGGTCGTATGAGCCAGGAGTGACAGGACGACGGGGGAAATGAAGTTTGAGGAAAGCGGTGAGAGCAGGAATGATGTCGTCAGCGCCGTGGACAGTTTGTAGATAGCCCACGATCACATTTTCGATGGGGGGAGATCTGGCGATTGAATAGGCGGTTGTGGGAAGTGTGGTGGGCGGCAGATGGACGATGATTTGCTCGGGGGCCTCTTCATCTTCAAACTCGGCCCCAGAATCTTTGAGCGGTGGCCCTTGCAGAGCGAGCCACTGAATGTAAGATGTACGTAGGGAAATGGCTTCTTGGCGCTGCAGCCATAGAGCCATCTGCTCAGTGTAGTCCCTGCGGTTGCTTGCACGATACGCCTTCTTGGCGAAGTCGATATGCAGTCGCTCCGGAGACTCGGTGTTGTAGCCGTCTGCGCTGCCAAGGGAGCGGATCGCGTCAACGTAATGCTGGAGCGCGTGGAATTTTGGGATATTGAAGTGCTCGCAGATTTTGAGGTCCACGATGGCCTGTTTGTTGGCGTGAAAGGTGTCGAGGGCCTCTTGCAAGGCATTGAGTGTACGTGTGGTGTGCGACTGTAATTGGGCGTAGTAGATGAAGTCAATCAGAGCTTTGACGACTGTGAGAACCTTCGCGCTGACGGCACCTGCCAGCACGCCCACAAACACCCTCTGCATCTCCTTGTGCTCCCTACCCGTCCACTGCGACACGGTGGAAATCCCTTTCTTGAAATGACGTAGTCCAGCGAACACGTTCATAGCTTGAAACGCGCATCCAGCTCGTCCTTCCCCACAATCTCCGTGCACCAGCTCACGAGATGATCCTTGAAGACGCCTTTGTGCAGTTGGTGCAAGAGGTCGGGCGTAAAACAAGAGAAGATATCGGTGTGAGGGAGAGCGGCCCAGAAAGGTGTGTACACAGCACGGATGCCGTCCCTCTCAAACGTGGGATTGGGCTTGCGGTTTTTGTGATCCTTCAAAGCAACTAACGTTGTTTCTTCGTCTCGCAACAGGGAATGCAGAAGGTTTTTCCCGCGATCGTTCCGCCCAACGACGCACCGAGGACAGCGGCTTTCTTTGCAACATGCCACCAGACACTGCTCGGGAAAGTCGGCGACATAGGCTGCAAGGATCGGGAACACGCGGCGGATGAATCCATCGGCGCAAATCATCTCGACGCCATCGTTTCCAGCCGAGATCAGTGGCGCGAGCAGCAGCGACATGCAGTGGTGGAACAGCCGGTATCCCGCCAGCGATCTCGTGTCGTCGGTGAAACAAGTGAGCTTCAAGACGGGTAGGTAGCCAATCAAGACTGTCGCGTGAGCGGATGGCTGACGGCGGACATCTTTAGATATGTTCCCGATGGTCAGATACACTGGCCACGCAGTTTTATCGCCCGAGAACTGCGACAGCTGGGTCTTATCAGAAGAGAGTATGATTCCGCTAACACAAGCACCCGGTGGTAAGAGTTTCTGCACACGAGGGTCAGGCGGCTGATCTCAGATTAAATAGATGCGAAGTAGCTACCTGAAGCTTCCACCACCACTCAGCGGTCCACATCTCGTCAAATATTCGGCTCTCTTCATGCCCCTCCTTGGTGCTGTAGACTGCGTTCCGGTGCGTATGCCATGTGATCGCGAAATGCGGGGTTACTCATTAATTCTTTTATGCACTCGACAGGATCACGCATCCATAACTCCAAATCCTCCGACATGAGCTTGTCGTTCTCATCGACACGATTTCCCGCTGGCCGTAACAATTTTGCATGTCCAGTCCGGGCCTGTGGGAAGCTGGTCGACCTTCTTGAGAAAGGAGCGGTTATTGTGGAAAGAGAGGTTCGCCTTCTTGTTCTGGTAGAAGGTGAGTGGCTTCCTCAAATCTAGTCGGATCGGGACTCACAATCGGCAGTGATAGATACTCATCTGTCGCTGTTTGACCGACATTCTTGGACAACCACCTTGCCAGATCCCACTCGTCGCCATCCTTGAACGGCGAGAACTCAGTGGTGCCCTCCTCCTGTTGGCGAGCCCTCATGCGCTCGAAAAGAGTTTCCCCATGCCGCAAAGGTCTTCCTGCCGCTGGCCGTCCGCTCTCTTCGTCTTCGTAGGGCTCAATGAAGCGGCTAAAATTCTGGGGATCATCCTCGTCCAGCACCTCCTCCACAGTCGCCCGGCGTGACCGAGGAATTGGCTCTGGCTGTACTGTGGATTCCTCTCGCGTGGGCGGAACGAAATCATCTGCGACGCCCATGGGGTCATCCTCGTCATCGTTGGATGGCACTGGGGATGGGACTTGGGTTTCAGGCTCAGACGGAATCTCTTCCACAGGTGGCTCGCCCTCCCCTTGCTCCACAGTGAACGATGTTTCCCCGGCAAGAGTTTTCTGCCAATCTTTGTAACAGGCTCGAGACTTCGCGACATGGTGGCTGACGCCGGCACGGGTGGGCAAGCGCTTTGAGCAGTACGAGCAGCGGAAGGTCTCAGGCATTGAGTTCGGGGGGATTATCGGGTGCGCCAAGTCTTTTTTTTCCACTAGGACCCCCAAAGCTGACACGTGTTACAGTGCCCGTAATCTTTGACCCGCCGCCGCCGCCCGTGACTTGTGTTTGTTTAACAACAACACATTCTTTGCTTGTCTCCAACCACCACCAACTAGGGCCACACAGACGCGCCGCAAAGTATAAAGGCAGCCGCACGGGTCGCCTATATAAGATGAGGCATGCCCGCTTTTTTCATCCCCATCCCCCTCCCGCTTTCTCGCCCAGTCTTAACTTACCCTAGCCTCACTGAATCTCTTATCGCCAATGGCCGGTCAATCCAAGATGCTCCGCCCTTCGGGCTCTCGCTCCAACGCTGCCCAGTCCACCCGTGGCCGATCTGCGACCACCCGAAACACTGCTGAAAAGGAGAACGATGCTACCGATACAAATGCTCGCAGGAGTGAGTTTCTTGCTTGTACTCCGTTAACATGGGCTAATTCTTATTCAGCTACGAATCAAGTCAAGGCTGTGGAGCACCCTGCGGCTGACGACGGCGACAGTGATTCAGAAGGTAAGCTTTCCACTCTATACTCGCCTCTCACTCATTGACAATTGGGCCTAGACGACGACGACGAGTACAGTCTGCCCAATGCCATCAACGGTGGTGAGGACTCCGAGCTTGATGACGCAGATGACGACGCCGATGAAGAAGAGGACGGCGAAAGCACTGTCCGTGGCCGCACTCGCCGTGTCAGCGAGAAACAAGCTCAGCGTGGCAACTTGTCCTTACTTTCTGTGTCCTGTACGGTCTAGGCTGAGTCGAGCTCCCAGATGAGGAAAAAGCGGAAGCTGAAGCACGCAAGGCCCAGAAGGCTCTGAAAGCTGCGAAGGCCGCGAGGAAGAAGGCCGGAGTCGTTGAGGAAGATATGCGCGGGCCCATCCAAGATGATTTGGTGAGTATTTAACACACTACCGATATCATTGTCACTCATCTACTTCGAGTTCACCTCACACACGGTCGCCTCGCGTCCCACCATCACCAAGAACCTTGCTCAACGCACTAGCAAAGTCCCGGCCCCTCCAAAGCTCGACTTGCGCGACGCGCGTCGTCGTGACCGTCACGGTCACAACAGCGACGAAGGCTCTTCCCGTCGCAACCACCGCAGCGTGAGCCCTGATGACACCTGGCATACATTCCGTGGTCGCAGCCCCTCCCCTGCCCGCATCCCTGTCCGTGCTCCAGTATGTATTCATTTCGTACTCGACGATCTACCCTCATTGTGACATCCAGATCCGTAACATTAATGGAGGCATCGTACCAGACTCCGTAACCCTCCACCTCGTACACGATGCCTCTCGTGATGATCAACACTCAGCCCCCCGTCGTCGGCCTCGCTCTCCACGCCCCCGCTCGCTATCCCCGGACCGGCGCTCGTCGTCACCCGATATAGGTGACAAACGCCCTCGGACCCCTTCGGAGGACGTGGACGAGCTGCGATCGACCCAATCACCACGCATTAACACCTCTGGTCAGCGTCCGAGAGCCAGGGACTTGGACGACCGCACCCGGGAGTATGTCATGTACGCGATCGATATCTATCGCTGCAACATCAGCGCATTGCAAGGTTTTCCCGATGGCCCCACTGAAACTAGAATGACCAAGGACGCGTGGTCACTCACCTGCAAAGACTTGGGAGAGAAGCTTCCTTTGACACCGGCGATAGCTAAATTGGTAAGCTGACTTGCACCACCAGTCGTTATTGGCTGATTGAATCCTTGCGGCAGATCTCCAGCCGAGGGCCCCAGCTGCGCGGGGAGCTGAAGACGAAGGTCAAACCGATCGTGAATCTCGTGTACGGCTTCAAGACTGGTCAAAACAAGAAGACCATCGCCTTCAATCGGAAGCTCGCTGAAGATCTCAAGGAAGGTTCCGCCTTCGCGTTCAGGGTATGTGTCCACGGGCAACGGTTACGTTACGTTACACTAACATGTCGCAGAACGTCAAGGAGAAGAAGGGCTTGTACAAGAACCCAATTTTCCAAATGGTGTTCAATGCCATGTGGTTCGCGAACCGCAAAGACGAAGGCGTAACACATCCTGAGCTCTTCAATCCGGCGCCGGTGCCAGCATTTGCTCTCACCCTAGCTGCGGTACGCATCAACACTGCCTATCTATTTCATTTACTCACACAATTTAGGTCGAGAACAGTATTGATGAACATCTCACGGGCATCAGGATGGATGTCCCCTTCACCGCGAACGAGTACCGCCGGGTCTACGAAAGCCATCTCACGGCGTTAGAACAGTTTGAGACTCACACGGAGAAGTACCAGATCTTGGACAAGATCCTGACTCGGATACATGATGTTGGCCGGTACGTATCCTTCTGGAATCTACGTACAAGGCTTCTCTGACTCATCTTTTCAGTTTTCACTCCGGGGCGCAGCCTATTACGGCGACCACCACGGCCACTTTCAGCGCCGAAGTCCTCGACGCGGCCATCAAAGAGTACGAGGACGCAAACACCACGGAGGATGACACCGACGCGGAAGTTTGAGGCACCAATGTAGTCGTACCTTGACCTAAATATAATTTATTTTCCCTTTTTTTGGCTGTGAATCTGCGGAACTACCAAACGCTAAGAAGTATTTTAGTGCTACGTATAGCTACGTAGGCTACAAGGCTATGGAACTACCATGCTATATATACACGGCGCACAGCTACAGTGACTATATATAGCTACAAATCTTGCGCAGAGAGCTACAACGTCCTATATAACAGGGGGTTCGCTACAGCACTACACGACCTATGCTAACTACATACTGCTCCATAGACTGTCAGTTTTTTCCTGATGCGTTCCTCGCGTCCGCTGTGCGACATGTGCTAATCTACTCGAGCACACACTCGCTGGGGCCTGGGGCGCTCGAAACCTTCGTGGCGGCCTGCCCGGGCATCGCGAGCTTCTCGCTCATCGGCGACATCACGCGCCCGGCTCTCCTCCCGCTGCTCGGCGCGATGCACATCCGGCGCCTCAGCGTCGACGTAGGAATGCTATTTGGCAACGCGGCCGACGATGCTGGCTCTGTGGATCTAGAACACCCCCTGTTCGCCTCTGTGACGCATTTGGATCTGTTCGATGGGATGGAGATGGAAGACGGTACGGGACCGGACTGGCTGAAGCGTTTATCGACCCTTCCGGCCCTTACCCACCTGGGGTTCGCCACCCCGCCAACTCCAGTGATTCTCCAACACATTCTCGAAAAGTGCATCCGCATACGGGTCCTCATCGTCGAATTCAATGTCCTAGAGATGAAGGACGCGATAGCGCTTGCGCAGGAGATAAACTTCAAGGACCCGAGGCTCGTCTTGGCCGTGTACAGAAACTACTACAGCGACT
Source organism: Mycena epipterygia (assembly GCA_029281465.1). Lineage (NCBI taxonomy): Eukaryota > Fungi > Basidiomycota > Agaricomycetes > Agaricales > Mycenaceae > Mycena > Mycena epipterygia. Next base: position 260,849 of record JARJCQ010000049.1, on the reverse strand, counting down.
GGGAGCTCGGTGTGCGGGGCGGAGAGGATATCTGGATGCGAGCAGAGCAGTTTATAGCTCGCAAGGGGCGCGGTGAGATTGAAGGTCAGTAGTATCTGTTTTGTTTTCCTTCCCTTCCGCTAATGTAGAAGTCGCAGAGGACTGTTATCTAATGCAGGCATTGCCGCAGGTCGCAGAGGATGAAGGAGATGAAGAAGAGGATTGAAGTGTGGGCCCCAGTCAGGTACTTCGTAGATTCGCGTTCATGAAGATGTGTGGCATACAGAGTTCACAATGCGCGGACTAAAAGCACGGATATGAGGTCCAGCAGTCAATTGCGTTGGGCCCCTTGCGCCTAGTAGCGAAACTCTGCATTGGTAGCCCCAGTCAAGTGCTTTTGTCGCACAACCAATGCTGAGGCAAGGAAGAACGCAAACCCCACCAGACCCATGAGCTATACAAATAAGTTAGGCTCGATGCTGCAATGCAGGGGACATGGGACGCACCCCGCTGAACAAGGCAGGCCGCCACCACAGGAAATTCGCGGTGAGGAGTGCGCCGTTTATCGGTGGTCCTTGTGAACAGGTGAATTGAAATCGTGTTTGCATGAATGTCCATATCATACCAATGAGCCCGCCAATACCTTCGATGGCGAAGGAGACACCCATCCGCAGCCTAGTCGGCGAAGTTGGGAAGATCAACGTGAACAGACGTCGGAGTTTACTTACCCGAGTTCTGTCAGATCCTCTGTTAAGAAAGCGACGAGCGGTGGCATCAGTGTGATGACTGCTCGTCCACAGGACATGTCAGGCGGGCCGAGGAAAGTTGGAGTAGTTCACACACAGGCACCCGCGCAGAATCCGTACAGGATTGCGAGCACGACGACGCTCGCAATATTGGCGAGCCCGATCATGCCGAGGATGAGTATCGCGCCGCAGCCTGCCGCGGCGGCCACCATGTTGGCGATTCCGAGCGAGTGGGCAAAGAACCCCGGAGTGAGCCGGCCGACGAAACTTGCCGAATTCATTATGACCAGCTTTATGGTCTTCGTTGAGAGGCAACGAAGATGGGTGGACGGCAGGATAACGCACTGAGTAAAAGGAGAAGGTGGGGTCTATTCCGTGTGTGACCGCGTCTAGCTGCAAAAAGAACAGCGGAAAATAGAAGGCGACGCTGAATGTCGCCATCCTGTGACCGAGTTAAATAATCAAGTATGGAATATGGGAACCAAAAAAAATCACCCAATCGTAGCCAGGATATATGCTTTGTCGTGGCTGAACCGGCGCAAAGAACTCCAAAATTCAGGGTTTTTCTTCGAGGGCGGAAGCCGGGGACGCATTAGGAGGCAAGCCACAAGGAGGAGTCCACTGATGAGCCCCGCGCTCGCTCTCACGGAGTTTCCGAAGCCGAGGCTGCTGTGGAGGGTATTGTTGAGCATTATGGGGTGAATAATTGCGCCAAAGGAGGATCCGGAGGCAACGATAGACATCGCCAAAGCACGGCGTTTATGGAAGTAGTGTGAGACGACGGCGACGGCTGGGATGTAGGCAATTCCGGCGCCAAGCCCCGCTCCAACTCCTTGGGCCAGGAATATCTGCGACAGATGTGTTGTTGCAGATGCTCAGCGAAAGGGGATCACATACCTGATATAACTGCTCAGGTTTGCAAAGCGACAACATGAAAATGCTGAAAGACTGGATGAGGCATCCACCGTATACGAGGAGGTGACTTGAGACTTTCTCAGTCAACATGCATATGGTAACCTCACAAAGGTGACTCACAAATGACCGCGATCGTAAAGACGGCCCACGAAGAGACCCACAGAAATTACCAATAACGCATTGACACTTCCTATCCATCTGGTATTCAATTAATTAACGCATCCGGTCAAACAGTGCTTGACATTACACTCACGAGATCGCCGAAGAGGATGATTGTGTCAGGTAGACTCGTACGTAGTAGTCTAGGAAATTCAAGCATTGGAATCAAATAACATCGGACACCAAATTACCTTGGTAGACACCGAAGGAGGTCGTATATCTATCGTCATGAGTGAGATAACAAACTGCGAGGTAAACAAATGGACGGACCCGAAGCCACAAAATTGAATCAGAAATCTAGGCGCAGGGAAGTGGGAGTAAACCGGATGATCGATGTCGACCTACGCGCCGAGAACAGTTGCCCAAGCGTGGAGCCCTCCTTCAGGGAACGTCGATCCTTGAAGCTCGTCCTGCTCTTCTTTGGCCTCAAGCTCCGGGGAATGACTCGGAGTTGGTATTCCGTTTTTGGCTTGAGGGCGATCCTCCATTGAATGGACGTCTTCACCGCAAGCGAAAGCCTTCATCGCGATTGGGGAGACAAGGGAGAGGTAAGCGGACGGAATGGGGTTATATTATATTATACTCGCGTGGATCTCCGCGTGGGTACCGTTTTGCGTGGCCGTCGGCCAAGGCCATCACTGTTGGAATTACGAGTCCGCGCTAGTCCGCGCTCGCATAACCACGCTGATCCCAATACGGCAACATTACTTAATTAACCTTCATTCCTGGGCCTTTCACCTCGTTGCTACCTCCCGTACCTTTAATTCGTCTTTATTAGTACTAATTAACTACCACTCTTGTTCGTAGCTACTCGTTGAATCCCGTGTGCGTTTGCCAGGGTCTTCTGCTACATTTCCCGAGTAAACGCCGTGATTACCTTTATTTCAACAATCACAAAATCCATGTCGGCCGAGTTTGACCGAAGTTTTTTGTGAAGTCCACGCGACGATTGACCTTCGGTGTTCTTAATTTATCCACAATCGAACACATCTTATTCCAGCCTACTTATAGCAAGTGAAGTGGGCAAAATAAAGCTACAGCCTCGTCAGCACCTGTTTGCAATTTCTGAACATCCAGTTTGTCGCAACTTCATGTGCGTCTCTGGTGCAGAATTCAACCCAGAATAATAGGAGATCGAGCCAATAGACTTAGTATGATCATGATCATACGTGTGCTAACACCAGAACTCTACGTCTCCCACCTGATATCTGCCAGAATTCAATGAACACAATTTGCTACGGAGATTCCGAGTCCTGGGAGGACAATGAAGTGCCACAAGAAATGAATAATCCACATTTAAATGCCTTTTCTCGGTAAAGACTGCGGATTCCACGATTTTTTGTTGCAAATGTCGGAGAAAGTTATTTTTAGCTGTAAGGCGCTGCATCGCCTTCTAAGGCCACAAGAGGATCAGTTCTTATGATACCTTTCACGAGGAAAGATCGCTTGCAAGATCAAGTGCTTTTCGACGAAATACGCCTCGGACAGCAAGCTGCATTGCGCAGGAGCTATGCCCTGATGCCCAGGGACATCCTGGATGCGACAGGCTAAGGAGGCAGTTGCTTTAATGGTGCTTAAACTTGCTGTGTGGGATCGCGATTCCTCTGCTGCCCACGGCTCGATGTCGAGTCTATTCCAATGGCCCCAGTCCCGTCGCTGTAGCGCATCCAAACTATGTCAGACTCGAATCAACTCCAAATCACGATATCATGCAGCGGTTGCGCCGCTTCGGGAGGTGAAATTCTGCAAGCAAGTATGTCGTGGCTCGTCTTGTCACAACTCACGTTTTGACTATAATGATCAGAGACTGCGGAGTGAGTGTGAGTTTGAGTGTAGCGCAGTTCGTTTATCCCCGATACTGACCGAGATGTTATAAAGCCCGAAGCTGAGTTATGAATCCAAGTCACGGTATGCAACATAGGGAGTCTCACGGTGGGAATATTCCTGGTACCGACTTAGGGACCAGGTCTACCGACAAGAATTCAAAAAAACTGATGGCGCGGAATGATCCGAGACCCGTGGTCTAGGCCTTCCCTCTCAGAATCGTGAATTTAGAAAGTTTGATCGTGCGGGTAGTTCCGAGATCCTCGGTCTAGACCTTTCCTATTCTAGCGGCTCCCAAACATTTAATTTCTGAGGTCTGAACATGCGGATAGTTCCAAGACCCCCAGTAGTCGCTGAATCGTAAGTCGAAAACCACATTCATTGATCCATAAACAGGGATTAAGCATCACAACCATTCAATCATACTTACTGCAAGTACCTTCGCGTGAATCAGAGCTTGCTCCCCACACATGTGAACATCTGTAAATCTTTAGCACTCCGAACTTTTATTATCCTAATACACCTGATTCCAGCATCCTATTGCGAGCGAGCGAGGCGAGTCGGCCGAGGCCGGGCAAGACTCGTGAGCGAGTTATCCAGCGCCTTCTGAATTTTGAAACAGTGGCAGGTAGCACTGTATAGATTGAGACAAAGAAATTAAATGAACGGGGTAATGTATAAGGAGGTGCCAGGGATGCCCGGAGGGCCTTATGAATATATACTAGATGGCTAGAAACTCAAGAGGCATTCAAAATGACTTTTCCAGACATATTCAACGCCTACGTTCCGAGCAATGGCCCGGATTTTTTCGCTGTATCCAACATCACAGCGGCCTACGTCCCGTTCGAGACTCTCCGCGCCGTCCCAATCAACGGCACCGCCGAGGCCGCGACCTTTGCATACGCGCAAAAGCTGACACCACCCGCGGCGTTCGCGCACGTCCTCCGGTGCTTCTACTTTGCGCTCGCACTTCTATACACCGGCTTTCCGTCCGGGACGCCCGGGGTGGCGCAGATCGGATTCTCAGAACTGTCCATGCGACTCTACCACACCACCCTGCTGCACGACATCGGCTGGACGACCAACGCGGTGGCCCTCGAGCACCCTGCGCACGCGATGACCTTTGAGCTCTACGGTGCGTTCATGGCGTACGAGCACCTGCACGCCGCAGCACCCGCGCTCGACGCGTACCAAGTCGGCGATATCGTGCAGAGCATCGTGCTGTACACCTCACAATGGGCCGCGGGTACCTCTTCCACGACGCAGATCCTCATGTCGCTTAGTGCGCTCTTCGACAGCGGGGGATCCAACGGAACTACGATCGGGGGGCTTAATTGGACTCTGCTCTTTCACCCCAAAACCGTGGCGGAGATCGAGGCGGCCTACCCGCGCGGAGATTTTTACAACGCGGTGCGGGACGAGTTTTCGCAAGTCAGTTGCTCCGCGCTATCAACAGATCTCCAGGGTTAGACACGCCATGGAAAGGCTCTTGGTCGACGGAAGATGAGGAGTAAAGTGTTTACCCACGAAGTAAAGTATGTAGTCGTTTGCTGAGTACCTCACCGCAGGTGTAAAATTTAGTATAGACCTTGGAGGTTGGAACTTTTGTGGTTCGAAACAAAAAATGGCATACACGTTGCTGGACCAGCAGACACCCAACCAAAAAAGACCAGGGCTTATCCAAGAATTGTAATGTCATGCGCGCACATATGACAATCAGATAAACTATTCCTGCAACTAAATATTTTGCGTCAAGATTGATTCCCGCGCTTGGAAAGCGGCAACCCGCCGAAACGCATCCCCGGTTCCTATGTATCCATGAGTTTGACGGGTACCATCCCCGCTGCCCGCAAATTATCGTCCGTAGGATCCTCAACCGGCGGCAGGATACTGTCGAGGCCGCGATGGTTGCGGAACAACCAAAGCATATGAAGCAATCCGACAGACGAGGACCTGCTTGATCCCGACTGAAAGAAATGCTCAGCAGCATCAGGCAAACGGATGCTGCCAGTCCAGCCAAAATCTTTGATCGTGAGTTCAGATTATGAATAATCCCATTGGAAACAAATAAAGTTAAGTCTCACGGCGACCATGCTAAGCTGACTCGAAGATTTAGTATCCGGTGCGGGGCTGTTTCAACGCCGAACTCACATGTAATCGGCTTTGGACGACATAGCGATTTATTTCTGCGCTGCCTTTGAGGAGGTACACTGGATTTTCAAGGCCGGAGGCAATAAGAGTATCGTTGAACTCATCCAGGGTGAAAAGCGGCGTTGAGTGGCCAACTATTAATGCAATTATGGATCCGGAACCAATTAAATAGTGGTAGGGTCGCACTCCACCAAAACATGGACGAGACGAGATGTGACAAAGTGTCTTCAACTCTTTGGAGGGTGAGATTAGATGGCCTTATTTGCTGACTGTCCTTTGGCCAGAGATTCAAATTATAAAGGAGGAACCTAGTTGAACAGATCAGTGAGTGTTGTCCATTATTGAGAGTGTGGCACGTACATATCCGGCACAGAAAAGGTGAATTGGTCTGATCCATTGGTCTTGACCATTACACTAGGTGTATGCCGAAGCCATTGACCCCACTGCAATAGGAAATGTTCAGAACCACGACCCGCCGCTCTGTTGATGTGATGCACCATTTCAATCATTGTTCCGTTTGAGTCCTGCGGCGTGGGGCCTCCGTAAGCAGTCCACATGCGAGGGGAGTTGCGCTTTCCAATATCTGGCTCCACTCGAACGGCCCGTCCTGATTGGGGTTGAACAGTGGCGGTTTGGGTTACCAACGTCTGTGAACACTGGAAGAACTGGAGAGTTGTGACGACTTCCTTGACGCCGGGGACTATCATGGGAGGATTAATATTCACCCATGGCACAGTCTCCAGACCACTATCGAGGATTTGGATGCCGGTTGTATACATCATGACGCTATTCGAAAACTGGACGTCACTGTAAGAGTCCAGGACCACACCGATCATTCCGGGGGCTACTTAAACAGTGAGACCAATCTCAAAAACAGCCGGAGACTCACGCCGAACCGGTAACCGCACAGTGGCAAATGGGGGTGGAAACGCAAATTCCCATGTATTGTTCGTCTCCCGCCAAGTAGTGTTCGGGTGTGGTAAACCTCCGCAAGTGATGTTGAAGCCAGTGGCAGCGACAGTCGTATCTTTCCCCAAGTAATTTGTATCCAGAACATCATACAGGGTTCCATTCCACAGACCGACTTCGTCGGTTGTTGTGACGGGTAGAGATATTAAAGTTTGGGTTACATATGAATCTATGTATTTGCTGCTCGAACGATACTATCAGTGACTAGGATCCTGGCCACACTAGGAAGCTGGCCACAGGTCAAATATAAGACACTGGAGCATATAATATCTCCCCTGTGTACTTACATGATGGAATATGACCCATTGCGCACCTTGAGACCAAATTTCAACCCAAAGTGATGAGTTGATCCAACACTGTGCCCGGGTTGATCGCGGTCCGAAGGGTGAGAACATCAATTTCTTAACCCCGAACGACCGTCTCGCTTGTTTCTCAACCAATGCGCGGTGGATCCGGGACTTTGGGTGCTCATTCATTTGCTAGGCCCTGGGGCTTCCTTCTGGGCATGCAGAACCTGGTGGAAAAGTTTCCCTGCATCACCCAATTCACCAACACAACTGTAACACAAACTCAATGTTCGCACTCTGAAATTCGAGATACCGATGGACTCTTGAAGACTATGGTTCTAACACCTTGCAGTATCCATCATGATAGGTGAGGCCTCCATATACTCTGTAGTACACCACTTGAACACTCCCCCCTGCCTCCTGATACGAATGCAGACAGAAAATCACCCATTCGACCCCGAAAAAAAGATTAAACGTCGGGTTCTCAACCGTACACCTCAAAAGTAGAGGTATGTGTTCAGGTTAGTTCATTGGGGTCCAATGAACCTCTAAGTCACTTATTTTGACCTAAAACGTGTTACCACTGGTTCACCAACCCGATTTAGATGACATTATGGATCCCGCCGCCGAGGGCCTTTGTAAAATATCTCCGCTACAATACTTTTGCAAGGTCCAATGTATGATATAAGTGCCCAAAATACATCATATGGATCCAATGTACATTATGGTAAACGGTGTGGGCCCTCATTCGCCGTCAACAATGGGCTTTTGAGGGTGGCCAGGATCCCTGTCAATTACCTTTTGGGGAAATCCTTGAAAATTAAATTTGTTGGGCACTCAAAACGGCACCAAAATTATCATGAATATGCTCAATCTCTTCGTAGGATGCACGCCTATTGCCTAGGGTCCACGAACCTGGGAAAATCCCCCATGGAAAGTCGAAAACAGGCCCAAACCCCTTAGGTGGCCAGGATCCCAGCGCGATATAGTAGTGCAATGAATATGCGGACAATAATGCACAAATAAGGAGAGGAACATACTTCATGGTTGGCGTACCCCGAGAATATTCTGGTAACCCATGCGTCGTAACGTTCGTTGACTGGGAAGCATTGAAAGTTTGGAGTGAAAGGAGAGAGGGTGTCGTGATATGTACGACCAGAATGTTGGTCAGATAGAGAAACACAGATAAGGTCCCCAGCACAGAAGAGGGAACTATCCTCTGATTCCAGAGACGCAAAAGTGCAGATCCGATCCCCGACCACGCGGCGAATTTGTCGTGGGCGGCGGTCAATGTCTGTTCCATACGAAGATTGCGTCGCATTGCCAGTGTTTGACTTATGAGAACTAGTATAGAAGTATATATCTGTCAGGAGATATTAAATAGTTGCGACTCTAGAGAAATGAATATCTCACCGTGGCGAATGCGGTGGTGATCCCACTTATTGCCGGAGAAATAATTGACTCTCGGTCCAGCGGGAAGACAACTGCATGTTCCAGGTGTCGCACAGCGACGGCGAAGGCTAAAACATGGAGAAAAATCAACCAGAGATGTAGAATGACGCATAGCATCGGCAAGAGAGTAGAGGTGGTCCGGATATGAATCCCTTCGAAATCACCTGCATGAAATTTCAACATAGAGACAATTGAAATGGAGCATGCACTAACGATTTCGACGATTCGGCAGTAGAAGGGTGGCTGAAGAAGGGGATATTTCGGTGAAACCACTCGCCCAGGTATCAGCAGAATCTTTCTCATCAATGGAGAGCATAGTTGGCGCCCGACCATATGCAAGGGGCAAACCAGCCATTGCGTGTGTAGGGAGATGGAGCGGGATGTCTCACTTTTATATGCGTATGGGACGATGTTATCGTTCCCGCAGGTCAACACAGCATCGAGTTGGAACCAGGCAACGAGCAGTCGTTCTTGCAGCGATGAAGAAATATCCGGGAAGATCATGCTATTTTGCGGATTTGTCCCCCAGATGTATGCGGTACTTATTGGATCGGAACTAGGAAACGACAAAGAATGAGAGGGTATATATAGGTTTCGCGCGGTATCCACCGCAACCATGGCAGCGGCATCTGTCAAGCTAACATTGGGGGATGATACTCTGCTCAACCCTTTGCGGACACCGGAAAGTTTCGATGTCGCTAAATCAGCGTCTTCATGGAAACATCCACCCAACGTCGGAAATCAATCCGCTTGATAATGGAGTGGTTCAGAAATCAGTATATCGTTAATGGTCAATGTGTAAATGGCTTGATAGTTGCGTTCGGCGGTGAGATCTGTCCATCCGCAAGACAACAATTATGAGGATCATCCGCTGCACCTTCTGGGGTGTGATCTCAAAGGCGTACCCAGGTCCGTCACCGCCCCAGAGTCGGACTCCCAGATAATCTTGTAATCGTAGTCATCTGTAGTCGCAGCAATCTTGTGCGACTTGATGCGTGAAGCGGGATGGATAAAGGGCTATGAATATGCGAAGGATTGTACGACATGCTTGCGATCTGTATGTCGCCCCGGCGAGGTTCCAGGGCAAGAGCCGGTGAAGAAAGCGAAGGAGGCTGTGCACTTGTTTGTGCGTATATTCGGATCATATTATATTACCGTGATCCGACAGCACACGCATTTCAACGCGCTTTTCCTTCGCTCCACCACGAGGTTTTTCATGGAGCCCGGGATATCTGATGCACCGTCGAGGACCTACGACAACTTTGTGTGAACTGGTGGACACCGGGGATTTATACCTGGGTGGAGGGAACTCTGCCCGTACATCAGCGCAAGCTGGTGGTCAGGTCCTACAGGGTTTTAGCCGGTGGTCCTGCCATTCATGGCCGGCCAGTCCACACTTGGTGAGCGTCTTGTAATCATCGACCCCCCGGAATGGTGTGTGCTCCGTTGACATCTTGTAGATTTATGTGAGGATAACCACCCTTATGTACCTACTTGTTTGTCTTCGGTAAACTCGTTGTTCATGTTGTGGACCACGCGAGTATAATAAATCCCCCCCCCCCCCCCCACCCCCTCCGTCTCAGCAGAGCCGCGAAGAGTGTCTTTGGTTCCCCGACGCGACCCTCGTTAATCCAGCCGAACACCTTTTATTTCGCGTTGCCGCAGCCTCAGAACGAAGAGACACTCGACGGCTGCCCACTCGTACGACTCACGGACTCAGCGATTGATACTACGCACTTTTGAAGGCAATATTTCACTATGAGTTCGTAATCGTGTGGTGCTCAGTCGTGCTGTGCCGATTTTCCTCGCTTTTTGCGGTTTCTTTGAGCCCTGGCCCGCTGCAGCTGATTTACCCGTCGTGACGGGAGTCCTGCTACTCAGTCAGAATTATCAGGCCGATCCTCTGAAAAAACGTGCTCTAGTCCATCTGTCGGAGCGGTCCCCACCCACCCTCGACCAATTGGAGTGCGGCGACTCAGACTGGGAGGCCCATCCCATCGACTTGGTTAATCATGCCCGAGAAGTATCGGCCGATTGGATACTGCCCGCCGTACTCCACTCCTGCTCGTGGTGTCCTGCGGAAGAGCTGTTGGATGCTGTTGTTTCCGCCCAAGGCCGCTGGAAATCCCGGACGCTCGACTTTCTATGGACTCCACCCGAGATGGCACCCTGTACGTCCCCCATAGCTTGCTTCGGCGCAAGGGTTCACTGCCGATGCATGGCGGAAATCTGGCGCAGTCAGAGAATAACGGTGCAATATCTATAAACGAGGACGACTGGATGCAGCTTCAACAAGACGTTTGTGGTGCATGTTTTGCCTTTATGCAGACTTCTCATGAGAGCGCACGCGATGTGTTCTGGGACAGTCTACTGAGTATATTTGGTCTCCCTGACCGGCGTACTCTGTTGGAAAGCTGCGGCCTTGAAATAGCTATTTTTGTGAGGACTTTGTTTCTTGTCCCCGAGATAGGAATTAATACGATATTGTTTAGAGGTAACTGCTGTCGGCCGCCATCACAATAGCAGTCGAGAAGTTTTTTCTTTTGTTCCACGGCATAGTACCCGTTCTTGCTGGAGATTTATGTTGTCTGTCCATTTTTCCATTTCCTCTTCGTACGTCCGGACATTATTATCTGCGTCTGTGCCACTGGATATCGGATTCACTGTTGCAACAAAACATCTGCACTTTGGGGACAACACCCGGAAATCTCCTTTATAGTGGAAGGCGTGAACTCACAGTGCGTTGCAAGGACCTTGGGCCGGGTACGATAACGGAGTGCCGACTTGGGCACGGACGTCGTAGAAAGAGCTAATGTATCGTTTAGATTTCCTCGTATTGTTTCATTGATGGTAGAGGATAGATCTAGAAGGTCATCTTTGGATTTAATTTACACATTAATAGGCATGGCTAAGGCCAAGATGGAATATCCATCTACTGGCCTCACATAGCTCCCTGCTGGGTACGAGGTGCGTCGATATCGGCAATTCCAATCTCGAGATACGGGAGAGGCGGGTCTCCTTCCGGAACAGCATCCCCCGAGGCCTGCGGCAGAATAATGCCTCTCGTAGTCGGATTGGGAAATGGCATGCTGATGAATATCGAGAGTTTTGAGGGAACCGACGCGAAGGGTTCTTCGTCATGCGATATCCTCTTCGTGGAACTTTGAGGCCAGCTTGACGGCCGGTAGACCGATAAAGGCTTGAACCGGATTAGACAATATGAATGGAAACGAAGAAAAAGAAATGGTACACGCACCATTATTTCCTGCCATTCGCAATTAGCTAACAACGCGACATCGCTGCCCAGATACGCTTCGTACAGCCGAGGCTTCTCTGTGATGGCATTGCCTAGCCTGCGGACAATGGGCAGCGTAGGCCCCTGCCTATGCTCTAGGATGCGCGAGCGCACGAAGAGGGCAAAGCTGATAAGCACGATGACCCCCAATGCCGCAGCGACGGCGTAGCCTGTAAGGGGTAGTTGGGACCAGTATTATTCTAGATGAAAGACACGACTTACGATAGGTCGTCGAAGAGTGAGGGTCGAAGGAGCCAGTCCGACTCGGGGTCGACATGGCTTGACCGTCAGAGCGAGAGAAGCGCCTGCCGTCAGGTGAGGGCGTGAGATCCCGAGACTGATTTAGGTCCAGGGAGCAATATGTCAGCCAACAATAAATTAAAATAAGATGACCGGAACGGCGTGCGGGTCTAGGTTGGAGATCGTTATCCATTCAAATACAATGTTAAGTCTTGAGGTAGGTAGGTAGGTAGCCGCGGCCAAATTATGAGGGCGGGGGGACGTCAGAGTTGCCAGCGGGATGGAAGAGATGAGCACATGACGACTTCCGAAAATGTCTTGTCACCACGGCATCCATGTCCGAAAGTCCGAAGAAATCCGAAGATTGAATTACATTGGGGAGGGCTACAGACGTTGAATTTGGCAGATTGGGAGGGATGGCTGGGAACCAGGCTAGTAAGGGACAACGTGGCAGGAGAATAGAAGTGAATGGGGGAGATGCGCCCAATCCAGTTTCACGAAATTCTGCCAGGTAAAATGCACCGAAATGCACCAGAGTTCGAATGTACAGATCACAGCGCTGTCCAGAATTCTGAGCCTTGGTTGATATCGATGATATTCTGGTTCTTTTTTCATCTGGAATTGCTAATAGCGTCTCGGATTTCGTCGGTCAAGCCAGTATTCTCGCGAGGCGACAGCGGCCTTTTTTAAACGGGGTCAGGCGAGGAGGATGCTTGGTAGTGGCTGCTTTGACCAGATTCTGAGTCTCGGGCTTTTTTAATCCGACTCGGCAGCGGCAGGTCGCATATGAAGATGGCGAGGCAACGCGCGTACGCGTCTGACGACTCGAATTACCGCGCATTTTCCACGATATACACATGGGAGCCACGTAGCCTTCGACCTCACAAAAAAGGCGCAGACCGTATGTGTTACTCCTTGTGTGCTAAAGAGTGATTTTCCGCGGCCCGAGCCCGCATCGCGTCGCAAAAGCAGCATCCACGCATCAGAGTGGGAAGAAGGCTCGCGAAAAACGCTCTGCACGATGAGATAGATGGTCGGTTTCTCTACGTAACCTGCTACCGCGAAGGTTTGTCCGTAGTGGTGGTTGAGTGGTGGTGGTCGAAAACAGAGTGCGGGTCAGCGGCCCGGACTGCATCGCCACTGTTGATTCCGTCACCCTTGCGTCACCCTCTGTCGTCTTCAAGTCGTCTCTTACATCTTCACTCGCGCTGGGTTGCCGAATTCAAACTGTGGGTCAGACAGGTGCTACCGCTGCCGTCGCAGTCACGGCTGCGAGTTTCTTACCTTTGGGCCACATAATCTCCAACTCGGTATACATCAACAAACGCTTCTGAACAACTTCTGAAAGCCATCGCAAGATAGTTCGCCGCGTTGATGAAACACACCGAGATTCGATTGTGCACACTTCTCCTTTCATCGTGGTCCGGCTGATCGCAGGGTCCAGTTTCCCCCCGGCGAGGCTACCAATCAGAGTCCACGATTGGTCCACGATAAATTAGACACCCCAAAACACCCTAATCGGTAGGGAGAGGCAAAGTCTGAGCGCGAGTTGACTCAAATTCCACGCGACTAACGTTAAGGGCGGCATGGCGCCAGAATGCGTTGTGGAGCGCGCCGTTTGTCGGCATGGTCAAGACTGAAGAACGTGCGTGTATCTCGTATCGACGTCGGGGATCAGCGCGCGCGGCGGTGATTCGGATCTTAAATATGGAATGCCAGCTAATTATAGGCTCATTTTTCACACACGTGGATGCGGCCCTATTCAAATGTTGAGCGCCCCGCGTGATTCGACGACGCACTCGCACCTCGCCATGTCTGTCGGGACCCTCAGGCTCGTCTCCGCCGCCGTGTTCGCCATCTCCTCCGTCCACCTCGCAAACGCCATCACCGCGCAGACCTTCGAGCCACCGTCCAAGGGTCCATTGGTTCAGACTGCAAACTACACCTCGTTCTCTAACAACACACTGCACGACAAGAACAATGTAAAGGGGAAGGCATTCAACCGCATCATCCAGGTGTGGCTCGAGAACACTGATTTCGAGGTACGTGTTGCCGACTGTGTCATGGTTCAATTCCGCTCATTTCCTTCAGACTGCGGCGTCCACGCCCATATTCGAGTCGCTCGCCGAGCAAGGTCTCTTGTTCACCAACTACAAGTCAGTTACTCACCCTTCGGAGCCCAATTGTGAGTTCTCCATTTGACTTTTTTTTTCTCCTGTTTTATTGACGCCGTATTCTTAGACCTGGCCGCCCTGGGCGGAGACTTCTTCGGCATGCACGACGACAAGTGCGTTTCTCCTTTCTTCTTCCCAGCCTTTTATGGTGTTGTTGGAATGTGAGAAACTGATATAATCTCATTTCTCCAGCATGTACCACATCCCTTCTAAAATCAGCACCGTGATCGACCTGTTAGAGGACAAAAAAGTCTCGTGGGCGACGTACCAGGAGAATTTACCCGCGGATGCCTTTTATGGCATTATGTGCGTCCGTTTGTGCATCTCCCGCATTCGCTCATAACCCTACTTTCAGCTTCACCGCGCCCAACTACGGCAACTCCTCGGCCGCCCCGTACCCGTACTACATGCGCAAGCATAACCCATGCGTCATCTATGACTCCATTTCGCAGGTGCATTTGCAACATTGTGAATTGTTCACTTATTTTACGTGGTATATCTGACCCGTTCCCAGGACCCCACGCGCGCCGCGCGCATCCGCAACTTCAACGACTTCGCCAACGACGTCGTGAACGGGACCCTTCCGCAATGGGTATTCGTTACGCCGAACATGGTATGTGTCTTTATTTGCGGTGGCCGCGTTTCACGGTGCATCCGCCATGTTATTCTGTGCATCTCACACTTCTGCATCACAGATCAATGACGCGCACGACACAACCATCGACTTCGCGGCGTCTTTCCTCGAATACTGGCTCCTGCCGCTCCTTACCGACCCGCGCGTCAACGACGAGGAGACGCTCATCCTACTCACTTTCGATGAGAACGAGACAGGTGCGATTCAGAATACGATATTCAGCTTGGCGCTCGGTGCGTGCTTTCCTCTCTATTCCTTCTTGCGAGGGATGTTATTATTTTTAACATTCTGACTCGCGAATTACCTTGCAGGTGGCGTGGTCCCGCTCAAGCTGCGGGGCACGACGGACGACACGCTGTACACACACTACTCCTCGCTCAGCACCGTGCAGGCGAACTGGGGACTCGATAGTCTCGGAAGGCAGGATACTAACGCGTGAGTCCCGCGTTCGATTGCCCTCGGGTAGAATGAGGCTCATCAGTCGATAGCACTGTAAGCAATGTATTCTCCTTCGTGGCGGAGAAGACCGGATACAAGAACATCAACGTCCCCGCGAACCACGTCCCGCAGTTCAACCTCTCCGGCGCCATTCCCGGCGCTTTGAGTACGTCTTCCCAATCCTAATTCCGTCTGGATCGTCGCTGAGTAACGATTTCGCCCTGCCTTTCTGCGAATGCAGCCTCGGCCGCGTTCATCCCCTTCGCTGCGCCGAACCTGAACGCCAAGGGCGCGGGAAGCGGAAAGGTCTTCTTGCGCCCCGGGCTCGACAAGTCGCTCACGGCGGCGAGGCTGCCTGCGCCGGTGAACATGCTGGCGCTGAACAGCACCACGCCGTGGCAGATGTCTCCGGAAACGACATCGGGGAAGAAGATTATCCCCTGTGTGGGGAGCGCGTGTCTCTAGGCCCTTTCTTTATCTATGCGAAAGATGATGGATAGAGTACTTGGAAGTTTAATGTAATGGTGTTGTGATATATACGTGTTTTTGCTGCGAGTGTCAATTGCGAAACTAGTAGGCAGGGGTCATAGTCGATTAGGAGACTCGTGAAAAAACTGGCTAAGGGTGGCAAAAGAAAAGTTGAGAGCGCTCGGGTTTTCGCTTGTTCTGTAGAGCTTATATCGCGCTGCTGTCTGTCTGGAATTCGGTAGAATTCGAACCAGGGGAATCAAACTCTGATATCCTTACGGCGCCGGAAAAGATTTCAACCTGCCAGCTCGATGTTGACTTGATGCATGTTACAGATTCGTTTGTCCAGAATGAACAAGGATTTTATGCAAGATTCTCGGTTTTACAGGATGGAATTTCTAGGTTCGGATGACTACATTGTGTCGCACGAAAATCCCACGGGCGAAAAAAAATGACGAACACGAGGAATCGAACCTCGATCTGTCTCTCATCCCAGCCCATGGGAGAATTTATGAGACCGCGCTATCCCTTGCACCATGTCCGAATGAGAGTAATGCATTGCGTCTAGCTTACAGTACCTTGAATTGCATACATAGATTCCTCCGAAAGAACGCATACGTTCGACGCTAGTGTAACCTTCGAGTTTTTAAGCCCAGTACCTGATGACCTCTGTGGTAACGCCACAAATCCTTGGCGCAATCAAGCACAATATGTCGGACGACCCTGTCTCAATGGGAGCTATGACATGGCCAGGGAAGAACAGAGGGTTACGAAAAATGAAAGAAGTATTACAACAGAGAATGTTCATTGCTCTACAGGACGGTGAAAATCTGAGGCAGAGTGCCCGGATTCCGCATGAATTTGATAAGGGTGGCAACAATGAGTCCACGTTTTGCACGCCCGTGCAGGTAGGGGCTCCGATATATCGTAACTCCCTCCGGGTTTGCTGCGGCGAGGAAAAACACCCACACCACACCGGTCGTCAGGACGCCAGCGAAGAAGGCGCGGTTGCTGCTTGCAATCATCAGAAATTATGTCTTGAGTTTAGAAAACAGTAACAAACGTTACTTTGAGAAGAGTGAGGCATTGTGCCTCAATCTGTGCGCTTCCCTCGTCCAGCGAGTCTACCTCGACGATAGTGAGCAAACTGTTGCGGTCAACAACTAGACAGGGGGAAATGTGATTGTTCTCAAGAAAACCTGCACACAGGGCTGTCAGCGATGCCCTCCCTGGAAAAGAAAGTACACAGCCCAAACTTACGGTATTCTGCATCTTCGACCACCATGATCGTGTCCAGTGACTCCAGTCGACCATGGAAGGTGATTCTGTCTGCAACCACTTCGGAGCCCTCACGCTGGCATTGCGGCACGATCATGAGGTGGTCGGTATCGAGCGTTAGACGACTCCCGGTGTTGCTCGAGATTTTGACATGCGCGGTTGGCTGATGTTTCTGCGCCTCGTAGACGGCGGCGTCAAGAATGATGCCGATGAGCATGCGACGTCGCACCTGAATCTGTGGGGCCTCGGTAAGACTCCATATGAAAAAGATAGATGACTGACCGGCGGCAACACGACATCTTCAACACGCTCGGTGTACATGCGATACTCTTGGAGCACCGCATCGCCCGTTTGCGTCAGTCTGTCCTCCTCTTCCGGCTTGAACACCAACCGCCCAGTTTTGCGGAGCGGCATCAAGTTGTCTAGCGTCACAGAGGAGAATTCTATTTCCTATGGTTCCAACGTCAGCACTGGGAGGCAGGAGGTGGGAAACGCGGGACATACCGCGTCATTTACTACGCAAGCCAAAAACATTTTTCCGCGGTGGCCTCGTCAACGTTGCGAACCTCCGGCGGTCGACGTAGTCACGGAAGAACTGAGGGGCATTGGCGGCGTCAATATTCATTTTGGGTTTTGGGGGGTGGAGGATGTGATAGCATCGGCGTATGGGGACTCTTTTATGTAATTCGAGGCAGGGGTTGTTATTCAGGGGCCGGGCAGATCTTGTTCCGCAGAGGATGTAACATTGATCGATAACATTTATTAGGGGAATGGGTATGAGTCACCAGGAAAGAAATTGACGCTCATAAACTGGATCAATGGATGCTTCGAGTCGAGCTTCTGGTTGCGCTGAGCTCACGACACCCAGCGACGCAAAACAGGATCGAGAACTGATTCCATATCCGTATCTGGATCCAACCGCACTGGCAAATTAGTAGTCGCTGGCGAAGTAGCCAGAATGGAAGTTCCCCGCGCTGGATATTATCTGGTTCATGAACTCTGCGAAATCGCACCTGAAATGATTCACGGCCAAAGTTGAAAGGAGGCTCACGCATCTGCATCGCCGATTATCCCTTAGATATACCCCCAAAACACCGCAAATATTATAAACACAGACACCTGCTCGCAACCGATTTCAGGCCTATCTGTACCGTCGCAGATTCACCGGGATGAATTGCGCCACGCTAAACACACGCATATGGGATTCAATACAGGGACTGATTTTGATTATAACAAAAAGTAAAAAAAACTCGCACCCATCAACTATTATTCCCTGCCGTCCGAATTTTCACAATGGCATTGCATTTCCTCTTTCATCGATTTCCCGCACGTTCTTGCGCTTTCGGGATATCAGAATCGGCGTACAGAACGACATATAGGACGAGAGGTCGTTGGGACAGGTCACGGCGTCTGTCCGGCTTCGAGTGTTGCGCTGAAGAGAGACAGGAGTTGCAGATGAATCCATTGACTTCTCATGAACGCCGTGTTCCATACCTCACGGCATTCTGACAGTGTTACTCCAGAAAATACAAGGCATCGGAGAATCAGACGAGGTAAGGGTCGCTGGAAGAGGCCAGGGCGTGCATCCATGCCGTCGATCATTCTATTTTCTGTGGTAACACTTTCCAAAAATGCTATCAGGCACATATGGAACAGCACGTTCATGACTGAGGATTGGGCCTCTTCGAGGCGGGCGCTGAACCTTTAGGTTCAAGTTGAAGAGGGACTTTCTACGATTCCAAACAGTCGGATCGAGCCGGAGCAAACGGAGCGTCGGGTAACATTTTCTGATTTTCAAATGTTCGGCTTCAACTGTTCAATAACTTCTCCTGCAAAAAAAGTGCAGTTACCTTCATCCAGACCACCCTCACTGGGCAGGAGGTATTCCGGGTATTCCAGACCAGGTGACAACACAGCTCGTGATGACTTGCCGTGATGTATGTGCGTGACGGCACTCTCCCTCTGACTCTGCTGCCACGATGTGTCTTCCTTGTACTCGCCTGAGTCGCCTCTACCAACTTCCTCGGCACACTTAATTCAAAACAAGAGATTGTCTATGTCCACTACTACATGATCTAGAGTCTGCAAGAGTTGGGGTTTTGGCTCGTGCAGGCAGTGCACACGACATGGCGGTGCTATCAAGTTACAAGTAGACGCGACTTGGATGCA
Source organism: Mycena epipterygia (assembly GCA_029281465.1). Taxonomy (NCBI): domain Eukaryota; kingdom Fungi; phylum Basidiomycota; class Agaricomycetes; order Agaricales; family Mycenaceae; genus Mycena; species Mycena epipterygia. The sequence continues at coordinate 241,671 of JARJCQ010000049.1, read as the reverse complement.
ATGCACGCATACGATACGAACGGAACATCGGCTTGGAAGACCGAGGGACAGCCGGGAACCTTCAACACGAACCACGATTCGGTGATTCGGTGCGTCATCTTTGCGCGGGGCAGTAGAAAAGGAAACATGAGTCTTTGCCTATCGGTGGCGCTGGCGCATTGTCAACTAACAGCAGATTAGTAGATTGCTTTGTACTTAATCAATGTTAATAAATTCGTACCTGCTTGGAGGTGCCATCACAACGTCAAAATTAGCCCCTTCGACTCCACTGGGTTTTTCATGTCAACTGATTGATTTCGGAGACAAAAATATTCCGAGTCCGATGCGGTCGGACGAACTCGAAAAGAAAATGACACATCAGAACGAAAAGCCAGTAGCGTTTTGGTAGCAGTAGTAACTTATGTGAACTGCGATGCTGGCATTTGGTAAGAAAAAGGCGGCATGGCACTGCACACCAGAAATTCCACGTCGCAACGCCAAAAACTAATACTGTTTAGCATGATGACTAAATTTGTATGACGCATTCCTTGTTTGTGCATGTTAGGAAAATAGATCGTGATCGAAACCCAAAGTTCCCCAGGGTAGCCAAACCTAAAGGTTCAGCAATGAGACGGAAATAAAGCCACCTGTAACTTATTTTGGGTCGTCTTACTACCCCCCGGTACGGAGTACACCATATACGCTGTGACCTGTTCCAGCAACACCTGCCTCGTCCGATCCTGCGATCCCTCTATTTTCTATGGTCACAATCTGTAAATGCCGTCAATTATACAACACCGCGCTCATGGGAAGTAGATGGAGCCGCCTGCAACTCCTCTCTCTTCAGCGCAGCACCCGAAGCGACGACGAGGGGTCGCTGGAAGAGGTTACAGTGTATACTAGGTGATTGGTGCATCATTTTCCTGCCGGGGCAGGATGTATTACCTCGAGACCTTCGGCCTTACATAGTATGTACATGAATTGCCAGAACTACAGTAGATTTGCAATAGATACTGGAAGAACTTTCGAAATAAATCAAATGAAACTGGACAGTTGCACGGACGGAGTGCGTTTGGGAGTTGGAAATACCGGGAGTTTGGGAGGCCGGCGGTGTGATCGGCGGTGTGATTGGTAAGCGGCCGGTCCAACGGCAGGGTATGGGCACTGTTCCAAACAACAGTCAACCCACTCCTAAACTGTTCGCAAATGAGCCGTCTGTGCTATTCATCTGAATTTAATTGTCGTTTTATGGTACCTATGGTTCCTGGATCATGTGAAAAGCTGCTTTGACTTCATGAGCAGGAGAAGTAGAGTGTGAAGATATATAAGATTAAGCGGCACAATTGCAGGTGGTTTGCTTTGTCCAAGGCCCGGAGGAGGAAGTCTGAGTAAATCAAGCGATCCTTCCCAGGTCCAGTTATGTATGGTTTGATTCCTGTCAAATAATCTTCGCAGATATCTGCAAGTTTGAACACGAGTGTGCATTGGTGGTGGCGCATTGTTTATTCAACTCGATACCTGTCATCAGGCCAGGGGATTCTCATAAAGCGATAAGTTCAAAGGCTGGATATAGTATCAGCGGACATGAGTGAGCAACCGGCGAGCGAGCAAGGATGGGTTGAAGATGTTTCAAACTCCGATAGTATGTGCCGGCAGTGCCGCCGGTATTGATGGCGGTATTTCCAACTCCCAAACTTCCTGCACGGACTCAAAGCGTTGCATGAATTTGATTCTCCTCCTCCATATTTTTCGGGCTCAAAGGCGAATACCTTGGTTCAACTTTGGTTCAACTCGCCTAGCGCCTATGTTTATAATCTTATCTTTTGTTCCACGGCTCCGCCAATCGCATTGGTAATCACCGGTGTTCTTCGTGTACTCCGGTGTATATAACTCCGGTCTCTTCCGACATTTCGCATTCTCTCCCTCTTCTTCTCCCATCACTCGAAGAATTGGGAATGAAAACCTATGGAGTCCGCTCATCCTCTAAATATCCCATTGGCCTCCGTGGAGTTTCATGCCCGACGTGGAGGGCCTTTACGCTCGCCCGCCATTAGTGCAGGTGACATTTCGGATGTTAACGTTGAAGATAGCCCGCCCACCCGGCGATACCAGGCCTTGCTGCTCTTCTCCGGATTTATGATGATCTTCCAGATCATAGGTATCAACAGTGTATTTGGACTCTTCCAGGTGCGGTTTGTGTATCTGTGTCTTCATGTTGCTCATATATACTGGCGGCGTAATCAGGACTTTTACACGTCTGAAGAAAGCAATATCCCGTCTGCCGGCGGGAATGACGCCGTAGTGGCCCTTGTGGGAACTATCGGTAGTGGATTGACGTGGAGCGGCGGGATCTTCGTAAACCCCATTCTTGCACGCGTCAAGAGCGTGAAGCTCGTCACCTTTGTCGGAGTGGCAATAATGAGTCTCGGTCTTCTCCTTGCAAGCTTCTGTTCTTCTGTGCGTATTATTTGTATTTTACGCCTTGCGGGTATTAACCCTTCTCCGCAGCTCTGGCAGCTTTTCCTCACGCAGGCGCTTCTATACGGCATCGGATCCTCGCTGTTTTATTTTCCTATTATGACGATCGCGCCGACCTATTTTGATCGCCACCGTGGATTTGCCATGGGCTGTATCCTGTCGGGTTCCGGCATTGGGGGGCTAGTTTTGGCGCCCGTGCTGCAGGTCCTTTTGGATAGATACGGTGTCCGGGCCGCTCTCCGCATCCTGGCCGCATGGAACTTTGTCGTTGGCGTGCCCATCGCATGCGTTGTCCGTCGGCGCTCTGGATTCGACCCCACCGGGAATGCCACACGTACGCGGGTGAACATGGCGCTCGTCACGAGAGGGACATTCTTGTATCAGGTATGTTGTTCCCCCGCCCTTGCAGATTTATAATCTCGATCTCCTACGTCTCAGGCCCTCGGCGCCTTTCTGCAGGCTGCGGGCAATGTAATCCCGCTGTACTATATGACGTCGTACTCAACATCAGTCTTGTCGTACTCGCGGTCCACCGGCAGTCTTCTGCTGGCCATCAACAGTGCTGTCAACAGCGTATCTCGTATTGCCATGGGGGTCCTAGCAGACCGTGTCGGTAGACAGAATACTATGGTTTGCTCGGTTCGTGTGTCCCTCCTACTCGTACGCCTTTTGTCTCAAACCATTCTGATCGATAGGCCTTCCTCTCAGCACTTTCCGTCTTCGCGCTCTGGTACGACGCGCCCCGTGAGCGCTTTCTCGCCTTCATCGTTATGTACGGCATCTATGCAGGCGGGTACAATGCGCTCATCCCGACGACGATCACGGACATCTATGGCGTGGAGAACTATGCGCGTGTCAACGGCTCCATCTATTTCATCCGTGGACTCGACTCCCTGCTGGGCGCGCCTATTGCGGGGCTCATCCTTGGGAGCCACAAGCGTGGAGGCAGCTCGCCGGTGGCAATGTCGGGGGTACTACGTCAGCGCTACGACCGCGTTGTCGTGTACGACGGTCTGCTGCTCCTCTGCGCCGGCATCTGCGTGGCGTATGTTCGCTGGTTGGATGCGCGCGATAAGGGCGGATGGAAATGGAAGGCATGAGTCCCGCGGTGCACCCAGCGTACTTGAATTCAATGTCCGCTCCGAATATATTCTTGTCTTTCGTTGCACCAGATATGGGTTCTTGGCCCGGCGCCTCTCTTCGCTCTGCCGACTGCTCGGAATAGGAATGTGTCAGCCAGCCCACACAGCTCCCGGGGTTCTATCGACCAGTCCATTTTACAGGCCGCCGGTGTGTATAACGCTAAGCATCAGCTGACTTCGGTGGCTAGGGACAATCACGGAATGACTCCGATGATTTCTATCTTTCTGGCTGCGGTTGACGCTATCCCGCATCTGAATTGGTGTTCGTGACAATTCAGAGTATGTCAGGCTGTGACCGATCTTCGTGCCTGGCTCACATTGAATTCCAATATATGTATAGATATCGAGGAGCGGTTTGTGGGTTAGCCGAAGATATGACTATCAGGACCCCATGCATTGTGAGTCCCGCGTTGATATTGCATTCCACTTCCCACGAAGGGGTCGTATTGTCACCCGGAAATATCATCCACCCAGGTGACTAGTACGTGACGGAATGCTCCATATAATAGTTCTAGATTACCCTCGCCCTGGCCCGGAAGCCTGAAGGTCAGTTTGTATATAAAGAGGCGATTTCCTGCCCCAGCTCCTCCTAACACTCAAACTTCATGCTTTACTTGTTGGGCCCCCTTCTCTTGATCGCTACCGTCGTTGACAGTGTGCGCGCCGAGACCCATACCATTCACTTCATTAACAAGTATATTCCATTGCGTTCAATAATAATAGTTCACTGATCACTGATCGCAGTTGTGGCTTTGGCACTGTATGATTCATCCTATTCCTCGCCGCATGAATCGTTAACTTGTCCAACAGCCCACTCTTGTCCAAGGATCGAATGTTCTATCCACTGGAGGTGTGTTAAACATAATCGTTTCCAATCCTCGTCTCATCCTGGTCATCTTTTAGCAGGTACGAACTTGAATTTCGGAAATGCTCGTACTTGCATTGAATACGATCCCCACTTAGACTTCACAACGAATGGGCTGATCGACGCGATCGCTTACCTCCAGACTGGCGAGACCATTTACTAATCTAAACACAACGATGAATTAACCAATCCCCGGATAGGCGCATGTGGATTCCAAGGTGAAGGATGCACCGCCGTCGAAACAAACCTCACAAACGGTTTGTCTTGCACGGAATTGCTGCTGGCCCCGCCGTCAGTTGTCTTTATTAAACTAAGGTCGTCGTCGCCGACTGAAAGACCTTACCCTTGTAGCTACGAATTCTCCCTCACAACTGGCTTCAAGTAAGACCTAACGAGTATCTGAACTGTCACTGATGACCGTATGTTCAGATATTTTGACGGGTGCGATGGCTCAGGCTTCGATTGTGGGTGTCCACCTTGACGTTCAAAATCTCTTCCCCGACATAATTTCCAGGCACTTCGCCCAGCTGCCCGCTTTCATTCCCACCCGGGCAGAACAATGAGGTCTGCTGTGCCGCGCCAAATGTGAACCTCGCGGTAATATACCATCGTTTGTTCAATTTCTGCCCACCACTGATATCCGTGTTAGATCACCTTCTGTGATTGAATTCGGGTTGAATAGCTTCCTACCGTCGAGGTCTTACATAGTGGTGGCTTCAAACACACACACCCTGTCATACACGCCTCTGAATCGCTGTCGGTATAAAATATGAAATAGTTGGCGTTTGAGTCGGCTGGAAAGATCGATCCCGTCCGCGACACATATATGTCCACTCACATTATGAACAGCCTATAAGTAAATCCGATTCTTTTGTTAACCTGAGAAGCTGAGCTGTGCCGCATTTGGTTCTGTGTGCTAACATATTGGATAGTATGGCTCGAGGAGGCAATCCTCGGTGAAGTAATAGTTTCACCGTGCGAGGCTTAGAAAATTGAGATTTAGTTGGATCCGGTCGACGGACGGACAGTCAAAGATTTTTTCCACGACATGGTTATGTCCGCCGATCTCTGAATTGGAGATCTTAAATATCCTACGCTCCGCGTACTGTATACTGATTTGCATCATACAATGAAAAAATAAAAGATACTGTATCCCCACAACGGCCATCCACCAGGAAACATCCTACAAGGGCGCGGCAGGGATAACTATAAACCACCGCCCCACTTTCCGCCCGGCCGAAACCCCTTCGAGAATTTCCCGTCCAACGGTCGGGTCGGCACGTGGTTGTAACTCACTCTTTTCAAGTTCTCCGTTCTTTTAAACCATCAAGGAAGTCGTTGAATCTCAAGGTGCACAATCTCAGAATATTCTTATTTTAACGCAACTCAATATTTACCATGAAACTAGACGTCGCTCGCCCTATCCAAACTTCTTCTTCCCACGAAGAGTCAGAAGACGCGCTCTAACTCCCTCCGCGTGACCCGTCATATCTACCTTCAAGTTCCCACTCCGATGCCCTCATACCCGGCCGACAGTGTTGTCCACCAGATCTCAGAGCACTCATGTGCGGCACCAGGTTGCAGAAACTCAAAGCTGCGGGGCTCCCCCATGCGGTTGTGCAACCAGTGCAAGATGGTATACTATTGCGTACGTGTTAGGCGTCGCTCAGAGTCGAGAATGCTGCGCTCACGACAGCGTAGAGCGCGGAGTGCCAGAAGACGGACTGGGGGCTTCACAAGGTGCCGTGTAAAAGTCAAGCCGCTCAGCTCCGCGCCATGCGCGAAACGGGCGTTGCGACTCTGGGGGAGGACTTCGATGCGTGGAAGCGCGCGATAGGACCACACCTGTTTATTCGGAGCTGCGTCCATGGTGCCTAGACATCGACACCGCTCACGATGTGTTTATGCGACAGGTCTCGCCCTTTACAACAACGCCGGAAATATAACCACCAAGTTCGTCGTGCTGGCGCTGCGCGAGCGAACAGAGCGTTCGGCCACTCCATTGAAAATGTTTGAATTCGTGGGCATCTCTGTATATGAATGCGGCTGTCTGTTGGATATCCTAGGAGAGGGTACAGCGGCACTGGAAGATTCGATTCACACCAAGAACGAAGAAGCCCAAAGTCGAGGGAAAGCAGGTGTTGCCCTGCTTTTCGTCTCAATCATTGGACCGAGGCACCCGCGCAGACACGGTTCATAAAAGTCATGCCTGTCGTTGTGAACAAGGGGGACGTGGAGAAGGAACGGGACGAGGCCGTCGGATGGGAAAATGTGATGAAAGATGATAAATGATGGGAGGAGTGTCAAACGCGTGGTGAGGGAGAAAGAGCTAGCCGGAGATTTGTCCGGAATACATCTCTCGCAGTAGTCTACTGTATGCCTGAGTATCTTTACTGAAATGTCTAGCATAGTTCCACATGCTCAGGAATAATTTATAAAATATATGACCGGATGGCAGAGATTCAGGACCTGAATCAACTTAAAAGGTGGTAGCATTTGGAAGTAGACTGTTGCCACAGACTGAGGCAGTCAGGATCTTTTGTCATCTGATTGGTGTTGAATGAATTCGCGAGAGAGTTCAACTAGAGGGAATGGCAGGTTTAAGTTGGTAGGATAAGACGCAATATTCGATGTTTTCTTTATGCAAGATGAGCAAGAGGGAAATCACGCACGGCCGAGTTAGCATTAATATTGACTGGGCATGGGGGATATTCATCTGTGCTGGAAGTACAATACAACTGATCATTTCGAACGCCTCAATTCAGCAGATTCAACAACATAATCAGTCAATCCGAAACATTTGATTTCAGGTATGTCCTCAGCCACGCTAATAATGGTCCTTGAATTTACGTGGACTGAGTCGAATACAAGAAAAGCATGAGCTCAGAACACTCTACGGCGATCGACGCACAATCAATTCCTTCAGCAGAAATGCATTTGACAAATACATGGATCTACATCACAATAGACAGATTTCCGCATCCTGTAGCGTCCGCCAAATATAAAACACAACCTTTTCGAAATGAAGACGGCTCACCGGGCAACATTTGGTCTGGCCAACTACCACAGGTCCACAGACTCTGTAGCCCACCGGACAAACAGAGTTTTTAAGAATTGTGACCTGGGCACACCGGTCAGTAAGTCGAAGTTTCCTAAACAGAAGCAATACTAACACAGTCTGTTTGGGCAGCGGCAACTGTGAAGAGGGCAGCGACGAAAGCAACGAGTTTGAACTGCATGATGAGCAGAGTGGTTTGATGATGCTGAAGGTGCAATAGGATGGCCTTTATATGGTTGAAAATAGTTAATAATAACACTTGCCGTGGCCTCCTGAGTTTCAGACGAATCACGTCCCTGAGCAGCGTTATGGCAGGTGACGTTCAGGCGTTAATGAGGCCTTATGGGGTCGGGTTTCTGCATCTCGTGTATTCTCACATTCAACCGAGCTACTGAAAGAAATAGACATTTCGATTACTTATGAGGACAGAAAAGATAGCTTCCATCGCACGGCACCGCACCAAGCCGGGACTGAGGGACGTGTTCACTAGCCGCTGAAGAAGTAGAAATACTGTTGATATTCATCTGAAGGAACCTGTCACATGTCTGTAGGTATCAGGTTAGACAATGGGCGCCGTATTTTTCAATTCCGCTTTGATTACTGTACTCGCTGTGGACGTCCCCCGCTGAAGGATGAATGACAGCTAAATACCCCGTCGGCCAGCTAATCTGAAAGGCCTGAGCAATATTTGAATTGCTCTAGATCTCCAACGAGTTTAATTATTGATGGATTCAGGGTTGCCTGGAAGACGTTAGCACTTTATAGAAGTGACGAATTCACCGGCGGCCAACTGGTATTTTCATATTCGGAAGGGTCTTGGCGCGGCCACCTTCAAACTGTGGACTTCAGTAGTACGATCAATAATCATCCCCGATTTTGGCAAGCGGTGGAATTACTCCGGTAAACTCGACTCGAACGTGAAGATTCACGAGGAAATAAAGGCAGACAAATGGGCAACCAAGCAAGAATGTGGAGGACCGAGTCTCACCGTTTTCCCCATCCGACGTTACAGCATCGACGGCGTTACGTCCAGTTTGCAGATTCAGGGCTACTCCAGAATGCAGATTGTGCCAAGATAACTATTGGGGTAAGACAACAATCAGCGGGTTTGGCAAACATGATGTTATTTATCCCGGGAAATGGGGGCCTCGGAGTCTGAGGATGGCCGCAGATTAAGTTCCGTTGATGATTTCCACACCAGGAGAATCTCATACGAAGGCTCATTTTAGTTGGAAGAAGCCCCTCCTATAATTCGTCGAGATGCACACTGCCCGAGACTGGCGCGGAATTAAATTGAAATCTGCCATTTAGAGACTCGAAGTGCTTAAATTAAGAAATAGAGTGGAGCCGACATACATAGGGGAAACAGTGAATAGCGTAAACGCAAGAAAACGGAACCGGAATTTCCTGGTTGTAAATTCCAAATATGGCGGAGAGTAATGAATGGGACACGCTTCGACCAACGGGACTTTACCTGCAAGGAGCGCGGTCTGTCAATAGCTATTCTTTGAATTCATTGAACGCAGAAAGCATGGATTTATTGGGTTTATCATCTTTCAAGATCACCAGGGAGTGGTGGGCTCTGGACGCTAGACATGGAATCAACATACAAAATAAAAACAGTGCGCGATTGGTGGAAATCGGCCCGAGGCAAGCGTGAGATCCATCAGTGGCGGTGTCGCTCCCTTTCCTCCTTCCCTCATCTCGAACGAATTCAGCTTCGTGAGACGGCCGCTACCAGGTCGATCCAATTCCACGTCCGCGATAAAGAGGCCTTTCAGGCCCTTCATGACCCACGCGCAGCACACAACCCTCCGGACACTGAGCTGGAACCATCGCTACTATCCACGTCTCCATCCAGGACCTTTCGGTCGTCGCTTTCCATTTCTTGGCTGGTGTTCTCTCTTTTCGAACCATGAGCACTCGTGCTGACTGAAGCTCTACTCTTTAAATGGACGTGCTGACCACGAGCGGTTCATGGGGAAGAGTCGCTCGCCAAAGCCGCCATCGACGCTCAAGGCGGGTGGTCAGAGGACGGGCTTGTCTTTTGGTAGAATGCGCATGGGCGAGGCGTGTGACTATACTTCCCAGCAGCCAGACGTTCAGGCCGGCAAGCGAGTTTGATCTCCATATGCCTCGTCCTTCGGTACCTCACTGCTCGCTTCATTCTTCTTGGTTTCCAGTGGTCCATCCCCATCAGGCGCCCTTCTACTTCAGCCGTGCGCTATAGCGGTCCGTGCTCCACCAACCGGAGTGTCGAGATTAGGTATTATTGGTGGGTGGCTGCTGTTCTTTTCCATTTTTAACTGCGGTCCCGCGTGTGTTTTTCCCTCGACACTCTTCTGTCGTTCGAGGCGTTCAGTTGTTTCGCCTCACACCTCTCGTCAAGTCCGACCTTCCATGATCCCTGATTGTCGCACTATCATAGGAACGACGGTCTCGTCCGCCGTGGAAGGGAATGGCAACCCGCATCTCGAGTACGCGTGAGAAGGGTTCAATCAGGTGAGTTTGCGGTTATGCTAAAGTGGCGGTTCCGCTTACGTTCTCTCTTTTTTGTCTGGGTCTCACTGCCGTGCATGTATTTCCGGTGAGATTGTGTGTATTATTGTTGTGTGCGTTCGCTTACCATTAACTTCTCGCACAGAACTTTGACTCATTGCGATTCATCTACTCGTTTTTGTTTACCCTGCCGTGTCTATCTTCAGCCCGTTAAATCCTTATGCGACATGCCGATCCTCATGCTAATCCCCCGTACAGGGCCTTCGGTCATGGCGGTGTTCCCCAGCACGACACGGGCCTGTGCAGACATGGTCGATGTCCAGCGGCGCCGGAAGGGAGGGAGCCGGTGAATTTCAACATGGTGTGTGGATAGATCGTTTTACTTTCGCGGGATATTTTTGGCACTCATAGGTTCCACGCGCACTCATGCTTCGAGAGGTTTCTGATTTGCAACTGACCATTTTGACTGGTGCACTCACAGTCCGCGCTGTCACACGTCGAGTGTACCAGTAAACAAGTTCACCCGCACCCAAATCCAACGGGAGTTTCTGGATCATGGTTGTGAATTTCGCTTTAACTGAAATTTATATAATCAGGGTTTTATATAGTATTTGCGCCAGTCTCTAGTTATCCGTCGGCTGACCATGGAACCTCACCCGCCGCAGCAGCCGGCGCTTGTCGCGTATCTCTGTGCGCATGTGTAGGAAGCGCGCGTTGTCCATCAGCAGCACGACGTTCTCCTTGAAGACGTCGTCGGGGAACCGCCATCCCATCGCGTCGGGGCTGTCGAGCAGCAATTTAAGCTCTTCGACGGCAGCGTTAGCAGCGGGGTCTGCACTCGGCGGGTCCGCCAGGATGTCGCGCCGAAAGCGCAGCATGTAGTGCCTTGTCGTGGGTTCGAGCTCCAGAAGCCGCCCCTTGTTGCTCGCTTGCCCCTTATAGAACTCCGCGGGGACTTGGAGATCAAACTCCGTGCGGAGGAGCGCCTCGATCGACTGGGGACGCAGCACTGCGACTAGGTCCTCGGCAGGAAGGACGCGGAAAATGCCACCACCGAGTTTGTCCGGGTGTACGACGTGCAGCCCGAAGAAACGCTTTGGGCGTGACTGGGGAAGTAGGTAAGTATCATCAGTTTGGATGGGGAAACCGATACTGACTTCGAAACTCCCGTCTGTGTGCCATGCGAACTCGCCAACTCCGTGCGAGTGGCTGTGGGCGGTGCCGCCGGTCTTGGTACTGATGACGCCGCTGGGCTTGTAGGTGACGTCCCACTGTGGTCGAAGAATGTGTATAAGTTGCAGTAGAAACAGAAAGAGAGAACGCGAATGGCGAAGGGCGAAAAGAAGAGAACACGAGTGGTGAGGGCAAAGGGATAAAAGAGAGAAGAGTAAGTTCAAACTCACTAGAGCGCCTTGCGTGCTTGAGTGCGTGTCTGGCACACATCCCATGGCTTCGACGATCTCGAGCATGAATTGGCTCTTCGGGTCGTCAAAACCGAGCTCGATCACAACGAGGCCCTTCTCCTGCAGAGCATGGGCGAACGACTTCTTCATCTGCAGGCCCAGCTGGCGGGAGGGTGCGGTGAACCGCGTGCCGAGGGGCAGTTGGAAATATTTCTCTACCGACTCCGGAACATGCCTGTCCAGCACCAGCGGGATGCTCTTGACCAGCTTGCGCAGGAACTGGTAGTCTGGCAGCAGAGAATTGGGGTGAGCAGTAGCCGCCCGAGCTACCTCGTTGCTGATGAGGCGGGATGGGACGTGAACACGGATGGCAAGCTTGCTGGGCGATGCCCTGAATATCCCTGGCTTGAGGCCTTGGCTCCGCAGGGTTTGTATCGTGGGTTTATAAAGCCTGTTCATTCTGAGTGTAGACCAGTGGCTGTCTGTCTATGAAAGTGTCGATAGACAGACCGGTCGATTTTTCGTATCTTAAGGAGATCCCTCGAATCAGATTGTACATATTTGCCCTGTTCCAACAACCCCCCGTTTACAGCATGAATATGATTCTCTCCGCTTTAGATTAAATGTTTCTCGAGGCTGTACACTGAAATTAAACTCAACATAGTCAGATGCGCACCACGGTTCATCTCCACGTCTCATCGATCTTGAACTTGAACGTCCAATCGGATCAATCCGGAATCACGGACCAATTCTTTCGCTTAGCTTCCGATTCCTCTGTGCGTCTTGTCTTACGCGCCACACTAGTCTGCTTCAGAGAGATGTGCCACAGCGGCGACACCTTCTACGTTACCCCCGTAGCGTCCCGAGCCCGGCGGCGTCTGTCAATGATGCGAGTCCTTGTCAGTTCCCGATTTCTCGCATGACGCGTCCCTTGTCCTGACCCCTAAAATGCCTCCAACACGTCCTTGCCACGACTCACTCGCACTCACCACTGGCCACGCCCCTTCATATCGGATCCTGCTAGCGCGCAACTCTGACTGCAGATTCTCTGTTCCTGGTAAGTACTTAATAATCATCTCTCAACAGCCGTTCACAATCATCGCTCGCGCGACATATGATGGATGGGAATGCAGGGGTGCGCCTAAATCTGGCGCGGCGATGTTAACATCTGGCGCATCCCACACAGCTGATGATGGTCCCTATGTCTGCCGTGCTGCTTTGGGTATGTCTCTCGTATTTCGGTGTGTGCCGTCCTATTTTAGGTCCGCGGGTGCATCATCTCAGGTATCCCAGGGCCTCTTGTACCGCATCGATCTACATTATACATACCACGTGCCACATACGTACGTATCCCGTGTTTCCATTGCATCGCATCTTTCGACGCAGGTATCTCATTCCATCTTCTCCTTCCAATTAACATCTTCGCCTTTGATATTCAAAGTCACCTCGTCATCGTATCGAACCGGAGGGCCCGGACTCTAGATTCCTTCGTGTGCGCAACACGTTATATTGTAGCGCCCAGTGCTTCCTGGCTACTACTTCTATCACCGCAAACGCAGACGCAGATTGGCGCCTCCGTGCGTCAATCACAATCGCAGTCGACCTTGCGTGAATGCTATGAGATCCCTCAATGCCCGCCTTGCGTTGCGATATCTATCACGGGAGAACATGCGCGATGCTCGAAGAAGCATTTTCAACAACTCTGACTGTCATCTCGCCCCGAGGACCGACCACCGGGTGAGTCTTTCAGCGGTGCGATATTTACTTGCTTTTGATGATCTGATATTGGTCCCGTTTGAAATTGAGCATTTACCCAGTTTGAAATCAGGTATGAGAACTCGAACGTAGTGCGCGGCGCACACCCGCTTACTTTTCGACAGACTGACGCCGAGGCGTCAGGTCATTACTACATTAGCGCCAACGGAGCCAAACTGCCGCCGCTCAAATTGCATTGAAGTGTTTTAATCTCCACACGATAGGGCATCGCATTCCAGGAACTGTAACATTATTGCTGTTCATGGACTGTCCAAATATTGGTGCATTGAATCGCTTTGGCCGCAGCCTAATCACCACCGATGCTGATGCGCCGCGTATAACTAAGGGTTGCACAAAATCGCCAACATTTACTTTCTTACCGGGTTCAGTAACTGGAGGACAACGTAACTTTGAGGACCGGCTCCCCCAGCGAAATTCTTGAGGCATCGGCGACAAGGCCTCGATTTAATCCACAAGGTCGCAATATTATGCTTTAGAGGACTTGCATTGGAAATTGTAGCTGCAATCCGGCCGCGCCAGCGCCAGTCAATAACCATGAACGTTAATGAATTCTCCGACAGACACGGTCTTAACAGCAATTCAGCAATGAATACGAACTGCGGGTATGTCATTCAGGTTGCGTTAAAGCGGATAAGACCTGGATCCCACGTTCTCCGACGTTGTCGAACATAGATCAACACATGTCTAGGTCAAGAAGTCAAATTGAGCGCTAAAATTTCCAGCCCCGTACCTTGCGTTCGCTGTGCTCCTATTCACGTTTGAACCAATTTTTCAACGGCACCTCGCCATCACTACCGAGGTGTTGTCAGAGTACTTCATTCGTAAATTTCTAGTGAGGACGTATAACAGATTGAGCAATAACTCCGAACTCAAAACGATTCACAAATGGGTCCCTCTTCTTGCGCGCTCCGACCTCTTCGAAGATCGTTGATTCGAGCGCTAGTACCAATCTCTCGTCTTTCATGTGCCACATATAATGCTGTGTGCGTAACTGGCAGCGGCCATTCATCGGCTTACTGTGCCTCTGGAGCGCCCGACGAATATGAATACATTCCCTGCCCCCAAGTATTGATATTGATAGCGCTGCCCTTGGATAATGAGGCTACTTATGCTCGTGAGCTGCTCGCGATACCGTATCGTCGGGCCTAGAGTGATTAACGCACTGTCGTTTCACAAATAGCATGGGTCAGTACCTGAAGGACAGCGATGCCGGGATCAAGACCGACCAAAACATAGGTTGATGCGCAGTCAGCCCAGCCGTAAATTAAGCTATTCAGCCGGTGCTTACTGGGTATTGAAGTCTGACCAAAAACTCGGACATACCGATCTGGATCGACCGCGACACCGAGGTTTCGAATGCCAAAACGTGAGGATGCATACAGAGATGAGGTCAGGCCGTGCAGAGATAGTGCGCGGATTGAATCTGAATAGCATATTACCTGCCCTGTGTGGCAGCGACGGCTATCTGCGCGAAAGCCACATCGTCTGGAAAGCCGTCCGCGTTGGCTATGAATGGATTCAACTAGATGCGACTGAAAATCAAACCGAGCACTGCAGATCTAAAGGTTTTGTTGTTAGAGGTCACTGGGTCATGAAGCTTCCAGCGACTCGAAAAGATGTGCGAGATTGGGGCTCGGGAGATTGCGAGACGGGCAGACAAGGGTCGGGAGGTATGTTATGACGAATACTCTGCTGCAATCACGGTAAAACCCCAGCGCACCCGGAGGCCACTCAGCATGGCAGACGTAGGAAGAGTGAAGGAGGAAAGTGGGAAAAAGACGTGGCGATCGAGGCGGCTAGACCCGGCGATCCGTGCTGTCAGCCGGAATTTCCCGAGATTTTAGCCCTCCGATTCCTCCGGAGGGATTCAACGCTTCAATTGTTTCTTTATCCTGAGTTCCGAACCATGAGACTGCGACTGCGCCCGCATCGTTCTCAGCAAGGCTCCGCGTACACTGGCCTGGCAGCCGATGCTGAATTTTCTTAGCAAGATCGATTCCACCATTGACATTTGTGGCATGAGTCACTAGTGATGTGCTGGCTTGGCTTGGCCATGACTTGAGTCTGACTTCGTCTGGCTTGGCCTTCACAGATCTCAAGCCCGAGCCCAGGCCAGGAAGTCTGGCCTGGCCAGGCTTGAGACATGGCTTCAACCGAGATTGCTGAAGGTTGATTTTCCCAGCTCCACAAGACTTATACATAATATATCAGTGATTCTACATGACTAGGAAGTTTTGAAAGGAACGATTCTCTGGTTTTCATGGGCTATAATGGCGCAACTCGATACTCATGGCCCACTCGACGCCTCCGTCTGTAGCCTCTCCTGGGCTCCACATCCTCGATATTCTGGACGATATCACAACTGAGATCTTCCTCAGATGCCTTCCGGCCCACGGACGGGTCAGTCCCTCTCGCAAAACCACCCCTCTCCTCCTATCCCAAGTGTGCAGCCAAGGGCGAGCTATAGCACATACGACATCTGAAATATGGTGCTCACTTGATCTCCCGGTCACTTCCACTCCCCACTTCGAGTTTAATCCCAGCGACAATGGCTATGGCCCCCGAAGTCCGGCAGACATCTTGCCAGACGCCGACGCCTTTCTCCGCACATGGTTCCTTCGCGCGAAGATGCAACCACTTGCGCTCACTCTCCGTTCCTCCTACGGTAATCGTCCATCACATATGCTAGCCTTCATTTCCGCGTTCGCTCCCCGATTGTGCCAACTTGAACTACACAGTGATATGCTTCGGCACCCAGAGCTCCAGCGTATCCGCTTTCCCACCCTACAAAGTCTCGCGGTCTAGTTGGTAACCATCGCACCTCGAGACATGCCCGTAATAATCGCTCCCGTCCTCCGGAAGATCTGCATCCGCGAGAATATCACGATACCGAAAGCCGGAGATTACCCACTACTCACCGACATGGAATGCTCAGATACGTCTCCAGATGCGTTGATAGAGACTCAATCGGTTCTCGCAACTGCTGCATATTACAGCGGCGAGTAGGGCGAATTATTCCGGCGTTGATCGCAGAGAAACCACGTCGCTGCGCCTGAAATCCCTCTCTCTCGCACACGGGCACATGATGCTCAATGCACTCACTTTTCCACGTCTCCGCCATCTTGCACTCCCGTCGAATTCATCGCCCTCCATGCTCCTTAGATTCATTGCGCGCTCTGGATGCGGGTTGGAAAGCCTTCTCCTTGTGATAACCGCTTGAAAGACTCCCGCATCACTGGCTGACTGCCTTCGCGCCGTCCCATCTTTGAACAATCTTGACATCCAAGTCGGAGCCTCGTCCTGCTTTCTCATCGAATCCCTCTCCCCGCCCGAATCACTCCTTCCTAATCTCGCCGCGCTCAAGATCACCGCATGGGCGATGAAGATTAACTTCGATAAACTCATTGCGATACTGGAGGCGCGGGCATCGACGCTCGTCTTGTTTCACCTTGCCTTGCAAGATGATGATCCCTTCGAAGACGGATTCATCTCGCGAGAGCAATTCGATCGCATCTGCGTGAATGGCTTCAAGATTACCTGGGATCAGCAGCCGCGGACCCACGAACATGGTGCGTTGTGTATATATCCACGATCTACGCTGCAAGCTAATAAGACTGTCAGATCCATGTTCGATGTTCGGGTTTTGAATACCAGTTCAGACATATCTTCATCTGTTTCCGTTGCTCGCTTGCCATCTCTCTGATTTCAAGGTTATGGGCGTCTGTATGTAAATTTTATATTGGATGACTACTATCCCTTACGGTCATTCCGGACACTTAAGAAAGAAAATTGAATAGCGGTTCATACAGTTGCTTTTATCAAGATCCGAATACACGATCTGGCGCGGAACCATCTTTTTGTGTGGTGTACAATTTTAGTTTGTGAGAAACGGTCCATTCGTCGATAAATAACAACATTCTTTTGGCCGGGCCCAAGTGTCCGAGTTGTAGGTAATACATCAAAATTTGATTGCCGGCCTTGCCACGGAGTCCCGGCACATCGGAAGACCTCAAAACTTAATATTCAAGTTCGTATGCATCCTACGTGCTGCCAACATACACCAGGAGTCGAGGGAAAAATGGAAGGGTTTCAGGGTATATCATTTGTTCCTCAAGTACGTCGCCATCCAATATCACATTTTTGGTAATAAAAGCTTGTACTTTCGGTCTATTGCGAGAGTTACAGGCCATCGACATACACAGAACTTGGTATACACACAAATATCATATATAACTGACAATTTAAATTTCTCTCAGATGGTCATTGCCTCCCATTGATGTTGATAGTTCTACCTCCCGATTTTTTTAGTGTCAAATGACACGATGGTGGAAACAACCCTGGACCGCTTTATCATAGGTGGCAGACCACACCCTAGAGAGTGTACCAAAACAAGAATCTTGAAAAACGGTCCAGAAATGATCAAGAAAAAGCTGAGTGTCCGAGTTGTAGGTTTGTCCGGCCCGGCGGTCAGGGATAGTATGTTCCTCACGCATTACAATTCATCAACTGAGAAAGTGAATTTCCTTTACAAGGCGGACAGAGAAACCCTAACACAACTGCAAAAGAAGGGTGAGATGCAAACCATTAAATCTTGCCGGGCGGTGGAGTACCCCAAGATTCAATACCAACTCAATTTCGCACCGTAGTAGCATGGCTCCAGCGGGAAGACGCACTTACTGCAATAATAATGTCGTCAGTCAGTTTCACCGGATTTATTTATTTTTAAGACATATATGGGGGCCATCAATTGGGGCCACTGGTACGTCGTCCCTGCGGAAGGGGTCTGGGTGTGAATCGGGCCATAGTTTTGCATAGTAGGGCCTGAAAGGGCTGACAGACGGAGCCGATACCACGCCGTCATCAAGGCATAGCTCCAGGCGCTGACCGGATTTTGGGGTGGACGTGGTGTTTCTGACGGTGGTATACCAGGGCGCGATGATGAGTCGCACTCCGTGATTGCAATGTAGTGGCATGGAACACTCTTCTGCGCACATCGCATGCATGGTCTGCAATCCGCATCCGACGCCGTCACACTGAAGTCGTTCTAGTCAGTCGCGCAACACAGCAAGAGATGAAAGCAAACCCTTGTTTTGCGCTGTCTACAGTTCAGGCACGCGATATAAGTGTGGCGGCGCTTCATGAACTTGATGGCTTCGAAATAAGTCACGGGCGTGGAGGATTTCGTTATTGGGAGTATGTTAGGAACGAGCGTAGTGGCATTCAAACTTATAAGAAATACAACCTACCACATTACGACTGGACTCGCTTCGGAAACGTCTACAAGTTTGAGGCTACCATGTCGTCATCTGGACGCACCGCCGAATTCACGCGTGCACGGGAATGCTATAACTGGATGCCAAAAGACCGGCCTCAAACGCACTGCATGAATCGCTGTCACTCGCCTGAGAGCAGAGGCTATCCTAGATTAATGATCTCCAAATTATGCTCTCCCGCCTGCATGTGCGCGTCGATCTAAATTTTTCTCCGGGAATGAGCGTGAAGGATATGGAAACAGCTATGAAATGCGCTGAGAAATCCATGGAAGTATGGATCGATAACGAGATCGAGTCCTCATCGTAAGTTGGAGATCTGCTAGCCGGGCGAATGGAAATGGACTCTGATACTGGAAAACTGGTCAAAAAATCGCTCGCATTCAGGCACTACCTCAGAGTTGCATAACCGGATCACCGTCGTGCTCTTACTCAAATGGTTTTGTCGAGCCACAGTCTAGCCATTGAACGGAGA
Source organism: Mycena epipterygia (assembly GCA_029281465.1). Classification (NCBI taxonomy): domain Eukaryota; kingdom Fungi; phylum Basidiomycota; class Agaricomycetes; order Agaricales; family Mycenaceae; genus Mycena; species Mycena epipterygia. The sequence goes on along the minus strand of JARJCQ010000049.1, from coordinate 222,726 downwards.
CGGTGGAAAGAGCGTGGCAAGAAGATTGTTCTAGAATGGAGGCTCTGCAGGTTTGCTACGCTTATATCGAGGACCCCGCGCATGCTATTTTCGTTTCAAGAATCCGGATCTCGTCTCTATCAGAGCTATATTTCTGGAGACTGTGGAAAAAATTATCCCGGGTGTCGCTGATCAATTTACGGATGCTCCGCAAACATTCAAAGGATTACTGGAACGGCGAGAGACTGCACCCCTTCTGGGCAAGCTGGCATTCGATGTCTTGAGGATATTTGACGCGAGCGCGATGCTCCTTGTGAGTGAACCAACCGTCAATTCTTGACGGAACTCTGCTTTGTGGGAAGTTGAACGAGCTGATTTAATTGGCTGTGGACCTTCCTCGAAAGTTGAATCCTCGTTGGCTGTGGACTTTCTTCGGAAGTTGAACATGCTAACTCACCTGGCTGTGGGCCTTCCCCAGAAGTTGAACACGCTAACTTACTTGGCTGTGGGCCTTCTTTGGAAGTGAACACGCTGAATTGTGGTTGTTTTGTGCATGCATTCTGCAAAGGGAAAGACATTCGACAGCTTGCTGTGACTGGTGGACATCAGGGATTTATACCTGGAAGGGTGAACTCCAATCAGGACCCACAGGGTTTTAACCGATGGTCCCGCTAGTACACACTACATTGAAAGCCTCAAGCACTTAAATATCATAGTAACAAAAAAGAACAGACTGTCGTATCTGACGATCAAGTCGGATTTGTACTTGTACTGAATCCATTACTGAAGCAAATAAAATTATGAGTCAAGAAAGAAATTATTTTCACAATTGCTCAACAGCGGCAATTTTTGCACCAATATAAGCAAAATCATGAGCTTGTGATGAGAGTTCAAACAATGGTTGTGCTCTTTTCCATAATCTCAATGCTGACTGAAGATCTCCTCTTTTCTCGGCAATATTTCCAAGACGGACCATACAACCTGCTTTGCTTTGGTGGATATCCATCCTTGTAAATCCATGTAGGGCAACAGTAAATAGACTGCGAGCTGTGTTGTCATCCTGCTGGGCAAGATAGATATCTCCAAGATAGCAGAGAGCCTTATAAATTGCCCTCATATTCTGGAGTTTAATTGCATATCCCAGAAATAGTGTTATCCACTCGGAGGAGCTATCCATGTCTTTAACATTCCAGCGCTTCATATCACCGAGTCTTTCTAAGCAATAGATTGTGACCTCAGTATCTGTTCCCCTGGCTATATCCAAGCACTGCAGGAAAAGTCCCATTGCTGTATGAGTGTTTCCTTCTCGAAGAGTAAGATCTGCTAAAATCATGTTGTGACACAACATCCCTGTAGGATATTCCACTGCTCTCTGAAATATCAACTTGACTTTATCAAGATTCTGATGCACACTATCTGCACTTGCACCAGTCATAATATCAATCTCTGCAAGATTGAGTAGAGAGAAGGCACAGGAGTGAGCCTCTTTATCCATCAATATCTGATCGAGAATCTGAGTATGTATATTGCGTGCATCAGCATATTCAGATTTTAGCAGATGAGCCTCTGCCTTCTCAGTCATAATGGCAAAAAATGCATCACTTCCAGCAAGTCCACACAATCCTAAGAGCTCCTGAGCTCTGTTACATAAGAATGTACTCTGTCTGTATTCACCGAGTGCTGTGCAAGACATGGCTTCCAACCGGAGTGCATTTGCCTCCCGAAATAAATCACCAGACAACTGTGCTAGCTTCTGGGCTTCCCTGGCATGACTTTGAGATAAAGCATAGTGACCTAATTTCCAGTGCACTAAAGTCATCTCATCCAAGATCAAACACTGCACTTTAGTTGCACCACAAGATCTTGACAATGACAGTCCACTCTCAAAAAAATGTCTAGCTTTCTCAAGATTGTTCTCATACAAAAGATAATAGTTGCCAACATGACGACAGAATTTAGCTGCAATTGTATATTAGTTGAGGAAAAATGTAGGAGTCATCAAACTTACCTTCCAGCACTGATTCATTAAGGTGACGGAAGTGTTCCATGGCTTGCTCAATCAGAGCTTCAGGATTGGCAATTGACTGATACATCCACGAGGCAAAGGTTTCTGTGATGAAATGAGCTTCCAGTCTGTTGTCTGCTAGTTGCAGTAAACTATGAGGTATCTGGTCCATCAACAGATGTCGACCATAACTATTAAGTCTAGTGAATTCATTAAGATACATACTGGAGATAACAGTTTCTTTGAGGTCTGGATTATCACTTTGGAACCCTAGGAGAAGTGTATTTTCAATATTTGCAAGGTTGGGGGTTATCTGTGCCACTGGTTTGACATCTGAGTAATGTCCATAGTAGTTGTAGTGGAACTCGAGGATCACAGAAAAGTATTTCTGGAGAGGCCGGACTAGTGTCCACGAAGGAGAGCACAAAGAGTGGACATGTTCTCGGATAGGCACCAAGAGCTTCAGTCGCCCCTTCTCATCCATATAAGCCAATGAAGTACATAGCAGAGCAGTTTTGCATGCTAAAATATGTTTGATGGGGAGGTTACTGTGAAGGAGTATAACATCTGAGAGCCCGTCCGGCAGGATTGATAGGAGGCTTAGCAAATCCTTGCTACTGGGTAGAGATGTGATTCTGGGACTGGCGAGTGACAATGTGATGGATGCATCCAAGCTAGACCTTCTGTCATAGCCATCAGAGAGCATGGAGGTCTTCTCTGTTTTCCAACGAGCTAGCACAGCTGCACAACCTTCATAGTCCACCAGATGGGCAACAAGATCCACTGCTAATGGGAGGTTGTCTGTGAAACAGAGGAGTTGATCAACATCTTTTTTACTATGGAAGTCATCTGCAATATCAATGAAGGTTTGTCGAGCTGCCTCATATGTTAATGGCTTTAGTGGGGTGAGGAATGGCCGAGTCCAGTGAACTTTGGCTGGTCGCTCTGCCCCTCGCATTGTAATCTATTGTTTTGTTAGAAATAGTAATCAAGTTGATTGTATGCTTACAATCAAGACAAGATGAGGGATATCTGCAAGAAGAGAAATGAAGTGTTCAATATTGCTGCGAGAATCCATTGGCTCCCATGAAGTCTCCAGATTATCCAAAACTAAGAGGCAATGAGGACCTTTGGACAAGTGAGAGACAACTGGTTTCGTGAGATCATTTCCTGGTTTCAGCTCGAGGTGGGCTGCAATAAGAGCAGCAAGTCCAATGCTTGTGGTTACATGCTCAGATCCAATGAACAACCGGCACTCATACTTGGTAGCAACATCAGGGTGATGGAGGACAGCTTTTGCCAAGCTTGTTTTGCCAATTCCACCTGCTCCTAAAATTGCTATTCTTGCTGATTCATGGCTCAGCAGTGTGTTGACAATCTGTTGAAGTTCTGAATCACGTCCATGGAAAATCTTTGGCTGTGATGGTAGCAGAGAAAGGGAGGTCGAGCTGAGGACATAGTAAGGATTTAGCATAATAATATTGCTACAGATAAATACCTGTTCTCCAAGCTGCTCAAGTCCCCGATTATCTAATTAAATCCCATTAGACTGATATTGTACTCCGTTGAAGTTCCGTACCGAGGAGACTCTATCATCTGAAAGTGTTGCAATCAATTCCAGCAGCTCTTGCTGTTGTTTCTCAGCAGCCTTCCGCATATCATCAATGCTGAAGGTGACACCAGCATTGATTTCAACCTGCGAAATTGTGTTTGAAACATTTCACTCGACTGTCTTGGAAAAATACCTTGAAGATGTCAAGAGTTTCCTGCAATCTCTTATTGCAATCCTGGAGAAGTTGGTTCATCTCACTCTGGCGGAAGAACTGTTTGAACTTGTTCCCATCCTGTTGTGCCTCAATGAACATATGAATTTTGTGAAGTGTTCTATATGTGCTTGTCAGCTATGGTTCAGGTAAGTGGATCAACATTACTCTGTAAATTTTCCGACATAGTGCAGCACCTCTGGCGACAATTCACCCCGGGGCTCAGATCTCATATGCAGATCGATGATAGCATATATTATACGGTGGATGTCCTCCATTAATTGTGCGCACCCATCCTTGTTTCGTTTGGCCATCTGACAGGTTGCATAAGCTTTAGCATGACTATTATCTCTCATAAATAATTCACCTCCAGTGCAGTAATCAGAGACATAGTAGTGCTTGAAATAACTCCGAGAAATGGCGTCCCAAATACATCCTGAAGCTCATCCAAAGTAGTGATGGTGAGGGTTAAACAGGTAATAATGTTGTTCAACCGGATTTGAGTAAGAGTAGGTTGAGGTGCCATTTTGGAAGGGTGGGCTAGGAGGTAACAGCCATGGAAGAGAGTGTTTTATCGTCTTCTGTGGGAGAGATGAATCCTATTGGCTTCCATTTTTAGGCTTGATGCCCGCATGCCAGGAAAAGTCTTAGTGCCCGAGCTCAGCTCGTAGACTATTTGTTTTATTGTGAAAAGACTATTTGACCAATGTAATATACAACGTTGCATGTATCCATCGTTTTCCGCTTTATTTCTCCACTATACCCGCTGGGGACGCGCAGGAAAGGTTCAAAGATAGGATCATTCCTCAGTAGAACCATCAGCCGTTGACTATCGTCCCTGGAAGCTGGCATGAGAAGCTTTGTTCAACTAACCGGCAATGGCTAGCAGAGATACCGGCAAAGTCGACTAACGTCGGAGGCCAGTATTATGCAAACGACCAACGTTAAAAATCAAGTTAGAAGAATGGACTGCATATCGGCATCAAACATTGAAATCGATCCTCTCTGCGAGAGATACGCGGGCCCAGGAGCGACTGAGTACGACCGTACTCAAGATTTAAACGTTAGAACAAAACTAGTGGCGGAGGGACTCAGATATCCGATCGCATCAGATTTAAACGAATAGAACAGGGCACGTTCCATCTGTCGTCGAAGATCTGTCGTCGAAGGGAGCGGGATCACGGATTAATCCGTTGGCATGGCCTTGATACATACTCAATGGTGCCTTGGTTCTTATGGGAAGCACCCCATACTGAGAGCGGGCCACCTCGCACCAACCAGCAAATTGCGCAAGGAATTTCGTCCGCGCGCGAAATCCAGGCAGTTTTTCATGCAGACGCAGCCGCCTGATGAGGGCGTTCTCAGCATGATCCTCTCTCCGAAAGATATGCGGGATCAGGGGCGACTGAATACGACCGTATCTAAGATTTAAACGTTAGAACAAGACGGGAATGCAAGTAGAGGGACTCACGCATTCGATCCCATCAGATTTAAATGTTAGAACAAGAATGCAAGAAGGGACTTCGCACATTCCATCTGTCATTGAAGAGAGGGGGATCTCTGAATGCTCAATGGTGCCTCGGTTCTTGTGGGAAGCACCCTATAATTGGAGCGGGCCACCTCGCACCAACCAGCAGCAAACCGCGCAGGGAACTTCGTCCGCGCGCAAAGCCAGGACAGTTTTGCTTGCAGACGCGGCCGTTCTCAGCACTGCAGCAGAGCGCGAACGACGCGCCTCTAGGTCACTCTCCTCGCGCAGAAAAAGGGTAAGAAGTTGTCAGATCAAGGCGTAACTACCTATCTCCTCCGCGTGTTCCCAAGCTCACCGCCAAGCCGTGCCCGCCATCGAACTTCTTCCCCTGCCAAGAATCCCTCTCAAAGGGGACAACATTCATCCGTGTTACACCGGAGAGACTCGAGGGCAATCAACACAAGTCCTTGATTACAGATCCAGAGCAAATGCGTGCGGTCAAGCCGAATGGGAGAGACGCGCTTCGGGCCCGGGATATTCCCTGCGGGACGTCGCTCCCGCCATGCTTTTCACTCCCATGTCCTGAGCCTCTCGTCACGAGTCCTCCATCCGCACACGTCGCGGTGATATCCCGCTCGGGCTGGATTTTACCCCGTTTTCTCCCTCTTCCCCGAATAAATCTCTCCGTGTCCCCCCTCGCTTCCTTCTTCTGCCTGCACTTCTTAACGCTGCCGCCGCGAGCTGTGAGGAGCGCGCGTCTTCCAGAAGCCCGAGCGCAAGGCCGGCGACTGCGCTATCTCTTACTACCGCAGTCAGGAGAATCGCTGCACTGCGGTTCAGGCTCGAAGGCATCAGGGTGAATGAGGAGAGGAGAAGCAAAGGCCACGTCTCAGCCGGCCAGCGCGCATGGGCGTGTACGAGGGCGCGTAGTCGGGTACGCGCCACAGCGCGGTGGGTGGGAGACAGGCATAGAGACGCGGCAGTGGGTGAGCGCGTCGGCCGAACGTCGCGGATCCCAAGCTGAGGGCTTTCACTCGATAGAACTTCCCGCCGATGTGGGGCGCGGCAGCTGCAGAAATTGCGCGGATAAGCCGTTCCGAGCCCTCGAATGTGCGGGCTCGCCGGCTCGTAGCACCGCGGGCAACGGGTGTGTCGAGGAGGCACGATTTTCCCGTCAAGGGCTGGCTGGGAAGGCGCGACGGAGCCCACGAACGCAGACCCAACACGCGGAAGCGTATCGCGACGACGATGATCTTCCCATGCAGCATTTCCGTGCAGGAAGGAGCTAGGATGGCCCCGCAGACCTACGCTGGGCGATCTGAAAGAGCTGGACCATTGCGTTTGGGGCTGGCGAATCTACGGGCGGACACTGGGTCCATGGTCGGACACAGCGGATGGAGGGTATATTCGTATCGCGTCCCCGAGTCCAACGCTACGACGCCGTGGGGACGGATTCGTGGCATCGAGGGGTATGCGGATGAGGGCGAGCGAGGAACGTTGGACTGCGAGCGCAGCGGTATGGGGGGCTTGAATGTGGATACGCCTGGTGGCAGCCTTGGTGTACCCATCACGTAACGTCCGGCCTGGGCAACGCAGTCAAGCCCGCGGTGAAAAGTCTCGGCCGCAGGTGCTCGCCGTGCCGGCGGGCAGCGCGAGCCAAGGAGTGGCTGTCGATGATCTTTGTCCGACTTAGGGCAAGCGGGTTTGTGGTATGTACTGCGTGAGGAAATCAGTCTCTGAGATGCAGGAAGGGGGAGGGAGGAATCGCGGGATCGAGACGTGGCGGGCGGGACCATGGAGGTAGAGGGAGGTAGAGGGATAGAGGGATAGAGGAGGTGGGAATCACGAATCACGAACGGGGACTGCGGGGCGCAGAGGAATGAACGGAAGGGACATACCATATCGCCACCCAGCCCCGCGCCTTCCAATTCGAGCCACGATCTCTGCGATGTCGTGTGGTAAGTATCTGGGAAGAGCTGGAGACTGCGACGCGTGAGTACATATGAAAAGGAGGCGCGTACATTTCTCCGATTTCGAGGTCCCGCGCGCGCTCTCCACGCCCGCGCCCATTCCCCGAGCGCGCCCGGCCCCCAGTAGGAGCCAAGGCATCGGATGGCCAAGGCACTGCTAGGGCAGCGCAGATATCGGCCCTCGCGCCTCTGCAGTGCACGCCGGAGGAAGCGCAGCCTGCCACGTCAGCGGGCTGAGCGCGGACCATGACGTTGGCGGGAGCGGGCACGCATGCGCGATGCGCACCGGCGGCGAGAGGGCATCGATGTGGGCTACAGGTCGGGGGGCGAATCCGAGTCAGGCCGATTGGACTATGTGCGTAGTTCTGAGACGGGCGGGTAGTGGGCGCGGGCTCGGAGGTCTGAGGCATGCATGGTGGCGGGTGCGATCTCGGTGTGCACTGTCGCATGCGATCGCGGTGATGTGGCGCTCATCGGGGCTTGGAGCTGGAGGGGAGATCAGCTGAAGTGAAGGAGGCCGAAGGACGAGGGTGGGCGGGAAGGAACGCGATAAGCGATGGAACAGAACACTAGAGCAAGATGGCGGAGATGAAGGGGTTGCAGCGGCTATACAGATATGGGGGATGAAGGGGAGAAAAGACTTCGGAGAAGGCGCGTCAGGGAAGGCGGAAGGAAGTGAAAAAAGGGACGGGGAGACGAGTGAGCCGAAATGACGAAATGAGGACATACATTGGCCTCTCAGTCGAGTTGTTCCCTTCACTGACATCTTCCGTACCATCGTCGTGCCTGCGATGGTAGCCGCGTGTCCAAGTTCCGCAAGCCCTGAATCTGAGCAAAATGTGAGCTGAATGCGCGGGCGGGTGGCATCGAGATATCGCACTCGTATCGGCTGTATGGCAGTGGAGGTAAGTATTTCATGAGCGCTAGCACGCGTCCGAAGTTATGCAAGGGGCATAGAGACTATGATAAGCGAGGAAAGACGACTCAGAATTATAGATGAATGACGGTGGCACAGTAAAGCGATATCTGACTCCGTTATTCTGTCGGAGCATTGAGGTGACACGGGAAGGTGGCCATACGCATGCGTTTTCCTCGGAGGCGGGTCGGGGATCTACATACATCGTCTGGTCAGTGCTTGGCATCCAGAGTATGCGCGAGTACTACCGTTTCAAGCATTGTGACCTGGGGCACAAACACAATCAGCGCGAGCCAGAAAACGAAGGAAATGTGCACGCACCGACACGTTTAACAGCTGGAAATGTGACTTGGAGCGATACGGTCTGAAGAATTCTGCATCGATTCTGTCGATGTGGCGTCAGCGAGAGGTTGTAACGGTACCTAGAAACGGCACGGGCCCACAGGCTTATTCAGCCCGGATTCGACTAGACTAGGCCTTCGTCTTGGGTCCATATTCGATTCGGATACTGGACCATGCGCATCTCAATGCTGACGTTTGAAACAACCGTACAGATTTAGACGGAGAAACAGGATGCAATGAAGTGGACATACGGCGGAATCGACCAGCCGTACATGGAGGAAAGATGCTGAGTTGGTGAAAACGAAAAGCGAAAGAGCAAGAGTGTTGACGCAATTTGACGTTCGGGTGCTGATCCGACGGAGCCGGCCGAACCTGCTCTCCACTACTCAGCCACCCATCCCGTTTGAGTTCATTGCTTTTCCGGCTTAAGTATTTTCGGCATTCACGAATTGGACCGGGTGCTGTGTCATGTCACCCCTAATGCGTTCCATTTGCGTTCCAATCCGGACTTATCGGCGGTTCCACCACCATAATGATATAAGTACATCAAACTGTATGTGCAATGCGCGCAAATTTCCTTCCCCATTGCGCATTCTCTTCTCAAGATGTCTTTGACTTTGCCGGTTGAAGCAATGTCGCGTCTGCAGGTCTCGTTCAAGGTCTTTCTTTCAGGCGGGCCATTTTCGGTTGATATGGTGTCGAACCCCACGCCATTTTTCACACGCGCCAGTGATTTGAAGCTACACTTTCAGGGCACTCATGACGAGACAGGCGGTGTCACCTTCACTGTTTGGGCCTCGGACTCTGTGTACCCGGGCCCGGAGAACATTTCGACCCACGATGACTTCTCCGAGTCGCCGGACAACTCAAATATTTCTCATCGATCCAATCCCAGAATCCTCCTTTAACCCGTACGTCGTCGTTGAATGGTGCAGGGTCTCTCCCGTTTCCTTGACCTTTCTGCCACAGACCTCGATATTTCAAATTCCGTTGAAGCGCCAGGAACTATATTTTCCGGCTCATTAGATGGATATGTCGACACCATTTGTGCAGACTCCGTCAATCCATCGATTATTCCTTCCGTGGAAAACAGGAAGGATCCCTTCACCCCACTCATGGATATTTTCGACGATCAAAATGCGTTCCTGGCTGGATGAGATAGCCCCTTCCTCGATGGTGAGTAGCATTTCTAAATGACTTCGACACTGCTGAATTTCGTTGGTATCAATCAAGATCACCAGAGAAACTCGTTGACGCAATATCTACATCCTACATGTGGGTCCTCTTCCACTCGTTAGACCGACGAATACTTACATCCACTGAACGTGAAGATATCGGCCAGCTGGCACCAGAATCCACTGAGAATCCGCCGAATACACTCCCTCTTCGATCTACCTGTCTCCCGTCCACATACGATACGTTATTTTCCATTGATGAACCTGCGGGTCTTTCCGCTGACACAAACGCTCCACCGACATGCGAGCTGGAACCACCGATCACCTCATCACCATCAGAATCATTACGCCCGGATTCACCTTCTTTATCATTGTTTGATCCATCCAGACCATTCAAATACCTGCAAGCAGAATGCCCGCTGTGGTTCAAGCGCGAGTACACACGGCGGGTGCACATGAATATCTACCTTCCATGTAGTGCGAAGGATCAGAAATTTCCTTTTACCTTCGATGGATGCTCCATGCTCTTCTCGCGGAAACAAGACCGGCTTCGGCATGAGGTGGGGAGCCATGGCATCAGTACTTCAAGTATTTTTCATCACAGACCACGCTAGAACGGCATCTTCTCGATAAACACGGCCTGGCTTTTAGGTAGTTCTTTGTACGTACTCAGAGATCCCATAACGCGCATTTCAGTGGCAGTGTATGGTCCAGAGCTTTGTCTACTTGAATCACCCCTCATCTTTTGCCTTCGCTTTTCTCGGTCGCGCATCCAGTTTTTGGGTCCCATCTCATTTATCCATGTCTTCAATATCTTCCTAGGATACACCGTCATCCCAACGACTCAGAGTCAAAAGGAAACAACGAAGAAATGAGAACGGCTTGAACTTGAAGACCAATCTGGCCGGCCCGGATCGAGAGCCGCTGACGGTAGGGCCACCTGCCCGGGTCTCGCAAGGGTATCAATGCGACTTTCTGGTATTCCACAGGAAAAACACATCTACCTGCCTCCGGGTAAGCCCCAACGGCTGACTATTTCTCCCACCGGCGCTTCAAACTTCCTTCCGTCTGGATTCCTTTGCCAACCACTTTGAGTCTTATCACCAGGAAATTGCTGGCAGTTTGTGCATAGAAATCGGAGGTCCTCCTGCCTCTGAGGAATTGCGGCCTGGAGGCCGGGACCACAATGTTGCCATCCTCGTCGAGGTGCCTGCCCTTCCGCGTCTCACTAAAAATAGCACTTCCCAGCTGGTCGATGAGCGAGAGCGACGTGACAGTGGCGATCGCATTCCACAGGATCGAGGGGTACAATACGAAGAGAAGAAACCGCATGAAGGACGTCCGGACTATCAATATGCAGGTTAATGATAATGATTACGCGTTTCTTTATCGGTTTTCATCTGGATTTCTTTGGTTTCATCCCTATGCATTCAACTCCTTCCTCTTCCTCCGTGACCCACACTGATACCCACGCTTCTGACGACACGGCCAGCGCTGAAATCGATCCCCATGCAGAGCCCTCGCTCATGCAGGCCTGTATAGGGGTAGAGCTTCACCAACATAAAATTTCTGTTTAATTAAGGCTGGCCTCAGGACTCAGCCTCTCGCCATCCGCAAAAATCAGCACAAGGAGTCGACGGAGCGATTTAAATCACGTCCTTGAGTAAATGTGATTTGGTTCCGTAATTCCAGTGTGTATCTCAAGTCATCATCTTCTCATCATTCATCAGATCAATCCGAAATAGATAACACCACACTGGAACCTCGAGGTTTTTCGTCCCTTGTATTCTGACGGATCGTGAGTGCAGATGGGAGACCATGTGGTGCAATCAACGGTTAAATACAGTTCCATCCGTCAAGGCCCAGGGCAGTTTATCTTTGGCTTTTGGTTAATGTCGACCAGCCCGGGACTAGAGGTAAATTTCGGGCTCCCAAAGTAATTTTTATCCGCACGCTGTACCCGCGTTTAGGAGACTCAAATAGTGTCAGTCAAGGGACCTAGCGAGGCCACAATTCAGTTCGACGTTAAGCGAGTCTAGGCGCTTAGCCGCCGCAGATATGCATCACGGACACGTGCGGGGTATATTGATCCGCGACGCAGCATCTGCCACGCAGTCGACGACACTGAGTTTTATAAGGCACCCAGTTCACCGTGCCGCCCTTTCCACCCACCATGAAGTTCTGCAGTGATTCACACGTCTTTGACTTTCAAGATCCATGCATTCGTGGCTCCTGGGCTGCATTGGCACCCGCCCTCCTGGTCTTGGCCATCTGCAGGCCGTCCTTTCAGGCACCACTTCCCAGAAGAATCCGAAGATTGGTAGACGCGATCAAGAGCCCGTTTACCCAGTACTTGTCTCTGCATGATGCCGAGGGACTCGCATTGGCAGACGGGACGAACGTGGCAGAGGCAGAGACAGAGTTGGAGGTCGACGAAAGGGTGCCCTTGTGGAGGACGGTCGTGTTCGTGTTCGTCGGGCTGTTGGCGTGTCTCGCATGGATCGCAGATGGCTCATTCCTCCTGATAACAGGGCAGTCTCGATGGGAGGCTGTCCAGGGATTCCTCATCGCCTCTACCTGGCTTTACACTACCGCACGTCCGATTTTGTGGCCCACCGCGACCCCTCCATTCGACATGTTCTGGATCTATATGCTGCAAATTGCCGGGGGAGTCCTTCAGCTCGGTGGACACTGGTTCCAGCACAATGCCTACGGCGCGCCTTTGCCCGACACGTCGGTGCTGGTGGGCTTATCGGCGAACCTGGTGGCATCTGTGGGACTAGTGGCAGTCATTCTGGGGATGCCGTTGGCGTTGCCTTCGCATTTAGTTAAAAAGGAGGATATTGTGAGTTCCGTTAATTCCTGTGACAGGTATTTCGCTCAATATTCTCATAGGGCTGGAGTGTCTCGCCTGAAGACTACACCTCTCTTTGGGGCTGGGTTTCCGTAGGTTACCTGGTTCACTCTGACGCTCTCTCACCAGTTCGAGTTGATAGTTTAGATGGGTTTATCCACTTGTTCAGCGCGTGCGTCTGATTCATCCCTTCATATGGCGTCACTCATTCCCAGTAGGGTCGAAATACAACGTTGAACGAGAAGGATGTTTGGGACCTGAGCCCGAATATTCAATCTCGGCCCATCTTCATAAAATTCAGTACTCTTCCGTGTGCTCGTTCTTGTCCCTCTGCGAAATCTGGCTGATTCTCTCGCCAGGCAGAAGTCCCTCTTGGCGAAGCTATGGGCTGCAAACTCATTCGACGTCATGTAATGTCTTCCACCGCCCACAATGAGCTTCTTGAACTGATTACCCTCAGCGTGGATTTTGCTTTGACTTTTTGCAGCATTGCGTTCAATTACTGTGGTCCATTTTTCCTCAAGTAGTTTTGCATAAGCGCTTGACCGTCCTATTGCTAACATCCAGCACGCCAGACGCATCTTGGACGCGATCGATACCAGCAACGAGACAGAAAAGGACAAGGCGAAAGCGTACATTTATGCTTTTCTGATGTTCGTTTGTTCGATCTGCAAGGTTTGCATGGCTATAATTATTTTGGTGCTCGAGCGGTACTCACCAGCTGGTACGTAGTCTCAATGTGATGTACAGCATCTGTGGATCGGTCGCCGTGCCGCTACCCGCATGCGGTCCGAGCTCATGGCGGCTATCTATGACAAAGCCTTGAAGCGCAAGGATTTCAGTGGTGTCGTTGATAAGGATAAACTCAAGGTCGCGGCAGAGAAAAAGGCCGCAGCGGCCGCGGAAGCACTACCTCCACTCTCGAAAGCCGACACGAAGGTCAAGGCTAAAGTCGAAAAAAAGCACGCCGAGAAGGCTGATGATCCCAAAGCCGGAGCAGCGGACATCGGTAAAATCGTGAACCTCATGGCGGGCGATGCGAACACGATTTCGATCCAAATGTTCTGTGAGTCTAATCTTCATTCGTACGATTCTCCGACCTCATTCCTCTTGAAAAGCATTGCACTCATTGTACGGCGCGCCAATGGAAGTCATCATCGCTGGTGAGTCTTTTTCATTTTCTCAGCCAAACTTATTTAACTGAACCACAATCGAGGCGTATTCCTGTACAAATTGCTCGGGTTCTCTGCCTTCGTTGGATATGTGGTTTTCGTCCTCGGATGGCCCTTGAACAACTATCTCGTGAAGCAGATCATTCGGATCCAGAAAGGGCTGCTCAACGCGAGGGACGAGCGGATGGGCGTCCTAAACGAGTTGATCAGTTCGGTGAAGTTCATCAAGTTCTTCGCTTGGGAGCAAAGATGGATCGACCGGGCTCTCGATGCAAGAAATACAGAGATCGAGTGGTTGCTCAAATGTAAGTTCGCTGCACTCGGTTTCCGCTCGAGTCTGACATTATCCCGCTAGCGCGTATGATGGATGTGGCCTTCGCGGCGTACGTGCCGTATTCCCTGTTCGAGCCATGATACTCGTAGCTCACTCCACAACCTAGTCTGTGGGTATCGGCTCCGATTTTCATATCCGTGATCTCATTCTTTACGTATGTCATGCTGGGGAATGAGCTCACTATCAGCACGGCCTTCACTGTGCGTCGAGATCTGTCTGCCTCTCCTGTGCCACTGATGAACCATCTCCAGGCGATTGCGCTGTTCGGCATGATTCGGTATTTGTTTCTTCTCGTTCTTCGCATAATCCATTTCTTATTCATTGTCGGCAGAGGACCGCTCAATAGTAATTTCACTGCCCACAATTACTTAATTAAGGATTGATTTTCTCCGCGACAGCACTTCCTTCCTTCATGGTTGAACTCCTCCGAGTATGTGTTGCTTTTCCTGTTGCTTTCCTTTGGTCGCTTTGGTCGCTCTGTACTTATCTCGTTGTTGTTAGACCCGTGTTTCCCTCAACCGCATCGCTGTTTACCTGGACGAATCAGAAGTTTCCGAACAAGTGTCTTCCCTCAAAAAGGACCGCTCGGGACATGTTTCGGAACAGGAAGATGATCGCCTTGGCTTGGAAAATGCGTCGTTCAAATGGAACGAGGTCGAGGAGATACTTGATGCCAAAGATAATAAAGGCAAAACACCCGCCCTCGAGACTGACTCTATCCTTGCCACCGAGAGTGAATCTGGCACCATTGCCGATCACAAATTTGAGCTGAAGAATCTCTCGGTCATATTTCCGGACGGAGAGCTTACCGTGGTCACCGGACCCACCGCCAGGTGCGCAGGCTTATTTGCAGTCGCTCGTTCATTAATTCTTACCGGCCATGCAGCGGCAAGACAGCGTTATTAGTAAATTTCTGTCCAAATCTATTCATTTCAATATGCTTACGCGCGTTCAAGATGGCCGTTCTCGGTGAAATGACATCGCTGCCCGGCGGTCGAATCATCATGTCGAAGAACGCGAGCACGATAGATGCCTGGGGGAACATGCACACCATCGCTTACGCCGCGCAGACACCCTTCCTCCGCCACCAGTCAATCAAAGACAATATATTGTTTGGCTCTCCCCTGGACGAAGCTAGATATCAGGAAGTGATCGAGTACGTTTTTCAGGTTTTCCGCACTGTGCAAATTAAATAAACACTGAATATTTCCGTAAGATGTTGCGCGCTGAGGGCCGATCTCGACATGCTAGAGGTAGCAAAACTCTTCTCCTCCTCAAAAGTCAGTTTCTTATGAAATGTAGGACAATGATTCGACCGAAATCGGGGAGAAGGGCATTTCGTTGTCGGGAGGACAAAAGGCTAGGTATGTGTGTAATTTAATCCGGGAGTCGGTGTCCTTATGCCCCATGCCGCAGGGTTGCCCTCGCGAGGGCCGTGTATGCCAAGACCAAATACGTCCTTTTGGATGATCCTCTGAGCGCAGTGGCGAGTTCACGCCTGCTTGATTACAAGGCCAAAATTGACGTTGCATGCAGGACAGTCATACCGCGCGCACCCTGTATGAAAAATGCCTGTGCGGCCCCCTTTTGGCCCACCGAACAGTCGTGCTGGTAACGCATCACGTCGAACTGGTTCTCCCCGGCGCGCATTACTTGGTGCACATGCTCGACGGCCGTATAGTCACGCAGGGCACCATCGAGGACTTGCGTGCACAAGACCTACTCGATCATATTGCTCACGATGCTGCTGTCGACGTCCAGAAGGAGGAACTCGCCGTCGCTGCGGACACCTCCCTTAACGCGACCGATGCAGAGCCAGCTAAGAAGCCACGCAAGCTGGTCGAAGACGAACATCGCGAAGAAGGAGGAGTAAAATGGAAAACCTACAAGAGCTATCTGAAGGCGTCTTCTTACACTATTTGGTGTTTCCTAGCCCTTCTCGTTGTCCTTCAGCAGCTCTTGAGCGTGGGTGAAAAAGTAAGCATTCAACTACGATTGACATATAGCACTTGAAAAATTGACTTCGCTAGCTGTGGATCAAGGCATTTGTTTTCTCCTTGCGTACTTACCCAGTATTGATATTTGCCCTAGACCTGGGGTGAGGCGTATAAGGAAGGTCATAATGTGTCAGCCGCGCTTCACGACCCATATAGGTCCTTCATGGGATCGTCACAAGAGATCCCGATGGACGGGCAATTTCATCGATTTTCCAGCTTTGAATTACATCCTTCTACTAGTGGATTTTCTAGTATCAACTGGCCTAGCGCTGCAACTCATCCTCTGTTTTATGTCGGAATCTACGCTGCTATCGGGTTATCAACTGCCCTTGTCACCGTCATCTCGTCACTCGCACAGTTGACTGGAGGGTTGCGGGCTTCGAGGACTCTTTTCAAGTATGTATTTAATCGTATATATATGTGTTTCTGTTCTTACTCTATCCAGGGCACTCCTTGTTTCGGTTGTTCGTGCCACGTTTCGGTGTGTTTGCAAACCCACGTTTCCTTCGCCAATATTTGACATTCCAGCTTCCATGATACTACACCGCAGGGTAGGTTGTATATTATTCCGACTTGGAACAACTTGCTTAAGCAAAGTGCGCAGGCAGAATGCTGAATCGATTGTACGCCCTCAGTTTTCAGTGCTGCTACTACAAGTTGAAATTCGTATCTTTTAGCGGGAAGGACATTGAGACCATCGACTTTTGGCTCTCCCATTCACTGCAGAATGTCAACTCTTCGTTGGCGGGGTTCGTTGCCTCGCTCTTGACTGTAGCGTAAGTATCTCCGTGGGCCCTTCGCAAACCTCTCACACCACCCTCTCTCTAGTTTTGTGTTCCCTCTGTTCCTCATTCCGTTAGTTCTTTGATCGCTCCATCGGACGCGTCTCATCCCTTGTTGACAAAAGTGCATCATTCATCGGTTGGTTCTACTACACATTTGCCGTCGGGTATCTCAACACGGGCCGCGACCTTCGCCGCATGGAGTCCAACTCCCGCTCACCCATATTCTCAGACTTCGGCGAGTTACTGCGCGGCATCGTAACTGTCAGAGGTACAACTCCTGCCCTGTGTGAACCGCTTTCTAATTAAATCTGTTAGCCTTCTCCGCCGAAAAGAGGTTTTTAGACAACCTCCACAACCGCATCGATTTGACCACGAAAATGTGGTGGACGTTCTGGTGGGTAGCTGCATTTATATCCCTTCCCCCACACTGACCTATATTCCAGGATGACCAACCGCTGGCTTCTGCTGAACTTCGATTTCCTTGGTAAACATGTTTAACACTGCCGCTGAAATCCCCGATACTCATTGCTGTCAATAGGAAGCATGGTTTGAATTTTGAGCTCGCGAACAATACGGCAGTCTGAACAAGTCGCAGGCCGTGTTCCTCACATCGATTTTCTCCATTCATTTCCTCGTCAACAACGCTGGTCTCGCGGGTCTTGCAATCACGGTAATAGTCCTGCTACCCGCTGTGATCCCCGCTCACCTCCAACAGTCGGCGCTAAACTTCACAATGTCCGTTTACTGGGCGTGCAGATTTTGGACTGGACTTGAACTCAATTTGAAGTAAGTTTCGGCGCCTACTTGTCTTGCATTCCAATGAACCCCTGTGTAGTTCAGTCGAGAGGGTCGTCGAGTATTTGGACCTCCCTCAAGAACCGCCGGCAGTCATCGAATCGAACCGTCCTCCTGCTTTCTGGCCCTCGAGTGCCAAAAACGACTCCTTGATCGTCGCGGAGAATGTCTCCATCAAATATGCGCCCGAGTTGCCATCTGTTTTGCAGGATGTCTCGTTTACCCTCAAGGCTGGCGAGCGTGTCGGATTACTAGGTACGTGATTGTTTGGGTGGTCAAGCACCTGGAACTAATCCCAGCCAGGCCGGACGGGCAGTGGCAAAGTACGTAGATGTTTGGTTGATAAATCCAAGGAACTAACCGGAATCCAAAGTCCACTCTCGCCATGAGTATTTTGCGATTTGTGGGTGCTTTCATTCTCACGGCCGGCAGGGCTTTTCTGATCATAGAATTTATAGACGGATCCGTCTAGCGGTAGGATACTCATCGATGGCATGTTCTCCGCACGGTATTGTGTTGCCGAGCTGATCGCATTTTTTTTTCTAGGAATTGACATTTCGAAGATCGGAATCAAAGGTTGGCGCGTCTTCTCTCCAGAACCCTTCCTAACTTTTAACGTCCCATAGATTTGAGGTCGCGTTTGGTAGGCCGTATTATGTGTGGGACGAATTTTGGTTCTAATCCTCGTGCCAGACATTTATTCCTCAGGATGCGACACTTTTCTCAGGGACGCTGCGAGATAACCTGGACCCTTTCAGTAATTATGTCTTTCCTGGGTGCAAACTACGTCGACTGATTGCCTTATAGATGAGCATGACGATGCTACATGTCTAGACGTCTTGTACCGTGTCCAGATGATTAGTCCCAGTGAGCACGGGTCTGGAAATACTTCTGTTGCCGCAACCCCAGATCCATCTCGACCTGTGTCACGAGTGGATTCGATCTCGACTGCTGTAAACAATGCGGACGCCAAGACTGTCGTCTCGCTCGAGACGCAGGTCTCGGCCGGTGGAACGAATTTCTCGCAGGGCCAGAGACAGCTCATCGCGATGGCGCGCGCGCTTCTCCGGCGCAGCGCTATTGTGATCTTGGACGAAGCGACGAGTAGCGTCGATTTCAAGGTCACCCGTCTCGCCCATCCCCCTTCATATCCCGCACTGACCCAGCCCTGCAGACGGATGCCAAGATCCAAACGACCATCCGCGAGGAATTCAACGATTCGTTGTTGCTCACGAGTGGGTAGTTTTATTACCTTTGGACCGGGAAAGGCTCTCACACCGCACAGTTGCCCACCGTTTGACGACCATCATTGACTTTGATCGTCTCCTTGTATTGGACAAGGGCAAGGTACGCACTGCCCCCAGTCAGTTTCTGTAAATGGGTGTTCATGAGCCTGCAGCTCGTAGAATTTGACACGCCCTTGCGGTTGATCGAGAAAGAGGATGGTATCTTCAGGAATATGTGTTTGAAGAGCGGGTATTTTGCAGAGTTGGAGGCTGCAGCGCGCGCCAAAGCAGAAAGAGACCGCATGCAGGGGTAGTAGTGGCAGTAGTTCATCGGCGTTGTCATACGCTAGGCTCCGAACGGGTAGAACTTCATCAATGTTGAAGTTCAATGGTGTCACGAAAGCAAAAGCGGCCCGTTTGATTCGGATCGGAGCCATTCACTTTCGGCCAACCCATTTTTTAAAATGCCCTTCATCGAATCTTTTCTCCGACGGGGCGTTGAACGTACAGAAATTTCGAATAGAATTCACGGTTGAACGGTGAAGAATTAGCTCAATACGCTTAACCTGCGCTGATCAGCTCAACTTCGGTCGATAAAATCTCTCATGGAATCAAGAATCAGGTGGATGGTCGAGACGGGAGTAAATGCGCGACGGTGGTATGAAATACACATGCTGTTATTTGAATAAATTGATGAACGAGGCGAATACAAATGAGGAGACAAGTCTGTGTAGCAGCAAGACTCAATTCAAAGCGTCCCACCTTGTTGTATTTCGCTAGGAAAAGCCGGAGCGAGTTAGCTCGTTTATATCATAAGTTGGGGGAGAGACTCACAACAGGGCCAAGTTATACGGAGAGAGCGTTTCCATTCCGCCACGTACACGTACAGGTATGCCCTAAAAACAGACGCAATGTGGTCAGATTATATACATATGGGCGAGAAGAGGGAGACGTACAGTCATAACGGAGAGAGTAACCAGTTGGTGAGTGACTCAAAGAGCGCCAAAAGAGGGATGAGGATTGGGAAGGGAAAAACAGTCGCTCGACGGGAGGAACGATTCGATAGCGACGAGATGCAAGATTGAGGGTGGAAACGCTCGCCATCGAGGGCGTGCGCTGGAACGCGGCCGCCTCATAACGTGAACGAGCGCGGAAGCGGCGCATGGGATGTACTGCGTCTAAGTGACGGTCGCTTTGCCAGTGGTAGCGCTGATGTAAGGTGCCACACTCGTAAGCGGCGCAGGCGATGCGTTGCGTTTGGACGGCCGGTTTGGTGGTGTGTTCAATATAGTTAAGATGCGAGATGATGCCAGCAATGCGTTGCGCCTGAGAGATGGTCGCTTGGCGGGTGCGCCCGGCTGGGCCGATATGGGGGATGATGCCGGCAGGAGCGGTATGGAACGCGATTAGGGAGGACGGCGGGTCCAGATCCAGAACGCCGAGGGAAGAGGTATTCCAGCGTCTTCTCGAGGGAACTGCGCTCGAGCGCACACCGGCGAAGGTCGTCAGAAGCAAAGGGCGACGAGCCCTGTAGGATAGCTAGCGCCTGCAAGATCTTGCCTTAGTGGCCATGGCGAGATGGAGGAGATTTTGTGAGTGTTGTTGTTGGTGGGTAGGTGTTATGCGGAATGCAAGTTATGATTTGCAGTAGAAAGACCCGCGCCGCGCGGCGTTTATACCTAGTCTCTCGTGGACAGACGCTTCAACAAATGAGCTCGTGCCTCGCTTGTTGAAGTCTGTTGTTTACCACGGGGGTCCGATCGACTAGTGGCGTTATTACGCAATCGCGGAGTTTGAATCTTAGTGGGTAAATGCTCGAACGCTGGTATTTGGGGCCTTCTATCCCCTCCCTTGACCTGAAACCTTCATATAATGCACGTAGATACCTCATATATAAATTTGCCAATTTTCACCGTCCATTTTGAGGAAGTTTTGAGTATTTTCAGAATGGACGTCGAAATAACACGTGACTGAGTCGCGCTTTTTGCACAACGGATTATAAGTCACATTTTTTAATTCTGAGGAGACAGAAATTGAGGCACAGCTCAGGCAACCCATTTTATGTCAAAATATCATGGAAAAAGCAGTTCTGTATGAAAAAGTGTACGCGACTTGAATTCAAACTCCGAGATTGCGTAATAACAGAGCTAGTCGATCGGACCCCCGCGGTAAACACAAGACTAGTTTATACCCAAGATCAGGAATTCCCACTAACTTGAGATAGTGGGTCTTGTAGTGCACTAACGGTATAGAGTGTCCGCCAGGTTTTTACAATCCCACGGACAAGCATCACCAAACAATGGGTATTTTGCGCGTGAGTTCAAGTTCAGATTCTGCCGTTTTTTTTCTTCTTTTTCTTTTTTGTCCGAGCTTTTGATTTCACTCATCCTCTTTACGACAATGGTTTGTATTCAATTTTTCACACTGTGCTTTTTTTCAATTATCTCGCCGGCTCGTTGTTCACTCTACTTATGTAGATCATGGGACTCACTGGCAGATATGTCCTACACATCTAGTCTCCCAGAGGTAGAGTAAATCAATTCTTTGAACCTCCATGCCTCAGGATATCCTTGATCTCATAGGTATCTTGGGCTCACGAAATTTTGCACCGTACCTTTGATGCCTGTCTCTGGGAGACTACACATCAGGATTCTTATTCGAGCCGGATCGCCTTGAGATTTCAAATTTGCAATGTTGTTAAGTGATTTTATTCCCATCCCTCCTTTCTAATGTCCTACATCGTGACAATCTCGTCCCACTCCATGGTGCTTGCCCAGTGTGTTGTCTGTTGGTTGCAATCACTGCTGCATACAAATTGTGTAACTGATCCTTTTTGTATCCCTCTGAGTTTTGAATTCTTGGTTAACATGTATTATCCTTCTGGGACATGAGAAGTATAGTAATCTCGAATGAGGGAAACATATATAAGCAGCTACAATCGAGCTACAAAGATAATCCGAAGTGCCTATCAGTCGGGCTCCCCGGGCCCAATGCGAGCTGGTCGACGTGTTGACCGAGCGAGAATTGGGCCGTCGACCGGCGACAATGTACATACACAGCCATGGATCCTGGGAGTGAATCAACTCTGAAGGAACAGAGGTGGAGGTATGCTCATCAACTTATTTACTCTGAGTCCAATGTTCAAATTTAGCAAAGCAACGACCAGCTCGCATTGGGCCCGGGGAGCCCGACTGATAGGCACTTCGGATTATCTTTGTAGCTCGATTGTAGCTGCTTATATATGTTTCCCTCATTCGAGATTACTATACTTCTCATGTCCCAGAAGGATAATACATGTTAACCAAGAATTCAAAACTCAGAGGGATACAAAAAGGATCAGTTACACAATTTGTATGCAGCAGTGATTGCAACCAACAGACAACACACTGGGCAAGCACCATGGAGTGGGACGAGATTGTCACGATGTAGGACATTAGAAAGGAGGGATGGGAATAAAATCACTTAACAACATTGCAAATTTGAAATCTCAAGGCGATCCGGCTCGAATAAGAATCCTGATGTGTAGTCTCCCAGAGACAGGCATCAAAGGTACGGTGCAAAATTTCGTGAGCCCAAGATACCTATGAGATCAAGGATATCCTGAGGCATGGAGGTTCAAAGAATTGATTTACTCTACCTCTGGGAGACTAGATGTGTAGGACATATCTGCATCAGGGAAACCCCCTTTTGGTAATTTACTCAAATTACCAGAAATCTCCTCGAATTTGGTCGAATTACCGCCATTACCGCCATTACCCTCATTAGTGTCTGTGGTACTTTATCCCCAGGGCCTAGTCAGTCGGGAAGGCGTCGTTTTCGTTCAATGTGGCTCAATTCAACATCCTGACTGTAGCTTGTACAGTAGTCGTAGCGTCTGCGGGATGGACATTTGAAAAATACAGGTAGTCCAGCATCCCGTACGAGTACTCTGATTATCTACGCGACTCGCAGCTCAACATTTCTTGATCCCTATTCGATGCAGCATTCATGTGTAATTTACATCTTACAAGTCACTGGGGAACTCAATTAAGTTGGTTGTTGTTGCCCTCCCGTAATCATTCTTGAAAATTGAGTACTGGTGTTGGAAATCCACGTCTATCCGTCGCGGGGAATGGAAGACCGGTCCCGAGCTACGCTAGTGGCTGAGGGGTGGATTGATCACCAGTGGAGATGTCTTAGGTCGAAGCAGGAGCTTGCCGTGTCCGTCCTACTCTGCGACTGTCCTATTCCCCAAAATCGATGTGCCGAAAAAAATGCCCATGCAGATAACGATTGCCGTCTGAAAGGGCAGCATGCGCGATCAACAATGTAAACATAGTATTGAGCATGGTAAACAAACGGTAAACGGTTTCGAGGATACCAAAGACACGGATCTAATCATCAAGTGCGGGAGTGGGGAAATATTGACATGGGTCATCATCGTCGTCTAGTAGGAAATCAGAGAGGTGCGTTTTTACCCATCAAGAAAGAAGGCCCACCTCGCAAGTCAGCTGGCCAATGCCAGTGATTGTGGCTGCCCGTGATATCGTCTCTACGGAAATGGATGTCGAAATCAAAACCCTCTGCGTGTATCCGCTCGAGCTCAGCCTCAGCCATCTTTCCGGGAAGCAAACCAAAGGTGCGCAAACCCCCTTGGCCACTTGTAGCGAGATGAAAAGATCGCAACTTGTAGCCAGAATAATCCCTGACGCCGACTCTCCTACGCCCGATAAACTCGATCACCAGTTCGTAGTCGATGTCTACGATGGTGGTAGCGATCGTGATGTCCGTGAGCTGAAGAAGTACGGGGTCGCAAAACATTGGGAGCAGGGATAGGAGAAGAATGTTTATGTTCTCTCCCATATCAACCTCGAGTGTGGCGAGTGATGGAAAGGTGCTTAGCCATTCGCGGAGTAGGCTCCAATTGCAGTCACTAAGACGGCAAACCAGGTGCTTGATGATGCAGGAGGAACGCGATATGAACGCGGTGACCTCTTCCAATAGAGCCTTATGGATCTCGAGGCGGTTGAGGTTGGGGAGGGTGAGATATTGAAGGATGGGGATAGTGCTGCTCGAGCCGAGGCTCAGCGATCGCAGTCCCGCAAAAACTTTGGGTGCTGTTTCTTCTGCAATCCAGCCGTTCAATGAGAATTTCAGCTGAGAAAGAAGCGGCGAGCTCTCCAAGACGCCGAGGACTCCAGCCATCGAAATACGATCGATCTCCAGTGTTGTCAACAACGGGAGGACAAAGGTAAATGGCGAGCTATAGCTGAACAGGCGCAATTCGCGCAGTGAAGGCGCTATTTCGAAGAGTGCCCCCAGGTCCTCTTCTTGGACTTTGGCCGAGATCCCGAGGTAGTGCAGAACAGGGAATGGGCTATGAATTTCGCAAAAGTCCTCGGGGGAAAGTTCGAGTTCAAGGCGTCGAAGTTGCCCGGAATATTTGGACAACGCCTGGGACGAAATCGTTGGGCTCCAAGACCGAAATGTCAAGGAGAGGGAATGGCCTTTAGCGCGAGCAAACCAAGTCTCGAGCGAGTTGATTTGTCGAGGGGGGCGTATGAGGTCCAATGAGCTCCACAGTTGGCATGTGGAAAGTGCGATTTCACGCCAGGCACGACAGACTCGGAGCAGGCTGAGCGGTGCTGTTTTCGGCGAAGGCCGCACACGTCCGTGGTCCGGAAGACAGCCGACGAAGATTTGGGAGGTAATTTCGGCAGGAAGGGTGAGAACAGGATAAGCCACCCGCTGAAGGCTGACCTCCAACTGGTCCCGTTCATCTTCGAGCGCCGCGATATATTCTTTGTGATGTGTAATCTGTGAGTGTATTTCGGCGAGTGCCGTCCGTAGGGCTGCAGCGGAGCTTTCGTTTCCGTGAGATGCTAGAGGGCCTGAGACAGTGAACGGCCCCCGCTGGCCACACTTTTCGCAGGCTGAGGTCGTCGCCATGGAGAGACCTTCAGTGCCACGTGCCATCAGCAATCTTAGCCGATTTCGGCCCGGTCAAGCCGGAGCGCAGGGGGGCAAGGAAAATAGCAAACCCTCATTAACTTCGTTCCACAGAGCGGCAACTCTCGCACCAAGCACTTTTATTCAGTGCCTCCCCAGCCTCAAGAAGCCCAGATTGACATCAGACTACTTGAGTCGCATCAAGTTGTAACTTCAGCGTGGTGGATGCTCCTCAAGCCATTCTCAATGCTGTACAGCTGAGATTGGTTCAACACCAAAGCCAATTTTGAATCACAAGCGGAAATCAAGAGAGTGATACCAGAGGGAGTGCGTCTAAGTCTGTCCTAAGTTTGATTGAGTAGGGAATTTCGGTAGAAGGAGGAATGGAGGGGGGGAGGTATAATCGCAATGGGAATGAAGAGGGCAGAGAAAGAACGGTGGGAGTGGTTATGGAGAAAAAACCGAAATCATACGAGACGATTTGAACATGACGATACGACACGAGTTGCATTGACAATTGATGGTTGGAACTTATGCCACGCCGGTGTGGGAGGATGACTCGCCCCAGATGGCAGAGTCGAAGTTCCACAGAGCTGACCGTAAATCAATCGCTTGAGCTGTGAACTTTGAACTGCGCGGTGGAGATGCTGTTGGATCAATTGAGTAATCAGCACTCGGGCATCTCGACCGGTTTCGGAAGATGGTTGGCTTGTAGAAGCAAGGCGTGTTCATCCATTAATTGCACATGCGCCGCTAGCTGATGTTCTGGCCGAGAAATCCTGCTCTCAAGAAGGAAACCTGCTTGATCTCTGCAAAACGGGGGGTTATGCCGCCCAGTGCCAGTCGTACCCATCTGAGCGCTAAGTACCTCCTCCCACTCACCTATTGCATACTGGACCGCAAACTGGTAAGTACGCTTCTCTCGCCTTTTTCCGTGCCATGTAAGCCTCACTGCCCAAGGCCTCAATTGTTCGTGGTCCTTTATATATCGCCCTAACACACGCGACGTGGGACGGACACCTCGTGCATCCCAACGTTACCGCCACGGCGAGGGGCACATCGCCTCCGCGTGTACCACCGTCGTCTTCCGCTGGCACGTTTCGCTCCCACCTCTAGGCGTGTCCCCGACCCGCGTTATGCCGTGGGTGCGGCGAGGAGCACAAGGCCGCGGCGTGTGGAAGCCCAAGCCGGAGACGGAGCGGGAGAGCTTCCATGAGCACCAAATATGTGGCGCATTGGTGCGTGAATTTTCGTTCTTTTCCTTTGCCTCCACTAACCAATAAATACCCCCTCGCCGCTCGCACCGGAATCTGTGCAATGGTTCTCGAATACGCAGTCAAACAACTAGGCCACCTTCACCTGCCCTACCCCCCGCAGATGCTACGTTTGCGGCGGCGAGGGACATCTTACAAAACACTGCTCGGCCCCGGTACAGGTGCTTGGTGCGTTTGCGGTTTACAACTAGTTTTATTTTTGTCTCACTGGATGACCCGACAATTCTTTTTGCTCCAAACCTTCGCCCAAATTCCCCGCCCGCGCACAATAAAACGCTGAAACCCTAACCACCCACAGTCCTAACTGTACGTGCCTGCCCACTCTCGCGTATTATATTCAGTGCTGACCGGATTCCCTTATTTCATTTTATTTTCACATTTTATTTCAGTCCTTTGACGCCGTTCTGTGATTTCTTTGACCCCAACGCATCCATCTCATTTCTCTGCCGCATACGTTGTATCTCTCCACCTCCCTTAACTTTCCTTGCACAGGCGACCAACCAGGGTACGTCCTCTCCATGTCCTCCCCCCTGTTCTGCCACGTGTAGCGCCTCGTTAGCCCCGAGGGGGAAGGACCTGCGGTAGGGTGACGGTGAGTGACGCCTTTTTTGGTGTTGGGATGCTGTTGGGATGCGGCGATTGTGTTTCCTGGGTGTGATGCGACGCGATTTGTGGTGCTATCAGCAATTCTTTTTTTTTCGCCCGAGGCGAGGCGTGCTAGCGATTTGATCTGCCTCGGGGCCCGGATTGGTTTCTTTCGGGGCTTGTGATCGAGCGATGCTTGCGCATTATCATACTGCCACAGCTTGTTATGCGCCTGCGCCTCGCCGATTTGTCTACGTACCCATCCCTTTTGTTCGAAGATTTTACCAGGTTGATACTGGCATCGTTAAATACAAATAGGGCACTTGGCGTTGAAAATGGCTGTAAAACTCTGCCTCTGGAACCCTGGATTCCATAATCGGTTCGATTGACTGGGGCATGGACATCTTGACTTGCATTTACAGTGGAATCTGTCTCGTTCGAAGCGCCCTGGCTTCGCGTTTGTATTTTTATCGCCCTTGCCAAGGCAACTTAGGCAAGCCTTCTCTCTGGAGCCGCCGGGGGATTCGCAGCATTCCACGGCCCGTGGGACGCCCCCTAAATTCCCAGCTCGGAGTCGGCGTACGGGTGAGATGGGTGGGTTGTGTTTCCTTTTGTGGTGTTGGGATGCTGGATTATGTTTTCTTGCGTGCGATGCGGTTTGATGTTACGCGATTCCGGGTCGTAAATCGTGGCGTGGTTCCACAATTTTTGCGCGCTTGCCCTGTGGTTTGGCTCGAGGCAACGAGCACGGATTTCTTTCTTTGGGCTGGTATTTTCCGGGATGCTTGCCTTTTTATTTCGGCGTTTTGATCAGAGCTCTTCCGGCGCGCTTGCTGATCTGTGTCTGACTTGTACATATGCGTCCCCGCTCTTGTTTTTTGCTTCATGCTTCAGGTTTTTATGCGACTGACACCGATGTCGTTGAATATAGGCGAGTCGACTGGCGTTGGGAATAAGATAAAGATAAAAGTATGTATGTATAGCTCTGAATTCTGCGGCGCCTATCTTGGGTTCGATTGCGTTAACCCAGGCACCATTTAAACTTGATCCAGATCTGCATTGCGTGTCCTGACACAATAAATGAGCTGTTCTGAGGAATTGCGACTCTGGGATATGGGACGGCAACTCGCATAGCTACCATATCCACACAATCAGTATGTAACCTTTGGTTGAATCACCTCTTATTCCATTGGAGCGGGAACGAGTGAATGGCGGGTTCATGACGATGGAATACAGCCGGATATACGAATAACGGGACAGCATCCGACGCTGGATAGGAAAATATCCCTCCACTCGCAACCCGAATGTCACGGAACTGCATTCCAAAACTGTAATGTAAACGCACGGCCTGATGAACGATGGGTACGTGGAATGAGCGCAACGGCTCGCGTCTTCGACGTACGGGAACTGGTGCTAGCCCAGCATGGCCGGGACTTGCGCTTCAGCTGCCTTTGATCAGATGTGATCCTGGAACTTGAACTTGGTGCCAGGCGGGCGTCGGGCTGGGCAAAGGAAAGCCGTAACCTTAGAGCTCTGTTCATAATTCCCCAGCCAATTATAAACGGTTTATAATTTTTGGTTCATAAACAGGCTGCTAACACTCACCCAAATAAGTCAGGAAACAAGCGTCCCAGCTCTCGGAAGACTCGAATCCAGCAAGCAAATTGGCTGTTTGTCGATTCCACGCAAGATAACCGCTGTGATATGCATAAGAGACAATATATGGACTGCATTTCTGGTCGACTTGCAAAATATGCAGAGGTCAGAAGACATGCAGAAGCAACACAGAAGAACAACAATTCGTTCAAATTTTGTTCAACTTAGTCTTGCCGAGCACTGCCACATTGATTTACAAACAAGGGGCAGCATATAAAACCCGGTTTATAAACAGGCATTAAAAACAGAACCCTACGTAATCTTCTGTTCCTCGATATATCCTTGAGATAACGATCTCGGACCGGTTATCCGGAGATATTCAATGGAGCAAGGCGGGTTCCTCGGCTGATCTATCCGCGTGTAATAAGTACAATGAAGTCAATAATACCATCGCTAATGAATCAGGAACATTCTCGGGGATGTGGACGGAATTCAGCCTCGTGGGCGGCGAGACTACGAAGGGATGATAGAGCGCAATCCAGTACGGGCATAAATGTCGTGCCGTCTCGTGCCGCATGTGACAAAAGATGGCATCGAACGCGGCGATTGTGTTCGGATCTGTTCGGATGTCATGGAGCCCGGCCTTATAAGTAGTCAGAGGGTGTCGTGTTGATGGACGTCGACCGTACCCCCGTCGCTGCCCCTTCATGACTGCAATGTATTCGCTAGTTGGTGCGTAACTGCGTTCACTTCATCCGTACCTTGTTGACTTTCTTGTAGTTCAAAGTGCAAATGGAGTGACATGGGAGCGCCGGAAGCCGCCTAATCTTTATGTCCATATTGAGGCGGGCAAAAAGGAGGTCGGAAGAACACCTACCGTGAAGCGTGAACTCAACCCCACATGGAATAAAGAGGTTGAATTGTGAGTGCACTACGTTGAGCCTCTTGGCCGTATTCTAAAATAGTAGACAAGTTCCTCCCCTCCGACAAACATCATTACCTTTCGGCTCCGCCATCATGCCACATTTCCTCTTCCAGATCCTTGTCTCGGAGAGTTTCACAGGACGATAAATGAACTTTTGGCACTTCAAGGAGCGGAAAGCGGTGAGCATATTGCATCTAATCAAGTTCAAGTCTTAGGTATCCCAGCAGTTGCGAAGCTGGATCTCAAGCTTGATGGACGGTCTTCGGGCATGCTCTTGGTGTCCCTGCGTTCCATGACCTCAGATGAAGCAGTCCATACCGCAACCGCGGATGGGCAGAGGCTCACAGTCACAACACCCATAGCTGCCGTAGAAGATTGGGTGCAGCGTGGAGTGGACGACAGCGAGCTGGTTTCACCACTCGGCGAGCTAATTATTTCACCACTCGGCACAGTCATTAAACAGCTTGGTATCCTCATTAACATAGGAGACGAAATTACCAAGGTAAATATCCTTTATCAAGGAGACCATCTCGACCTCATTTCTGATGTATATTATAGATACACCCTTATGCACACGGTGCATGGAAGATTTTGACTGTGGTCTACAACGTGCTGGATATTCCTCTTGTCTAGTTTTGCTGCTGACTGATTATTACGATTTCAGGTTGTCAAGAAACAGAAAGAGACTGATGACAAACTTCTCAAGCTTCTCAAGACTATGGCCGAGGTATATTCCTTCGTCGCAGATGTCCAAGATTTGCCCGAAAAATTCAAGAAACTTGAAGCGACTGTCCTAGGAATCACAAAGGAGTCTGTAGAATGTGCAATATTCATCCACGAATACACTGGCCGTGGATTCGGGGGTGAGTCATCTCGGTTTGAATAGCAGGGAGTCACTCACCGCACAGCCAGGCCGATTGGCCCGTCACACTTGGTCCGACACAAGCACTAAGATTGATGAGCTCTCTGCAGTCTTGCTTCAGCTGAAAGAGGATTTTGACCGTGGCATATCCCTCCACTCAACATTTATCTCGGTGAAGCTGCTAGGCACGATCCAAAAATTAGGTCGGTCGAAACATTCAGAAGCATTTTCCCCTTGACTAACCCAACAATACCAGTCGAATTAGATAAACTAAAGGATCTAAACCCGGGGACTTTCGATGCAGCGCTGCGGGAAGAATGTCTTGTGGGCACACGGACAGACATATTATTGCAAATCAATGATTGGCTTACCATGCCACCAGCACTTGGCAATGAAGGTGGGAACATTCTCTGGTTGCATGGAGTGGTCGGGTCCGGGAAGAGCACAATATCAACAACAGTGTCTGAGTACTTTCGCAGCCTCCACCGGCTCGGAGCCTTCATATTTTTTGACCGCAATAATCTGGATGGGAGTGGTCCGCACGCTGTTATCCGTTCGATTGCGTACGGGCTGGCCGACTTCGATCCTTGCATCCGGTCGGCCATATTTGATGTGATGTCCCAAGAGACAACACTCATCGCTGCACCGCTTCGAACCCAATTCAACAAGCTCTTGCTAGAACCACTTGGTGTCGCCAAGGAACACATTCGAGGCCCGATTATCATTATTCTGGATGCCCTAGATGAATGCGGAACACCCGAATCGCGCCGCAGTCTGGTGTCTTTGATTGCAAACGAATTCCCTAAACTTCCCCCAATTTTCCGCTTCTTCATCACCAGCCGCCCGGACTCAGATATTGCACGTCCATTCCATGCACAGCCTCTTATCACCACCATGGAACTTGATATTACCACCCCAGTCACAAAGGAGGACATCCTTGTGTATCTCCGTGACAACATGAAGACCATTCAGGTTGCAGAGGAACTTGGTCCTGAGTGGCCTGGAGAGGATGCTATACAGATGCTGGCCAACTATTCTTCAGGTCTGTTCATTTGGGCATCAACAGTGTGCAAATTCATTGCCAACTGGGAGCCTGAGAAGAAACTGCAGCTCGTGCTTGAATCAGGTGCTATACCAGGTAAACACTTGCATGATATATACAATCTATACAGCCTGGCACTTCAGAACCTCGTGGATTGGAAAGACCAGGATTTTGCGCAGCAAACTCTGGTAGTTCTGGGTTCCGTTGTATTCGGCAGAGTGCCCATGACAGACAACAGCATAGATCAACTGCGTGGCCTGAGACCGGGTAGATCATCTAAAGTCCTAGAGCGCCTCGGTTGTGTTTTGAAGTGGGCTCCTGACAAATCAGTTCGAACGTTCCATGCTTCGTTTACTGATTACCTCACCGATCGCGAGCGCTGCGGGAACCAACCTTGGTTCATCGATTCCAGAGCACATAACAACGCTCTTGCACTGGGATGCTTACAACTTCTAAATAGAGAGCTTCGGTTCAACATTTGTGGCCTTGAGGACTCGCGGATTCTCAATGCAAATGTGGAGAACCTCTCGGAAAGCATACAGACTCACATATCTCCTCATTTGATGTATGCGGCTCAATTCTGGGCAGATCATCTACAAGACATGGACCCCGAGGAAGAGATTCTTTCCGAGTTGAAGGAATTCATGGAGCATCACGTCCTCTATTGGCTGGAAGTTTTGAGTCTACGCGAACAAGTTCCAATTGCGACCCGCAGTCTGAATATTGGGAAGACGTATGCACAGGTGAGGGGTTAACTTCTTTTTCATGGATCCAGTGTCTAATCCCATATCCATAGGGCAAAAATGAACCTCTTGCGAATTTCATCCAAGATACTCTTAGATTTGTGTCAACATTTGCACCTTTGATTGCACAAAGTGCACCACACATCTATATCTCAGCTCTCCCATTTGCGCCCCGGCAATCGGCAATGCGGAGGCAATTCTCTCCGTCCTTCCCCAATACATTGGTCTGTTACGGCACTTTAGCAGACAATTGGCCCAGCATTCAAAAAGAATTGCGGGGGCACACTAGTCACATTTTTTCTGCTGCATTCTCCCAAGATGGGAAACAAATAGTGTCTGGTTCAGGATATGGGACAATGTGTATCTGGGATTCCGAAACCGGTGCCCTCACTAGGATGTTTGAAGGGAACACTGAGTGGGTTACTTCCGTTGCAATCTCTAGAGATGGGAAGTTAATGGTGTTTGGAACGGGGGCCTATCGTAACCTTGCGACCGCTTCAATTACTCGCATCTGGGATTCTGACACTGGGGTGGTGGTTGGGACGTTTACAGAGCACACCAGACATGTGATGTCAGTCGCGTTCTCCCCAGATGGCAAATGGATCGCGTCCGGGTCAAAGGATCAGACAATTCGTCTCTGGGATTCGGACACTGGCAGAGTCACTGGGGTTTTTGAAGGCCACAGAGGAGGAGTTACGTCTGTTGCATTCTCGCCCGACGGCAAGGACATCGTATCAGGATCCGATGACATGACAGTCCGTGTCTGGGATTGCGCAACCGGTCTACTCACTGGCTATTTTGATGGATACAACGGAGAGGTTAATTCCGTCGCTTTTGCGCCGGCTGGCAAGCAGATTGTGTCAGGGTCCGAAGACGGCAGAGTACGTGTTTTGAATTTTGAAAGGCGTGTTGCTGTGGTGGTTCCCCCGCCATTCCTGGAGTACACCCAGGCCATTACTTCTGTTGCATTCTCCCCAGATGGCCAGAGGATTGTATCTGGGGCTTCTGACAATACAGTTCACATCTGGAATTCGCAAACGGGTTCAGTCGTTGCTGGACCATTTGCACATACCAGCACTCCATATAACCGCGCTATCTACGCCACCGGCACTATCTATTCCATCTCCATCGCATTGTCATCAGATGGAAAACATATTGTGTCTGGGTCGTCTGATACAACAATTTATGCCAGGGATTCCGAAACTGGTGCGCTCACAGGGAGGTTTGAGGGGCATACCGAGCCAGTTACTTCGGTTGCTTTTTCCCCCGACAGCAAGTGGGTCGTATCTGGCTCATGGGATACAACTGTTCGGGTCTGGGACCTAAAAACTGCCGTAGCTGTTGCTAAGTTTGAATGTGACACTAGGGTCAACTCCGTGGCTTTCTCTCCAGACGGAAAGTTGATTGTCTCTGGGTTGGATGATTGCACTCTTCGAATCTGGGATTCCGAAACTGGTACAGCTGCTAGGAACTTTGAAGGGCACACAGCAGCTGTCAGCTCAGTCGCATTCTCGCCAGATGGCCAGCACATAGTGTCTGGATCCCGTGACCGTACAGTACATGTCTGGGATTCAAGAACCGGTTTGGTTGTTCTGGTCTTCAAAGAACAAAAAAACTGGGTCACCTGTGTCTCTTTCTCGCCAGACGGAAAGCACATTGCATCTGTATCTGCGGAAGCAGTAAATATCTGGGATTCGAGCACCGGCGTCGTAACTGCATCTTTTGAATACAGGTCATTTATTTCGGCCGCATTCTCACCAGATGGCAGGCAGCTAGTGGTGGGGTATCATCCGCAGTTGGAAACTGGTAGAAACACATTGGATGTTTGGGATATGGCGGGGGCCGCAGTTACTGGACCATTCCGAGGGCACGTGGGGGCGGTTACCTGTGTTGCCTTTTCTCCAGATGGCAAGAGGGTTGTGTCAGGAGGACGCGACCAGACAGTGCGAGTGTGGAATGCTACAACTGGTGCTGTCGTCGCAGGGCCATTAAGAGGGCATACCGATGCGATCGAGTCTGTCGCATACTCGCCAGACAGCAAACGCATCGTGTCTGGGTCACGGGATTGCACAATTCGTGTCTGGGATGCCGATACCGCTGCTGTTGCTCCTGGGGAGTCCGAAGTAGACGCCATTTATAGGTATTATTATACATCCATCGCATTCTCCCCAGACGGCGAACGCATCGTTTCTGGCAGTCATAATCACCTCGAAGGGCATACGACGGTCTCTATCTGGGATTCAGAAACGGGTAGTCTCGCCGCTGGACCATTTACCAGCAAGGACTCGGAACCACCAATGTGGCACTTCAAATTCTCACAAAACGGCAAAGGACTCATCATCTCCACAAAAAACTGTAACACAACTGAGGTCTGGGATTCTAAAACCGGATCCCTCGTAGCCGGCCCATTTACGCTGCAAACTGAGATGGATATTGCGGTTTCACTCTCACCAGACTACAAACGGCTTTTACTTGGATCACAGGACGGAGCGGTGCGAGTCTGTGATTCCAAAACTTTAGCTGTGGTCGCTGGGCCGTTTGCAACCGGATCGAGCGAATCTGTGAAGTTTATCGAGTTCTGCCCAGACGGAAAACATATTGTGTTTACTTCTAAGGAGGTCCCCGGGCAGATAGAGGACTCCATGCACATATTGGATTCCGAGACCGGTGCGGTGCTGACTACGCCGTTTCTAGATGGGACATATGTTACGGGATCTTTAGATGGAAAGGTGTTCGCCTTTGACACCTCGAATGGGCTGCGGATTTGGAACTCCGAAAACGGTTCGACCACTATAATCGAAACCGATAGCCGGAGGGTTGCGGTCTCGCCAGATGGAAGGCAGGTTGTGACCTCATCCTGGGGGGGAGGGCGAACATATTCGACAGTCTCTGTCTGGAATGCTGAAACCGGCGATCTCGTTGTTCGGTATGAAATCCCCGCCATAATCGACTTCGTGGTGTTCTCTCCGGATGGTAGGCGATTCGCAGCTGGCTTCGACGACGGCAGTATCCGTGTGTGGAATGTATGTACTCACTCTCTCCAAAGTAGTGTTCTCTCATTTTCGTCATAGGTTCAAAAATCTGATCTCTGGGGACAGTATCCCCATTTCACCGAGGGGTGGTTGATAAATTCTTCATCGCAAAACATTATATGGGTCCCTCCTGCGCTCCGTCAACAATTGTGGCTCCCATGGAATTCTACCCTCATTAGTCCTCAAGCAACAATCAAACTCGATCTCACCCACTTCGTTCACGGCACGGAGTGGCAGCACTGCATCGAACCCAAAGTTCGGGATGCCCGGTGATTTGGTAGGACTCTTCCTCAAACTTTCGCATACTCACTGAATTATGTCGTCAGAAGTCACGATAAATATGCCCTCTCAATTTGAATCCTCTTCCCCATGTTTTTCCAGTCCCACCTCTCGATTGTTGATTTTTCCCATCCGGCTTCATTCACTATCCTGCCTGATTATATCGCGTTTCCTATACTTACGTTCGTCCTCTGTAAAATTTGCTGTATGCGTTATAGGCCTTATTCATATCCCCTCTCATACATTCCAGCCCCACCCATCGCTCCCTTGCACTGTCGATTATATCCCTCCCTACTACGTATTTCCCGTATGTTTGGTTTTCACATCGCCACGTGCCGAATTCATCCCACATTTTTATTTATCCGGAGTCTGCCATCCATCGACGTTCGATTCGACGTAAGAACATTGTTGTGGTTGGTACTCTGTGCGTCTAAGTCAATTTTAAATGCCAACCAGAGGAAAGACCGCTGTGAAGGTCTGGATCATACACTGCCACTGATAGACCGTACTGGTCCGAGACCTATGCAGCTTCACATCTTGTCCAAAACGCTCCATCCAACGCAATGCTGGTGGGTATTAATATATTTTTTCTTCACCGTCTTCATTATCTTCCAAATACCAGCGCGGTGGCAGACTGGAGCCACTCGCCGCGTAACTTATAGCTAATAAGTATCTAGCCCAAAGCCCACTGTTTGGACATTTGGGCTCACTAATAGGGCTGCCACCCGTGACCGTCGCCACGGTTCGACGGCACCCGTGTAACGGGTGCCGTGCCCGTTCCGTAGCACATTTTTTGGGCAGTTCGACGGCCCGTTGATACACGGCCGTCACGGCCGTTCGACGGGTATATAATTTCCTCGGCCAGAGGCGCTCAGTAAGGTGTATTTCTCCTCCGCGTTGGCTATATGTCTGCCTCGACAGATTATTTACACCATCTTTCACCCTTGATACGACTGTAGTTGAAGTTTCGGCGCACTCACGGCACTTGCCGACAGTGATGGCGGAGCTTGAATCTGTTCAACTGCGGGAAGAAAATATTTTTTGGGAGGTATTTGTGTCTCTGACCCTCCAGAATCAAACCTATTGAGCTCACCCGGACACTTACAGCTCTCTAACACTCAGGAATGCAATTCTGGAGGGAGTCAAGCCAATATCATCCCATAGACCCGTTCAACGGCCGTCCCTGTTTCGCCGACACCAAACCCAGGAATTCCAGGAATGTCTTGAGGCATCGCAGTTAATTTACAATTGGTGATGTTTACCCACCGGCAGTGCACAGCTCTCAGAGAACTCCTATCTAGAAGAAGAAATCCGGGCTCTAAATATTATCGCTCACCTAAAGACAGTCCCTCTGCACACCGATTCCACGTTGAACTACGTGCAGCGCTGTGAGACCGGGGCGCCTCACGTTGGGACACATGAGGCAGCCAGCGATCAAATACAACCTGTGCTAGACAGACATCCACCCGGTGCCCTTGAAATTTTTTCGAAGGCAAAATCGAACTTCGTAAAAGACTACAAGTCGTATCCCGGAATTCCCCACTCCCATCTGACATCGGATTCCATTATATGATATTATGTGAGGCCTGGCGCAACTGAATCTGCGTGTATGAATTTGGACAACCACGCTTTACCTCGCCCGGTGTAAAGCTTTTGAATTTACAACTGGGATCGGCAACATGATTCCTGCGACATAAAAAGGTGCATGCGCCGGTACAAAATTCGGGTGAAGAATGTTCGCCAAGTGCTTCTCGGTAATTTTGCCACGAATGACGAGAAGTGGAAAATTATCACTGAACACCTAAACTCTGGTATCTGAAAGAAATGGGCTAGCCTCTAGGGTTCAACTCCATCTCAAAACGTGATCCAAAAGCAGTCGGCGTGGGATCCATCATCCATCAGTGGCGGTGTTCCTCTCCTTCTTCTTGTAGCTTGTACGACGTTGTTAAATAACCACGCACCACGCGTCGACGACCCCTGAACCAATAGTCCAGACCGCCGCATCGTAGACTGTATGTAGGCTTGGAGCACAGAACATGGTCCCTGAGCTTTCGGCGTCTCTTCCATGAGCTTGGCTTCACTTGGGATTATGCCGGAATTTCAGCGACAGCAATTGCGTGGCTAATTTCTTGCTCGACGACGTGCTCGCAAGCCAGCTGGCAGCCATGAGAATTTCCTCTGCAACTTTGAGAGGTGGATCCCCGCTCGCTCTCAAACGAATCACCCAGATCCAAGAATGCTGATAGACCTGTATCATGGAACCATCCCCGCAGACGCTTATTCTGGCCAGCGGCGTTCAATTGTTTCGGTCCCCGGGCGAATTTAGTCCTACATGTGCTTGCTTTCGCGACTTCTTTCATATGATGGAACGCTAGGATGTCGGAAATGATTATTGATTTGCCAAATTTTCTCTCGTTCCCATTCCCGCTAATGAATTCCCTAAGATACCGGCGGAAATCAAATCTGTGACATCGACCTCATTTTTTTGACCGGTCATTTAATTACACACGCACCTGGCCTCTCAGCACAAATTGTAAAAGGCCAGATTCAAGTTTGCCTTGATTCCTTTGAATACCGGACGTAATATCGAAGAAAACCCCCCATTTGTGTCTGCAGAAAAGTCGCCGATCTCGCGGCTCCAGTTGCCATCAATTGACGGCTACATTAGGAAATAATCAAAAACCTTTTTCTACCTCATACGCTCCACGTACCCTCGAACTGACCTTCTCAATCGACAGCCCATCCCCAAAAATACGACTGTCGATCTCCAAGAAATTGCGAAATTCCGACATTTCAGGGTGCCGCAGTGATGCCGGAAATCCGTGGGAATATAATGTACACCACTCTTTACTCAAGAATCCGGGCACCGGGAGCTCTCGGAGGCCGTGAGAATGGTT
This sequence comes from Mycena epipterygia, assembly GCA_029281465.1. Taxonomy (NCBI): domain Eukaryota; kingdom Fungi; phylum Basidiomycota; class Agaricomycetes; order Agaricales; family Mycenaceae; genus Mycena; species Mycena epipterygia. The sequence goes on along the minus strand of JARJCQ010000049.1, from coordinate 184,779 downwards.
CTAAATGGCCTGAATTTACATAAAAGAGGTTGATGTATTTTCCAAGATTTTTGCGTGCCTTTTTGAGATACCATCCCCGAGTGCCGGTGGGTACATAGGGGGAACGAACATCATGGTTGAGTAGCCCAGCAGCCCAAGATGGACCTCGAACGGTCCTGAGAAACCGGAAGTTGGATCTGAGCAAATCATTTGCGCTCTCGCTCGAGGTACGCGAGCTTTACAGTGGTTCAACGTTACGCGGAGTGGTTTGGGAACGGTCAACCGGTCCGGGTCCCGACGTTAGGCCTGGTGACGATCACGTGCTCCTTTCTTCTTTTCTCTCACCGCCACCATGTTTTTTCTGCGGCCTCTCCCGCTATGCACCCGCTCCCTCTCCGCCCTCAAGCCCCTATTCCGCACCGTCGCGCCCATACGGGCGCTTGCCTGCACCGCCCCTCGCGCATCTCAGGGTCCCCCCCTCAAGTGGTACGCCTTCCTGCCTTTTTTTCTCTGCTATCCCGTTCACTGCCCCAGCTTGAATTGTTCGTCCTCCTACCCAGTATTTTCTCAGTTAAACGTGTATAAATTCAGGCGGCCTGAGCGGGCACTTCGCCTCTAGATGCCCACGGCCCATGCGCTGCCACCGCTGTCATGGGGAAGGACACATTGCCTCCGAGTGCCCCAAGCCTAACCCGAATCTCGTGCGCCGCTGGTGCGTTCTGTCCTACCCCTCCAACTTCCGTGTTAATGCATAAACGAATGCAGCTTCAACTGCGGTGAAGCAGGGCATTTCACCGCGACGTGCACCGCGCCCGTGAAATGCCGTACGTGCGGCGGCGAGGACCACCTCGAGCGCGCGTGTCCCAACCCCAAACCGGAACGTGCCCAGCGCTGGTGCGTCCCTGTGCGTTCTCGTCTTTCCTTAGGTATTGAATCCCCCGGCAGCTTCAACTGCGGACAGCCGGGGCACATCGCCTCGGCGTGCACCGAGGTAGCCAAGTGCCATCGGTGCGGCGAGGAAGGACACCGGGCGGTGCAGTGCACGAATGAGGTGCGCACGGATAAGGAAGTAGTGCCCGGGCGGATGATGCGCTGGTGAGTGGTTTTCGTTGTTTCCTTCGCCTTCCCGCTTCATTAAATCTTGAATCCCCTACCTAACCTTCTTAAATTCGAGAACGTCCGCTAACCAACACCTCCACGCCTGCAGCCACAACTGTACGTCCATGCGTCCTCCTTCCCCCTTTCTAGTTCCTGACTGTTCTTCTTATTTCCCCATTCCTCCACCCTGCGCCCGCCTTTGCCCCGGATTACGCCTCCATGTGCGACTCCACCCGCCTTCCCTCGCGTCCGTGTGCGACTCCGCTACCCTCCCCCCTGCACGCCCTTCGTTATTTCGTGCATTATTTCGTGCACGCTTCCTCCACCGACTCCACCTTAAATTCCCGACGATGCGCACAGGCAACCTCCCAGGCCACAGGGCCGCCCTCTGCCCCTCGCCCCCGCGGTGCCGCGCCTGCGGCGGAGAGGGGCATCTCGTGTGGGAGTGTACCGAGCGGCGGACGGGGCAGGTTTGGTGCGTCCTCTATCCCCGCGTTGCGGATCTAAAATCTTACGACGTCCTCTCTCAAATTCGTCGCCAACTTGCTATTCTTTAATTTAATACACTCTCGGTCACACAACTACGACGAACTCGCGTCGTCCTTTTCTAAACGACTGATTGATGATTCTTTACTCATCCTTAGCTTTAACTGTACGTCCCGCTCTCCTCTAGCTTCCTCGGCGCTGACGATTTTTTTTGTCTCCGCTCCTCCCCGTACTGTAACTGCCCATCGTCCGTTAACCCACTCTGCCCGACCCTTCCTCCGCTCTCCTCCCGCCACCGATCTACTCACCTACTTTACTGCTGCCGGCGGTCGATTTCTCGGCTTGGGCTATTCATATCGGCGACGACCCCTCTTCTGCATTATTGTTATCACTGAATTTTCGTATCCCGATTGTCTTTTTCCTTGCACGCGCAACAGGCAACCTCCAAGGCCACCGCGCCGCCGACTGTCCCTCGCCCCCGCACTGCCACTCGTGCGGCGACGTGGGGCATATGGCGAAGGCGTGCCCCGTGCGCGCGTCGCTGGAGGCGGGGGCGGATGCGGGAAGGAGGGCAGAATAAAGGAAGTAGGGGAGCGGAATGAGGCGTTGAGGGCACAAATTGAGGCGTTGAGCGCCGTGCTGAGCAGGACGTCATGAGAAGGGCTGAGACTATTCAACAGAAGGGAGGTTCAGAATGAGGGTGGCGAAGGTGGGTGCTGTTTTCTGCTTTTTGGGCTCTCTGATTATTTTCGCCCTTCTTTTGGATCCCTTTCTCCTTTCGGCTTTTCAGTTCATCTCTTTCGTTCGTTGAGCGTGTTCATTCCTTCGATGACCGTGTTCGTTCGTTCGTTGGGTGACTGTGGACTGACTTTTCCTTTCTTCTCTTCTTCCTCCTCTTCACTCGCCCCACCTCTTTCTCTTCCCTTGCTCTTTCGACTCACCCGCCCTTTTACACGCTGGCTGACGATGATCCCTCACAGGCGCAAATAAAAGTACAAGTAGAGTTTTAGATACTGTTTTCGGTGCAACATTCCTATGTGTATTCCAATTTTCACGAATGCAAGCAGCACCGATAAAGAATTATCGCATGAGGTTGGAGCAAAGGAAGAGTGTCAATGTCCGAAAGTGCGGGGAATTGATTTAGAAGGGAAACATGAACGGCTACCAGCATATATCACTACAGTATCTTTTTCTGGAATTCTGGCCTGCCGGAAGTGTTGGCAGAGGTATCAGCTTTTCCAGATGATATGTATACTAAAAAAAAAAATCTTTGCGTAAATATAGCCCGTGCCACGTCCCTAATACCCAACACTCCCAAAATCCGGCCATACTGGCCCACCCATCTGCATCTCAACCGCCGAATCCGGACCCTCTAACGGAGAGTATTTCAGCGCAAGGGAGGCTCGATACTGCAGATCGACAACAAGGCCCTCCGCCATGACATCTTGAAGGTCCGCTTCGATATTGAGCTGCATGGTGCGGTGGAACGTGGCGCTCACCTGGCAAAGACGGGCTACAGTTTGAAGACAGAGATCTGTCCGTCCGCGGATGGGTTTGAGCAGCGTTTCGTCAGACGCCGCTCTAAAGACTGTGAGTTTGAAATCTCGAAGGCGGGGACAAAGGAGGATGAAGGAGAAATCATGTCCTTCCAACGACGGGTGAGGTGTGTGAGAAAATGGGGGTCTAGGCTACCCGTGCTGAGCTACAGCTGCGGCTCCGACGAGATCTGCAATTCTTGGAGAAAAGGCATGTCGGCGAGCGCGTCCAGAAGGAGTGCGCTGCTCAGTCCAGGCATGGAAATCCTGAAACACTCGAGCCAGAACGTCGATGGGAAGAGAGATGTGAGCCGGGGCGAGGTGGCGAGTGGGGGGCCGCCCTGGAAGTGAAATGAACGTAACGCCGACAGCGCGATGGGGTGAACAAGTTGGAGCCTTCGTGCGGGTTTTGGACGGCCAGGTGCGAGAGGTGCGGAAGGGAAAATGCTTCGGGCGGCGGGGTTACAACACGCGAGGTACGAGTGAGATTTGTTGTAATGTCTGTTTATAAGAGACTACGGCGGGGTGCCGTTCTGCGTTCTCGGAACACAGAGCGGAATGTCGCAGGTCTGGAGTATGGAGCATTGTTGCAATATCGCCCAGGCCCTGGCGTATTCGAGGCTGCCCGACTGGTGTATCGTTAAATGCTGCAACGAGCCCCACGATACCGAACTCTGGAGGAAACGCTCATTGCACGGAAGGGTAATGCTCCGAAGGCTTGTGGTCCCCAAGAACCGGAAGGGTTTTGCGCTATTCGCAAATTGGGTGGGGTTGAGCCTTGTCGGCATATCTCGGGATCTGACATGCGTTGTAGTAAGGGGATAGGTTCATCTCCCAAAATTTCGGGTCCATCAGATACCCAACAGCTACCGAACGGCGCATCGTTTCGCTTTCACGTTGCGTTTCACTTCCTAGTTTACAACTGTATTGCTTTTGCTCTGCACCTTCCTGTCACCCCAACTTCCTTGCAAGGTATGTACCATCCTGCTGATCAACGGACAATTTATCCGGAGCTGGCAATTGCAGGCATTGGACTGTTTAGAAATCCAGCGTCTATCACCGACTTCGGCAACTCGGAAGTTCCCGAGTCTCGGTTACTCGGCCTTTAGACCCCCCGGCACACAGCTTGCCAGCGACGTCGTCTCTCATCCCAAACTCATGAATCTTACCCCGAGATCTGCGCGTAAGGCTTCAGGTTTGAACACATCGGGCCCGGTTAACCCATCGGCAGATCCCCTGTATTCTCTGTTGGTTTTATCTCGTGAACCTGGTAAGATATCACTCCTGGCCGTGAGGCCTTAGGTTACAAGCTCATGAGGAGCTCTACTGTAGGTACTGTATTTATACTAAAATCCCAATTATTCCTGCATGTTCCGGCAAGTTCCATCGAGTTCTATATCAGTCAGCGACCTCGGCTTTGCCTCGGGCTTGTGCTGGATTGCTAATCTCCAACATTCTCCCTTCACGGACATTCTGCACACCAATGCTGTGCCTTCGGATGCCGACTGCGACAATATCCGTAATCTTCTGCAAGCCCCACGTCAAGAAGTGGCTTATCTTAAGGAAGAAATCTCTCGTCTTCAGTCCTTGATGGACGAGGCCATCAGAAAGCGGGACGAGTTGAAACAATTTATCGATGCGCATCTCGCATTGGTGTCGCCCGCACGCCGGCTCCCAGACGACATTGTCCGGGCAATATTCACGGCGTCTCTTCCTTCTGCCAGGAACCCGACTATCACCGGCGACGAACCCCCTCTTCTCTTTTCCCAGATTTGTAGAGCCTGGCGAAGCCTTGCTTTGACGACGCCTCGCATATGGGCGCATATCCACATCGTCGTTCCGGCCCAGTCGAAACTCCAGCACATGGCGCAGCTGGTATTCACATGGTTCACCAGGTCCGGGACGGTCCCCGTCAACGTGTCCATGGTGTACTCCCGAACATGCGAACACAATTGTGACGTATCGTCACTGGTGTCCGTGCTTGTTTCCGCCTCGCGTCGATGGAAAAATATCCAGATTATAGTGTCCAAGCAGTATGCAGATCCTCTCTTCTCCCTCTCCGCGAACGATGTCCCCTTGCTGCGGCACATGTCACTCAGTGACCGGCATATATTCCGAGGGCGCAACGACCCCAAATGGAATCCGGCGGAATCCTTCCGGTTCTTGGGGTCGAAAGGCCTTCAGAGCGTTGCACTTCCGTGCGAGGATCATTTCCTCCAGAGTCCTGTATCATGGGGCTCCTTGAAGCACTTAACCCTCAACATGTCTCGGGAGAGTCTCAAATACGACACCGCCTGGACGATATTGCAACAATGCCCCATGCTCGAGACCCTGCGACCTTCCTCTCTTTGTTCCGAGAATGCAGAACGGCACCCCGCCGCCCGAAGCATTTTCCCTTCCGCACCTTTCCCATTTGTCCGTCCGATACCCGTGCATTCCCATCGAAGGCCCCAAATTTTTCACCCCGATCGAGCTCCCGGCGCTACGTTCATTTCGCTGCCAGAGCGCCGCCACATCCGCCACGATGCCTCAGTTCGCATTGTTCTTCCCATCGACTTTCTCGCTCGAGTCTTTTATGGTTAACATGGTTGGACTGAGCAGTAAACTCCTTCTGGACACGCTCGCCGACATGCCTTTTCTCCAAGAATTGGAGTTCTCGCAGGAGCCACTGCGCACGCTGGATGGCCCTGACCCCGATTTTCTCGTGCATCTTACCCCGCTGTCGAACGGACTTGATTCGGAAACTAGCTTCCTGTGTCCCCGGCTTCGAGACCTGAAACTCATAGATTTCAAAGCGGTGTCTGACGAGACGCTACTCAGAGTCATTCGAGGACGGACGGATCTCTGCCCCGAAAATGTAGCCCGTCTTTCTCGTATCAGTGCCACGCTCCGACGCCCCATCCAGCTTGATGTCATACCTCACCTTCAAGACGTCATAGCGGAGGGCCTTGTTGTCGATCTGCAATATCGAGCTCTCCCTGCGCTGAAATACTCTCCGTTAGAGGGTACGAATCGGGCGGCTGAGATTTATCCGGGTGGACCAGTGTGGCCGGAGATGGGGGTTTCGGGTATTGGGGATGTGGCACGGGCTATATGGGAGACTTAATTATCTTCCGCAGGTGTATATACACTAAGTCGACAAAAGTAATGACCGATCGGTTTTCTCATCATATCTCGACATTAAGCAGACATTTTTGGCTCAGCTAAGGCGTAGGATCATGGAGAGGGACCCTCCTGACCATTCTGTCATAGTTGGCAGATCAAAATATGTTGATGTGCCATCAGTCGGGGCGAAATACGGAAAAGACCAGAAATTCGATATTTCACACTTGAGCCATGATTTTTGTGGGCACAATCCGAGTCACCCAGATGGTAGCTCGGGATGTCCTCTACCAACCCACCCTTGAATCATGTAAAAATATACAGGGGATATCGAGATATGGAGCCCGCAAAACCGCCATTTTCGTGCATTTTTGGCTATTTTTGGCTGTTTGCCCACATTTTGGCGGTTTTTGGCTGTTTTGCGGGCTCAATATCTCGTTATCCCCTGTATATTTTTGCAAAATTCAGAATGGGGAATGATACAGCATGTCCTAACCTACAATCTGATGTACTCAGTTTGTCTCCAGAAAAATTATAGCCCGAGTTGAAAAATGTGATTTTCCGGTCTTTTCCGTATTTCGCCCCGACTGATGGCGCATCAACATACTTTGATCTGCCAACTATGACAGAATGGACGGGAGGGTCCCTCTCCATGATCCTACACTTTAGTTGACCAAAAAATGTCTGCTCAATGTCGAGATATGACGAGAAAACCGATCGGTCATTACTTTTGTCCACTTAGTGTACATCCGGTCACAGCACTGATCTGCCATATTGTCATTCGAGGAATTTCTTATATATTGTGGGCCAGGGTGATTCTTTTGTTTATCCTCCCATCCTTCGCTCCATCCTTCATGCTGTTTCCTTTCCGCTGCGATACCGATTATTCGACCTGATCTGACCGGTCGCGATGCGACGTCCTTGGGAATTTGGGAACTGGGTATTGAGGACGTAGCACTGATTCTATTTACCCGTTGGGAAAATACACAAGGTAGATTCGATATCGGGTGGGGTTCAAGTAGGCAGGTATTGGACATGAAAAATCGATTGGACGACGTAAATAAAGGATCGATTGCACAAGGTACTGGTAAATGAAAGATGGACTGAGCGAGCATGGAGTGGAATCTAGTTCGCCGTAACATCAGTGTTGTGTAGTTATTCGCGTATTCAAAGAACAAGTGCTAGAATCTTTGAATTCGGTGGAAATTTGTAACGGAAGACACTTCGAGGGGGGAATCGGGAAAGGCAGGTGTTGGATTTATGGCTATTATGAGGAGTTGAGTCGAGCGGATCATGGGAAGTCTTGCTGATCTATAACTAACGTTGAAATCAGGTTACTCACTATATCCTCGTTAGAATGAAAAAGCCACCTCGTGATGCATGGCTCGGAGACCAACATTTGTCTCCGCATCTAATGGTCAAATTGAGACCGTCTTCCATGATTGCTAGCAGCGCGAATGCGGGATTCTCCGGACGCCATGCCAGTTCCTCGTGGACGCCCTGAAAATTTAGATACAATGACTTTAATTGGATCGGGTGGAAGGGATTTCTTCTGGAGCGGAGAGTAGCGAGTAAGAGGTCATAATCGATTTTCGGATACCAAGTCTCGATAGTGATTTGCCTCAACTGCGGGAGGATGGTGGGTGCGATATCCCTACTAATACACCGTAACATCGTGCGTGCGGTGTGGTAGCATGTAACCCAAAGGGTGACGACAGAAGGAAAATATTGGAGGCGACGACTTAGATCTCTTCAGCGTAATCGCTGAGATCAATGGCCAGGTGAGATAGTACACATGAGGAGCGCTTGATCAAGGGGAGAATAACGTCGGACCTGCCAGGCTCAAAGACCTCGAGGCACTGAAGGTTGGGGAGTTCCAGCGAATTCAGGATGACTGCGTAACAAGAATGCAGAGTCAAAGATCGAAGTCGGGGAAACGTTGCTGGGGACGGAATCCCGTCGATTATCAAGGTACAGTCAATGTGCGAAAGGGATTTAAACTTGGCTAGGAGACTGGCGAACACCGCTATCGAGACATCAGGCCTAATTAAAGGCCGTCAGTGACGGAAGGCCAAAATCGAAAGCGGAATTCGACGCCGTCAGACGAAGTTCGCGGACAGAAGGCGCATGGTCTGTAAGATCCCGAAGATCGTCGTCAGATAATGTGGTTGAAAGACGTTAGATATGGGAGAAGAGGGGAGGAAGTTGGAGTTTCTGGAATTGGGTGTGCGAAATTCGAGGTTCATGCGTCGAAGTTGCATGGAAAACGATGGAATCAACGACAGAACTGGGTCCGTTGGTTCCCCACGAACTGTCAACGAAAGGGGACGCCCTTGGCGCGAGAAATCCATTCAAGCAACGCGCGAGCGCCATCGCAACAAAATGCGTCCGTATTAATGGTGGCCAAGGGGCGGCAGGAGCTGAGGGAGAGGGAAAGAGAGGGAAATAAAGCGCACCGGAGGATGAGCTCAGAGCATTGGCATTGTTTCTCGGGGCCGAGAGCGAGAAGCTGGGGTTAATGAGATGTAGATATAAGGGATGGAATGGCGGCAAGCACGCACCAAAAAAGTGCGGGAGCGGTGTGGGACTTGGCCGGGGTTCATGGGTGCGCCCAGGTCTGCGGATCGTCGCTCCAGAAGAACTCGATCCCAGTCGCAAATCAGGCTGTTCTCGCTACGGCGGCGACGTGAGACGAGGAAAGGGCGAGGAAGGGTGCGCAGAGAGGTGAAGATCGACGTGTGAAGAGGGAGGAAATAACAGGCGGAGCCGGGTCAAATGAAGAGGCAGACCAAGATCAGTGCGAATCGAAGTAGGCAAGCGAGTAGGGAACTCACCAGCGTCTCTTATAAGCGAGTTCGCAATCCCGGAGGGTATAAATGGCATCTGAATCGCGGCACAATCAGGTACGTCCATGATTGCTCGAGTCTGCGCATAACAGATACTGACACGGCGAAAAGGTCGGAAAGAGATGGCGCCGTCCAAAGATATATGAGGTTGAAACGAGGGATCCGGATGGGGGATAGGGGAAAGAACGACGAGAGGGAGTAAAACACGCGGGAAGCGAAGATGAAAGGGGACAGTGAAAGAAAGGAACTTGAATGCGAGATAGAAGGGACGCACCCCCTGCACTATCTTCTCATTGTATGGCCATGCCCAATGTTACCGATTTCGCCTGATGTTTTACGGGACCTACGTTCGCGCCGCTCGAAAATTGGCTGCTTCATCGCGGTGACCGACTGAGAGAGCGTCGCGCCTCAAGGTGGCACTGAGGTCAGAAATGTTTGCAGAGGCAGGGCTGACTGGGGGATAGAAACGTTGGGGGAGAGTAGATTAGGCAGTATGTAGTCAGTTGTGGTCGTCAGAAAGGACGACGCGACTGAGGAGGACTTCGGCGCGCTTGTTTTTGAAGGCCGAGAGAGAAGTCATGAGTGGAAGTTGGATGGAGAGCCCAAGGTTTGGACGGGCCTTTAAAACCCCTTGAGAGGAGCGGAGAGGGATTGAACCACCCTGGCAAGGGGATACTAGGCTTGAAAAGACCTTGGAAGGACCTTGGTGGACGCGTCCAAGCTTGAGCGTGCTTGATCGTGCTTGTCAAAGTCACGAGATGTGTCGAATGTTATGGGACTCCATGTGGTTTCGGATTACGTTCCCTCCTTGACGAATCTCGACTTCTGACACCTCGAAACCCTACCCCACTTGAGACTAGTACCGAGGCCACTACGAACCGTCATCTTCGCACAGGTTCTGGCAGCGAACACCATGATCTCCGAACATCTGGTCCTTTTTTTTCCGTTCTTGATACGCGGCGACTCACCGGGATATTGTGGGTCCGTGTACTGGGGTCGTCAGTCAGAGGTTCTCTTACTTTTCCCCCTCCTCCCATTGACGAGGGTACGAACTCGGCGCCTTCCCGCTCAACGATCATATCTTGGACTACATCATGACCTTCTGCCCGTCATTCTCCAGTCTACAGACGAACATCCTTGTGTCCAGGGCCTTCTACCGCGTATTCCAAATGCACCCAAAGGTACGCGCCTCCAAATGCGAATCCAGCCAGGTCTTGCACCAACGACAGTTGATCACCTGGGCGTTGGCATCCACCACTGTCGGCCCTGCGCTGCCCCAGGCGCTACGCGTTATCCTGTTTCCTTATCCCGCGCAAGGCATGCTGCTGGACCCCGCTGCGTGTCCGGAGGATACAATTCCCACAACAATCACCTCCCTTGAACAGGCCCGGCTTGAGAAGAACTCCCGCGTCGCCGCGCGGCTCGAGAACATCTATTTTGTCCTCCATAGTCATGGGTTTATCTTCCACTGCACGATACAGGAGCGAGGGTCGCACCTCAAAGGTGAGCGTCCTGAGCATGGCCGAGTCGTACCGCTTCCAGCGCGCTGTACCGCATCATACTCTACAGCAACATCTTTCCCGGTCACCTCTATGGGGGGGGAAAAGATATATTCTTTCCACAATGCGGAGGTAGAGAGGATACGCGAGCAACGCACGACGGTTCTAGGCGGATACCCCACGGACGAACTGCTGCAGCTGCATATCGTCGTGCGCTTCCTGCACGACATCCTCGGGAATGACTCTGGCGCTTTTTATTAGTCATTTTTCCATACTCATCTCTGTATTGACTGACGGCCCTCCGTCAATCCGTTCCATAACACCGAACTCTGCGGCATTCCCCCTCGCCGCAGGCCCGGCGGCGTCCTCCGCGCTTACGTCCATCGGACCTTCACCATACTCGGGGACGTCCTCTTGAGGGAACTGCTTTTATGAAGATGACGACGACATTGCAGACATCCTCTACGTAGGGTACTTTGTGCACGCACTTGAGAGTGTGTGGACTGCGTGTGGGGTACCGCTGCCTATGGACGACGCGGACATAAATACGGCGATTCTGGACAGCGTGTACGGCGTGAATGATACCTGTGCACTCTACTTTTCCGGCCGTTCTCCGTTTTTACTTACGGGTTGATAGGCGCGCGGTGCTCTGCCCCCGGCGGATTAAAACTTCTCACCGAAGCCAGTACGTATCCCCCCCTCAACCTCCTATCACTTCGTGTACATTTTCCTCGGGACGCAGATTGGACCCGCCTTGTGCTCAACTCTAAGCATCTCTTTAAGGGCCGTCTAGCAGAGAATCTCGTGCTAGGCCTGCTATTCTACTCACATCCTGCGATTGCGCGGATGTGGCCTTCGCAGTTATTCGGCAGCATGGTAGACATGATATACGGCTGCGGTGTGGTCATTAAGCCGCAAATAGGCCCGCATCGTGGGGTGGGGCGAGAACGAAGGTGGGGACGAGACCGACTACGAGCACCCGGACGTCGCAGCGGCTGCGTGGGTCATCGATCATTTCATTACGCGGCTGTTTGCGGACGAGATTTGGGGCGTGCTAGGCCGGGAGGTGGACTTTTGAGTTCAAATGTGCAGCCGCTGTCCACCGTCCATCCCAAATGCGACCACGAACGCGAGCGCCCAGGCACCGGGAACTCACGAGGACTTCAGCACCTGGAAGCGGGGCGACTCGTACTGCAAGGCGTACCTCCGCCGCTTCATAGTCGAACATGTGTGGGTGATTTTCCTTGTTTTTTTTTTTTTTCTTTCCCCCGAGGATCTCACACACGATACGCAAGAAGGCTGTTCGCTTCAAATGTCCAATCTCGGCCCGTTCAATTGAACCAAAATTGACCCACGACGTGGCATCAAAGAAGGCGGATATACATCTTCCTGCCAATTTGCCAACGGAAACCCCATATCGTGGTACTTACGTCCATCTTGCACCGACTTTTATATGTGGGAAAGGCCCAGATCGTATAGAGGCTTCAGCAGCGGGTGCTCTAATCCGCTTGATCATCTGCGCATCACCGCTTTGACTCTTGATATTGTCCCGATCACTTCTTCGAGCGTGATCCCATCTCCACTTTGGCTGAACAGGATAAAGGACTTCGTTGCCAGGCTAATATCATGACATCCTTTCCGCCTGGCTTCAATGTCCCGATCCTACTTTCGTCCTGCGGCTTTGAAAGACTGTGAGGGCGACAGCATTGTTTCTCCCCCCCTGGAGGATGTATATGCGGAGACCACACCGAGTTCTGCAACAACCTTGCTTCCAAGATCGCGGGAAGGTATCGTGCTGCTATTATATTGGTTTCCCTGGTTTTTATTCAAGCTTTCGATTTTGGACAGCTCCCAAGCGGTCCTATTTGCGCTCCTACCGATCTCTGTGCTTACTATCTTTAATTTTGCATCCGACGCTGGTCGTCATACATGTGGTCCTGGCAGGAATTTGGGCTACAGGGCTGGAGCATCGAATCACATTCGCCTTGGAACACCAGAGAATTGTGACTTTACTTATCACCGCAATCTCCACAACATTCGGAGTCGTAAGTGCCCGTTTTGAACATCAAATTTATTGAGATCTGAAATCCGAGGCGTGGAGCAGGTTTATTCAGCCGTTCTCGTCTTTGTGACTCAGACACTTTCCATGCGTCGGGGGTTACGAATGGATGAAAACCTGACGGCCACTCACGATAGTGCTGCTGCATGGTCAGGAATGGGCTCCGCAGTGTTCCAACTCTGGCATCAGAAGACGATACCGGCGTCGATCATCGGAGTCGCGTCGGTCTTCTTGTATCTCGGGAATATCTTGGTCCTCCATATTACGACCCCCGCACTCTTTTCTTTGGAAATCTTCAACTCGTCTGGTGCTATCAGTATCGGAACACATAGCCTCCCGTCGTACGACTGGTCCCAGTATAACCTGACGGACGATCGAGACCTTAAACACGCTATGTAGGTGTAATATTTGTTGTCTTCAATATGCTAATTGTGTTCGGGGCAGGGACAACCTCACGGACTACGTGTATGATGCGCTATTCGCGTTTCCGTCCATCGTCGGTAGTACGACGAACTTGGGATTGTCGGATGGAACGTTGTACGATGTGCTGGACTCTAATGAAGGAGTAGGTAACACGACTGTCGATGCTACGGGTTTTGATATTACCTGTGGTTATATGACGGATGTGGGTCTTAAATTCTTTCCCGGGGATCACGACCAGGCGTGGAACGACACTTGGGAAGTGTCGTGGAAGAAGGGAAACATCACCTTCGACATCTATTCCACTCGTAAGATCTTTCACTCAGCAGACACTCAAGTTGCTGATATACCGGCACAGAACCAGGGGTCATTATCTCCTATGGCTCCTCGCATACGCTCGAAGACTATATTTTCATCTATAGCACCATCCCCATCATTGATTCCAACAACAATACGGGATCCAGGTTGAATCTCACCACACCGATGCACAGTTCTGTTTCCTCCATTCAGGTTCTGCAGTGCTCCCTGGCATTTGTCACTCAAACCGCAGTTGTGGAGTCGCAATCTGGTCAAATTCTTGCAGTGGAGCCGACCATAAAGAAGACCGCTTCAGAATGGTTGCCATACAGAAATCCCGAACCGGGAGTTCAGAGCGTATTCGGCAAGAGCGAAAATGGCACAGCGCGAAATTGGCTCATAGATGCCGTATGTGCTTAACTAATGGTTTTTCGCCCACTGCTGACTCGGACCTTTGGTTAGTGGACAGTATTCTACGAGGACATACCTCCATCCCCGCTGGTTCTTGACTTCGCCCCGGATAACGGGAATGGCTTGATCGGTGAAGCAGATTTGTAAGTAACAACTTTGTACCTAAAAACTCCCTCGACAACGATAATCAGGTACTTGATCGAAAAATTGCAATTGCTCCCACCGGACTTCGATCTGCCCCACAATGTTACCCTGCACGACCTTGAAAATTGTTTATCGGAGATCGTAGCTGCTATGTTTTGGAGCAGTAAGCCCTAAAATATGTGTCGCGGAATCCACTTATTTATCTATACTTTAGTAGGTCATATTCCGCCAATCCACGGACCCCTGGACATGCAATTCACCAACGGAACCATTACTGGTTTTGCGATCGAGGATATCAAGAACGCTCCCAGCCTACTGCAAGGAAATGCCACGGTTATAGAAATTTCAACTCAAGCCCGTTTGGATGTATGCACTTTGAGCATCCGTATGATACTCAGGCTAACCATCTGCAATAGTTGAGCATAATATCGGTATATTATCGAGTTCATTGTGCTCGTTCGGCGGAACTGATGCGAGCTTGACATGACAGATTGCGGCCGCCCTCGTGGCATCAACGGCTCTCATGCTCCTTTCGCTACAGTTTTCACGTCTGCCCAGAGGAAGGGCGAGTGAGGACGACATACCCATCGACGGAAGTGGAATCCTCCACACAATTTGGTTGTATCGCAACCATCCTGAACTGGAGATCCTTCTGCAGCAAGTCGAACATCCGACTAATCAGAATCTGCGTGAGGCAGGAATGATCCGCACACGTCTGGTGGGGAGAGAACTGAGCGAGAAGTCGGCGAGAGAAGGTTGAAGGTTGAAGGTTGAACTGCTGCAGTCGATTGGCTCGCCCCGATGATGTACGAAAATAGACCCGAGTGGTCTGTGTCCATCTCCGCAGAAGTTCTCGATTTTCCCGGCCTATCCTTATGTAGTCTCCAGTCAAACGTTTCCATATATTTTTGCGAGGAGTGGTCTGAGGATTAGGATCCATGCTTCAATACCTAATGTGTAGATGAACTTGACGGAGTTGTCCGCGTCTGGACAGGGTGCACAATCAGAGCTCGTCCTACAAAATTTCCTTGGTCAATCGGGGCCGGGTGATTCATTTATCTGTAAAATGCTGAATAAATCATATCTAGATGCATCTACATAAGACCTTGGCATTTCTCAAGTTATGCGGTCCGATAGCAGTTGTCTGACGAACGGAATTCAGTGTCAGTAGTAAAGCATTGATCACTGTCAATATGGCGGTTTGGAGATGAAATGGATACATTACAGCAATTGGCAGTACCGAAGGCGCGGTCAAAAAATTTCCGATTTGGGATGTTTTCAAAGAATTCCCTGTGGCTCAGTCAGTTCTTCACCGATTTGGATGAAACCATGCTAGACCTTTCAGGATAACTCAGACGGAATTAGTGATAGAGACAAATCTCTAAAAATACATTATATTGTCTGGTTAGGTTTTTGCACACCCTTTTGAGGTAATTGTGATCTAGCAAGGTCAAGGCATGTTCAAACAGTGTGGTGTTTTGCAACAGTCAGCCGGCATGGATTTTGAAACATGTGATAGAGTCGTAATTGTAAAGAACTTGGTCTGTGGTGCTTGCAGTCATGGCGGGAAAACAGGCAACCCAGCAGGATCTGAAATATTACTGCGATTGAATCATACATGAGATGTGATATACTTTTGACTCTATCACCTGTTTCAGAATGTTGGGAAGTCCCCCCTAGACAAAATCCAGACCAGGAGTACATGATTTGGGCATGCCAGAACAGATTCATTGCCAAAAAGCCTCAAGACCCTAGATTATCCAATATGACATATTTTCACCTGATCCTTTCTATCACTAATTCCGTCTGAGCTATCCCAAAAGATCTAGGATGGTTTCATCCAAATCGGTGAGGAACTGACCGAGCCACAGGGAATTCTTTGAAAATGTCCCAAATCAGAAAATTTTCAACCGCGCCTTCGGTACTGCCAATTGCTGTAAACTGGAAAAACTCAATAGTTCAGGGTGAGACTGGGTGGCGAGTTGACAAGGTTGAACCATGAGTGATGCGCCGATAGCGCAACAGTGGCAGTGCATCGGGTTGTTCCGCCTTACCATATCTGGTACATCATCGGAAATTAATGGGATCGAGTATACTCCTTCGACCATAGGTTCGAGTGACAAGTTATTTGATGGTTTGGGCCCGGATAGGCGCAAAAATACGAAAGGTTTATCCTCCGGCACCTACCGGATTCCCATTTATAGCAATTTGATTGCCGAGGAATGAACACCTTTTGAAAAATGAACATGTTCGGTTATAGGACATGGAGTGAACCTACGGTCGGAATACGACAGTAACCCATCGAGTCTCCCGTCGGCATATTTTATCTCACCAACACGTAGCAGCGGGAGCGATAACATCCTTGATGTCTATCACTGTATTCAATACCACTAGGGAGGTTTGGATAGCGCCTGTGACCTCTTTTTAGCGAAGTTGATCTCTTAGTTACCATCCTTGCGTCTATCTGTGATGTTCTATATGACCCCCACCCATGGTGGTCGACCGTTACGGCACTGCTGATCATCCGTCTGTTACAAGACTCGATATCATGATAATCATCCCGTCATCGCTACTTCGAACGCAACAGCATTGGCATTCCATCATCTCTCCACGAATAGCTTTTGAATGGGTCATGCCGAACGCTCACAGCCGAGTTTAAAGCTCCAACAGTGACTCGTCACTCTATACCCGTGTTATATAACAAAGACCCGAGATTGTGGGTGGGGATTCCGGCTGCTATTAATTATCTTGATCATCCGTGCATCACCTTGATATTATCCCGATCACTGCTTCGAGCGCTCGCCATGTTCCCTTGCGGCTCAGTGGGATAAAGGCTCCGTCGTCTGGCTAAGATCCCCACTGCATCTTTTTCTGGCTTCAATGTCCCGATCCCACTTTCGTCCCGTGGCTTTGAAAGACTGTGAGGGCGACAGTATTATTTCTTCTACCCTGGAGGATGGATATGCGGAGACTACATCTACACCCAGTTCCGCAACTTTGCTTTCAAAATCGCAGAAAGGTATTGTACCCGTGCTATATTGGTCTGCCAAGTAGTTTCGTTCTTATTCAAACCTTTGTGCAGCGCCCAACAAGTCCTGGTTTCAATCCTACAAGTTTCTACGCCTACTATCTTTAATTTTGCATCCGACGCTGGTCGCCATACATTTGGTGCTTGTGGTAATTTGGGCGAAAGGGCTGGAAAATCGAATCATTTTCTCCCTGGAAAACCAGAAAATTGTGACGTTCCTCATCACTGCAATCTCTACAACATTCGGAGTCGTACGTGACCGGTTTTTATTCCTAGAGGCATTGCCTTTGACATCCAACCTCTATGCCCCGCGCCAGATTTACTCTGCCGTACTCGTCTTTGTGACCCAAACACTGTCCACGCGGTGCCGACTACGAATGGATGAAACGCTGACGGCCACCCACGACAGTCTCGCTGCCTGGTCAGGCATGGGCTCTGCAATGTCCCAGCTCTGGAATCAGAAATCGATGCCGGCTTCGATGTTCGGCGTCCTGTCCGTCTTTTTGTATCTCGGGAATATCTTGGCCCTTCACATCACAACCCCTGCACTATTTTCCTTGGAAACTTTCAACTCGTCTCGCTCTATTGTGGTTGGAACGCAGAGCCTCCCGGCGTTTGATTGGTCGCGGTATAATTTGACCGACGAGGAAGGTCTGCTAAACGCCCTGTAAGCATGATATTTGTCGCTGTCCAATACTTCAATCTCATACTGGATAGGACTAACGTCACGGAATATGTGGAAGACGGGTTATTCGCGTTTCCGTCCATCGTCGGTAGTACGACGAATTTGGGATTGTCGGATGGAACGTTGTACGATGTGTTGAACTCGACTCAGGGCATAGGCAATGCTACCGTCGATGCGACGGGCTTCAATATTACCTGTGGTTATATGACGGATGCTAGTCTCAAGTTTTTCCCCGGGGATCACGGCCAGACGTCGAACGATACTTGGGAAATATCCTGGAAGGAGAGAAATATTACCTTCGACATCTATTCCACTCGTAGGATTATTCACTCCGCAGACACCCAAGTTGCTGATATACCGGCACAGAACCAGGAGTCATTACCTCCTTTGGGTCCTTCTTGCACGCCGAGGATTATATTTTCATCTATAGCACCATCCCCATCATTGATTCCAACAACAATACGGGATCTTGGTTAAATCTTACCACACCGATGCACAGTTCTGTTTCTTCCATCCAGGTTCTGCAGTGTTCCCTGACAGTCGTTGCTCAAATGGCAATTGTGGATTCACAATCTCGTCAAATTTTTACAGTGGAGCCAACCATAAAGAAGACCGCCTCAGAATGGTTGCCGTACAAAAATCCCGAACCGGGAGTTCACAGCGTATTTCGGAACGCAGGAAATGACACGACACGGAATTTGCTACTAGACGCAGTAAGAGATCCGAGAACTCGGATGACCGCTCCCCGCTCGCTAGCTGACTTCATTTTAGTGGACGGTAATCTACGGGGTCATACCTATATCCCCGCTATCTCTCGACTTCGAGGAGTCAGATGACTCAGTCGATGAGTCAGATCTGTACGTGAACCACGCAAGTCACTTTTAGAGCTGGAGACTAAACCCCTCGACAACGATAATCAGGTACTTGATTGAAAAATTGCACTTGCTGCCGCCGGGTTTCAAAAGGCCGCATAATGTTACCCTTCACGAGGTTGAAAATGGTCTATCGGAGATTGTCGCTGCTATGTTTTGGACCGGTAAGCCTAAGCCGCGTGTGGTATATATGTAATCAACTGACTGCCATATATTTCAGTGGGCCGTATTCCACCAAGACGAGGGCCTGTGGATGTGCACTTGACAAGGAACAATACCGTTACTGCCATTGCTCAGCAGAAGGTTAACGATCCTCCCATCCTCCTTCAAGGAAATGCCATGGTCACTGAAATTTCAACACAAGCACGTTTGGACGTACGCACATTGACTATCCGCACAACTGCTTCTCTAATCATCCGATAGTTGAGCATAATAGCGGTAATCCATGGTGCTCTCTCCGCGGGACCGATGCAGATCTGACACGCAACAGATTGCGGCGGGCTTGGCGGCATCTATAGCACTCATGCTTCTTTCACTGCAGTTTTCACTTCTGCCAAAAGACCTGGCGAGTGCGGATGACATACCTATCGATGGAACCGGAATTCTCCATTCAATCTGGTTGTATCGCAGTCATCCCGAACTCGAGATCCTTCTACGTCAGGTTGAACATCCGACTAACCAGAATCTGCGTGAGGCAGGAATGATCCGCACTCGTCTGGTGGGGAGGGAATTGAGAGAGAAGAGAGCCGGGAGGAGTCTGCGCGGGTGGCGTGAAGTTTGAGCTGTATTATTCCTAGGGTTTCTGATTTAGAACCGAGTGAATAGTGTGAATGTATTTATCCTGTCTTCCCACGTTCCACTGAAGAGTAAGGTCGATATTGACGGCAGAACACGGCCGCGGCATTTCAAATATTACTCGCAGTGGGCGGTACATCTCAACGGCGATTGCACTTGGAATGTTCGTCCAAGCCATCGAGACACGAAAGTGATTCCAACTTCGTTAGGACTCACTATTGAGATACCACTACCAATTACCAGCGTTCAACCATGAAGCGAACGTGGACGGAAGTCACATATCCCGAAGATCGTCGTCAGCAGATGTGCCTAAAAGGTTCTCGGTACTAGAACCACGAGGGAATCAACAACCTAACGGTGAAGAAGCAAAAACCTACACAAGTCAACATCCAGCACTAAAACCTACTCCTCTTGACGGTAGACTATGTTGTACAAGATGCGACTCGAAAGTCACCGGGAACCAGGCAGAGGAAAGCTAGGTCGCTTAAGCGGCCGCCTGCTAGAGTTAGAGTTTCTTATTTTGGGAGGAGGTACGTTTACCTTCGCCACTCTGCATCTCTCGGTCTGAGATATCGATATACAATTGTCCTCGATCTGCATTAGGGCGAACAGCCTCTCTCACGTATGATATTCTACGGTTTTAGATGTCTCCCCCTTCCATCGGGAAAGCTACTCATTATTGCATTGAGCACCCAGCAGCTGCACGATGCACTACGAAACGCTCCCCTTCGTCGGCACACACAGGTGCTAAATATTAAAAGCATCAGCGCCTGAGAAGTATCAAAATATGAAAAAGAAAGGTGAAGTCAATGACTCCATGAATGGAGACATCAATGGGACACGCGAGAGCACGGAGAGAACAGGCAATACGAAGAATAAGGCAATATGAAAAATATCAAACCAACTCACATTTTTCGTCTCCGCGTGCCGTGCGTTCGTCATCTGTGTCCTGCAGTCGTATCCATACCTGCTCCACCGTCGCATTAGCAGGTTATTCAATGCATGCAAAGGAGAGAGACGCACCAGCAATCCTCGGGCGGAACCCACCCCGCTGTGCGCCAGAATCACATCAGCATTTGTATCAGGACACCAAACGCAACAAGTGGGAGAGAATCGTGATGGACGAGTTCCAATTGTCACGGAGAAGGATGTAAATAGACAGCGAACCGCAGGGAAATAATCCACGCAAAAAAATAAACCAGGAAATGCAAGATAAAAACGGCGAACCCCCAAACAAAGGAGGAAATAGCTGAAAGAAATAAACACGCAAACGAGACGCACCCGCGACACGCTCCCTGCGGAACCACACCCACACATGTTCGTATATGAGGCGGCCCAGGCACGCCTTGCAGTACGAGTCGCCCCGCTCCCAGGTGCTGAAATCCTCGTCGGCATGTTCGACTATGAAACGGCGCAGGCACTCCTGGCAGGGCGAGGCGCCCCGCACGCAGTTGCTGAGAGCCTCGTGGGTCCCCGACACCGGTACTGAGCCACTCGTGGTCGTCGGAATGGATGTGTTCATGCTCACAAGCCCCGCAGCGCGCACCTCCCGCGCCCGCGTGTCGCGTATCTCGTCCGCAAACAACCGGGTAATGAAGCGGTCCATGACCCGCGCAGCATCCACGACATCCGGGCGCTCGTAATGGACCTCGGTCTCGTCCCCGCTCTCGTCCTCGCCCCAGCCCACGAGCGGCCCTGGCTGGAACCTAACGAACACCCCACCGACTTGGTTCCCGATCGCTACGCCGCCGAAGGAACCAGGATTTATCCGTGCGATCGCTGGGTGCGAGAGGAACGGGATGCGTAATGCGAGGTTATCGACGAGATGGCCCTTGAGGAGCTGGTCGGGATACAGGGCGTGGCGGGTCCAGTCTGTGTGCCGGGATAAGCAAATATAAAGTAATAGTAAAGGTTGGACAGATAGTACGCACTGGCTTCGGTCAGGAGCTTAAGTCCACCGGGTGTTGCGCATCGCGAGCCTAACATCAACACAGGCGTAATAAGAAGAAAAAATGGAGGAGAAATTGAAGTAGAGCATACAGATATCTTTCTCGCCATGAAATTTGTCCAGTATCGCTGTATGTAGAACCGCGTCCTCGTTAAGTGGAGGCACCCCGCGCGCGGTCCACACGCGGTCGAGCGCGCGCGCGAAGTAACCCGCATAGAGGCGTTCCCCAACGTTGTACTCATCTTCATAGAGAAGCGCCGGCGGGAGGACGTCCTCCAGTATGTTGCCGGAGCGGTGGGCGTAGGCGCGCAAAGCGCCAGCGGGACCTGCGGCGAGGAGGAAGTCCGGGTAGTGTTGTGCTGTGCGACAGAAATAGAAAAAGATGAATGGACAGCTGATGGAAGAGGAGTGAAGAGTAAGAAAGCGACTCACGAGCCTCGCCAGAGGCGTCTTTAACGATACCGCGCAGGAAGAGGACGACAATATGCAGCTCTAGCAGCTCGTCCGTGGGGTACTCGCCCAGTACCGCCGAGCGCTGCTCGCGCACCCGCTCCGCAGCTCCTGGGCGCTGAGTTTTTCGATCTCTTCGGGCTCACTATAAACGTCGCCAGGGAAGATTTTGCTGTACACCATGAAGCGGTACGACTCGGCCATGCTGAGGACACTCGTCTTCGAGGTGCGGTCCTTGTTCCTGCATCGCGGAGCAGAAGTGTGAGGCTACGGAGTTTCTCTTGTAGAAAGTCGTAGACACAAAATCCAGTTAGCAGAGTTTAGACTTAAGCTGAGAGTTGAGTCGGTAAAATCTGCGTGTTTCAACCAGATTGTCTACTCGACAGTAATATAAGGAGTCTTTTATACTAACTGAGGGACCGTACGGGTCCGGATACATGACTCTTGATGAGTCGTACTGACTAATACTGAGTAACTATGAAACTGCGCGAACTGCGCCTAACTGCGTAACTGCGTAAGCTAAAAAGGAAAAGGAAGTATGTACATTGATTATGGCATCCTTGCCATTTCGGGACTGTGAGCACGTGCGTGATCCTTACAAGAAGGTTTACAAGTTTACAAGATTGATATAAAGGCAGCTTGTTCAAAGCTTGTTAGGAATAGGAACGCAGCCAACATACATTGAGGCTGTAGATGTCCTCCAGCCGCGCAGCGACGCGCGAGTTCTTCTCAAGCTGAACCTTTTCCTGCAGGATGACTACTGCATTATTTCAATCAATTCAACCTAGTGCGTGACGCGTGACCCAAATTACCAATTCGACCATTCGACCAGCGCCAAATTTAGCATGACAGACGCGAAAAAATTCGACCAGCGAACGGGAAATTTGGCTTTTTCACGCTGCGGGCGCAAATTTGGGGCCCGCGTGACAAACTTTGGGTTCGACCAGCGGGTGCGTGACGCGTGACCCGGTACCAATATTCGACACCGACCAAGGGGTGTGTGACGCGTGACGGTCGAATTGAATGAAAAAATACAGTATGCTCGCGATGCGATCCTCCGGACACGCGGTGAGATCCAGCAGAGTGCCATCCGTGTCGGGATACGGAAACCGGACAACGCGCAGTGCCTGCGGGAATGCGGGCCCGACGACGTTGTACGCCACTGCCCACGCGATCGACTGCGATTTGAATCAGCAGAGGCAGGACCTGGATTTGCATTTGGAGGGGCTTACCTTGGGGTGGGTCTGGAAAACGCGGTAGAAAGCCTTGGACACCAGGATGGTCGCCTCGAGACTGGCGAATTTCGGGCAAAAGGTCAGTATGCCGTCCACGATGTGATTGTTCAGCGGAAGGGCGCTGAGCCCGCGCATCTTCATCAAGGTAAGGAGAAGGTAGCTGGTAAGTAGAGGGAAATTTTCTTACTAACGTCCCCATGTGGACCCACTATCTCGGTGAATCGCATTCGCCGCCGCGGCGTATCAAGAAAGGAAAATTGGACCAGATGTTCGGCACAGGATAACGGAGACCAGATTCCCACAGGCTGCAGGACCCTTTAACCCAAGGGTACAGGGGCTGTTGAGACCACTCCGAAGCCACGTGGAGTCCCATAACATTCAATAACTCGCACAAACTTGGCACAAACATCGCAGCTTTGACAATGAATCCCACCATCGACTGCGGGCCCCAGCTCGTTGATGCCGAGAAAACATACTCCTTCATGTCCCGACATCGCAGTCCTTTCGCTGAAGAACAGCGGGCCACTCTAGCCGATCTTAGATCCAAAATCATCCAACACAAAAGGGAACTTGTCGCACTGGAAGAGGCAGAGAGGGAGACGTGGAGGCGAGCCTCGCTTTTGTGACCTACCCTGTCATCACACTCCCCAACGAAATGACCTCCCGGATCTTCTTATATTGCATCCCGACCCAGAGCGCCGAGCATCATTCCATTCACACAGCACCGCTTCTCCTCATCCAGATCTGTCGTCACTGGAGGGACATCGCCCTGTCCACTTCCGAACTCTGGACCTCCCTCAATACGGACGCATTCCGTGGCGATGGTGGCCGCGCACTGCTCGAAGAGTGGATTTCCCGCGCTAACGGGCGTTCCCTTTCGTTGGTAGTTCGTAGGGCAACAACGGATCCAGTTCTGTCGTTGATTCCATCATTTTCAATGCAACTTCGACGCATGACCCTCGAGATTTCGCACACCCAATTCCAGCAACTTCAGCCTCTTCCTCTCTTCCCTCGTCTCGACCGTCTTACAACCACATTAGTCGACGAGGATCTTGGGGAATTTATAAACCATGCCCCTTCGGTCCGCGAAATTCGTCTCTTGGCGTCGAATCTGGCGTTCGATGTCGACCTTTCGTCGCTGACGGGCTTGATAATTACACATTCTATCTCGATACCGACGTTCGTCAGTATCTTAACCAAGTTTGAATCCCTTTCGCATCTCGACTGTGGGTTGAGCGATACCGCCGTCTTAACTCTCCCAAAAACATTTCCCAAACTTCGGTCCTTGACCGTGCATTCCGGGGGCGGCGCAGTCGTCCTAGACACATTTACATTACCCAACATTCAGCGCCTCGAAGTCTTGGACCCTTGGATGTCCGATATTGTTCTCCCATTGATCGCGCGATCCTCATGCGTACTGTCTCACCTCGCCATTGATTTCAGCGGTTTACCTGAAGAAGAGTTGATTCGTCGTCTCCAGGATTTCCCTTCTCTCGCAAGCCTCAGGGTTATATTCTACGAGACCGCGCACACAGTTTTACGGTCTATCAATCTGTACGTTGCACCCGGCATCCTCCCGTCGCTGAAGGAAATAACGATCGAAACTTACTTCCCAAAAATCGAATATAATCTATTGGCCACTACTCTCCGCTCGAGAAGGAACCCCATGCAACCAGTCCAGTTGGAAACCTTCTATATCGATTTCCACGGTGCTGCAGAGGAAG
Source organism: Mycena epipterygia (assembly GCA_029281465.1). NCBI lineage: Eukaryota > Fungi > Basidiomycota > Agaricomycetes > Agaricales > Mycenaceae > Mycena > Mycena epipterygia. The sequence goes on along the minus strand of JARJCQ010000049.1, from coordinate 160,166 downwards.
TTGATAGGTCATGGCGTCCCGGGAAATCAGCCGCGTCAGCGCTCACTGAAATCATGGAAGACGGTCTCGACGTGACCATTAAATGTGGAGACGAATATTGGCCTCCGAGCCGTGCATCTCGAGGTAGCCTTGTCTTTCTAACGAGGATGTACTCTTGACTGACCAACTTGATTTCAGTCATAGATCAGGCCGAAGACTTTCCGCGCGACTTCACAACTCCTTTATTGAGTAATGATGCCTGTACGAGCTAACCTGCACGCTCTGAACCTTTCTTCGTTTATAATTGTGGCAAAACAAAACGACTTCCATGTTGCTCCATGTTCACCTACGACAATATATTTGATGAGTATAATGGAATTCGAATATGAGATACTACCTACAGTTGCTCCTGTCCGTAGCCCATTCAATTATATGGAAACCCGGAGCATCACGCTTTTTAGCGAGGTCCGGCAGCGATGCCGGTTGATGGCTTGTGATTGTAGTTGCCATTTTCGGTCGTGAGACCCCCGAAACCGTTCAAGGAGAGGCACCGCGCGCCGTTTAAGCATACATTCAAGAAGGATAATTGACAATATTAACCATAGAATCCGACCTTGTGCCTACGAATTGAACACAATTGCGAGATGTCATCGGAGTTCAATGGACAGTTTCCAGATCTCACGACAGTGAACTCCCGCAAATAATGACCAGAATATTTACATTGAACTCCAAACTACCATTCATCCTGATCGGATCCACCTGCAAACTCCTCATTAAGATCTCGCCCTCATCTTCCGAATGAGCTTCCCCTATGTTAGGCTCATCCTCGTCCATCATTCTATCAAGCTGGGCTGATTGCTCGGCATCTACGGAGTTAAATATTCCATTAAAAGCTTCCAATGTTGAAAGCAGGGTGAGTTTGCCTAAGCCCACCCCGCTGTTGACTCCAACCATGTAATATGACCTACTAGGTCCTACTACATCCTCACTATTTTTTAATGGTTGTAGTTCCGGCATGAGTTCGATGTCTTTGGCATGGGCATCCCCGGCCATCGTCAATGCATATCCCCACTCCACATCAATACCATGCGGAACTTGGTGAGCTTCATCCAGAGCACGGAAGCCAGCGAGCAGTTGAAGGTATACATTCCAGCAGGTTTCGCGAGTCAAGGGAGGCTCCCCTATATTGATGTACATCCCCGCAATAATTGTTTAGAAATCTGGGGGCACTAATTGAAAGACCTCGTGGTCTATTGGGGCGTACAGTGAGCGAATTTGATCAATGACCTCCGGGCCAACTTCGATCTACTGTGTTGTCAGTATGAGAAGTTCATGCAGGTGTTGCGGTCGCGCATGACCAGGTTACCGGTACCAATGTTGGGAACACATTCTCTGTCCGGCGAACATATTTGCTGGAAGAGTTGATTGACACCCAGGACGAAGACTTCGTCAAATTAATTCACAATGGCAATTCAATCCCGCTTCTGAAACCTGATGATCCACTTCACTGGATCACGGAGTTCCTGTGCTTCACACAACACATTCAGTACTTCAAGACTGATGGTGCAGTGTTTTTGTCCGACCTGCAAGGTATGATATGTTCTTCCGAATTCAAGAGCCGTGGCTGATTCGGACACAGGCTCGCAATATTTGTTTACAGACCCCCAAATTATGACTTCTCCGTACGACCTTATCATTCATCAATCCCTCGAAATCATTTTCTGTTGCAGAGATATCGCAAAGGGTACAGACATCTTTGGCGAGGGAAATGTTGGCAAGATTTTCCTGAGCAGCATGTCTGCAATAAGTACTGTAGATGGTTTGAACTGCCGTCTATGAAGGGCACAGAGGCCTAACTCGATACAATATGCTTTTCAGTCCATTATGCCTCTCATGTTATGATCTATGAATATGATATATGCTTATTCCCGATGTTATAGAGAATCTCCACAACTGCGAACACATTTTGCAAAACCACATAATCTGGTGTGATGTTTGATGGACGGTGAGTAAATCTGGGGGTCAGATGCGTGTACTACTAGTGGTAATTTCGTTACACGACCGTGTTTTCCTTCGTACATTTTGCATCGTTTGACTCAGTAACGGTTCTGATCAGAGCAATTTGTTTGAATGATTTTTAAAACATGTGAGGTCCCCTGAATAAATCCGGATAAATTCACAATGAATAATTGCAGGGTACTGTGTAGGTACCTATTTTCCCACAAAATGAGCAGCAGAATTTTCCGAGCTATGAGTATAATGTCCCACCTTGAACTTCAAGTATCTGATTGCAATCACACACAATACTCAATTTTGCACACATGGGGGCTGCCTCTGGGCGACCATTTGGTGTAATCCAGCAGTTGCCTGAGGATCACACAACCCCCAATATTTGTGTATAAGGTCAGCGACTAATGTACATTGTATGAACTGGAGAGATAATTTGGTGTGGGCATTGATTGTTGCATAAATTCAGGAAACTATTGGCATCTCGGATGACACGTGGATGAGTGTCATTCTGCAGAGGGCAAAAGGGTATTCCTCCCTACCTATAAGTCTCTTTGGTATTGCATGTTAGTAGCTCGGTGGCATTTCAACTCTTTGTTTCGGCTCTTTGGTGGCTTCATTCAAGGCATGCTACTATGTGTGGGCATTGAGGTCAAATGCATGATAGTGAGAGATTTAAGATACTAATACAGGCTTTTTCATGGAAAAAAACGCGTCCCAGATACAAAATGACACGCTCATGCCCCTGCCCACTACAATTAACGCGACAAGAGTTTGAGCGTATGTCACGTGATTTACCGAGGATATTTTGATGGGTACGCAAATCCAAATCCAAAGCAGGCGGGGCTCTTTCTCAAATAATTCAACATTCTGGCCAGAGCAGAGCACCAGGGCCGTCTGTACACCATCAAAAAATCCGAATATTGGTGTACATACTAGACTAATGAATGAACCCTCTTTTTTTGCCTTAGAGGCAAGCCTTATCACAACTGCTGTCCATTGGACACGGTATGTTTGAAGCTCCTTGTCTTCGGGGTCCCGTGATTGGTAAACACATGGCATCAACCGGCATCACTGCCGGATCTCGCTAAAAAAGCGTGATGCTCCGGGTTTCCATACAATTATGTATTCTTTGGAGTTTGGAAATTGCAGTCGACCGCACATGCCTTCGTATCTGCCTTCCAATAGGAAAGATCACTTATAAGCTATTTATAGGGCCGCACGAGGCCCTTTAAGCGATCTTTCCTCACATAAGGCATTTTGGCCCTATTATGACCCTGTTGGAAGGCCTTCCAATGCCGTTGCAAGGCGCTATAATGGGAAATAAGAGCAAAAACATTTTTCCGACATTATTTATTACAGATCCATTAGGGTGTTTCATATATCCTATTTGGAGCCCAACTTCGGGCCCAACTTCGCGTCCAACTTCGCGCGAAGTTGGAACATGAAATAGTCCCGATCTCGAAGTTGGATGTCAAATCGTGCTCCAGACCACGATTTGACATCCAACTTCGAGCCCAACTTTGTGTTCCAACTTCGTCCATTCGATTTGACCCACCCACTGCGCTTGCCGAGACCAAAAGACGAGAAATGATGGCTCAAGTTGGAGCCAAGTTGGGGTCGAAATCGGACCTCAAGTTGGCCGCGAAATAGGATATATGAAACACCCTATTGTTGATGAGTGTGTTGACGAATCTGGCGATTTATAGCGAACTTTCCTCTCCTAACGCACGTCCAGTGTCCTTCAGCTCAAACGTCGAATTCTCGCCCCGAACGCCGAAAACATATCCACATCTTCAATCCCTCATTCTCAGTTTGTTCGACACCATCTCACCCCTCAATTGCCTCACACTCCCCAACCTTCTTCGCTTCGATCTTCTCGAATATCTCCTTCGCCACTTCTCGATGGTTGTGTTATGCTCGTTCTTTTCGCACTCCTCCTGCGCCCTACATCACCTCTCCATCGGATACGATTACAACCAGGGACTGATGATCGAATGTCTACAGAGTTTACCGTAGGTTGAAGTCCTGAACATCCACAACTGCGAGGACATGAACCGCTTCATTCTTTGTCTCAACGAGCGACATTTCCTGCCACGGCTTCAACATACCACAACCACTTCCATGAGTATGGAAATCGACCACGAACTCTTGGTCGAGTTGCTGCGCTGGCAGAGTCCAATCCAAGCAGGTCAATTGCAGTCATTCCATCTTAATCTCGACTAAATGTGCAAGCATTGGGATGGACGCGGCCCCTTACGAGTGTGGCCTCCTGGGCATCTCGCTTTCCCAGCCCTCAAAGGTCTCGTCGCAGCCGGGCTCTATTTCGTCGATGCGTTCGAAGAACATAACGGACGGGCAAGTGAATACTGGCCTAACAAATTAAGCATTGACTCTTGTCTACTCCCGACAGGCATAAACTTAACTCATTTACAGAGACCCGTTGCTGGTTTTTTCCAGAGCCCCGTCATTCCAACTCGTCGGGCCTCTTCACACTACTTGAGGAATGCACAGGAAATGCACCGAACGATTGAGATATTGGAGTTAGCCTCAACATCGTGACATAATATTAGCACTGATATCAATTGGTACTATGTTACTACCGCTGTAACCTTCCTATTCTCACGAATGCGAAGTGCTGCTGTGTTTTAGGGCCCGAGTCCGACGAATTAATGGAGAGAATCACAATATAAAATGATACGCGTTCACATTTCGCCTTTATTGCGCTGGTGTACTATAGTGGCTGAAGTCGGCGGCCCGAGCTCCATGGTCAGGTTCATGTTGAGCCAAGCTTGCAAGTTGAAGGAAGGGATGCCGTGTCGGCCATCAGGAGGAAAGTGATTGGGGTTAGGGTTACCTTTTGTCTTTTCCGAGTCAATAACTCCCGCGAGCTCTTTTGAGCTTCTGGGTTCCGCCACCCCTTGCGATCACCACAAGTCTTGACGCCATTCTAAATGCTTAGCAGGGATCATACCGTAGCACATCCCACTGGCTACCAGTCCTCTACTGCGAATTCTGCCTGGATGACGGATTGTTGTGGTGCTCACTGACCACTGTTCCTCCCGCCAGGCGGATTCAAGCGGATTCACCGTTCCGCCAATGTTCCGCAGATTCGTGATGAAGCGATCTCAAGGTTACGCATCTCAGGCTTCTTTCTCCGTAGCGCATGTCCAGTGTACCTCGTGATACTCACGGCGTCTCAGTGCCTCGTACGGAACCACCAAGGGTCCGTTTCTCCCACTACAATGCGAGCGATTCAGGCCTCATTTCTGCGGGCTATTTGTCTGTTTGGGATATCCACCGCTCAAAGTATGTTAATCTTTACCTCGCACCGTGACGTTCTCATTCCTTCCCTAGATCTGACCCCAGTGAATCCAATCTCAATATCCTCACTCCAGGTCGAAAACAAGGTCGCTCCAATTGGTATCGACGTAATTCCCAGGTTCTCGTGGATCGTAGACTCCTCCCAGCGCGGCGTTTTGCAACAGGGGTATCGTTTAACAGTCTCCGCCATTGCCCCGGGTGCGGGTGAAGTGTGGGACAGTGGCAACATCTCATCCTCGTTGCCCTATCCGGCTGAATACGCCGGTCCTGCGCTTCAATCTGACACACGATACTTTTGGACGGTGGACGTGGCAACGAATATCGGATCCTCCTCTGCCTCTTCCGATTTCACCACGGGATTTCTGACACAGGACGCCTGGAGCCCCAGTCTGTGGATCGGGAAGAACACTTCAGTGATTCCCGACGCGTTGGCCAACGCATTCGTCGCTGCGTCATGGATCTGGACTTCCGAACCCGATCCTCCCATCTCACCTGCAGGAGATCGCGCTTTCCGTCGAGCCTACACCTCCCCGGTGGGTAAGAATGCGGAAGCTGCCACAATCGTCATGACGGTAGACGATCGTTTCACGCTGTATGTGAACGGTGTCGAGGTCGCCGCATCCCCGAACGTCAGCGATATCTGGAAGTCTGCGCAGATCATCCAAGTACCCGCTAATTTGTCCAGCAATCTTTTCGCTGTGCTTGCTACCAACCTGCCCAATGGGAACGCCGATGGACCAGCGGGCTTGATCGCAGCGATACAGATTACCTTCGACGACGGTACAACGGACATAATCTCCTCCGATTCCACTTGGCGCGCAACTGAATCCATTCCGGCAAACTTTGAATCTCCCGCGCTTGACGACTCCACGTGGGCATTAGCTTCGTCGCTCGGTCAGTACGGTGTAGATCCCTGGGACAACCAGGTCATCATCGCCGCGCCATCGACTCCTATACCCTCCTTAACAACCTCAGACTGGATCTGGGCCGGCGAACCAAGTCCTCCCAATGCGCCCCCTGGGGATGTAGCCTTCCGAAAAACCTTCCTCAGTCCCCCCAGCAAAACCGCCGTCTCCGCCGTAATCATCGTAACAGCAGACGATTTGTTTACGCTCTATGTGAACGGCATCTTGGTGGGCAGCGCACCCGATGAGCCAAACGCATGGCAGGTTGGGCCGCTGTATCGTGTATCGCTCAACGCCAGCGCAAACCTGTTCGCTGTGCGCGCCACGAATGTCGGCACGGATGACAACCCCGCTGGACTTATCGTCGCGATATGCATCCTCTACTCCGACGGGTCGATAGATTTCCTTTCGTCCGATACGACGTGGAAGGTGGCTACCAATATTCCTGCCGGTTTCGAGCTTCCGTCCACAGACGATTCATCCTGGGCTACGGCGACTTCCCTCGGCGCGTACGGCGTCGCGCCATGGGACACGGGCGTCATCGTATCGGATCCCCTCGGTGAGCACCCCGCACCCCTTCTACGCAAATCATTCTCTGTCACCAAGGAAGTCTCCTACGCGAGACTGTACTACTCCGCCGGCGGTTTCGCGAGCATCTCTGTGAACGGCGCACCCGCATCGGACAACGTCCTCTCGCCGGGTTTCACCAAATACGACACGCAGGTGCAGTACGTCGGTCTCGACGTAACTGCGCTGCTGGTTCAGGGCGAGAATGCCATTGCGCTGGAGCTCGGACGGAGCTATTATGGCATTACGCAACCGGCGGAGAGTCAGTGGAACTGGGTTGACGCAGCGTGGCACGGCGAGCCCGCTTTCCGTGGTGTGCTGTCCATTGGGTACGCAGATGGGAGCACGGATCGGGTCATCTCAGACAGATCGTGGAAAGTCATCGAAGGCCCCACGCGGCTGGATGATATTTACGGCGGCGAGAATTACAATGGTGTGGTTCTACCTCATCTTCGTTTCCAGTGCTCACCCGTTTCACAGCGAGCTACGTTATTCCCGGCTACGCGAATCCAGGGTTCGACGACTCCGCATGGGATTATGCACAAGTATCCACCGGTCCTGCGGGAGCACTGGTTAATGCGAGACAGCCGCCAACGCGTCTGGTTGAATCCCTCCAGCCGATTTCGATCACCGAGCCGGTGCCAGGCATCTATGTGGCGGAGTTCCAGCGCGTCGTGGCCGGGTGGGCGAAGATCACCGCGTCGGGTCCCGCGAAGACGCTTATAACGATCCATTTTGGCGAGAAGCTGAATCCGGACGGCACGGTCATATATCTCGGTGCGTCGTTGGTTGAATATCGGGGCTTTCCCCATGAATTGACGCGTTTAATATAGACATTGCTCATAATTTCGCAAATAACTGGCAAACCGACCGCTTTTGGCTAGCCGGCACAGGTGGTGCTGAGGTCTTCGAGCCCAAGTTTTCATATAAAGGTACAAACCCTCCTTCGGGGTCCGATCCTGACTGACCATTTCTTTTGAAGGATTTCAATATGTTCAGATCGAAGGATGGGCGGGCGATTCGCCGCCGACTCCGCAGGACATCATTGGCCAAGTAGTGCATGATGATTTGGAATCGCAAGGGGATTTCGCTTCGTCGAATGACTTGTTCAACCAGCTTCATGCGACCGTGCGGTATACCATGCTGAACAATGTTCATTCATTCCCGACAGACTGTCCGACGTTCGAGAAGAAGGGGTGGTACGAACTTCAATCTCCCCACTGGTATTTTCTGATAATTTCTGCAGGTCCGGGGACGCGATGCTCGCAACCGTGCGTTATTATTTAATTAAATTTTCAGCAGAAATGCTCACCTTGGCTCTAGGAAATGTTCCTGTCCAATTTTGACAGCTCCGAGCTATTATCTAAATACGTGCGCGATCTCCACGAAACGCGCGTGCAGGGCGAAGGACCCCCCGACGTCATTGGTCCCGACACCGGTTTTGGGTGGGATACCCAGGCGCCGACGTGGCAGTGCGTCTTTATTCTATGGTAGCGGCTGCCAATACTGATCCGCGCCGACGTAGCTCCGCGCTCATCCTCACACCGGCGTGGATCTACAAATATCGCGGAGATAAGCGCGTGTTGACAGATCATTATGCGTCAATGAAAAGCTACATGGAGTTCGAGCTGGGGCGGTCGCCGGGGAATATTGGGACGACTTGGCTGGGCGATTGGAATACGCCGGTGAGTGCTTCAGCCGCCGCTTTCATCCCAGACATTAACTACTGCATACAGGAAACATCGCCCCAAGGCGATAACCCTCCCGAGGATTTACGAGTCTCGGCCACTGCTTTCCTGTAGGTCATCCTTTTTGTCGTACCGGCGGAGAGCTGACGGAATCTGCAGGTACTACATGTTCATCACGATGCACGACATCGCTACCATCCTTGAAAACGCCGACGATGCAGCGTCTTTTGCGTCCCAAGCATCCGCCGTCAAAGCCTCCTTCAACGACGCATTTTTCAACGCCGCAGCAGGCCACTATATCGGTGTCGGCGACAGCGGCTACCGCCAATCGCACAACATCCTCGCGCTGGCGTTCAATCTCACGCAGGATAACATCACCGCACAGGCCGTCGCGGACAGCGTTGCCGCCGATGTCGCAAGTCGCGGTATGCATCTCAATACTGGCGCGCTCAGCAGCAAATATCTGCTTCCCATGTTGACTGCGTATGGGTACATCGATACGGCGTTTACGCTCGCGGAGCAGACGACGTTCCCCAGCTGGGGATTTTGGATCGAGAACGGGGCTACCACGACGGTATGTCTAAATACGCACCCGTTGCATATTCTCAGTGCTGATTCCGCATCCTCATACAGTGGGAACATTGGTTGGTTGACGCGCGCTCGCATGACCACGTACGTTCATCGTCATTACCCTCAATAATCCCCTTAATCTTAATATCTCACTTTCAGTTCTTCCTGGGCACCTTCGATGACTGGTTCTTCCAGCACGTCCTCGGCATCCAGGGCACGAGCCCCGCCTTCCAGACCGTGGACATCCGCCCCGCCGCGACGAGCAGCGTCTCCGCTGCACGCGGCTGGATGCGCACGCCCTTCGGGAACCTCAGCGTCGCGTGGACGCGCGATGCAGGAACTCTTGCACTCGATGTGGGCGTTCCCGTAGGTGTCATTGCCACAATTGATTTTGGGAGCGCTTCCAAGAGCGTCTCGGAGGGTGGTGTCAATCTGGATGGGCCTGGGAGGGAGAGTGTTACGCTTCTCGAGTCCGCGCCTGGGGCAAATGTACGAGTTGCAGTGGGCTCGGGTGAGTATGCATTTATGGCGAGTTGAATTGCTCACGGTATTGTACTTGTACTTTTTCCAATTTTATTTCCCATTTATTCCAGGAAATTGGCGCCTTTGGCGAGAGCGCGGAGTATCCAACTTCTGGAGGCGATTAGATTTGGGTTTTGTTTAGCGGTTTGTGCTCCCACTCTTCAAATATTAAATATTAAATTCTGGTGTCCTTCGCCATCCAACGAACAGACCCATTCTCCATTCAATACCCAATACCCATCGCAATGCCATTTCTTTATCCTTTGCCCAGCGATTATATTTTTGATGGCACTATTGTGGCTTCAGTAAACACCCTAGTAGCTTCGGCTTCTGCAAGCAGTACTTCCAACATATGAAAAAGAGGAATCTCAGTTGGCTTAATATCTGAGGCCGAACTGAATGCGCAATGAAGTTACCGAAGTACAGCCTCGTCCTGATTGGGATTTACACGAAATTGCAAGACGATCAAAATGCCACTGCTGATTTTTTTTCTGGTCGCACATCCTCCGTGGTTATTTGAACTACTATCTAAGTATCATTGGGACTACCATAGAACCATCCTCTCTTTTTCATGACTGGATTGAACCATAATTGAGCTCAGTGCAACAGAATCTTGCATTTCCCCATCATCGTGCACTTTTACATAGGCGATCGATGGTACCTACCCACATCCAATCCCGTGTACAACGAACCTTACCCGACGCGCAATCCCGCGACTGGCGTACAGAAGATCAGTCAACTACTATACAGAAGAACGAACTGGCAAAGTAGCAGAATAAATATGTACAATATAATACAATTCCGCATGCCAGTACATTCAACCAGGTATCGACATCAACCTTCCTAGTCCTAGTCCATTCCTAGTCCCGTTCCGACTCCGAGCAGGAAGAAAGCATCCCACAAAAGAAGTCGTCCCTATCCCTTCTCCAATCGTGCGTGCAGAACCAGCCGCACCCCCCATCCTCCTTCCTCCGTTCCGTTCTCACTCCATATCCCTTCTTCCTCTCCCGCTCTCTCCACACGCTCCTCGAGGCAACACAAAGACGCCTTAAAGCAACACAGCCCCCATCCCCAGCACCACCGCCATCATCACCCCCATCCCCTTTACGCTCCCGCGCACAGCCCCATTCGACGGCGGAGTCCCCACAGCGCCCACCGCTCCGCTCGCTGCAGCGGCAGCGGCGTCTGCGGTCGGGAGCGCAACGGACGAGAGCGACGAGAACGAGAGAGTGGGTTCACGTTGTTCGCCGCGGGCGGCGTCGACACGGGCGCGGGGGTGCTCGAGGGCGGCGGCGGCGGGGGAGGAGGAGAAGGAGCCTGGGTCGTAACCGGCGGCGGCGGGGGCGGGGGAGGCGGTGGTGGGGCAGGAGCCTGCGTGGTCACGGGCGCTGCCTTCACTATAGTGGTCTGGGGGGGCGGAGGCGGCGCTTGCGTGGTAGTGGTCTTCGGCGGCGGCGGCGGGGGCGTGGAGGTGGTTTTAGGCGGGGGCGGGGGCGTGGAAGTGGTTTTGGGCGGGGGCGGAGGGGGGGCCTTCGTGGTGGTCGTCTTGGCCTTGGTGGTGGTCTTGGGCGGGGGAGGAGGGGGCGCTTTGGTAGTTTTCGGCGGAGGCGGGGGCGGGGGCGGAGGGGGAGGAGGGGGAGGGGCGGCCGCTTTGGTTGCTTGGGCTCCGACGCTGGGTGGGTGGGGTGTCAGTGGGATGTATGTATGAGGTGGACGAAGGGGAGATGAAGAGGATTTATGGAAGTACAAAGGCGATATGGCTGATCCTGCCGCACCCGGAAACAGCGTCTCCGTCGCTAATGCTCCGGGTGACTGCGTCGCCAGTGCTAAGGCGAACGCCAGCACATCTGCACCGCTCCAAGGACACAGCGTGGGTGTGGTGACAGTGGGATGCATGTATGAAGTGGACGAGGGGAGAAGAAGAGGATTAGGAAGAAGAATGGCCTGGGATGTAAGTCGTTCCCCGGAAAACGACACAGTGCGCCCGTCGGTAAATATCCGGGTGAGTGCGTCGACAACGCTAACGCGAAAACGATCGAGCAGGCTCGAAAACCACACATTCTCTCTCGAGAAAAGAATTCAAGACGAATGGGAAGAATGGGACGACAGGACTTTTTGAGAAACAAAAAAGAGGGCAGCAGGACTCACGTCGATGTCGTGAGCGCTAACTGTCCAAAATTGCCTGCTTGCGGGAGGCCTGCGGGGCAGGTACTCGAGCCGGAGGAGAACGAGCCGTCCTAAACGCACACAAATTAATCAGCGTCGTCCAGCTGTGAGATGAAGGGGACGCACGGCAGCAAAGTACGTGCACGGGCCCGCATCCTTGTACGTGCAGGTGGCGAAGCTGTCCGCGTCAACCGCGCTGCTCGTGAGCGGTGTCCCGTCCTTGTCGACCGGCGCGCAGTTCACCGCCCGGCGGATCGGCGAGGCGTGCACGCTCGCTGCAGCCAGGAGGAGTAAGAGGGAAACCATTGACTGGTGCATGGCGGATTATATCGGTATCGGTGTAAAGAGTGAAGGTAGCGAGGGTGGAAAATAGTCGAACGAAAGGCGTCCAGCCAGTGGAGGGCGTCTAGCGCGGGGCGAGGAAAAAACAGAAGAAGAGAAAAGGAGAACGGAGAGAAGGGAAAGCAACGAGAAAGAAAGAGACGGAAGGAAAGCGACCGGTCCTGGGAACGCACCCGCGTTTCCTCCCTACTAAAGCTCCCGCAAAATCGGAACCGGATCGCGTGTTTGTTTGATGTGGGTCGTGGCGGTGCCCAATCAATTGATCAATCTCGGTCCCACCATCTGCGCGCCTGGTACTTACCAACCTCCGTCCGCAGCCAGCACACGCTCCCAGCTGCTATCGCCTTTTCTCTTTGTTTCCTTCTCTTCCTGGCTCTGGCACCAGACAAGAAGCAGGAGGAAACGTGGTGGGACTAATCACGGCATGCATCCATCTTTAGCGGTACCCTTGCCCTGGGCCATCCGTGACGCCGAGGCTGCTGATGATGCAAATCTCCACATCGACCGTCTTCACACAAAAGACGACTCGGCAGTCGTATCGCCGTCGAACGGTCCAGACTCGTTGGCGCTTCAAGTTCCCGCCTGGGCCTTTCTGGTCGCTCCATAGGGTGCTGACGCTTGCACGTACCTCCACGGACTTGATGCGAGAAGGCCAGGTCGACGACGATCTCACTGATGATCCCGCATAATCTCTCCTGAGCAGGGCGTTAACGCTTCGTTTCATGCCTGTCAAACCTATGTCTGGATTTGTGTTCGCGCTCACAAGTACTTGGCCTTGTATCCTCACATGGTCTCCTACCCACTTCCCTGGGTCTACTTGGATTCTTGAATTCTTGGCGTGCGGGACTCACCATGACGGTTACCTTCTGTTAAGTACCTACCTAAGTTACCTTCACTCACCTGTCACCGAGACGCCGCGGTAGTCGGTTGATTCACTCACTCATCTGTCAGTCGGGTACGGACATTGGACACCATCTGGCATCCTTCTGGCATCGTAGGCCAATTCGATGCTTATCATCAAGTGTTCATGATTGCGCCCACAGACTGCCATTTGCGGATCAGATTACTGGATGATGCGATATTTCTTCATTCGGGAATGCTGTCGTGAAAGTCAATGCTAGAGACATACACAGAACCGGAGTGACGACAGTCACCACGTATGGACGTATCCTTCCGCTCCTTGCTGCGTCCCTCCCTGCTCATGGCTCCGCTCGGGCAGCTGCTTCCGGGAATTTCCGCGGTCGACGTCGATCTCACAAATGATGAATCCTATTCAAGTGCACGTCGATCTTGCTAGCTATCTCTCCTGAGCAGGGTTCTCAAATCACTCGATCTCATGTCGTTTTACTCTGTCCTCGCATCTGTCTCGTCGAGTTGAAGTCGCGCACTTAAAGTAAGCTGCACTGGAAAGGACAACAGAGATAAAAATATAAGCGAGTGAACAACCAAGGCCTGCACCGTGACTGGTAATCGAGCGGCCAAGTTCACGAGTTGAACTGACTGAGAACGACGAGGATAGGCGTAGAGGACGAGCAGAGGACGAGTGTGATGAGGAGAACGAAGTCAATACGATTGCTGAGTTGAGTGCAAGACGTTGGGGGAAAACCAAGTAAGTATATTGCAAAATGGATCGTTATTTATACAGAAAACTAGGGGAGTGCTAGAAAAGGAATTTGGAAGATAAATGATACCTACTACAGATCTGGGGAGTGGATAGTCCAAGTAATATACACAGAAGAGGAAAGAGAGGCATGAATCAAGGCTGAAATCGAGAAAAGTGCGCAAATGCACTCAATAAATTGGGTAAGGCTGTTCTGGGGGCTTGAATCGAGGGTCGGAGCTAAGGAGATATACCAGAAATGCTTGTTGGAAAAGTATAAATGGAGCGGGAGCAAGGCGGGAGGAAACACAAATAAGGCAAGATTAAAGTCAGTGTGTGATCTGGAGTTCGATTGCGGGCGGCAAACGGCAGTGAAGCGAAAAAAAGATAGATTATAGGCGATGATTTCGGTTTTCTATGAGTGGGGAAGGAAATGGGGTGCTGTCGGAGGGAGTGGTATTGCCGTCTTGTTGATTCGAGATTGCGCTGTGTGAAAGCCGACTTACGGCTTTAGCGTGCTACCGTGCTCGTCAACAGGTCCACATTTCTCACAAAAAACACACACATACCATGGTGCATAGTTAAATACACCGGTCCACCTCACTCCTTTTTTTTGACACACCTTCTTTGGAGACTCAAAAATAATTCACCACCTTCCGGTTGAGACAAAAGACAGTACACCTCGCAGCCAAAAATGTACCACTGGTCATCTGTGTACCCAGTCAACATGCACCAGACTAGAGGGTATACTGATGCTGCAGTACCATCTTTCTTGGCACACTGGCTCCATGCAGCACTCACCAAGCTATTGACCAATATAGGTGTCCATTGTGGTTCAATGAAGCTCTTGTGGTGGTTTTAAAAGTATTTCATCATGGATCCTACCGACTCTCTGCCTTTTCCATTGCTACAGAACCAGCTATTTATGATCTGATTTCTTCGTAGACCCTTCCCCTATTCGAGGCCTGAAACTGAAACTGTTGGTTCAAGTTGCGTGCTTCAATCAGAAAACTCACCAAGTACGTCCAGTGTTTTCGTCACAAATCCAACTTGAGTTCAAGGGAATTTGTGTGAGGTGTTGCATGATGGTCAGTATTCCCTTGATATCCTTTCATTTGGAGTGCAATTTGAGCAAGATTTATCCAAGTATCCAACTTCATCCTTCACGCGGTTTGAATTGCCTTCGCCCCATGTTCAGAGTTAGAATTTAAATTAGAGAAATAGCTCCAGTGTTGAGGGACAGTGAGGAGTGTGGGAAGGCCAGTATATGGGATGCCAGAGCTGTCTCAAAGAGCTGTATGCTACATTGTATCAATATGCATACCACCTCGCGTGAACTGTCCATCATGGCACCTTGCAAACTCCACCCGAGAGCCATTGAAGTGCATCTTGCCTTCCTAGTGGCTGTCCTCCAACCTAAGGACCAAATCAGCTAGGTGGTGTTTTTTTTTGTGGTCAGTGCTTGGCACCTGGGAATTATTGTATGGCCAGTGAAGAAGAAAGGGTTTCAAGGGTGTGAATTTAATTTTGTGGCTATTCGGGTGGTGAAATTTATTATGTCACATTGAATGTGTGCACTTTTTTCGATCGTTACAGGTAGTGAGACTTTGCATTTGGGAGGACTGGGGTATTTAAATACTGCAGCGGCGTGGCTGAGTACAAACACATAGACTTTGATGGAGTGGTGTGAATTCTCATCAAAACATGGGAAGGTGGGTAAGAATAGGTGAAAATGTGTTCAGCGGTGCACCCCATAATTATGAGACACTATTAAGTACAGTCATATCGGCAGGGAACGCACTTGGGATAAATAAAAATGGGCAATATGATTTCAGCATGTGAGCTATACGAAGACGAACTATACAGGAAAGACATAGTAAGAGGAGGGGATATAATCGAGGGGACATTGATCGATGTAGGTGGGACTGGAGAGTGAGGGGAATGGATAGCAGGAGGACATGGATCAGGTGCATCAGCAATATAGCAAATAAAACGAAAGAGACAGGAAAGACGTAGGAGCAGGGGAAATAATCGCCGGGGACGTTGATCGATGTAGGTGGGAGGGGAATGGATAGCAGGAGGACATGGGGTCAGGTGCATCAGCGATATAGAAAATTCAACCACAGGAAATTGAGGTAGTATGAAGAGGGATATAATCGAGCTGGTCGTGAATGTAGCGTCGGGATGGGGAAGATCTACGAATGATAGCTGGGACCGGAAACAGGGAAGAGAATTGAACTTGAAAAGGAAGTGGTTCCATGGTTTCTGACGCCATGATTCAGTGAGAGTAGCAGAGTTCAACTGAATATACTCTTACCAAACTACCGCGCATCCCGGAATTTAGGATCGATGCATTGCTGCCACTCGGTGCCATGGACGAAGTTTGTGAGATCGAGTCCGGTTGTTGTTTGGGAGCTAATAGTGACGTGATACCATGGAAGGCATAATCGTTTACGGAGCGCAGGAGGGACCCATAGAATCCGTTCCGATGAAGAATTCATCAGCCACGCCTCGCTGAAACGTGGACTTCCCCAGAGATCAGGAGTCTGAACCTATAACCAAAAATGAGAGAACACTAATTTCGGGAGAGTGGTTTCCATACCTTCCATATACGAATAGTACCATCCCACAAACCAAAGGCGATCCGCATGCCGTCTGGAGAGAACACCAAGCGGTTGATGGGGACGGGGATTGTATACTGAACAACGAGGTCTCCGGTTTGAGCACTCCAGACAAAGACTTGCATGTCCGACCAAGATGCAGTCGCAACCTGCCTTCCATCTGGAGAGACCGCAACCGTCCAACAATCGGTTTTGATTCTAGTGATCGAACCGTTTTCGGAGTTCCAAATCCCCAGCCCATTCGCGGTGCGAAAGGCGAACACCTTTCCGTCTGAGGATCCCGCAGCATAGCTCTCATTTCCAAACGGCGCAGTCAGAACCGCACCGGTCTCGGAGTTCAATAGCTGTCTGGGGCCCCGTGTATGCATGAGTGCCTCACCAGGAGTAATCACAATGTGTTTCCCGTCTGGGCAGAACACCACAGACACTACAGGTTTGCTTAGCCTCGATCCAGTTGCAAACGGGCCAGCGACCAAGGCCAAAGTTTTGGAATCGCATACTCGCACCGTTCCGTTGACTGATCCAAACACAAGCCGCTCTGCATCCGGCGAGAGTGAAACCGTATTATCCAATTCTGTTTGCGGCGTATAAGGGCCAGCTATGAGGGATCCGGTTTCAGCGTCCCAGACCTCGGTTGTGTTACACTTTTCCCTGGAGATGATGAGCCCTTTGCCGTTTTGTGAGAATGCGACGTCCACAATTCCGCTGGCGGAAAATGGCCCAGCGACCAGACCGCCCGTTTCAGAATCCCAAATGGACACTGTAGATTTCCTCTGCCTTGTGAGGGTACGGGTAGACAGGATGCGTCCACCGTCTGGAGAGAACGCAATGGATGTATACAGATCGTCGGTGCCTCCTTCAGATTCCTCAAGAACAACGGCAGCAGTGTCGGTATCCCAGACACGAATTGTGCAATCCCATGACCCAGACACAATGCGTTTTCCATCTGGCGAGAATGCGACGGACGCGACGTATTTGGTATGCCCTCTTAATGGACCCGCGACCACAGCACCAGTTTTAGCATTCCAGATTCGCACTGTCTGGTCGCATCCTCCGGACACAACTTTCTTGCCATCTGGAGAAAAGGCGACGGAGGTAACCGCCCCCATGTGCCCTCCTATAACAGCAGCTTCCACCCAATCCCAGACATGCAACATTGTGTTCCTGTAATCATAAACTCCTTCTTCAGGGCCTGCATGATAATGCCCCACCACTAGCTGCCTGCCATCTGGTGAGAATGCGACCGAATCAACTTGCCTGGTTACAACCAAAGACGCGATTACTACGCCGGTGCTTGGATCCCAGACATGCACTGTTTTATCATATACTGATGCAATGTGCTTTCCATCTGGTGAGAAAGAGACACAGGGAACCGAGTATCGATGTTCTTTGAAGACCAAAACAACCACACCGCTTCTTGATTCCCAGACACGTACTGTGCCGTCTTCGGATCCGGAAGCTATGTGCTGGCCATCTGGCGAGAATGCGACTGAATTGACATTATCTGTGTGCCCTTCAAAATTCCCAGCAACTGTCCCAGTTTCGGAATTCCAGATTCGAAGAGTACAATCCCTCAACCCAGAGACAATCAACTTTCCGTCTGGAGAGAATGCAACAGAGTTGACCCGAGTGCCACATTCGAACGTGGCAGCAACCACCCCGGAGTTGGAGTCCCAGACACGAACAGTTTTATCCCACGAGCCAGATACGATCCACTTGCTGTCGGGGGAGAAAGCAACCGAAGTGACCCGGTCGGTGTGCCCTTCAAACCTGTCCGTGAGTGCACCGGTTTCGGAATCCCTGACACAAATTGTTGTATCAGACGACCCAGACACAATATGTTTTCCATCTGACGAGAATGTGATGGAGCGGATATCACCGGTATGTGTAGGACCAGTATGTGAGAACGGCCCGGCAACGACTGAACCTGTTTGCGAACTCCAGATGTGGACCCTATTCCTACGTGACCCAGTTACAATCCTCTGGCCATCTGGGGAGAATGCAACAGAAGTAACATGCTCAGTGTGCTCCAGGAATGGTGGGGGAACTACCACGGCAACACGCCTTTCAAAATCCAAAATACGTACTTTGCCATCCTGGGACCCTGACACAATCTGCTTGCCAGAAGACGAAAATGCCACAGAAGTAACCTCTCCATTGTATCCATCAAAATAGCCAGTGAGTAGACCGGTTGCCGAATCCCAGACACGGACTGTCATGTCATCGGACCCTGATACAATGTCTTTGCCGTCTGGGGAGAATGCGACACATCTAACATGGTTTCTGTGGCCTTTAAACACCCCAGCGACCTCACCAGTTTCTAAGTCCCAGAGACGAACACTGTAGCTATCCAAAGTTACAATCTGCTTGCGGTCCGGGGAGACTGCAGAAGTACCCCACCCCTGCCTGTGAAACTCCCCGGCAGCGAGGGAACCATTCTCAAGATCCCAGACACGAGTTATCCCACCAGGTGATCCAAACAGGATCCACTTGCTGTTGGGAGAGACTATAACAGAATACCCTGGAAACTCCTCAGCCAAGACACCGGTTTCGGAATCCCAGAGACGAATTGTCCCATCCCCGGACCCAGACACAATTTGATTCCCATCTGGCGAGAATGCGACAACCTCCACGGACTTAGTGTGCCCCCGCAATTCTTTCTGGATGCTGGGCCAATTCTCTGCTAAAGTACCGTGACAGCACAATGTATTCGGGAAGGAAGGAGCGAATTGCCGCTGGATTCCGGAGGTCCGAGGCGCAAAGGGGAGAGCTGAGATATAAATATGCGGCACACTTTGTGCAATCACAGGTGCAAATGTTGCCACGAATTTGGCAGTATCCTGGATAAGATTCTCGAGAGCTACATTTTCTGCCTATGAATACGAAGTTAGAAGGTGCTTTTTACAAATAAAAAAAGGCAGTCCCTCACTTCAAGTGCATACTTCCGCGCGATGTTTAGGCTCCTCGTAGCGATTGAGATGTGTTCACGTAGACTCAGAACCTCTAGCCAATAGAGAAAGTGATTTTCCATTAGTTTCTTCAATTCGGACAGTGTTTCTTGATCGGGGTCTGCCTCTTGTAAATGATCCGTCCAGAATTGAGCTGCATACATCAAATGGGGAGATATGTGAACTGCTATGGAATCCGAGAGCTTCTCCACATCTTTATTGAGGATCCGTGAGTCCTCAAGACCACATATGTTGAACCGAAGTTCGTGATTAAGGACTCGTAAGCACCGTAGTGCAAGTGCCTTGCTATGGATCCTAGAAATGATAGCCCATGGATTGCTACTAGAACGATTTGGATCTGTGAGGTAGTCGCTGAAGGATGCATGAAGAAGTCGGGCAGGCTGGTCAGGCTGGTCACGACTCCACTGTATAACACAACCCAGATAGCCCAGGACCTCGGAGGATTTTCCCTTTCCAAAGCTTAAGAGTTCATCAATCGTTTCAGCTGTCAGCGGAACCCTACTGAACACAATAGAGCCCAGGACGGAAACAGCATCTTGCGAGAAACTTTTGTTATTCCAGGGGGCACAATTCCGGAGTGCTATAGTGTATAGGTTGTCCACCTCGCCTTCCAGATCATGTCCAGAATCAAATAGGACACGGAGACGATACCCAGGATCATATTCACCGATGAATTTGATTGCTGTTGACGCCCAGATGAAGAGACCCCCAGCATAGTCCGCCAATTTTTCAATAGTTGGCTCCCCTGGCCAAGTCAAACCCAGAGACTCAGAATGGTCCCTCTGGATTTCATTGAGGCTGTGACGAATATAGGCCAGAATATCGTGCTTCGTGGAAGGTGTTGTAATGTCAAGTTGCATTGGAGTGATGCGGGTTTGCGCATGGAATCGACGCGCAATATCTGAATCTGGGCGGCTGGTAATGAGAAAGCGATAAGCACCGGGTAGCTTGTGGAACTCTTCTGTGATCAGCGATACCAGACCACGACGAGAGTCGCGATCTCCACATTCATCTAGTGCATCCAAAATGATGATAACTGGTCCACAAACATGTTCCTGTGAATGGAGAAGAGGTTCCAGCAAGAGTTTCTCGAATTGTGTTCTGATTGGTGCATCAACAAGTGTGGTTTCAGTCTCAATCGCAGCACAGATGGCTGTCAGGATATGAGGATTGGATTTGGCGAGTCCATATGCAATGGTGGAGATGACAGTATGTGGACTGCTTCTCTCTGGATTATCACGTTCAAAAAAGATAAAAGCCCCTAGACGGTGGAGGCCCCGGAAGTACTGGGAGACACTGGTTGATATGGTGCTTTTTCCAGCACCATACACACCATGGAGCCAAAGGACATTGTGACTGTCCGATGGGGTGGCGAGCCATTCATTGATAGCCAACAAGATTCCTTGACGTGTGCCAGGCAGGCATTCTGGGCGGACCGCAGCATTGAAAACCACCGGGTTAAGGGTCTTCAGTTTTTCCAATTTGACTGAGGTCCAATAAGTTTGCTACTCAACACAAATAAATATCTGGACTTGCCTAGGTCTTCAATCTTACTGAGCAGTTGTACCGAGACAAATGCTGTTTGTATATTCACACCACGGTCGAAATTATCTTTCAGCTCGATCAAGACTGCAGACAGAACATCAATCCTTTCGCTTGTGTCAGACCAAGTGTGGTGTACAGCACGGCCTGGATTTACGATCAGTTGGGCACCATTATTATCGAGATCCAGGTATGTACCTGAGAATGCGTGGGCGGTATATTCATGAATGAACATGGCACACTCTACCGTCTCCTTGGCAATATCCAGGACAGTTTGCTCCAGTCGTTTGAGTTTGTCGGATACAAACTGGACATCATCCACAAATGAATACACCTCTGCCATGGTTTCCACCAGCTTGATAACCTTCTCATCCATCTCTTGCTGTTTCTTCGCAGTCTGAATTGACATTAGCTGGCTGTATGTCACAAAAGAGTGGACAATACCGTGTACACCAATGTCAGAATCTTCCAGGCAATATTGGCATATGGGTGTATCTCAGGTAAATATCAGTTGGAACGCCGAAATAATGCTATGAAATTCATACCTTCGCAATTTCATCACCAATTTTAATAATGAAGTCAAGTTTCTGGATAACTGCCTCCAGCGGTAAATCAAGGTCCAGTCGGTCTCTCGTGAGCTCTGTCACAGCTTTTTTGAACTCGTTAACCTCCCTCAAAACCTCCGACTCGGCGGCCATATTCTGGACAACTTGACCCAGTGAGCTGCGTTGCATGCCCACGAGAAGCCGGGCCGAAATCTTTCCTTTGGACGTGAGATCCAGTTTGGCGACTAGGAGATGTCTGTAAGAACCACTAGATGGGTAAAAGAAGAAAAATGGTCACCGCCATCGTCCCCCTGTAGCTTCAAGAGCTCGTCTATTGTGGTCTTCAATTCCCCAAGGCAGGGATCTTTTGCAAGAGGGAATGAAGACTCGTGGTAGAGCCGTAGAACGATACCGGTAGTGCCTGTAATGGTAGGTGGACTTGCCGAACAGTTATCATCCAAATGCAGACATAATGAAACGGACTTACAAAACCAACGGGAGGTCCCAAGTAGGCGCCAGGTTTCGCTTCACCACGTGTGTTTCAGTGACCCGGTCTTTACTTGTCCGCGGATCGTTGTCTTGGTCAATTGCGACATAGAGATTGGGCAGGTCTCGATGAAACGGATGCTTCCATGTCACCATGTCTGCTCTTTGAACTAGGAGGATCCAATGAGCGTAGATTTCGGATGGAAAGCACACAAACTGCGCACCATGTAGCGAATAAGTCTCTGCCATGGTGGGTGGGCTATGAGGGTACGGATGACGTACATCACCACGACACCTCCGACTATAAGGGAAATTGGTTGGCATCAGACACGCGATGACAATCGTGGTATTCAATGCCGTCTGTCTCTCGCATGACACCGTTTGTTCTCTGTTTTAATAATTGTTTCTTCCTTGAGTGGGCCGACCGACCTCACATACTGGGCACGGTATTGCACGTACCTAGACCGTAGTGCGTTCTCTGCACTTGAGTATTTGTCACCGGGTCCGGACCAGGAAGCAAGTCTCACAGTCCCACGAGGTTAGCTTCCGTTCACATCCCGATAATTATTCGCTGACTGATTCATTAATAGCAGTCTCCACGGAGAAATCAGATGCAGAACACCTTTAGGCGACGGCTGTTTCTTCGTCCACCGCCGAGGCCAATCAAAATGGCAATTTGTCGGCGAGGGCGCCGAGAAAGGGGAGTATCTCGCAGCACCGAGCCGGGACGACGATGGGGAGTCGACTGACATCGCTCGAACGAGGAAACACCCGTAAAAAAGAAACTTGGACGTAACTGACAAATACGCATGGTGGACCCACAAGGACCCACAAATGATGGTAGCGACAACGGACGCCGCTGGTCCCGCCCCAGCGGTTGGTATGGCCCGGTACGACCAGGCATGACCACACGATGAACTTGAAACGATAGGCATTAAATGAGCGGAGAATATCGGTTGAATTCAGCGAGCAACTCGAAAATAAGAGTCTGAGAAGATGGAAATAAACGTGGCGGATGGCGGCGACCGTGGAGTGTCTAAGCATAGACACATGACATCCTCCGTGGGGCGCGGAGGACCAAAATACAAGACGGAACATGCCAATGAGGACGGGAGGAACGCTAAGGCGACGCACGCGTAATACGCAGCATCTTCGCACACCTGCAGAATGTCCGAGGACCGGTGATACGTCAGTTCGCCGCCAGCGATTCCGAGGGCGAGCGGTCAACGAATCCAAGGACGCCGAGATTTATTGAGGAGCATGTCGACCAGGACCGGTGATTATCTCATGACAGGTCCGATCCCTAGTCCGGACAAATTTTCAGATTTCGACCACACAGGTCACCGCCGAAGTCCGGACAAATGGGCCTAATGACTGAGTCTGAGTTGAGTCCGAACAAAACAAAAAAAATCTGTACATAGAGGATGAGACATTTCGCTTTTTCGACCCCCTGCAGCGCATTTTTGAGAAAGAATTGAGGTCCGAGTCGTAGTCTGGACAAAAAATAAGTTTTGGACCTATGTGAGCCGGAATCCAGACAAAAATTTGGACCCCCGGCGAGGCTAAAGTCGGAACAAAAATTTCTAAAGGGCCAAAATCGGGATCCGACCTCCCCTGGGATAATCACCGGTCCTTGGCGACCCCGCGGGAAAGAGTAAAATAATGACTTGAGTCTCGGATAGCAAACTGGCACTTTTACCGCAGGAAAACACCCTTTGATGATACGGTACTAAAATTCCGGGTCAAATGGATCTTGGAATCCACTAAATTTGTGGGTTTTACACCTCGGAAGCCAACGATCGTGGATTTCCAAGTGAGGTAGATTTATGTTTGTTGAGTCGAGGAAGGAGAGAGAGAGCTACTTGAATAAAAGCCATAAGCCGCGTCCTGGAATAGAAGATATTATACAATTATCAACGGGTGCACATCTCAAAAAAAAAGTCCTTGAGACAGTCTTGCAGACTCGATGTAGAAGCTACTGTATGCTGCACCGCGACGAGCCGCTCGGTTCCTCGTCAATTAATTTGCTGTGGTCTGCGTTTGTCGCACAGAGAATCAGAAAAATAAATACACGGGTTAGAATTATCATACCGGCGAACGTCACTGGAAATCACAATTAGGGCACACAGGAATAAAAAAATCAAGCAACTCACACCCGGTCTTGCCACTCGCATCCACGACCATATATGCTCTCCTATGCCATCCCTTCTCATAGTGCTCCACCAGGATTATCCCATCCGTGTAAAGGATGTCACCAGGCGAAGCGGCCAGCCAGCCAGGCTTGGAACGTTCCGCGCGCCCGTTAGACCCCACATCCGACGGCGACGAAGAGATCAAAAGGGGTCGATTGTACAGCCCCGCACGTCGTTCCGGTTGCACGATAATGATCGGGTCGTCCTCGGTCGTGCCAGACTCGACGAAAGCGTCCGAGGGCTGCGCGTGGTCAGCCGACAGATCTGTGAATAAATCGGCGAACGCGTAGATCAGCTTCCCCTCCACTCTCGCGATGCGACGCTTGACCGCGAGGGCGCTACGCGGCGGGGCAATTGTCTCTCTTTCCAAACGGCCCAGCGCACGCTGCTTCGAATCAAAAGAGCGCACTGACTTTTGCTCGCCGGCGCGCGTGTATAGTCGGTAGTAGACTGTCGCGGAATTTCACATTATTACTGTGTTGCAAGTAAATCACAATCGACTCACGGTAATGCGACAAATGTCCGGCAGCAATCCGGTCGGAAGACGGAACCTGTGCAGTTCCTCCTTTTGCCTCGTCGGTGAGGCACACAAGCGCCACGGCCCTCTGGGGCGTCGCTCCAAGATCGCCTGTCAAGATGGCCACACGCGCTCCCGCCGCCATCGCAGTGCGGGCATCCGCGGTTTCAAACAGCTCGGTGAGCTCGCCAGTGGGATCCGCTAGGCCCGCTGCATCTACCAGCACGCACTTCAGGGAGGCGACGGTGTGAGGTGGAGGGACTGATGCGATCTTGATGCGGCCGATGAGCGGATCTGGCGTAGAGTGCTTTTTCTGCACTGGAATCACACCATCCACAGCGTAGACGCGGTAATAAACTGCTCGACGGCATGGTAATCACAGACGATGAGATGGAATGTTCTACTAACCGTACCCAGACCCCCGAATCGTGCTGTCTCTGGGACTCTGTAGACTCGGGCTTTGCTCGCTGTTTCCCGCCTTCGTCGGAGTCACAGAGACATCGTGAGGAGATTGGGGAGATATGGAACTCGGACCTGGCTGGTCGTCTCCCGTCTCTGCGTAGCCCGCAGTTACAGAGGCCTCGTCGTAAGGCTCGTAAGGCGGGGGTTCCCTCGAGTTGGTGTGATGGGTGGACATGGGAGAGGGCGGCAAGAAGGAGGTGTTAATAATAGTCCTATGCTATGCACTGGCAATCGTGATCGATTGATCGACAACACTCATGGACATTGATGGTCATCGGGTGCAGATACAGCACTGTCCGGAATTCGTTACTTGAATTCGCACTTGTCACAGTCTGCACAGAAATGACCTATGCAGCAGACAACCAACGACTGATCTTCATCCGCGATTGGGTACTACAGACTTCGGGCTCAGCCGAATAATAACGGGAGGTGATCGATAATACTGATGGACGTCGCTAGCAAATCGCTAGCGCTAGTGGTCACCGGATGCAGATAGAGCACTGCCTGCAATTCGTACTTGTCAAAGTCCGCACAGCAAGGAAAGACCTATGTATGCAGCAGGGAACCAGCGAATGTGGACCGATTGTCAGTCTTAAGAGGATTTCGGAGATCTGCCGAAAAGGAGGATAAACCTACATCCGAATACAGGCACAGGTTAGGTTTCTGCACCGAGGCAATCATGAGTCACATTAATATATTGGAGATGGGGATCTCACTATAGAGCGCCAGAAGCTGGGGTCCCTGAACGCGATGGAATGTCATTGGAGTCCGCGGAGCGCCGAACTGCGAAATGATGCATGGGCGCCAAGTTTGTTTTGTGGGCAGCATGAGGAGAAGAACACACCAGTCAGGCGAAAAGGTTTGAATCTGGACAACGCGAGGATCCAGGTTCGGCGAATCTGGACGAGGCAGGATTCAGATTCGGGGGAGACGTGAGGAGGGGACGAATTCGTGGCTAAATGGAAAGTATGACTGCGTAATTAGGAACGAGGGCCTCTGCTGCCACTGCACCTTACGGGTAACGGCGGGACATCCTTCGAGATCAAAATGGTCTAGACCATTCGGAATTGATCGGCCTTGCTCCGGATGGTTGTCCGATGGGCGACACTGCATCTTTGCACCTCCCTTCATGTCCTCATCGTCGGATCCAAGTTCGACGCTCCCACCAGAGCTAGAGAGAGAGATATTCGAGGTCGCAGCCTTCATCCACCCAGAATGTATGCTAATCTCGTTCTACTAGTTGCCCGACGCGTCAAAATATGGCATATCACCGCTTTGCACCGTGTCCAAGGAGCTAAATCTTCGCACAGGATCGAGCCTCTGCTTTATCAGGTACTCTGTATCTCTTCCCAACGCCTCCCCAAGCCAAAAACTATTCCGCTCGACACAATCCTGCATTTGATGAAAGCCAGGCCACCATCTTTCTTGCATGGCCATCTGTGCCTTTTGCTTCACAGAGGACCTCGGGTGACCGATGTTATACGAGTACTCGCCGCATCCGATGCTACGGTCAATATTCAGCTTGTTAGCGGAAACCCTGTTCTCCTACCCTTTCCCGCAGCAATGCCGCTGCATCGGCTATCCATAAAGTTGGAGATCTCTTTCACCGTCCGAGTCCTGTTAGTACGGATTTCTCCCACCCTTTATTCCGGACAGTCACGCATCTCAACATTGCTGGCAATCTCGGACATATCTGGGGTTTCTTGTCCGGCGTCCCGCATATGCCTTGCCTAACCCATCTCTCCTTCTCCCACATCGCCAACTCCAACGCCTGCCAGTTTATTCCTGAGCACTGCAAAAAATCACTGCAAGTGCTGGCGATTCTGGATACGAAGGATTGGCTGCTGTATGCCCCGACTCCAGGACTTGTCGACAATCCACGTTTTGTCCTGGTTATGGCTCGTGACCGCTTGGGGGAGTGGATGCTTGGTGCGGTGAGGAGGATTACTGCGTCAGATCGGACAAGCATGTGAAATGTCGCGCAGTGAGCCCAACGGTGCGTGATTTGTGTCTTGTACGACCGGACCCTCATAATAGACCTTTTACCCAGGATATATCATCGAATGCCCTGACGATTTTGATTAGCGTTACAACGTTTAACCGTGCGCTCAGAAGACCGCCGAATGACTTCTGGACACCAACCTTTACAATCTCTCTCTATGGACAATCATTTTTCAGTAAAGTATACTCTTCGCTCATCCCTCGGCATTTGCAGATATCTCCGCTCGCACTAGTTCAGAGAGCCGATCCCCACTGTTTTAGGTCAATGTATCGCGTTACAGCCGATAACAGTACCGAGGGCGCGAACGAAAAATTTCTGCTTTGGGATGTTTTTGAAGAATTGTCCGTATCTCCCTGAGTATTTGGCAGATTGCCTTGAATGTTGGCTAGATCTCCCAGGATAATTCACGCGCAATTAGTGATAGAAGTGAACTCATCGAAAACTTTCATTTTGCATGATCTGGCAGTCAGGGCCTTCCCGGGCAAACATCCCGACTAGCAAACGCAGGTCACCTCCGATCAAGCTGGATTTTTTAGAGGATGGACTTGTATACATATTGAGCACTTTCATAGAGCCAGAAAGTCAAATATCTTGTCAAGAACTCTGGTAGATAGAGCCAAAGGAATATTTTCTACCGAAGAGGCCTCCGAGTGGAATAGGAAGGCCTTGGAGGTCAATATTTGACTTTATGGCTCTATGACAGTGTTAAATATGTATACAAATCCATCATCTTAAAAAACCAGCTTGATCAGAGATGACCTGCATTTGCTAGCCAGGATTTCCGCCCGGGAAGGCCCTGACTGTCAGATAATGCAAAATAAAAGTTTTCGATGAATTCATTTCTATCACTAATTGCGCATGAATTAGCCCGGAAGATCTAGCCAACATTCAAGGTAATCGGTCAAATACTGAGGGAGATACGGACAATTCTTCAAAAACATCCCAAAACAGAAATTTTTCGTTCGCGCCCTCGGTACTGTTATCGGCTGTAATACTCTCTTGAAATCAGATTCGCGCGTCCGCCGTATTCATCCTTCTTCAGCGGGTTGGAAATCTACACGCCTTGGGCTGCACTTATGTTTTATGACCTGTCTCGGGCGAGCGGGGATATATATCCTCAATTCAAGACCAGCAAGACCGGGGATCTTAAAATAACAAACTTGTAACTCTGCGAATCGACACGATACTTGGCAGAGTGGCAACTGCAACGGAAATCTTCACGCCTCCCAACCGTCCTTAGCCTCTCCGGTCTCCTGTTTGCCTCGCCCAATTCCTGCGACTGTGTCTCTGCCTTTGCTCTGCCTTTTCAATTGATTTTCCGGTTTCCTTCCGTGCATGGCCGCACTTACACCTGGGTGTCCATTCTGGTGTGAAGTTCTCTCATGATCAATACCATCCAATTATTTTTGTGTGGTTGCCCGTCGATTCCGGGAGATTGCCGTCCGCGCCGAACTCGAAATAGGCTGGCTGTGAGAGATCATGAGACCCTGGTATTCTGGATCATTACGGCACCATCCTGTCGCAATTCCTCTTTATCTCTACGCTCATGGCCCCCACTGAACCGCCTATGCCCCGCCCTTTGAGGATTGCGATCGTCGGCGCGGGCATCGCGGGACTTGCCGCGGCCGCTGCGTTGCGAATGGAGGGACATGAAGTTCTCGTACGTCCCAGTGGACCGTCTCAATAAATCTCGTTTTAAATTGAGACCTAGATCTTCGAATCATCCTCCATGAACAAGGAGATTGGAGCTGCCATCACTCTATCCGCGAATTCTCTCCGAGTGCTTACATATCTTGGGGTGAATCTCAATAATTTACGCGCTGGGGATTATCTTGGGGTGTATGTGAGATCCCCCTTTCTCAATGAGCCCTGCGCCTGAAAACCCGTACGTCTGCTAGAATGTGGTTTGATTCCAAGGGCGGGGACGGCAAGTTTGACGCCCTGCACGATCCCGACAATACCTTCGGACGCGTCAGTTATTCTAACACCTACTTCCTATCGAAGGGTACTAACGCCAAGCTACTTTCAGTACGGGCTTCTGTGCCATCGCTCTGAGCTCCACGACGAGCTAAAACGCCTTGCGACGGCGGAAGAGGGCCCCGGGAAACCTGTAACCATCCATCTCAAATGCGACGTTCGGTCTTGCGATCCTACTGCCGGAACACTGACCCTGAAGAACGGGGCGGTACATCATGCTGACTTGACTATTGGAGCGGATGGAATTCATGCACGTACTTCGTTCGTTTGCTCATAGTGTTCAAAGCTCATCCCTCGCTAATAGTCTATCATTCGAACGAGCGTGCTTGGATACGAACAAATCGCTCCTGCTAGCGGGAGAGCCGCCTTCCGCTGTCTCTTCGATGCATCAAAAATGGAGGGCCGCGCTGAATTTGATTGGTTTAATTTAGGATTGGACGGCCCTCGAGGAGTAAGGCCTAAGGACTCGAGCGGAAGATACCTATTTATTTATCCATGCCGGGACAAAACTCTAGTCAACATCGTCGCTCACATTCCTGACCCACGAGACCAGGACAAGTTCGGGAAGTCTTCCCACATTTCGGTATTATGATATGAATGAACTAACATGGAATCATAGACTGGAATGCTCCAACGACGAAGACAGCGCTCCTAGACGCATTCAGCGACTACGATGCCCAATTCACTGCTCTCCTGGCACTCACAGACGGCCCTGTGCATCTGTGGCAGATGCGCGCGCTCCCTTGCTTGCCGACGTGGATCAAGGGCTGCGTGGCGCTCATTGGTGATGCGGCGCATGCAACGTTCCCCACCATCGGCCAAGGAGCAAGCATGTCCGTTGAAGATGCCGTGACGCTCGCG
The DNA here is from genome assembly GCA_029281465.1 of Mycena epipterygia. NCBI lineage: Eukaryota > Fungi > Basidiomycota > Agaricomycetes > Agaricales > Mycenaceae > Mycena > Mycena epipterygia. Next base: position 130,322 of record JARJCQ010000049.1, on the reverse strand, counting down.
TGCTTGCTTCCCCCGGGCACCACGGAAGAGCAGATTCCCGCCCGTCTCGAGGCATATCAGACGCTCCGGAAGGAGCGTGGCGAGTTCGTACTCAGAGAATCCGTGGAACAAGTCACGATCCCGTCGAAGCGGGGGCTGTACAGCAGATGTTGGTCCCATTTTTCTTTTCGACCGTGATTCTAAATCGCTGATTATTGTCAATGTTGGCTGGCTAGCTCCGGAAATGCAAGCGTACATAGTTCGTCATGATGCGGTGAAGGTGGCTGAGGAATACTTGGCGGCTCACTTCACTATCGGGTGATTCGATGTATAGTCCTAGTATTCGAATTTGACTGTCATGTTCAGAAAATCCACATTTAATAGAGGAACGCACCCACGGTGTACGGTACGACGCGTTCGATTTCCCACCGGTGCATAAAGGAGATCAGAAGATGTCTCAATGCCTGACGGCATCAGGATCCAAGGGGCTTCGAAAATGCGCATATCCCAACATACCTTCCATTATTCTTTTCAGAGGTCGGCGGGACCCCCCCTCCTACGTAAGCAGACACGTGCCATCAAATTGCCATTTTGGAAAAGCAGGAGGTAAAGTACTATGTGCGACGGCGTCTACTACTCGCACAAGACAGACACGACCAGGACTTGCGTCCACCGTTTACCTCCACATGTTCCAAGTGATACTGTTGTATAATTCAGCACACTAAATCATAAAATAACTTATATGCGTACCCAAACTGTTTCGCATCCGGCCTTTGTGCATCGAATAGTACTTGATTGATCCTGTTGTTCGTCGAGGGAAACAACGGATCCGCACATGCAGCAGTTCGGGTCGTCGCCGTTGCGTTACTTGCGTTTGTGGCATTTCGGTCGGCCGGTATCAGTTTGAACAGGTGGGATGAAAGCCGAAGTTGGAAGTGTTAGGGTAATAGCGGTGCCAACAACTGGAGTATTCGGCGCTGGGATCGAAGAGACAGCCGTATCCATAACTGCACCAGCTATAGTCAACTCGGGTAAAGGAGGAGCCGTTGCGTCAGGTTGAGCGGGGAAAGTCAACCTAGGAGCGGGATGAGATTCAATCTCCCTGTCAATATCATCGTCAGCGACTGCGCGAAGTATGGATTGCGCCTCTGGAGGTCCGAAATATTCCAGTGCAACGACCTCCATAGCTGAAACGGCCACTGCAACAGGTTGAGCGGGTAGAATCATGTCTGAAGCTTCAATCTCCCTATCGATATCATCGTCGCAGACGTTTGTCGCAAAAATCCTGCTCGGAATTCAACGGCTTGTGTCCGGTTGCAAGCCGGTATACGGTCGTAAGGTTTTGGTCGGCTTGCAACAGATAGTTTGAGTCTTATAATCCACCAAAAACCTTATAAGCCGCCGTAATCCACGGCCGTGATGTTAAGCTGTTCCAAGCCATTGACGTAGTCTCAAGTCATTATGGGCTTGCATTATACACCAAAATTCAGCTCAACGTGGTTAGAATGTATAATTGGATTCATTGCTATGGAATGACATGATTATTTAACGCCGAGAACCACCACACTGCACGAGAGGAGGAGGGAATGTAAATCATCGTCGTGCTCCGATATGTCGTCATGCTCTGGGGAGAATGTTGACGGCAGCCGAGCGGCCGGTTCAACAGGCTGAGACAGTGATATGAAAATAAGAAGACTCACCAGGGCACGATCATTGGATGTTGGGGGCATGGCATCCTCGGTATCATCCTGTACATTGTCAGCAAGAAGAAATGCAAACAGGGAAGCCACACACAACAGACGGGCCGCAGCTAGAACCCAGTGCTTACGAACAATCCAAACCCTTTGCCCAACGTCAAAAGGACTCGTTCCCAGAACTTCACGTACACACCTGACCATTCCTACCATGCTTCCCAACTCTGACATAAGCCTGAACGGCAATTTGCGCGGCGCGGAAGGGCGGAGTAATGGCAGTCGGCATTGTTCATAGATCCTTGGAAGAGATGCTCCCAGCAGAGGCAATGCAGTGACGACAGAGAAGGCAGTGGCGACGGCAAGGCCTACAGCGATGGGATGGTGGTGGTTGGGTAGAAAGAGGCGGTTGGAGCTGTGTGAGGCATTTATTTACATTTGTGGAGTAGGGACGTCATGTTCATGGTATTGCCCGCCGAGACTTAGAAGACTTTGCGCAAAATCTTGCAGTGCTTTTCATGATGATATTTCGCAATGAATAGTGGTGAAAATAATTGCCAAAAATACAGTAACCCCAAGATACGCACGGACTGCCCAATAGTAGAACAGAATGCAGGTGGGGTCCTCATCACACGTGAACCTTGACTTGAACATCTCGGACGTGGCGTATTGTTGTGTCCTATCTTCGGCGCATCGCGAGAATCTTTCTACATCGTGGATTGGACATTGTGTTTCTACTATATTAATAAAATATGCCATCTAAACCGAAGAGCCGTCGAAAGCCCTCGCGAGCCATCCTCTACCTTGAATGGAATTGAAACGGCTTGCAGTGGATTATAAGCCTCTCCATGGGTGGCTTATAACCCGTCAAGTCGCTTCAAGGTCTCAAGCCGCATCAATCCCTTGCAGGCCAAACAGGGTTTTTGCGACATTGGGAAAGGAATATTCTTGGAAGGTCCGCAATATTCCAGTTCGTAGTGCTTGAATTGTTCCAGTTTGATTCGGCGCAACTCCGCTATTCCGTTTTCGCTGTTGCTATTAATAGACTCACTGTCGGAATCCGGTAGAACAGCGCGCACTGCGCGGCGACCTCTAGGGATATAGTTGTCCTCTTGCAGTTCGTTTTCATCATTTTGCATTTCATCCGTGGTAGTCGATTGAGCACGAGTAGACACCGGAGTCGCAACCAACAGAGAACTGTAGGGACAACAATTAATGTATGTCAAGGTCAAAACAGCGGGCCAACTAGTCACCGTGAAGTGCGGATCTGGCGGCGGTTTCGACATGCCTGCTGGATGTGCTTCTCGAGCGATGTAGCGAGATGATGTCTGAGGTGAAAACTCTTGATCACACGCTGCTGCACGCAACACTAAACATTACAGCTCTTTGCAGAACTTAGGGCGTGGCTCAATTTTTTTTTCCCCCTTTTTTGGCACTTTTTTGATGGTTTGGACCAGGACAGCTGCCCTGGCCTCAAATCTGGGCCGTTCGCCTCGGTAGTATGCTCAATCGATTCATATCGCGAATACGCAGTTAACCGCCTCCTCAGAATTTTTATATGACACAGAGAACTGCTTTGTGAGAGGCGAAAGCAATTACTTTTGATCATTTTTCAGCAGGACAGCTGTTCTACCCTCATTTCTCGGTCTTTGTCTTTGGTAATAGGCTCAATCGATTCTTATTTCAAGTGCACAGTTAACTGCGTCCTCAGATTTACGGCCCCACCTCCAATACGGCTTCCTGGTAGACAAAATTCCCGGCAGGTCATCAGTCAGCAGAACAGCTACTGCGGCCTCAGTCCCTGACCGTTTTACATGTTTATAGGCTCATTTTACTCGTCTTGGCCCTGCGCAGGCAACTGCCGACTCAGAATCCAGAATTACAGATTAAATATAATTTCTAGTTTTTCACCTTCTCCCAGAGAAAACATACAGTGAACATCCTATAGTGTATTATCCTAATACAACTGTATAGTAGACTGGGTAATAGAGCAAAGTGCGACATTTCAACAAAATAATAGTTTGTAGGTGCCTCAGAAGCAGCTCACAGCTGTCCTACATGAAAACCTGCTTAAACGCAAACTCCTGTACCAGCAAAACGCCGTGGGAGCCAGTTGTGAAATATAAGGGTGGGGTGCCCTGCAGATTCAATAGGTGAAGAGATTGAGCCTATAGGCCAAACAAATGATTAAGATCTGAGGCCACGGCAGCTGTTCTGCTGACTGGTGATCAAAAGCAATGACCTACCAGGGATTTCGTCCACCAGAAAGCCGTATTGGAGTTTGAGTCGTAAATCTGAGGACGCAGTTAACTGTGCACTTGAAATACAAATCGATTGAGCCTATTCCCAAAGAAAAAGCTGAGAAATGAGGGTAGAACAGCTGTCCTGCTGAAAAATGATCAAAAGTAATTGCTTTCGCCTCTCACAAAGCAGTTCTCTGTGTCATATAAAAATTCTGAGGAGGCGGTTAACTGCGTATTCGCGATATGAATCGATTGAGCATACTCCCGAGGCAAACGGCCCAGATTTGAGGCCAGGCAGCTGTCCTGGTCCAAACCATCAAAAAAGTGCCAAAAAAGGGGGAAAAAAATCCAGTCGCGCCCTAAGTTCTGCAAAAAGCTGTAAGCCGGCAAAAATTTGGCAAAAATATTCAAGAAAGATACATTTTTTTTCTGAGTAGTTTTTCGGGTGTTTCGCGACAAAAAAATGCAGTCGTCGAAATCCATAGCAGTTTTTCTTTTTTGCAGCTCGGGGGACCCCCCCCCCCCCCCCCCCCTCCAACCATATAAGGAAATTGCTTATCTTTGAAGCCCCTTGTCAGGATCAATTCCAAGCTTATCTTAGTCTCTGTAGTCAGAGTCCACAAGTTTTATGGCAGTCGATAAAACCTGAATGTAATTTATTTCCACAGATGGCGAGTGATAGACTGGATATGTGCTGAGATTGAGATGTGAAGTGAAAGTTTGTGGCCTCAATCTTCTTGCTCTGAAAAAAAAACCCCCACCGTGGAAAGAGCGCACCGGTTCGTGTACCGCACACACTGTTTTTCTATTCCCGGTCAACTATATTAGAAATAGGATTCAGCTCCCCGCCGGTGCATGGGCGGACGTAGTAGATATATTAATAGTGGCAGACCTTTGTTTTATATATTTGCATTTGCATACCAAGATAAGGCTCAGGATAAGATTTGTGTCTGTTCAGCAATGGAAAGGAATTTCATATTACCCGGCATCGATGACGGTGAAGATGGCATCAGGACATCAGCCATCTGACAAATTGCTTGGAGCTTGTTTGGCCTTGTGAGCTTGCAGACAAGCCCACAAGGTCGCGCAAGCTCCCAAGCTCCCAAGCTCAGAGGGTACAAAAGAGAAGCAAATTAAATTACAGTAAATTAAATTACGGGAGGCTGTAAATTAGCTAAGAAACTCGTGCATGTGGTGGTCTGCATACAAATTGACAAAATAAGTGTTGAAAGCATCCAGCGAGTCAGAAAAGTGAAAATCCTCCGGGAGCGCACCGCTCCCATAAACACCGATAAGATGTGAGGCTCGTGCGATGGCATCGACATTGATGATAGCCAATGTCGGTACTCCACGTTCACGCTCCACTTCTACAACCCACATCCCTGTATCAGGATCGGGGGCATTCCCGACGGGGACCAGCCAGTTAACCAAGGCACATTCAAACAACTTGTCCGCGAATGCAAACGAGAAGAAGAGCTGCACCCGACCAATGACAATGCCCCCCATCATCGGCGTTCCCACATCGACGAGAACCGTATCACGGCGAGCGTAACCGTGCCAATTTGGATTGGAACGGATACGCTCCCGATACATCCCTCCAGCCCCGCCCAGATCGCTGGGCGCATAGAACCGGGCGATAGCAGAGTGGTGCACGGTTATCCGCCCAGAGAAGATGGGGCACGCATCGATGGGAATGAGCACGTCATCGGCGTTCGGTGCCCCATTGAGCTCTTCATGTAAAAACCGTCGGAGAAGTGTTGGAAGGAGCGGCTGCTGGATATGGGCTGCTAGCGCACCCAATGTTTTAGGGTATCCTCGTTCTGGTTATTACATAGCCATCAGGTTTTGCAGAACAGACGGAGAGCGAGGAAGACTTACGTGGTGTCGGAGCCAATTCAATATCAGAAAGTGCCTTGGGGCCGTGAGATGTCCCATCGTCGTCCTCGTCGTCGCCGGCTGCAGCAGCTGCAGCTGCCGCAACCATTTGAGGTTGTACCCCATCTAAAACCCTCGCGGTGTAGGATGACGTCGTACCGGACATCATGCCTCGCGCAGTCAAGGCGGACTTCAAGGCTGCGAGCTTATCAAGTCGCATGAGGGTGGTAAGCATCTGTGGTAGCGCGTTGAAGCGGCTAGATCTTCGCCAAGGCTCTTTGACGGCCTTGATGTGTTTCGACTCTGTGATTGACGAGCAGAGGCCATTGGGCGAGCCGAAGAGGCGGATGAATGGTATGTAGTGGACGAGGGCATGCTGGCGCGGGAGAGATATGTCCACGCGAACACCACATTCGATGAAAATTTTGCGATAGTGATGGAAGCGGTCCAGTGCATCTTTGATGCTGGCGAGGTCAGGGGCGGAAATGGCGTTCCGGCGGACCAGGTAGCAGAAGTCCATGAATCCCGACAAGCTTTTGACCATGTCCGAAGGGATGTAGCCTGCCACGGCGGCGAGATATATCTGCACGAGCAGATTGGGGGTCAATACCGTGTCATACAAACAAGGACAAACATGTACCTTCATTAGCGCTTTTGAATCGTCGCCCGTCCACTGGCTAAAATCGCGTCCATCGGGGAACCTGCGGAGCCCCGGGAACTCAGGGACCGCTGATATCCTAGCCAGATCAGACCGTCAATCAAACAATGTTATCACGATGAGAGTAGATATACATACCGCCGGTCAATATCTTGAATGATTTCCAGCGCGCGCTTCTCGCCATGCTCGAGGTGCAAATACTCGTTGATCCATGTCACAATGTGGTCCTTGAAGGTGCCCTTGATGACTTGATGCAGCAGGTCGGATGACAGTAGCTCGTGAATATCAGCGCGCGGAAACCCATTGGTGAATGGCTGGACAGCAATCAGTCCAGTATCAAATTATAGGCGAATAACAGACGACGATGTCTGCCCGGACCCCATACTCGTCCCAGAGGATCCCAGGATCGAAGCACATGATGAGGGTATCGGTTTTGGTACGCGTGCGAAGCCGAGCCCCCTCCGCGTCGAGATGATCTGGATGTGCATCGCATCTGGAGCTATGAATTAGTTAGGTGTATGATAGAAGAATAGCGAAGCAAACTTTGGACACCAGTTCTGCACGACAGCGGCAAGCCAGACTTGTTCGGGGTAGTCTGCGATGTAGGGTCCAATGCTGTAGATAACTCGACGGAAATGTCCATCGGGACATCGCACGACTTCCGGAGTATCCATGAATGGCTTGAGGGGCTGGTATATAAGTGCGAGGCTGGCGTGGTACATCTGCCGGCAAAATTTCTGATATGCAGGTTTCGACCGATGTTTTTTGCTGGCTGGGTGATAGATGATCAATAAACGAAGGCGCTTCAAGCAGAAGAGGAATACTTTTAGGAATGGCCAGGAATGCCACAGGGAGGACCCCGTTTCCGTGCGCCCGCCGAGCGGGGCCGGTGAGATTCCCAGGTGAGGCATAGACAGGATGATACTCCTGATGCCCGGTAGCGACAGACACTGTTGTCTTGTCGCTCCCTGCAACGATTGGAACGAGGGAACAGCCATGATTGGCATCGTCCGCTGCGATGAGATCCTAATGCATGCTGTCAGCGTGAGGAGCAAAATGTACAACGCGACTGACTAACAGCTTGCTTCCATGACCAATCCCCGGACATTAGATTAGACCACACACGTTTGCCAGTATGATTGAATTGACGATACGGGATCATGTCGACATGGTCCTTGAAGCTTGAGGTCGCGAGTTGCTGATGAAGGACGTGCCGCAGATTTCGAGTGCAGACCTCATATGTTCGCGTCATCCATTTTGGTGCAGTACCGGCTGGCAGAGGACCGGTGTAGCGCATTTGGTAGGTCTTCCACGGCATAGACCCATTTTGGATGTCGTCGATAACTGCATAGAGCTCTGCGGCGTTTTTCCAGGGTGCCGTTCCGCCATATGGCATCACCGATGCAGCCCAGAGGTCGAGAGCGGTATTGATGTTCCGCTCTGACGTCTGGAGCTCAACGAAGTGATAGTGAGCGAAGTCGAATTCCGCACGCGAGCTGAAAGGACTCCATGCAGCTGGGTCGAGTCCATTTAACGGTGGCGCGGGTGGTGGCGGAGGACCGGAATGCGGGGGTAGATATTGACCATTAGCATCGCACGGAAGCGCTAGGGTACGTTGAGATACAGTGGGCATGGAATAACAAGGACTTGCCATTTAAAAGAGGATGATAATGACATTGAAAAGTATTGTCGTCCTCGCCCTCCGATGCGGGCGTAAACTTCCGGTGGGCTGAATTCCGGTGGCGTCTCAGGCCACCTACACTATCCAGCTCTCGTAGGCATTCGGGGCATGTGTAGGAAAGGCCGTGTACCATGGCCGACTGTGGAAGGTAGCGGACTTAGCAAAAAACACAATCCTTCGAGACACGTGCAACGACCAGCCACGTAAGCGTGCAAAAAAAAAAGACCGTCCAATATTCCCTCTCCTAGCCTAACGATGAGTGGTCCCCGTCCCAGAGGTCGCCCCCGTGGTCGTGGTGGTGCTCGTGGCGGAAAAACCACAACCGGTTCCAAGCGTGCTGCTCCTGCAGATTCCGACGTCGAATTTGCGCCGCCAAAACCAGCAAAAAAGGCCAAAGCACCTGCAGCTCCTGTTGTGCCTCGCTCTCTCCCTGCGCGCGACAAACGCGCGGTCAATCCGGGCCTTCCTGACAAGGCCAGACAGAAGCGAACTCACGAAGAAGTTGTAGCGGAGGCAGCCAAAAAATCCGATGCTATCACCGATCGTGAAGCCAGACGCCAGGCTGCCATTGCCCTGCTCGCCGACATTGATGCAGAACAAGATGAGGCCGATGCGGACGAGGAGGAGAATGCTATCTTCACTCTGGATGACCTTCCCTCCGACGACAGTATGGATGTGGACGCCGCGACATTCGACGAGGATGAGCCCATCCTGAAAATCAGTCAGCAAGACTTCGACCATATCGAGGATGAGGACGCTGGGCGTTTTGAGGACGACGACACGTACCAGTCTGCGTCGGAGTACGACAAACCAAAGGTGCGCCTTGGATCCACTTCAGGCCAGCAGCTGATCTGGAATACAGCCCAAGCCCAAGGCTGCGCCGCTGACAGTCACGAAACGAGTGAAGAAGCCCCTCAAGGGTGAGACGAGGGCGGCCATCGAGGCAGCTGCAAAGGAGAAAAAGGCAGCAAATGTCGAGGCTAAGAACTTGAAGAAGGGCGTCCAAAACAGGCGAGTAATCCGCTCGATTCGGACTTGACTTTGCCACGTGGGGGCTAATCACTTCCATCCTCTGGCAGCGATGCCGCTGCAGCCTCGCGCAAGGCAGGCCTCACCAAAGCCTGGAAGAATAAAGCCGCAACGAACGCTTCCAAAGCCCCAGCACCTACCCCTGTGAGCCCCAAACTGGGTGGTTTGACGGATGAAGACGCTGGCGCGGCACGTCCAAGCTTTGAGCCCAGCACTACTACGCCGCGAAAAAACGAGGTAAGTCGAGCCAATGTCCTTACCTTAACCTCGGTCCTGATGTTAACACAATTCAGATGGTCACCTACGATATTAGCTCGGACACAGAAGAATCCCCGAGCAAGATACCGGAAGTCAAGCCCAAGATCAAAATCCAGCCCAAGCCTCGTCTGTCCAAACCCAAAATCCCAGCCCTCATTGTCGCAGGGAACCGGCCGACTCCCAAGATCAAGAGCGAGTCCTCCTCCGGGTCTTTCACGCCGGATTCTGCTGATATCAAGGGCTTGCCGGGATTCATTGGAGGGACGTGGAGCACGCTGTTCCTACCAGCGTGTTACCGGGCTCTGTACCTCTCGGATGACCCGATGGCGATCGGCGCCGTGGGGGACGATCTGCTGAATCCGGGGAAGGAGACAGTCGCCATCCTGGATGGGATTTTGAAGGCGGTATACCCGGGGAATACGTGGGCGCTGGCATGGGGAGACCCCATTTGCACGAAGGTACGGCATCGTACACACACCATCATGATCTTCTCACCCAAGCCTCATTCCATGCAGGCTGTCAGCCGAATAGGCGAACGTCGGTCAGCATTCGGCAGGACGGCCCTACAGGCAGTGGACCGCGTCTTCGCCTCGTCCCGATACTTTCACGGGCTTGACTCACCAACCCCCGGTGTTGCCAAAAAGGCACTAATCGCCAGCGATGCACGATACGCGCTTCAGCAGAACGGGCCGGCATTCTATAAGCAGCCCTCCCCCGAGGATGTGGTCAAGCTAAAGCCGAAGCAGGCGGGTTATGTCGTATGTACCTTTCACTACATTTCGACCACTACGCTCAAGCTATCACAGAAGCCGCTTGGATACCTTGAGACGAAGCTCATCATCGACACGATGTCTCCGTTTATCAAAGACGAGGACTTCTCTGTCGTCGTCACGGAGACCCCTGATGGAAAGGAGATCATAGACTTGGCTAGATCTGTGCTACCCACCGGAGCCCTAGGCCTGACGGCGCTCGGGGTGAGTTATTTTTTGAGTCTCTAATCCACGACTGACAAGCCTAACAGATCGAGCGAGGATATAGAATGCACCGTAGCGGGGTGCGTGTCGCCAAGGACAAGGTGCCCACCTTCTCCTCGACCAACTTCGGCCCAGCTCTCGCCGGTTTCATCAAAGGCATCGGGGAATTCAAGGTGTCTCGGTGGGAGAGCATCATCAAAAGCTGTGGTGCGCTGATCGTTGACGTCGCTGATACTCCATCATTCGACCCCGATTTCGAAATGGACTCCCTCGACGGCGTCCGCGAGCACATGTACATCGCCAGCAGCCCAACGGCATGATCTGAGAGTATGTCCCTTTTTTTTCAGTACGTTTCCGTTCTTATTGCTCAACAGAAAAAACTATTATTATTACAGTACATATTGCGTCTTCAAAATTACATACTGCGGCGCTCATTCAGCCCAGTTCGCGTAGAATTATAGTTAGATAGTGTTTACAGTCATACAACAAAAATATATCGTTTTTTTTTTGCGAGCTTGTGAGCTTGTGAACTTGTTTCATTAATTTTTTTCTGAGCTTGTGAGAAATGTCAACTTGGTTTGCGGCCTTGCGAGCTTGCGACCTTTTTCGACCTTGTTCGACCTTGTTTGGCCTTGTACAAGGCCACAAGGTCAGCTGTCAAAAGTCTGATGGATGAAGGGATACCAGACGCAAGGAGTAGGGACTCAAAGGTGCAGCAGATTGAAGTTGTAGGTAAGAACTTGCATGGAGCTGAATGTAGACCAGGGGTGAGCCAGGGGTGAGTGGATATTGAGAGTGTCGGCGACAAAGATGGAGTGGTAGCATGTTATCGGAGTCGATGATGGCGTCGATGGCTTGGATACTTACCCGTGGTGTAAGAAAGAAAGACGCGAGGCGAATTGGAAGCATTACTTCCCTGACAGCGGATGTACCTCGCGCCAAATCGAAATCTCATTATATATTGCGAACTCGTGAAGACTCGTTGGCGGAGCACGGGCTAGGGTGTGGTGCGCCTTTCTCAAAAACGAAGCATCTCCGAAGACGAGTATTTCCCGGGCACGGTCGCTGTGGGGCTACCATTGAGAGTGATGATATAGCAAAGGATGCAGCTACCTGCAGATATGCAGGGAGCAAATTATTGATATGTAGCGCAAGCCCGTGGCGAAGGCAAGTACGCAAGTACGCACCCCGGAAAGCGGACTTACCGATTAAAACAAGGTGCAGGAATCGCGTTTGCATCATTTGTGAGGACGGCGGGCACGATAATGGTGTTGGAGTGCCACAGCCTTGAAGCACATCCACGGAAAGGGAGTCTGCGATAGACGAAACAAAGTCAGCAAGCAGTCGTATGCTCGGGATGAAAATAATGCCACTCACCCTCTCGCGAGAACCAGTGTACAGGGACGGTGATGACCTTGAGTCGGCGGATAGGCTGGTCGCGCATGTGAGACGATGGCCGAGTCAGAGTGGAAAGATAAGAAACGACGCAAGACCCGGACATACCGTACACATAGCCCCCATATCACGATCCCTCCCCACGCCGGCGACCCGCGAAAATAAGCATACGGTGGCTGACAGCCTTGAGCAGATAGGGACGATGGCCATGGAGGCAAAGATGATCAGAGCTGAAGAACAGAGAAAGACAAGAGACGTACCGCATAGATCATGGCTCACCTCCCCACGCCAGCGCTTGAGGGACTTCCTGCGCCGCCCGAAGGCGACAGGAAGATGAGACGATCAACATGGGTGCGATGCAGCCGCGGCGGTGACTTGTACAGAGAAGCTGCGATGGAGGGAGTGCGAGAATCGTGAGAGAATATTTGGTTATAAGAGGATACAAGGGACTGGTCGGCCGCTTTGCGGCCTCCCATCCCTTTTGTGCGTTTAACAAAGCCATAGGGGGTAATTGGGAGCAACACACCATTCATAGTCAAGTTGCACTTGGTTGAACTGAGCTGAGTTGAGCTGGATATTATTCACTGCTGAGTCTTAATAACAAATAACACAGAAGCACAACACTCCATCCCCCTTCATTGGGACACCAAAAAAATTATCTCCCTATTTGAAAAAATTACGCCTGCCGGAATTTATATTGTCGGCTCGACCTCATCGGATTGTACACAGTTTTCCAATCAATATTGCTCCTGGAATGGATCATTTTATAAAGAGGGTGAAAATGACACTGACTACACTGCATCAGAAGGGACCTGTTCGCCGCGGCCGCCTTTGTTTCGGTGCGGTGGGAGAGATCTGTCAATGTTAGCACCGGGGCAGTGCCTGTCAAAGTATGTTAGAAGGGTGATGTCAAGTGCCGAGATGCCGAATGATTGATTGCCCGTGGGCCGGTGGGAAAGAGAGAGCACGATCAAGGGCGGCGGACTGCCGTGGCGGACGGCATCAGCGGAGATTCAGCGGAGTTTAAAAAGGCTTCGGACGGACAGAATGCTTAATTTTATAAAGAGGGTGATGGAAGAGGGCGCGAATTTGTTACGTAGGCAGCATGAGGATTGAACACGTTAACCAGGCGAAAAGATTTGAATCTGGACAAGCCAGGGATGCAGATTCGGGGAAGACGCGAGGAGGGTACGCATTAAAGCGTGAGTGCGTCAAATTTGGGCTCGATTACGGGAACGAGAAGGTATACTAGAGTCGAGCTCTGCTGTCGGGATATCTCCGCCGAGATCACGAATGCGCAACAGCGAACACAATATTCGAAGGGACGGAAGCATCTTTCCCACGAATATTGTCAGAATTAGCCAGGGAACGATTGTGCGTTGAGTTGACGAGAAAAACAATGGAAAGCGCAGAAGCAAAGAAAGAAACGTGGCTGTGTCCACAACACGTGGCGCCTATTGTCAGTTTAGACATTCCTCGAGATCGTGGTCCGATAGCGCACTTCCTCAAGTTCGACGCTCCCACTAGAGCTGGAAAGAGATATATATGATTGAACTTTGAAGCCTTCGCCCGCCGCAATTCTCTTAGTTCAAGTTGCCCAACGCGTCAAAATATGGGTCATGCCATCATTTTGGACTCGCGTCGGAATAGTTCGATGCCACCTCGCCCGTCAAGTGTCCTACGTGCGGCGGCGGCGAGGGCCACCATTATCCCCAACCCCCTGGAGCGTGCTTAGCGCTGGTGCGTCTCCGTTGTCTACGCTCGCGCCACTATTGGCACTGCGGACAGCCGTGGCACATTGCCTCGCCGTGCACCGAGGCGCACAAGTGTCATCGGTGCGGCGAGGAGGGACACCAGGCGGTCAAGGCCGAAATTCTGTACGGAAGTCTGAAGAAGCCTTGTGCGGCGGTAAAAATAAAATATGTATCAGCGGATGAGCGCCGGAACAGATCCGTAGGAAGAAGCGCGGTATTGGCCGACAGAGGGAAGTGGCGCAGGTAAGATACCAAGGCGCAAGCCTCAAGTGTCGCGGCATAACATAACATGGCGTCAAGTGACAGAGATGCGGGCCCATGACAACGCGAGTTGTGTGAATGCCGGTGGACAGGGCAATGTCACTGACTCCCGCGGAGTTTCGTCAATTTATTCTCAACTCCATCTCAGACCCAATTACAGATGGCCGCAGGTTCGACATGTGGAAATTCGACGTCCCAGAAATTCCGACGATGACTTCGTGACAGGACGCACGGCGCCCTTCGACCTGAAAGTAGAACAAACGGTATCGGATGTGATTGCCGCGCCTCATGGCTACCTCGTGGCTTCGACGGGACACATCGCTGCTTCCTCCCTTCCTTCGTCTCCCAGTTCTCCGGATTGTCCGTACAAACCTTTGCACTTCATGTCATCATCTGGACTGGCACACAAGTAAGATATCTCTTCCTGCTCCTAGGCGTGACAACATCTCAGCAATTACATACAGCATGGCGGTGCAGATATGGGGTGAGTCAGAGGACTTTCAAGCTTTCAAGTGTTGTCTCACAAGGGCCGGATGTAGATATAACCACAACATATATCGGGACTCAGAAGAGCAAAAACCTCCATATCAAAGTCTTCAAGCAGGGCGAGACCATCGAGACCATCAAGGAACAGGATTACAACAATTCAGGAGGCAAACTCATTTTGAATCCGCCATAGTATGGATCCTAGGTTATGTTTAGGTACTGTAATCACGAATCTTTTGGCAGCTCCATCAAAGATGGTGTTGTTCTACATTTGCAGCTAGTGAAGAAGAAGACTTGGCCACAAAAGTCTAGGGTGTTATCAAGAATGGAGTTCACAATGAAAGATGCTAAAGACATTCTTTCACAACACAATGTCTCAAAGTTGACTGGTGTGTCAGTCTTGCTCTGGTATTGCCTTATAATAAATCAATTGCACCAGATCATGTCTTTCACCACACCCCTGTGGAATTTCGCATGATTTTCAGCATGGTACGCTTCACGCTTTAAGCCCATGAATTTAGTTAAGCCACTGATCTGCACTCAAAGGAGGCAACCACAACTGCAGAAATTCTGACTGAGGCACTTAATCATGCTGGCGAGCTGCAGAGCATCTTGGACAGGTTCAAAAGACAGTCACAGTTCCTTAAAATAGTCATTGCATTTGGTCTCGCTGCAAGCGAGGTATGTCAGTGCGTGCTTCCATGTGTCAATATATACAAACTGCTTGCAGGCAAACTCGATCGCTAAAGCAGTTCTTGCCGGAGTCGACCAGATTTACAAAGTGAGTCTGTGTGGTGGCTTCCTTGAGATCTGTTAATGCAAGCTGTGCAGTTGATTGAAGATCAAGACAAATGTGACAAAGACATACTGGGGCTTCTTTCAGAGTTGTCTGAGTTGTTGATCTGCATCACAGATGTCAAACAATTTGTGAAATCCAATCAATTGACACAGGCTCTGGAGCTGGTCAAGCCTCTTGTTTATGATGCTGCCAATTTCCTCAGTAACTACAGCTCTACTGCTGTTGGTGGTATGTCTCACCATTTACATGTCTGCTCTTGGTATTCATATCTGATCCCAGTGAGGTTCCTGGCTCTCACATTTGGTGTGAAAACAAGGGAGGAGTTAGACAATCTCTTGGGACGACTTCTGTCATTCAAGCGAAGGTTTGATCGTGGCCTTGGAGTAGAATCCATAATGGGCATAGCTAGCATTGAGATGCAACTCAAATCTCTGTTTGACACAGCCAGTGAGTGGGGTAGTTATTTTCTGTGGATGAATTAAAATTAACTGGGAATAGCTGTTGATGCAGAAGAGCATGTGTTGCAAGGTCTGAAACCTCACTCTGATTGGACAAAGAACAGTCCAAAGAAATGCATGGAAGGCACTCGTCTTGACATCTTGGAAACCATTGATGCTTGGATTGATGATCTAGATGCACCAAATATGTTCTGGCTCTATGGTCATCCTGGCACTGGCAAATCTGCAATTGCTACTACTGTTACCAACCACCTCCTCCTTTCTGGGCATCTGGGATCTTCTTTCTTCTTCAAAAGAGAAGAGTTTGTGTACCAAACCCCACGGGCACTGTGGTGCTCAATTGCTTACAATTTAGCTCAACACTACCCAGCAGTTCGTGCTGCAGTACTTGAAAATCTCAGGCAGCATAGAATTGATCCCAATGCAACAGATAGTGTTGAAATCTTCAACAAGCTCATTGCAGAACCACTGAAATCTTCCAAGGCAATATCTCCAGGAAGATTTCCAGTGTTGGTGGTTGATGCACTGGATGAATGTGGGGGTCTTCAAGAATCTCGATCTTACCAGAGAGAGGTGCTACTTGGATTGAAACAGTGGCATTCTCTTCCGTCTCACATCAAGATCTTGGTCACAAGCCGAGATGAAGGAAATATTGAATCTGTCCTAGGTTCAGCAGGTTCTCGATGGAAGTAGGCAGAAGGGCCACCCCACAGTCATCAGCAGACATCTGCAATTATCTTCAGCATGGGTTTAATATCATCCTTGAAGAGTTCTCCACAATCCCATGACCATGGCCTACTGCTTCACAATTGCAAACCTTGACAGATGCAGCAGCTGGCTTATTCATCTGGGCAAGCACTACTTTGGAACTTGTGGGTGGTGGCCAACCTATTTAGGAACTTGAACAGATCCTACACATGCTTGATTCAAAGCACCCAGCACCACATACCGACCACTTGAGGCAGTTATATGAAGGGATCCTCACCTCAAGATTTAGGACAAAATCGCAAATCTGGGCTTTCAAGAAGGTTGTGGGGGCAATTCTTGTAGCTCGGAATCCCCTCTCAGTCTATGACTTGGATAAGCTGCTTTCTGAGTTGACCAGCACCGACATTGAGTTTGTATTGAACCAATTGAAGTCTGTTCTTAACAGGCAGTCTGGCCTCCGTTTTCTACATCAGTCATTTGCAGACTTTCTCTTGTATGCTGAAGTACATCCAGAGTTCAAACTCTACCCACCTCTGCATGAACAACAACTGTTATCTGGTTGTTTTACAATGATGGAAGAGGAATTGAAATTCAACATTGCTGGGATCCAGAGCTCATATATACCAAACAATATGATTGTCGGCCTAGCACAAAGGATTCCCAACCATTTATATTATGCATGTCGCTTTTGGCCTGCACATCTCAAGGACCTCAGGCCAGAGCCACAGATGCTGGAGTGGATCAAAAAATTCCTTGGAATCAGACTCTTGTTTTGGCTTGAAGTTATGAGTATTGGAGAGAGTGTTGGCATGGCAGTGAATGGATTAATAGACCTCATTCGGTGGATCCCGGTACATCTCTTTGACTTTTGGTAAATCTCTCTGAAATCTGACTCTTTTAAAACCAGGAAAATCTGCACAGCAATACAAGGAGGTTGGCTATGGATGCCTTGAAGTTTACCCGGTTCTTCAGTCTCCCGATTTCACTTTCAGTTCCACATATCTATGTGTCAGCATTGAGCTTTGCACCAAGAAATTCCGAGATCAATCAGGAAATTCTGAAAAATGGTGTTTCAGCACTGAAATTGAGCTCAGGAGGAGATCAGGATTGGCCTGCTGTACAGGCAGTGTTATATGGCCACACCAGTGATGGTCAATCAGTTGCCTTCTCTCTTGATGGAGCATGGATTGTGTCTGGTTCAGATGACAAGACTGTCCGAATCTGGGATGCACAGACACAGCTCCAGATTGGGGAGCCACTCAAAGGGCACACTGACTATGTTCAATCTGCTGTCTTCTCCCCTGATGGAGCACAGATTTTGTCTGGGTCAGATGATGAGACTGTTCGAATCTGGGATGCACAGACCCAACTCCAGATTGGGGAGCCAATCAAAGGACACACCGACTATGTTCAATCTGTTGCCTTTTCCCCTGATGGGGCACAGATTGTATCTGGCTCTGATGACATGACTGTTCAAATCTGGGATGCACAGACACAGATCCAGATTGGGGAGCCACTCAAAGGGCACACTGACTGGGTTCAATCTGTTGCCTTCTCCCCTGATGGAGCACAGATTATATCCAGCTCAGTTGACAAGACTGTTCGAATTTGGGATGCACAGACCCAGCTCCAGCTTGGGGAGCCACTCAAAGGGCACACCAATTGGGTTCGATCTGTTGCCTTCTCCCCTGATGGATCACAGATTGTGTCTGGCTCAGGTGACAGTACTGTTCGAGTTTGGGATGCACAGAGCCAGCTCCAAATTGGGGAGCCACTCAAAGGGCACACCAACTGGGTTCAATCTGTTGCCTTCTCCCCTGATGGATCACAGATTGTGTCTGGCTCAGTTGACAATACTGTTCGAATCTGGGATGCACAGACCCAGCTCCAGATTGGGGAGCCACTCAAAGGGCACACCAATGCTGTCCGATCTGTTGCCTTCTCCCCTGATGGAGCACAGATTGTGTCTGGCTCAGACGACAGGACTATCCGAATCTGGGATGCAGAGCCATATCTCAAGATTGATGTTGTTGTTTTTCCCCCTGATTCTAAGTATGACCAATGTGCCCCAAGTGAGGCTATAGTTCCTTTCTTTCACCCCTCGAGACCCTACCTGCACCCTTCACTCAATATCCAGTACGATGGATGGCTTGTGGGACCCAAAGGACAGCTCATTCTTTGGATACCCGGCCATCTTGTTCCCTCCATGCCTGAATTTCGCCTGTTAGGAATATGTGGTCCATATCCCATCCTCGCTTTTGATCCCTCCACTGTCTACCATGGGACTGAGTGGGAAAAATGCTATATGCCGGCAGATGGCCAGCGTGTTTGAGATTACCTCCATTTACATACAATTGTCTTTCAACTGCCATGTATGCACATAATGATTTTGTTTTCATAGCTGGCAGGATAATTTATTTTTTGTTCATACCCTCATTTCACACTCAACTTCAATACGGAACTCAGGTATGTCTAAGAAAGGACAAGACAAGCGCTGAACCCGCACTTTGCACCAGTGTGGGTGCCAAGTTGGATGCCCAAACTGCATATTGTTTGAACATAGTAGCAGCTCAACTGAACATGAATATTCCAGTACATTCTATTTCATTTTTAGGTAGTTTATTCCACCCCTGTACAGTATTACGAGAGATAATAAAACTGGGATCTGAGCACCATTCATATTTGCATGTTTTTATACCATTTTGGAACACATTGTGCAAATAAAATACATTCGCAGACCCAAGTATGTGTACACTTGAATTTCTATACCAAACTTTTCATTCCCATAGACCAAAACTTGTGTTCTTGTTCATTTGAGACATGCCAATCAATCTATCACGCTCTTTCCGATCCCCAAACAACGACAACAAACGTGTCTTCACCACCTATCTATCCAATGTTCTCTATTGTTCAAAGAGTGGCCACATACCACACATTCTACATAATATACCCCTTCACAATATTCCTACCTGCTTCTTCAGTGGTCATCGTAAACACAGCCCATAAAGATGAATCAGGGGACCTACATGCCAAAACCGACATTTGAGGGCCGAAGGGTGTTCAGCAACTGCGCCGTCCCAGTAGCTGCACATCGCTGAGCACCTGCTAGGAGAGGGCATCCTGCTTGCGACTTACCAAGAAGCCCTTGTATGGCAGGTACACAATTTTGCAGAGTTCTTTGGCTAGGACTGGGATTGAGGTCCTGTAGGACTCCTTGGAATGTAGTAGATACTATTATCTACATTTTTGATAACTGAACATTGATCAATCCCTATTTATTTATTGTTCTCTGTTACAGGACTCTCCGTGTGATAATTTCGTAGAACTCCTTGAACATTTTCGGGAAGACAGTTGACGTGCAAAACCCGTGGCCGCTCGGCGACGATCACATGCTCCCATGCTTCTCACCACCACAATGTTTTTTCTCCGACCTGTCCCGCTCTCCGCCCACTCCCTCTCCTCCTCCCTCAAGTCCATATCCCATACCGTTGTGCCCATCCGCACCCTTACTTGCACTGCCCCCTGCGCATCTCAGGCCCACCCTGTCAACTGGTATGCTTTATCATCTTTTTCTCACTCATGCCCCCAGCCTCAATTGTCCGTACCCCCGCCCTCTATTTACTCAGCTAACAGTGTGAAAATGCTAGCAGCCTGAGCGGGCACTTCGCCTCCGCATGCCTGCGGCCTGTCCGGTGCCACATCTGCAAAGGTGAGGGTCACATCGCCTCTGCCTGCTCCACGCCTATCCTCCAATCTCATGCAGCACTGGTGTGTTATCCTCCACGTTAATAATCACTCTCAGATGAACATGGCAGCTTCAACTGTGGTGGGGCCGGCCACCCCACCACGGTTTGCACCTTGCCCGTCAAGTGCTGTACGTGCGGTGGTGAGGGCCACTGTGAGTGTGTGTGCCTCAATGCCGACCCGCAGCGTGCCTAGTGCTCATATGTCCCTCCTCGTTTTCATCTGTTCTTTGTTAGATGTGCATGCCTCCAGGGACGTCCCTGGGCATGTGATGCGGTAATGAAGCCTTCATTCCTCGCCCACCCCCGCTCCTCCCTTCCCATCTCCCTGATACAAATCTAATATCTGCACGCTCTAAGCCACACCTTCATGCCTACACCACAACTTTACGTCGCGTTGATAAGCAGGCTAAATGGCCAGCCGTGAAATTCTTCAATTTTACAAGTGCTGTATATACCTATTAGCTAAAGAAACTGCTATATACATATCATTACCAAACACGAGCTAGTGCGAGATCTGAGCATGTAGCTAAGGAATTACACGTGTGCCAAAGTCTGGAGCTTCATATAGAGGACGGCCGCCAAGTTGGTCAGAATTTATGAAAGATACTGTTCTTTAGCTAAAGAGTTCCCAACCATTCTATAACCGAATTGGGGTTTCTCTGCATGTTCCTATCAAGGATATGGTCTTTTATTATCCGTCTATGAACTACAACAAGTACCAGGGAGGGTCCAAGGGCGCGAAGGACCAAGAGGAATCAGTACGGGCAGTCCTATGACTAGATGGTTCTAGAAGGAAACCTGATTAGGCATCTGAGAACGAACCATGTGTGTTACACTTGGCATCAATAGCATCTCGAGGCCACACATGATGGACCAGAGGTCTGGGTCCTTGCCGAAGCCCGGCAAAGGCTCGCTTTGACCGATGTTTCGGATAAAGTCGGATAGGCATGCTAATAATAGATTGTTGCATGGCCTTGACTCATGACTGCGGAAACAAGGTGTTGCAATAAGGATCACATGTCTTGGTGACAATAGGCTGATAAACCAGGGCGAGACCGCATGGTTTCTGTCCCAAATATACCAATTCTTATATTTCTCGGACCTATTTATTAAATCTCTTCCGTATTTATCGCAGAATGTACCAAGAATCAGTTCCGTTTAGCTGTGGGCAATATATCTAGCCCATAACCATACCAGATAAAGTTTTATTTTGTTCGTAACATTATTTCCGTATATAGGTTCCTACGTAGTATAAATACTCGTAGGATTTCAGTAGGATGCCAGTGGATTCTCCCCTTTCCTGCCGTGCTCACGCTGAACCAGTGTGCCATCTTGGAAGTGTTGCATCTATTCGGAATACTATTGGGCAGCCTATAAAGTTTATTTTGTGTGTTATTGTTCAAATATACGTTTTGTTGGATATTATTGTGAGTGACGCGTGTTACTAAGGTCTATAAGGCCTGATTTACATGTGGAACAAGTTAGAATAGAATATAAGGCGCATTAGTTCATTGCAACGACGTCCAGTCCGCAAAGACAGATACAAGTCCACCAGGTCTCAAAGGTCCTCTGACCGTCCCAATTGAATCACATTCCATTACATTGCATAAAAACGCTTTCCTAAGGTCGATAGATCGCGTAAAGCGCCTAAGATGGACTTAGATTGTCAAATTGTGTCATTAGCTAAAGAAGTTACATAGATAGTAAACCTCAAATTGCCACAGCCTAATACTTGACTGGAGCCCCGAACCTCAAACGTTTGATAGTGGTGTTGTAGTGTTGATTTGGTGTATTTCTGATACTCATTTTGAGGATTTGTGATATATCTTTCACCTGCGGAATTATAGTCAGCGTTTCAGCATGGCGTCCTCCTCCCTCTTCTCTAGTTCTCTCTGTTCCCTCCCCACCCCTCTCTCTATCCTCCACCCGCACTTGCATTGGATTATGCACACCAGATTCCGCTCTCCCACTCCATCTTGAACTCCCCACGACACACCTCCCAGGCCACATTGCCTCCAGCTACCCAGCCCCTACTGTCAGCGTCAGCTCGGGTCGACTTGACCAGAAAGGACACAGAGAGCCGTCCGGGGATATTGGGCACAACTCAGTAGCTGATACGGTCGCTGAGGAGTATGACGGGCCGGATAGCTTCCTTGTTGGGTCGAGGTTGGTTAACCCGAGGGGTAAACGAGGGAAACCGATAGGAGCCAACAACGGAATGAGTTCCGCAGAGGAAGGTAATGGGTAGTCATATAATCCGGCGTAGTATGAGCGACCGGTAAGAATCCAGAGCGTCGGGATAACCTGAGGGAACAACAAGGTCAAGCCAAGGTAAGCCTGAGTATAGACGAGGTAGAATCTACTGTACAGGGAGATTCTACTCTACTTATATACTATTTGATAGTCAGGAGCATATCTATGTGATAAATGCGACACTGAGGGGAAATCAAGGAACGCAGGGGCGGAGTGACGTGCCAAAAACATAGAGGGGTAGTTGTGATGCGTATGTCAGCACAGCGGCTCGTCGGGTTATTATATGACTGAGGCGATTGAATGACAAGTTAGGATTCGAGTTGTTGTCGGGTTAATGCGACGGGGAGAGCAACTGGAGAGTAGACAAGGATAGTATGAGGCACTGTCTAGGGTACAGGGCCTATATATACTAGACAATTGTAACTGCCAGGTAACGGAAAAGGGGTTTCCAGGGATAAATGAGACGGGTAGGGGTTGAGGGGAAACCGATCGTAGCAGGATGATCGGGTTTTAAGGGTTAATGCGGGATAAATGAAATAACCCAGAATCATGACAGCGTAGAGGCGCGTCTCAATCGGGTTTGCAATAGTTGATGGATTGTCACGTGACCGGGCTCACCGCGGGTTAATCCGGGCAACTGAACCGAATCATGACACCTACCACCAATCCCAATTTCATGCACGGCTGGTGCATTCTCCCTGCTCCCCATATCTCCATATCCGCATATTTGTGTCTCATATAATAACTGCTCATATGCGCCTGAATTAATAACTGCTCACACCCGCCTTAATTAACAACTGCTCTCAAATCAAAGCTTCAACTGCGGTGAAGCAGAACACACCGCTGCAGCATGTGCACCCATGAAATGCTGCGCGTGTCCCAACCCTGACCCGCAGCGTGCCCAACGCTTGTCCGTGCCTTTCTTCCTTCCTTCCTTCCTTCCTTACACACTCCATCGTCTTTACTTTGAGGATAATATTGACCGAGATGGGCAGCTTCAGCTGCGGACAGTCCGGGCACATCGCCTCAGTGTGCGTCCAGGTGCGCGTCGACAGAAACAGCCCCAGGTGTCTGATGCATTGGTGAGTGGATTGCGATCCCTCTTTGTGTTTTTCTTTCCTCGACTCGCATTGCTTCCGCGTTCTTCTCTTCCCGTTTCATCCACTTCTTAAATCCAATACCTCTTCCCAGTGTGCGCTCGCTAATTAATATCCTCTGCTCACGCAGCCATGACTGTGCGTCCCTCCCTCTTCTTTCCGCCCTACCTTCTCACAATTTTCCTCACTTGCCTTTTTTCCTCCCTGGTGTCCCGTCCTCGTTCCTTCACTCGCTATCTCGATGCTCCGTGGGCTCGCACTATTTTTATTCTCCTTCCCCCGGGGTCTTTTCTCCGCTCCCCCTCGCATTGCATCCCTCTCCACACCTTGGGGCCCCTCGCCCCGCTGTGCCGCGCGTGCAGCTCGGAGGGCTGGGCCATAAATACTGTTCAATGGACATTCTGTCTCAGGTGTTCACGATTCACACCACTTTCGTCCCAAGATTTCCCACTCACGGGCGAGTCGAATTTTCTTGTAGTCCAAGTTGAACATATATATATATGCACACTTGTAGGCGCGCCTTCCCCAATTCTACTGGAGTTTGCGCCGTGGAGAGCCAACGCATACAATGGTCGATTCGGGGATTCCCTCAGTTCAGCATTGAGTTTTTGCAGCTCAGCGAGGCAGATCACTCCAAGATGTTCAGTGAAAGGTCGTAAATGTTCAGTAAAAAGTCGTGAAATCAGGTAAGAACAATACGAGGGATTGAAATGAACTTGACGAGTTTGATTCGATGATCGTCCGTATCCTTGAAGGATATCCGCGGCGAGGTAAGCTTCAACTTTCTGACGCTGAGAGTAATTATAATACTGATTTAGACGAGTATTTGCCTTGAAATGACCATAAAATTCTTGCGGAAATTTCACGGCTGGAAAAACTGGTCGAGAGTAACGAGTTCTTTGATCAATTTTTCCAAACGCCCGTAAGCAGAAAAAACTCCTTCTCAACGTTCAACCACCATCTCAAGGCCAACCCGCCGTCCTCAAACTGTATATCCTCAAACTATTTCTTTACGTGTTTTCACGATAGTATATGATAAATAAGATGCACCGTTACCTCAGCTCACACGAGTGCAAGTTAGGTTCGCGCATTGGAACTACCCCGTTAAAATTCAAGTGTTCGCAGCGTCAGTACTGGCAAGAGTGCGGATAAAATTGCCAACGAGTACCGAACGATAAATACTGTACATGAAATTTAAAGCCAAGCCGTACGCAAGTCGAGCCGCACCGAATGTTGGAATGACGGGATTTGAACGCACGGACTTGAATATCGCCGTCAGGAAGAATGGAGACACAAGGAGTAGGGACCCGAAGGTGCAGTGGATTGAAGTGGTAGGTAAGGACTTGCACGGAGTTGAATGTAGACCAGGGGCTGGCGGATATTGAGAATGTCGGCAACGAAGATGGAGTGATACCAGACAGAGCGTGTTATGGGAGTCGACGATGGTGTCGATGCGTTGGATACTTACCCGTGGTCTAAGAAAGAAAGACGCGAGGCGCATTAGAAGCATTACTTTCCTGACAGCGGACGCACCTCGCCCCAAATCGAAATCTCATTCTATATTGCGAACTCGCGAAGGCTCATCGGGCTAGGGCGTAGCGTGCCTTTCTCAACACGAAACATCTCCGAAGACAGGTGTTTCACGGCGCAAGGTCGCCTTGGGGCCACAATTGAGAGTGATGATATGAGCGGGAGAGGACGCAGCTACTAGATATACGGGGAGAAAAATTTTGATATGTAGCGCAAATCCGCGGTGAAGGCAAACACACACCCGGGAAGCGGATTCACCGATTAAAACGAGGCGCAGGGATGATGGATCGCGTTTGCAGCGTTTGTGAGGACAGCGGGCGCGATAACGGTGTTGGAGTGTCACAGCCTTGAAACCCATCGATGGAAAGGAGTCTGCGATACGATAGACGAAACGAAGGCAGCAAGGAGGCGTACGCTCGGGATGAACGTAATGTCATTCGTGTTCTAGCGTGCGAGCACAATGATGGCCTTGGGTCAGCGGATAGGATGACCGCATGCGAGACGATGACCGGAAAGATAGGAAACGACGCAAGACATACCGTAGTCTGTTAGTTACCGCGCCTTGATTACCATTAGGTCTCCTTGTTATGTAAGCTTCCGTTTTAGGAAATCACGTGCTGTCGCGCACGATTTCCTCCCACTAATTAACCACGCGTACTTCTTGTCAGGACGCGTTTTTTGTCGGTCTGATCACGTATAATTGTCATACAAACAAGCTCAAGTGTCTTCCTTGGCTCTGAATGCAATTTCCCCCACTTTCTGTACTCGGACACCTGATTGTACTACGATGCTTGCACGCGGCGCCAGCAACATCATTCGGCGGTTTGCAAAATAGCGCGACAACACGTATCATTTTTTTCCCTCCATCTTGCCAGACCTCAGACCCAGGTGAGTTAGTACACTTTCGCATGCCGAGCAATACTGAAGTTCGTACGAACAATTATAGCCAATACGTTGAATCTTGAGCTCGTGAGGGACAACATTGATATCGAGATGGGCCCACCAATGACTTCAGCAACCCCAAGAACGACTCAGATGCTCACCGCTGAGATGGATGAGATGCCAGATCTCATTTCCGCGACCGAATTGGACAAAATGCCGGATTCAAAGCATCGAAAGCCTGTGATGGAACCTCTGGGTATAATTGTGGAGAAGGAGACGAAGATTCAAGGGATAATGCGAGTCGTCCTTGATTTCGAGCACCAGATGCAGTTGGGAGAGCTGGGGGATTTGGACGAGAGGAAATGCGCGAGTTAATTATTGATGCACAAAACATGCAGACACCCTGTTTTTGTTAATGCAATGAGGGTGCCTCCAATACCATCTTTTCGCTGAGCCGATACACGAAGAACTCTGGCATTGATGATCATGTCGCGTAGTCGGACTTGTCGGGACCGCCGGGACACGTCAGATGGCACGTGTACTTTGTTGACGCGCACCACCTTGACGCGCTCCCGACGCGTCCAATTTGATGGCTCCCTCGCGAGGACGACGCTGGAAAACTCCCTCCGGGTTAGCCACCATCCAACACATTGTCAAGGCGAAGATCCCAGGTTGGGAGAATGGGCTGCACCAGTGGTAGCTCATCATCGTCGCGTGGATCCTGGATGGCGAGGACACCTTGTGTGTTACTGCCACAGGCGATGGGAAGTCCGCACTGTTCACGGTCCCAATCATCGTCATTTCTCGGCTTGGCGCGAAGTCGTGTCTGTGAAGACTCGGGGGGGATGATGGTGTGCGGTGCGCTACCATGAGCAGGAGTCGGATACCTTGGACCGCGGGGACGCGGAGGTGGTGTGTTGTAAAAGTCGCTTGGATCAATATGACTGAATGGGAAGCTCAACAGTCATCTTGCAGGGCTACCGGAGGTTTGCGCGACCCCAGAGGTAGTGAGACGCGCGAGACGCGTGATGACGCGTCCAGACAAATGAGTTGTTTGGTCGTGTTAAAATGATGGTTACATAACAAGGAGACCTAATGGTGATCAGACCGCGGTAACTAACAGACTTCAGAACGAGGCACGAGCGAGGGAGTCTGTCAAGAGAGACTAGACATACCGCACATATAGCCCCATATCGCGATCCCTCACGCCGGCGCTTGGGGGACTGCCCGCGGCGCGCACTTTCGCCGGCGACCCCGCGAGAATCAGCGTACGGTGGCTGACGGCCTTGAGCGGGTAGTGGATAGAGGCGATGGCCGTGGAGACAAAGACGATCAGAGCTGAAGGACAAGGAAAGACAAGAGACGTACCGCATAGATCATGGCTGGCCTCCCCACGCCGGCGCTTGAGGGACTGCCTGCGCTGCCCGAAGGCGAGACGATCGACGTGAGTGCGAGCCGTGAAGTCAAGGGTGACCACGACTGCAGTAAGGATAGTTAGAGCCGAAGGATGCGAAATACGAAAGAGGCACACTGTATGCAAAGACATCGTATCACGCGCGGTGCGCTGCTCCCGCCTTCGCTCGCGCAATTCCATCGGCTCGCCGGGAGCTCCTAAGGAAGAGATTGAATGCGGCGCCCGAAGGAACAATCCCGCCTACGGGGATCGCCAGCGCTCGCCAAGGCTCGAGACTTTGGGGATCAGTCGAACGGTAACGGGAAGGAGGATGAACCTACGTGTGAATAAGTTTGGAGTGGACGGCTTTTGTGACGACGCATCGAAATCATGTGTAGCCGCGGCGGCGACTCGTACGGGGTACTTGATCGCGATCGAGGGAGTGCGAAAATTGTGGAAGAATGTTTTGGATATAAGGATATGGGAGAGGGTGCGAATTTGTTGCGTAGGCAGCATGAGGGTTCGGAGAATCTGAACAAGCCAGGGATACAGGTTCGGGGAAGACGCGAGGAGGACGCGCATTAATGGCTGGATGGAAAGCATGAGTGCGTAAATATTAAGGTTCGATAGCGGGATACCTCTGCGCTGCGCCTTGCGCCGGGACATCTTGGCCGAAATTACGAAGGTGCAACCGTAAGCATAGTGTTCGAAGGGTGGAAGGATCTTTCACCGAATATTGTCAGGATTGGCGAGTTGACGGTTGTACGATTTCTCAGTTGGGCGGAGGCAAGAAAGAAATATGGCCGTGTCCACAACACGTGGCGAGTCTAGACCATTCGGATTGATCGGCCTTGCTCGGGATCTTTGTCCGATAGCGCCTCTTCCTCGTCCGTGAAGTGCTGTACGTGCGGCGTCGAGGGCCCCCGCTAGCCCCAACCCCCGACTCGGAGCATGCTCAGCGCTGGTACATCTCTCCATTGTCTCCGCTTTCGTGTCACTATCGGCACTGCCGCCTGCGGGTGCGCCACGGCCCTCAATTGCCATCAGTGCGGCGAAGAGGGACACTAGGTGGCCAAATCACAAATGAGGTCTGTGTGGATAAGTATAGGCTCGAACCCAGCAGCAAAACGCCAGCACTTGACTTTTGATGACAGTCGATCAAAAGGTGATGGCGAAGCGGCTGGAGCTTTCTAACCGGCCGCTAGTACGGTCGGGAGTTACCGATGTAGGTAGTTTTGACTTAGAGAAATTTCGCCTCATCGAAAATTCAAACTCCCCGTAAGAAAATTTTGAAGAGACAGATCTCTTCCAAATCTATTCCAATTAGCAGCCTATTGTGCATGAGATACAAAATTACGGTGGGGATCCACTAGACACGATTTACTGGTTCCGATCATCCAATTCGGGTCTCCTATATACGCTCATGCCGTTCACGCCGCTGGTCGAACTAGACCCCGAGAAGCTTGACACGGCGTACAAGACGCTTTGTACAGTATTTGGAGTACCTTATTTGCGTCCTCATCAGAAAGAAACTGGCCAGAATGTGCTCAAAGGGATCAGCACCATCTTGGATGTCCCGACCGGTGGCGGCAAAACTCTGGCTTACTGGATCCCCCTCTTCTACTACTGGACCCCTGGGAATACCGACGAGGATTGCCAGAAAATAATACTGATGGTTGGGCCGCTCAGTGCGCTGATGCAGTCTCAGGCTGCCGGTCTTATGCAGAAAGGAGTGCCGGCTGTTGCTCTCACTTCTGAGACTGAAAATCCTCAACAAATACTGAAGGCAAACTTCCCTCACATAAACTGAACACTGAATTGAATTGAATTGCAGGATATCGGTGAAAACAAGTACCGTATAGTGCTAATCAGTCCCGAAATGGCTATTACCTCGAAATTCCACGAGACGGTCCTGTTGAGCAAAGCCTTCTCGGACAACATCATATCCCAAGTAATTGACGAAGGCCACTGCATCAGCGAGTGGGGAAACGATGATTTTCGACCTGATTTTTCAAAGCTGCATATTCTTTTAGGCCGCCTTCCCAGCGGCCTGCCCATTGTCGTGGGCTCCGCTACAATGCCGCGCCATGTAATCCTCGATATCCAGGAAAAGCTCCGGCTGCGGGCCGACTGTGCACGGGTTTCAGTGTCGAATGAGAAGCTGAATATCGCCCTCTCCGTGCGCATCATGCAGCACCCGCAAGACACTTATGCAGACCTCATGACCCTCTTCACGCGAGACTCGGCCGGTCCAGAGGACTTTCCTCAGACTCTCGTTTATGCGGGCGGACGCATGGATGTCGAGAAAATCCAGGACTTCTTTCGTCGAAATAGCCCTGAGCACATTGACGCGGAGGTTTTCGAGTTTTACCATCGCTTTATTGCCGAAGACCGAAAAAAATCCATTCAAGAGCGGCTTGCAAGTGGAGCTCTCCGAGTAGGAGTATCAACCATGCATTAGGAATGGTGGGTCGGCATTTATGGACCTCGCTCGATACTGAAATTATCCACAGGGTATGGATTTTCAGCGCATCATGCGGATTATTCTTTGGCATTGCCCACGCTCGTTTCTATCACTCGTACAAAAGATCGGCCGCTGTGTGCGATTGGCAGAACTTCTCGGCGAAGCGATCCTCTACATCACTGGTGCCGCATTCATACGCTATGAAATAGAGCTCAACATCTTAAAGAGTGATGCTGCGTCGCCTCCTGGCAACAGCAGAGTATCAAGCCAGTCCATCGCACTCGTGAATCCCGCACCACCCTCCTCCTCTGCTGTCGTCAGCTTTTCCAGGTACTCCTGGGCTTTGGCACGTTTCCTCGCGTCCTTGGCGACAACTACTGCTTCAGCCTCCTTGCGCCGGGTTTCTGCAGCGTCGGCCACCAGCTTCTTCCTCCTCTCTGCTGTATTCGCCTTGGTGAGTGCACGGGCACTTGATCTGAGTGTTTCGCGACTCTCGCTGGTCATGTTACTGTAGAAGCTACGCGAATGTCTTTGCGGGTTCTTGACTCGGGGACATCCGCCTCTTGGCTTAGCAGGACTTGCATCAAAGACTGTCGATGTCGCTGGAGAGGGTATGTGGACAGGAGACTCGGAAACTGCCCGCCTTCCGTTTCTACGAGGAGTACTATTGCAAGCAGCGCTGGTCGACGGCTCTCCAGTGGGAAGGCCAACTAGCTTGGTCATAAAGGCGGGGAGAGGTGCCATAGCGTCGTCGGAATTGTCGCTGAACCCGTCCTCGCCGTCACTTTCTTCGAGGCTCTGATCGCGACCGGGATTTGGAGATGTCGGTGCACTACTAGTCTGAAAAAACATGTCCTCCTGTATCTCTTGGCGCCCGCGTTTGGCAGCGGGTGGGCCTCTATAGTCGGCATCGGAATCGGGCTGCTTTTTGCGCTTGGGAGGCATCGGGTGGAGGAACGAAAAGGCGGGACGATAGGAGTGTACCTAAACGGGACGCCGATCTCATTCTTGCAGTGGCGCCCTCAGTGCTCATCTTCTTACATTATAACTAATGGAGTGAAATCTTGAATAGAATTAGAAGAGATCTGTCTCTTCACAATTTTCGTACGGGGAGTTTGAATTTTCGATGAGGCGAAATTTTTCTAAGTCAAAACTACCTACATCGGTAACTCCCGACCGTACTAGCCGCCGGTTACTTAGCTCCAGTCGCTTTTCCGCCGGCCTGTTGATCGATTGTCATCAATTTTGTGCCGTCTCGAAAAGCGACTGCCTCGAGTCTAGGATAAGTAGGTCCCCAGGCGTGTGATGCGTTGGTGAGTGTTTTACACTCTTTCCCTTCCTCCCCCACCCTCGCTCCTTCTTTCCCCATTCAACTTGAATCCTCTTCCCTTCGTGTGCGCTCGCTAACGAATATCCTCTGTTCACGCAGCCATAACCGTGGGTCCCATCCCCACTCATTTCTCCATTGTTGTTGAGTGACGGTTTCCTTTCTTCCTGCCTTCGTTCGCCCCCCTCCGCTCGCGTTATTTCGCGCGTGGTACTCCACACCTCCCCCACGACATGCCCCGTCATTCTGTGCGCGCCCTACACTTGTTCTTCCTGCTCTCCCCGCCTTCCTCTTTCGTACCCCAGCCTACCCGCTTCGTTTCCTCCACCTCTTCCCATACCCCTCCTTCTTTGCCTCGCGAACGGCCGCCTCTGCCTCGCACACCCACTGCGCCCGGTCCGCCTCCTCCCTCTGCTCTGTCTGCACCTTAAATTCCCTCCCACTGTACGCCCCCACCTGCGGACCTGGGCAACCTCCAAGGCCACACCGCCACCCTCTGCCCCTCGCTCCCGCGGTGCCGCGCGTGCAGGGCCGACCACCACCTTGCGAAGGAGTGTCTGGAATCGAGGGAGGGGGAAGTTTGGTGAGTGAGTTGTGAATCGGTTTCTTGAGATTATTTCCCTCATATATTGCTTCACCACCCGCGACTGATACTTCCTTCACCTGCGAGCTGATGTCACCCCCGCAACCGGCGGATAATTCATTCTTCACCGCCCGCGGACTACCGATGATATAATCGTGCATTCCTGACTGCTCATTTTAACTGTACGTCCCCGCGCTCTCTTCTGTTTTGTTGGGCGCCGACGATTCTTCTTTCTCCTCATTCTTCTGCTCTTCTCTTCTTACGGAACACCGCCAATCACCCCTCCGCTGACGATTCTCCCGATCTTTGCTCTCCTCCAACCACCTCTCCTCATCCTACCACGGTCGACGATCTCCTCCTTCCTCCCTCCTTATCTCGCGATATCATGTCTTTGCCGCTGTTACCACCTCACTCACCTCAGCCGACCGCCAATACTACTGCTAACAACGGCGACGATTATCGCACCCACCCGTCACCACTACGTTTTCTACATCCGGACGACTACGTATCTTCTACATGTGTCTTCTACGTGCGGACTACATACGTCTATGTGTCCCCAACCCAACTATTCCCTATTCCTGGGTCCTCGCTTGTCAATTTACCTATTCGATACGCAGGCAACCAACCAACCGCCGCGCCGCCGACTGCACCTCCCTTCCTTTGTGCCGCGCGTGCGGGGACATGGGGCGTGTGGCGAGGACGTGTTCGATGCGTGGGGATGGTGGGTGGGGAGGTGGCGGCCGCCAGCCCTGGCGAGCGTGGGGGGGTCTTTCGGGCGCCGCAGGCGATCCCTTCCTTCGGGCGCCGCAGGCAATCCCAGTGCGCGCTTCGTTGGCTGAGAGTTGAGGAGGGGAGGGTGAGGGTGAGTGCTCTTCTTTCTGGTGTTGTGATGTGCGACGCGAGTCGAGTGTGTCATGGTTTAGGGCGTGATGTGCGATTTCTTGGGGATTTGGCGCATCGGCTGGTTGGCGCGCCTCGCACGCGATTTATATTTTGGTTTGTGGTTTGGGCGTCGTGTCCTTACTTCTTCTTTGGGCTGGTGTTCTGTTCTGTGACGGCGTGTGTGTTATCCCGCGACACTTGATGCTTGCGCCTTGGCGTCTTGCGTCGTGCCTTGTCATCTCAATCGCACTACGCGTCGTTCTGTCGGCCATGCTGCGCCTCTTCATTGGCTTTTTTCCGGTGATGCGGATTTTATTTTACTGAGCGAGCGTATCTTATTTTATTTATCGCCGGCTCTGCAGATGACACCGCGAGCTAGAGAGTCCTTCTCTAGATTTCGATAGAATCTACCCTGGCCGCCTTTGCAACTGTAAGATGCCATCTGCTGTCCCGGATTTATTTTCTTCCTGTGATGATATTCTCCTGTCTCTGATCTTCTCTCTACGACTCGGGCTAACTGACGATGCTTTATATATAGGCGACTCGGGGTTGAGAATGTCAAATTTTAAGTCCTGTACTGGATCTTCTCACTCCCGCACACCTATCTGCGTCAACGCGCGATTCCGTTGCATTCACTAGAGCACCTACGGTCCAGGAGTCTCGTTCTCGCTCACTGCACGCTATCTCCGTGCTTTTGTATTATATTATTTCTCCTCTCAATGCCCCACCAAACGAATTACATCAATCGATCAAAGAACTGGTTGCGTGCGGCCTGCGAACCCCTCCGCCGTTACTGTTAGACGTACCAACTCTGGACTGCCGCGGTGGGGATCTCACACGTACTTGTTCTGACATATTTATAATATATCACACGTCGTGCTCCTGTTTTCTCCGGTGTTGGGTGGGCGCGACTAGCAAGTCAAGTTACGGGTTGGAAGATCTGGTTCTCTGTGCGCGTTTCCATCCGGGAATTGTGCTCTTTGTTTTCTTATATCGTCTAGTACGTAGCTCGCTCAGCATTGCGATTTCCAGATTCCATTCGCAATGTGGGTTCGAACTCGCCGCCTTATCTTTCGTTAGGTCATCGCTCGTCGGTATTTTCAGGCTGTGAAGACAGAATCGTGACAAGGGCCTGGACCCGTATGTACTTGCTCTATCCCGAACTCTCGTTTACTCAATATTCCATCACATGGAACCTTGTTTAGGGTTGATAATTCAGCAATCTTCGTCGAGCATCTTTGTATGCTGACATGCCTCGCTCTGGGTGTGTTTTTACTTTTGCCATGCTTCACGCGCCTAGGCTCCCAGGGTACAGAAATAGACCCCTGGGGAAGTCTTGGGTTATAACTTGGCCCAAATCCCTCGGCGCGATCAATCATTTTACTAGCGGTGAGCTCGCTTCAGAATATTTGTGGACGCACAATTCCATTCGCGCAGGTGAATTTCTAAAGCGGATTTGTCTCGCAATGCAGAGCTGAAAGAGCCCAATATTTCTGCATTCGTAGCGCTCGGAGTCCCAGGATATCGAGCCACATTTTTTGGTGTTTGTTTTCGGATTGTGGTCTCGAGGACACCGGCAACGATCTACCAGGGATTTTGGAACTTTGATCGGTAGACTATTCATCCTGTTGCATGTACATGGTGGGTGGGACTTGCCGCGGTTTGTTTGATCCCGTGTAGGAGTGAAGGGCGGGAATTTCCCAGAGAACGACGACACATCATGCTTGTATCGAGACTCTATATTGGATGCCTCACTAAGTTACTTATGAAAATTAACTTAGCCTGCTAAAGTTTACTTAGACTAACTTATGGCAGGGTAAGTTAATTTCTCAAGTTAAGTAAAGTAAAAGTACATTTAAGTAACTTTAAGTAACTTAAAGTTAGTACAAGTAGAACAAAGTTCACGCAAGTTAGC
Organism: Mycena epipterygia; assembly: GCA_029281465.1. Taxonomy (NCBI): domain Eukaryota; kingdom Fungi; phylum Basidiomycota; class Agaricomycetes; order Agaricales; family Mycenaceae; genus Mycena; species Mycena epipterygia. The sequence goes on along the minus strand of JARJCQ010000049.1, from coordinate 96,001 downwards.
CACCGTAGGGGCGCTTTTGGTCTCGTAGTTCTATTCCAAGCCACGCGGGGGTGCTTTAGATGGTTTTTGGACACAATGCCAGGTACGGATCCATGGACAGACGATAGTGTTTTGGGAAAACACTGGATCAGCACCAGAAACCAATCGTGAGCCAAGTCGGAGGGCTTGCGGCCGGTTGGGGATTACTAGCCGATATTCACGTGATCGCGCAGATCTCTTTTTTTAACTACGACGCAACTGCAACGAGGTTGTGCTGCAAACTGCTCAAGCTTCAAGGAGTCACACATTCTTGCACCCCAGTGGTGCAAAATTGGGATTATGATCTCCAAGGCTTCTAATGGCCATATCCCCTGGATTGTGTACTCGCCGCTGCATATGACAGTCACGGGCATGCTTACATTTGGCATCATAGTTTGACAGCGACCCCAGCGACCCATCCCCTTCCTAATATGTCAACATCGAGCCCACTATCTGCTCCTCCAGACTTACTCACAACGGACATCGACTGGTCGCCTAATCTGGCGGCAACGATCGGTGAAGACCAACATAAAGGTGTTCTGAATCTAAAAAAGATCCCAGCAGCTTCTAGGGACTTGAAACGCAAACGAGAGGAGGATCCAGAAGTATCCAAAACTTCCAACACAGGGCAGTTGAACGCCGAGGGCTCAGCAGAGCCACAGCCGGAGTTGTGGCGAAGTAAAAGGTTCCAGGGCATGGCTGCGGAACAATAGACATTAGTAGCACCTGTTCAAGGCATAATAGCAACTATATTATGCCTGAAATCTGTCCCTCGTTCTCAAAAATGCTAACTTGAGTTAACTTAGCTGCGAGGCGGGAAATGATGCCATCTGATGGCATAAGTTGATTTCCCTGATGGAACTTGGCGGGCCAAGCTAATTTAAGTAAACTTAAGTTACTTCAAGTTACGGTAAGTTTCTGTAAGTTACTGCAAGTAAAGTTAATATATGGCTAGTCCGACCAAGTCGAGCCATTTTCTACACAAAAACAGCCTTGAGTAGTCGTGTGAATACCATCCAAAGGATGTTCCGTAACAGCGTCCATGTTCCAATGCTCGAGACCCAGCATGATGTAGGTGGATTTCAAGACTTGGGACCCAAAGTCAATTCACGTCATTGTACCAAGTTTGTGGCTTGTATTCTCCAAACAGAGGCCTAATCATAGTGAGAACCAACAAAATAAAGGTCACAAGGTGACTCAATCTGGATGAATCCACGCACGTTCAATCTCCTTATGTTGTTCTTGTTTGATTGTGTAAAGAAAATATTGAATCTGAATGGAAAAGTTGGTCAGAAGACAAGTTGCAGAGATTTAGTATGCAGGAGTTTTTGTCCGTGTTGTCATTTACTGAAATTCATGACTGCCACGGTAAGTCGAGTCGAGACCAGACATGACAAGTCCTGCAGTTCATTATATCGTGGCATGGATGCTGGGTGTCTGATTGAATCAGGCTTCTTTGCATTATTTCCATCTATTACAGGTCAAACAAGAATTGTATAGATGAACTGAGACGTCGGGGACAAAGCCTGGTGACTCCCGTGGATAATATAGATTACAATGCTTGTATGCAGCAATATGAAAGAGCAGAAGGCACATAACTGAAACCTGAACACCCCTCGAGGTCCAGGGAAGCTTATTTTGTATGCGGGGAGTAGCCGTGCAGGCCGAGTTTCAATAAGTTAAGTTCGCTAAGCGTGGGAAAAGTAAAGTAAATTTCGGCCACCTAAGCTGAAGGGCTAAGTAAACTTACCAAGTTAGGAAATAAGTTACTTTTACAGGACTCTCTATATTGGGCGTTATATTGTGCTGGTCATAACCAGTGATTAACTGCTCTACAGGTTCAAGTCCAGTGGATTACCGTAAAATTGACGCCCTGGAACAGTTATGAAAGTGATGGGATGGGGGCGGGATAGGAAATGTCTCCGAGGAGCATGCTGCATGAAATCCCTACGAGCAGCACCGACTACCGCGATTCCGGTATAACCGCCCTCATCGCATTTGAAATCACCATCTTGGTTCCGCGCAGCCACAGTTATTTACAATTTGTTCTCTGGAATTTCGATGCTGGATATACAACGCGCAGGAAGTTACATGTAAAACGAGGGAATGAAAGACATGAGTTCATCCCACGAACTGTCAAGGAAGATCTAGAAGCCAGGGGAAATATCCGATGTGGTGATTGGCAAAAAACAGAGATGGTATCTTACATCGTTGCAAAGGCGGTGCACAGGCGGTGGGATTCTGATTTCTATGGAAGTCAGAAGCCTCGTGCGGCGGTAAAAATGAAATACGTATCGGTGGATGAGCGCCGGAACAGATCCGAAGGAAGAAGCACGGTGTGGCCGACAGAGGGAAGCGGCGCAGGTAAGATGGCAAGGCGCAAGCCTCAAGTGTCGCGGTATAGCATAGCATGCCGCCAGACTGACAGAGATGTGGGCGCATGACCACTCAGTTGGATGAATAGTGGTTCAAATTCGGCGGTGGACAGGGCGGTGTCCCCGACTCCCACGGAGTTTTGTGAAATCTAGACCAATATAGCTCCATCTCTGACCCAATTTCAGATGACCGCAGGTTCGGCATGTGAAAATTCGACGTGCCAGAAATTCTGACTGGTTCGGACGGATGAGTACATAACTTCGTGGCAGGACGCACGGCGCCCTGGTGGTGCCCTTCAACCTAAAAATAGATCAAACAGTATCGGATGCGATTGCAGTGCCTCATGGCTACCTCGTGGCTTCGACGGGACGCATTGCTGCTTCCTCCCTCCCTTCGTGTCCCAGCTCTCCGTATCATCCGTACAAACCTTTGCACTCCATGTCATCATCTGGACCGGCGCACAAGTAAGATACCCCTTCCTGCTCCGGGTCATTACACCGTCTCACTGGAAATTTCAGCATGGCAGTGCAGATATAGGGTGAGCAGATTGCGTTCAAGCCTACAAGTGCGATCTCACGACGGCTGGATGCAGATATAACCACAACATATATCGGGACCCAGAAGAGGAAAAACCTCTATATCAAAGTCTTTAAGCAGGGTGAGACTATCAAGAAACAGGATTACAATGCTTCGGCATGCAAAATCATTTTGAATCCTCCATAGTATAGATCTTTGGTTCTACTGGGGAACTTTGGTCACTGATTTTCTGGTAGTTCCATTGAAGATGGTGTGGTTTTACATATACAGCTAGTCCAGAAGAAATCTTTGACACGAAAGTCGACGGTTGTGGCTGCCATGGAATTCACAGTGCAATCTGCCAAGGAAATTCTTGCACAGCATAATGCCTCAAAGTTGACTGGTGTGTCAGTCGTGCTCTGATATTGCCTTATAATAAATCAATTGCACCAGATCATGTCTTTCACCATGCCCCTGTGAAATTTCACATGACATTTAGCATGGTATGCTTCATGCTTTAAGCCCTTGATTTTTGTTAAACCACTGATCCACGCTCAAAGGAGGCAACAGCAACTGCAGAAATTCTGAGTGCTGCACTTAATCATGCTGGCGAGCTGCAGAGCATCTTGGACAGGTTCAAAACACAATCACAGTTCCTTAAAACAGTCATTGCATTTGGTGTTGCTGCAAGTGAGGTATGTCAGTGCTTGATTTCATGTGTCAATATATCCAAACTGCTTACAGGCAAACTCGATCGCTAAAGCAGTTCTTGCTGGAGTTGACCAGATTTACAAAGTGAGTCTGTGTGGTGGCTTCCTTGAGATCTGTTAATGCAGGCTGTGCAGTTGATTGAAGATCAAGACAAATGTGACAAAGACATACTGGGGCTCCTTTCCGAGTTGTCTGAGTCGTTGATCTGCATCACAGATGTCAAACAATTTGTTAAGTCCAATCAGTTGACACAGGCTCTGGAGCTGGTCAAGCCTCTTGTTTATGATGCTGCCAATTTCCTCAGTAAATACAGCTCTACTGCTGTTGGTGGTATGTCTCACCATTTACATGTCTGCTCTTGGTATTCATATCTGATCCCAGTGAGGTTCCTGGCTCTCACATTTGGTGTGAAAACAAGGGAGGAGTTAGACAATCTCTTGAGACGACTTCTGTCATTCAAGCGAAGGTTTGATCATGGACTTGGAGTAGAATCCATAATGGGCATAGCTAGCATTGAGATGCAACTCAAATCTCTGTTTGACACAGCAAGTGAGTGGGGTAGCTATTCTCTGTGGATGAATTAAAATTAACTGGGAATAGCTATTGATGCAGAAGAGCATGTGTTGCAAGGTCTGAAACCTCACTCTGGTTGGACAAAGAACAGCCCAAAGAAATGCATGGAAGGCACTCGTCTCGACATCTTGGAAGCCATTGATAACTGGATCAATGATCTAGATGCACCAAATATGTTCTGGCTCTATGGTCATCCTGGCACTGGCAAATCTGCAATTGCTACTACTGTTACCAACCACCTCCTCCTTTCTGGGCATCTGGGATCTTCTTTCTTCTTCAAAAGAGAAGAGTTTGTGTACCAAACCCCACGGGCACTGTGGTGCTCAATTGCTTACAATTTAGCTCAACACTCCCCAGCAGTTCGTGCTGCAGTACTTGAAAATCTCAGGCAGCATAAAATTGATCCCAATGCAACAGATAGTGTTGAAATCTTCAACAAGCTCATTGCAGAACCACTGAAATCCTCCAAGGCAATATCTCCAGGAAGATTTCCAGTGTTGGTGGTTGATGCACTGGATGAATGTGGGGGTCTTCAAGAATCTCAATCTTACCAGAGAGAGGTGCTACTTGGATTGAAACAGTGGCATTCTCTTCCTTCTCACATCAAGATCTTGGTCACAAGCCGAGATGAAGGAAATATTGGGTCTGTACTAGGTTCAGCAGGTTCTCAATGCCTGGAAGTAGGCAGGAGGGTCACCCCACAGTCATCAGCAGACATCCGCAATTATCTTCAGCATGGGTTTAATATCATCCTCGAAGAGTTCTCTACAATCCCACGTCCTTGGCCTACTGCTTCACAATTGCAAACCTTGACAGATGCAGCAGCTGGCTTATTCATCTGGGCAAGCACTACTTTGGAACTTGTGGGTGGTGGCCAACCTATTGAGGAACTTGAACAGATCCTACACATGCTTGATTCAAAGCACCCAGCACCACATAACAACCACTTGAGGCAGTTATATGAAGGGATCCTCACCTCAAGATTTAGGACGAAATCACAAATCTGGGCTTTCAAGAAAGTTGTGGGGGCAATTCTTGTGGCTCGGAATCCCCTCTCAGTCTATGACTTGGATAAGCTGCTTTCTGAGTTGACCAGCACCGACATTGAGTTTGTATTGAACCAGTTGAAGTCTGTTCTTGACAGGCAGTCTGGCCTCCGTTTTCTACATCAGTCATTTGCAGACTTTCTCTTGTATGCTGAAGTGCATTCAGAATTCAAACTCAACCCACTGCTGCACGAACAACAACTGTTATCTGGTTGTTTTACGGTAATGGAAGAGGAATTGAAATTCAACATTGCTGGGATCCAGAGCTCATATATACCAAACAATATGATTGTTGGCCTAGCACAAAGGATTCCAAACCATCTATATTATGCATGTCGCTTTTGGCCTGGACATCTCAAGGATCTCAGGCCAGATCCATGGATGCTGGAGTGGATAAAAAAATTCCTTGGAATCAAACTCTTGTTTTGGCTTGAAGTTATAAGTGTTGGAGGGAGTGTTGGCATGGCAGTGAATGGATTGATAGACCTCATTCGGTGGATCCCGGTACATCTCTTTGCCTTGTGGTAAATCTCTCTGAAATCTGACTCTTTTAAAAGCAGGAAAATTTGTACAGTGATATATGGAGGTTGGCCATGGATGCCTTGAGGTTTACACGGTTCTTCAGTATCCCAATTGCACTGTCAGTTCCACATATCTATGTGTCAGCATTGACCTTTGCACCAAGAAATTCTGAGATCACTCAGGAAATTCTGAAAAATGGTTTTTCAGCACTGAAATTGAGCTTGGGAGGAGATCAGGATTGGCCTGCTATACAGGCAGTGTTATATGGCCACACCAGTGGTGTTAAATCAGTTGCCTTCTCCCCTGATGGAGCATGGATTGTGTCTGGCTCAACTGACAAGACTGTTCGAATCTGGGATGCACAGACCCAGCTCCAGATTGGGGAGCCACTCAAAGGGCACACCAACTATGTTCAATCTGTTGCCTTCTCCCCTGATGGAGCACAGATTGTATCTGGCTCAAATGACAATACTGTTCGAATCTGGGATGCACAGACCCAGCTCCAGCTTGGTGAGCCACTCCAAGGGCACACCAACTCGGTTCAATCTGTTGCCTTCTCTCCTGATGGAGCACAGATTGTGTCTGGCTCATCTGACAATACTGTTCGAATCTGGGATGCACAGACCCACCTCCAGCTTGGGGAGCCACTCAAAGGGCACACTGACTATGTTCAATCTGTTGTCTTTTCCCCTGATGGATCACAGATTGTGTCTGGCTCGGATGACAATACTGTTCGAATCTGGGATGCACAGACCCACCTCCAGCTTGGGGAGCCACTCCAAGGGCACAATGACTGTGTTCAATCTCTTGCCTTCTCCCCTGATGGGGCACAGATTGTGTCTGTCTCAGATGACAATACTGTTCGAATCTGGGATGCACAGACCCAGCTCCAGGTTGGGGAGTCACTCCAAGGGCACACCAACTGGGTTGAATCTGTTGCCTTCTCCCCCGATGGGGCACAGATTGTGTCTGGCTCAGGTGACACTACAGTTCGAATCTGGGATGCACAAACCCAGCTCCAGCTTGGTGAGCCACTCCAAGGGCACACCAACTCGGTTCAATCTGTTGCCTTCTCTCCTGATGGAGCACAGATTGTGTCTGGCTCAGATGACAATACTGTTCGAATCTGGGATGCACAGCCCCACCTCCGGCTTGGGGAGCCACTCAAAGGGCACACCCACTGGGTTCGATCTGCTGCCTTCTCCCCTGATGGAGCATGGATTGTGTCAGGCTCAGACGACAATACTGTTCGAATCTGGGATGCACAGACCCAGCTCCAGCTTGGGGAGCCACTCAAAGGGCATACCGACTATGTTCCATCTGTTGCCTTCTCCCCCAATGGAACACAGATTGCGTCTGGCTCCGGTGACAATACTATTCGAATGTGGGATGCACAGACCCAACTCCAGGTTGGGAAGCCACTCAAAGGGCACACCAACTATGTTCAATCTGTTGCCTTCTCCCCCAATGGAGTACAGATTGTGTCTAGCTCCGTTGACAATACTATTCGAATCTGGGATGCACAGACCCAACTCCAGCTTGGGGAGCCACTCAAAGGGCACACTGGCTATATTCAATCTGTTGCCTTCTCCCCCGATGGAGCACAGATTGTGTCTGGCTCAGATGACAATACTGTTCGAATCTGGGATGCACAGAAACAGCTCCAGATTGGGGAGCCACTCAAAGGGCACACTGGCTATGTTCAATCTGTTGCCTTCTCCCCCGATGGGGCACAGATTGTATCCGGCTCACGTGACAGGACTATTCGAATCTGGGATGTACAGAGCCAGCTTCAGCTTGGGGAGCCACTCAAAGGGCACACTGACTATGTTCAATCTGTTGCCTTCTCCCCCAATGGAGCACAGATTGTGTCTGGCTCATATGACAAGACTGTTCGAATCTGGGATGCACAGAAACATCTCCAGGTTGGGGACCCACTCCAAGGGCACACCAACTGGGTTGAATCTGTTGCCTTCTCTCCTGATGGAGCACAGATTGTGTCCAGCTCACGTGACAGGACTATTCGAATCTGGGATGCAAAGCCATATCTCAAGATTGATGCTGTTGTTTTTTACCCTGATTCTGAGCCTGACCAGCCTGCCCCAAGAGAGGTTATAGTTCCTCTCTTTCACCCCTCTAGACCCTACCTCCACCCTTCACTTAATATCCAGTATGATGGATGGCTTGTGGGACCCAAAGGCCAGCTCATTCTTTGGATACCCAACCATCTTGCTTCCTCCATGCCCCAGTTTTGCCTGTTAGGAATATGTGGTCCACATCCCATCCTAACTCTTGATCCCTCCACCTTTTACCATGGGACTGAGTGGAAAAAGTGCTATATACCGGTAGACAGCCAGAATGTTTGAGATTACCTCCATTTATGTATAATTGTCTTTCAACTACCCCATGTATGCACACAATGATTTCGTTTCCATAGCTAGCAGCATAATTCATGTTTCGTTTCATACCCTCATTTCACACTTAACTTCAATACAGAACTCAGGTATGTCTAAGAAAGGACAAGACAAGCTCTGAACCGGCACTTTGCACCAGTGTGGGTGCTAAGTCAGATGCCCACACTGCATACTGTTTGAACATAGTAGCAGCTCAACTGAACATGAATATCCCAGTACATTCTATTTCATTTTTAGGTAGTTTACTTTGCCCCTGTACAGTATTACCAGGGACAATAAAACTGAGATCTGAGCGCCATACATATTTGTGTGCTTCCGTACCATTTTGGACAACAAATTCATTTTCGAACACATTGTGCAAATACAGTGGCTGACCTCGGTGAATTTCTGTACCAAACTTTTCATTCCTGCAGACCACAACTTGTGTTCTTGGTTATTCGGGATGTGCTAGTCACTCTTTCCGATCACCAAGCAACGAGCAAAGGCACCTATCCAATGCTCTCTATCATTCAGAGAGCAGCCACATACCACACATTCTACATAATATAACCCTTCACCATATTCCTACCTGCTTCTTTAGTGGTTACCATACAGACAGCCCATCTATATCTATATAAGAATTCACAACGGTTTGTCTCTGACCACACAACCTGATTGGCTCCTGGGTACCTTTGTCTCGGGACAAGAGCCCTGAATGATGTCACTCACTCCATGTTCCACCTAAATGTCACCTTCTCCACCCAAATGTTAAGATGACGAAATCCTATATTTATAGCATTAACGCTTCGGACCCTGGAGCCAAACATGGTCACTGCCACTTCATATCACTCCTCATTGCTCAGCGCCCGAATATATCTATACAAAGCTTTGTGGCCGACCACACAACCTGATTGGCTGCTGGCCCTCTTTGTCTCTGGACAAACCCATGCCGAGCTCCAAATTATGCCACTTGCTCCACTGCTCCACCCAAATACTCGATTCTCTACCCGAATGTTGGGTTTCTATTTATAAACTGTCAGGATCACCAAAAACTCTACGGGCCGTGCTAAGAATTCAGGAAAGGGATCTGAGCTTTGAGAAAATGTTTTCCAGGAATAAACACTGGAAGAATGAGGGTTTGGCAGGTGGAGTTATCGGCCCAATGCAGACAAGTTGAATGACAGCCTTTTCTCCTTTTCCTTCAAACTGGATGGCTCCACCAATGGAATTTAAGTCAACTTTGGCCATGGTGTAACTTTGTCAAGTGAATTCCGGATAAGGTATAAGCTGACTTGAGATGAAGGCAAGATTAAGACATAATTTTGCAACCCCCATATAATGTTGGCATCTGAATTACTCACCTATGCGAACTGAACCAACTGGGCAGAGATGAGCAGAAGTGATGTAAAATAAACTGCACTTTGTGATGAGCCTGGTAGTTAAGTAAGATGAGGGGGGAAATATAAGAACCCACTGAGACTTTAAGGACCTAAAATGAGGGAGCAATGGAGGCCCCCACCCTGGATATTGACATGAGAATTGAGAATTGTACATGTGGACTTTTGGCATTTGCTCTTCCAAGTAGAAATTAGAATGTTGGGTTTTTATTTATAAATTGCGAAGATCTGGTATCTGCCGTTCGTATCGAACAAAGGCAGCCTACACTTTTTAAAAATGGGCCCCAGGAATGAGGACATTGGATCGATGGATGGTGATACAAAGGGATTTTTTTGAGGCAAGATAAAATGATCTCTGGTAAGTTTGGGGTGAAGTTATCAGTCAGATAAAGGCTACCGGAAGGATGAGGGTTTGTGTTGTATTTTTTGTGGAGCAAGTTGCTTGCAAGAAGAGTTCCAGGTGGAGTTATCGGCTTGAAGAAGGTAATTTTTAAGAAAGTCAGGGTCAATTCTGAATACAAGTTTTAGGAGCTATCAGCCGACTTGGGATGGAGGAAAGATGAATGCAGAATTTAGCACCCCATAATCAGAACAAATGTATCGGTCTTGCCGGTTGAAAATTGATGAATCTACGGTACCGACGGTAGTTGAAATTTTGGAAAAATGTTATGAAATTGTAATGAGCCTGGCAAGTAGGATGAAAGCAAAATCAAAGGCAAGATATTGCTACGAGCACACTGTGAGACCTGAAGATAAGAGAAGGCAATATGAGCTCCCCAAGCTTTAATTATTACTTCACTTTCCCTCGGGCAGGTTGTTATATTGAGGAACAACGAGGACCTTTTTTTTAGCTGCCTGATTGCAATGCCAATTGCAGAGAGCCACAATAAAACTGCGCATCAGGCCGTGAGGAGTCAACCGAAGGCTGATGATGAGCGGCATCTTAATCTACAACATTCCAAGAAATCAATCCTGTTTACAGCATTCTCCTTGTGGTGATTGTGTAGCACTCCTTGGAATGTAGTAGATATTATTGTCTACATTTAGATGAATGAACATTCATCAATTTAAATTCCTGTTGATTTCTCTGTTTACAGAATTGAGCCTGTCACACCGGAAACAGAGACGCAGCAGTGTGTCCAGGGCTATAATTCCTGGTTTGTCATCCTGATCATGTCCTTGGATAATAAGGCGGCCTAACTTGCGTGATGGAACGCCGGCCAACAAGTAGTTTACCCAGATTCTTGTTAGGACGGCGAACATAGCCGATTGGCCAAATTAGCAATCGGGCATCTCGGCCATTTTCGGGAAGACGGTTGACGTGCAAAATGCCGCGGCCGCTCGGCGAATGCTCCCTTGCTTCTCATCGCCACCATGTTTTCTCTCCGCCTGTCCCGCTCTCTGCCCACTCCCTCTCCTCCTCCCTCAAGTCCATATCCCGCACCGTCGCGCCCACCCGCGTCCTTACTTGCACCGCCCCCCGCGCATCTCAGGCCCGCCCCATCAACTGGTATACTTTCTCGTCTTTTCTCACTGCCCCCAGCCTCAATTGTTCTTACCCATACCCTCTATTTACTCAGCTAATCACCTCCGCATGTCCGCGGCCTGTCCGGTGCCACATCTGCAAAGGCGAGGGCCACATCGCCTCCGCCTGCTCCACGCCTACCTCCAATCTCGTGCAGCGCTGGTGCGCTATCCTCCGCATTAATAACCGCTCTCAGATGAACGCGGTAGCTTCAACTGCGGTGGGGCAGGATAACCCGCCACGGTTTTCACCTCGCCCTTCAAGTGCCGTACGTGCGGTGGCGAGGGCGACCGGGAGTGCGTGTGGCCCAATGCCGACCCGCAGCGTGCCTAGTGCTCGTACGTCCCTCCTTGTTTTCGTCTGTCCTTTGTTAGATGTGCACACCTCCAGGGACGTCCCGGGCGTGTGATGCGGTAATGAAGCCTTCATTCCTCGCCCACCCCCGCTCCTCCCTGCCCATCTCCCTGATCGAAATCTAATATCTGCGCGCGCTAAGCAACACCTTCACGCCTACACCACAACTGTACGTCGCGCGGCGTCCTCCTCCCTCCTCTCTAGTTCTCACTGTTCCCTCTCCGCCTCTCCCTCTATCCTCCACCCACGCCCGTATTGGATTACGCACACCGGATTCCGCTCTCCTGCTCCGCCCTGAATTCCCTCTGCACCTTGAACGCCCCACAACGCGCAACCTTCCAGGCCACATGGCCTCCAGCTGCCCGGCCCCGACCACCAATCCCAATTTCATGTGCGGCTGGTGCGTTCTTCCCCGCTCCCGATATCCCCGTATCCGCATATCCGCGTCTCATATAATAACTGCTCATATCTGCCTGAATTAATAACTGCTCACATCCACCTTAGTTAACAACTGCCCTCAAATCAAAGCTTCAACTGCGGTGAAGCCGGATACACCGCCGCCGTGTGCACCGCGCCCATGAAACACCACGTGTGCGGCGACGAGGGCCGCCACGAGCGCGCATGCCCCGACCCCGACCCGCAGCACATCCAGCGCTTGTGCGTGCCTTCCTTTCTTCCTTCCTTCCTTCCTTGCGCACTCCATCGTCTTTACGTTGGGGATAATGTTGACCGACATGGCCAACTTCAGCTGCGAACAGCCCGGGCACATCGCCTTGGCGTACATCCAGGCGCGCGTGGACGGGGACGACCCCGGGCGTCTGATGCGTTCTCTCTTTGTGTTTTTTTCCCCCTTGATTCGCATCGCTTCCGCGTTCTTCTCTTCCCTTTTCATCCACTTCTTAAATCCAATACTTATTCCCATGTGCGCTCGCTAACTAATATCCTCTGCTCACGCAGCTATAGCTGTGCATCCCTCCCTCTTCTTTCCGCCCTACCTCCTCACAATTTTCCTCCCTGGTGTCCCGTCCTCGTTCCTTCACTCGCTATCTCGATACTCCCTGGGCTCGCGCTATTTTTATTCTCCTTCCCTCGAGGTCCTTTCTCCGCTCCCCTCGCATTGCATCCCTCTCCGCACCTTGGGGCCTCTCGCCCCCGCGGTGCCGCGCGTGCGGCTCGGAGGGCTGGGCCATAAATACTGTTCAATGGACATTTTGTCTCAGGTCTTCACGATACACACCACTTTCGTCCCGAAATTCCTTACTCACGAGCGAATCGATTTTTCTTGTACGGGATGCAGTCCAGGTTGAATATATCTATATGCACACTTGTAGGCGCGCCTTCCCCAATTCTACGGGAGTTTGCGGAGTGGAGAGCTAACGCATAGAGTGGTCAATTCGGAGATTCCCTCAGTTCAGCATTGATTTGTTGCAGCTCAGCGATGCACATCACTCCTTCAGTGGGAGTCGTGAAAACAGGTAAGAACAATACGAGAGGTTGTATTTGAACTCGGCGAGTTTAATTCAATGATCGTTCGCATTCCTACAGGATGTCCGGGTCGAGGTAAGCTTCAACCTTCTGACCGTTGAGCGGAATGCTGATTCAGGCGAGTGTTTGCTTTGAAGTGGCCATAAGAAATTTCACCGCTGGAAAACCTGGTCGAGGAGAGTAACGAGTTCTTTGATCAAAGATTTCCAAACGCCCGCAAGAAAGAAAAAAACTCCTCAACATTAAACAACCACCATCTCAAGACCAACCCGGCGTCCTCAAACTACATATCCTCAAACTATTTCTTTATGTGTTTTCACGATAGTATATGATAAATAAGATGCACCGTTGCCTCAGCTCGCACGAGTGCAAGTTAGGCTCGGGCATTGGAACTACCCCGTTCACATTCAAGTGTGTTCACAGCGTCAGTAGTTGCAGGAGCGCGGATAAGATTGCCAACCAGTACCGAACCATAAATACTGTACATGAAATAAAAAGTCAAGCCGTACGCAAGTCAAGCCGCACCCAAGTCAAAGCGCACCAAAAGTTGGAAGGTTGGAACGGCGTGGTAACGAGAGAATTCGAATGCACGGACTTGAAGGTAGACAGATACAAGGAGTAGGGACTCGAAGGTGCAGCAGATTGAAGCTGTAGATAAGGACCTACATGGGGTTGACTGTAGACCAGGGGCGAGCGGATATTGAGAGTGTCGGCAACGAAGATGGAGTGATACCAGACGGAGCGTGTTATCGGAGTCGATGTGGCGTCGATGGATACTCATAGTGTAAAGAAAGGAAGACACGAGGCGAATTAGAAACATTACTTCCTTGACAGCGGACGTACCTCACGGAGAACCCAGGTAAAAAAAACCGAATTCTTTTTCTTGAAAGCGAAGCATCTCCGAGGACGAGTATTGCATGGTCGGTTCAGAGCGGTAGAGGACGCGGCGGCCTGTAGATATATAGGGAGCAAATTAACAACATGCAGCGCAAATCCGCGGTGAAGGCAAGCAAGCACGCACCCCGGGAAGCGGATTGAGCGATCAAAACGAGGCCAGGGATCGCGCTTGCAGCGGTCGTGAGAAACGCGGGCGCGATACGATAAGGGCGTTGGAGTGTCGCAGCACTGAAACGCATCCACAGAAAGGGAGTCTGCGATAGACGAAACAAAGTTAGCAGGCAGTCGTACGCTCGGGATGAAAGTAATTTCACTCACCTTCTCGTGAGGACTAGCGTACGCGTACGGTCGGCGGATAGGATGGTCGCGCATGCGAGACGATGACCGCGTCAGAGTGGAAAGATAAGAAAATGACGCAAGACTCGGACATACCGTACATATAGCCCCCATATCACGATCGCTCACGCCGGCGCTTGGGGGACTGCTCGCGGCGTGCACTTTCGTCGGTGACCCGCGAGAATGAGCGTACAGTGGCTGACGGCCTTGAGCGGGTAGGGGATAGAGAGCTGAAGAACAAAGAAAACAAGATATATGGTGGCTCGCCTCCCCACGCCAGCGCTTGAGGGACTGCCTGCGCTGCCCGAAGGCGATAGGATGGCGAGGGTGTGAGCCGTGAAGGTAAGGGTGACCGTATTAAGGATGGTTAGAGCCGAAGGATGCGAAAGAGGAAAGACGCACACTGTATGCAAAGTCATCGCTTCACGCGCGGTGCGCTTCCCTCGCCGGCGCTAGCGCAATTCCATCGGCTCGCCGGGAGCTCCTAAGGAAGAGATTGAATGCGGCGCCCGAAGGAACAATCCCGTCTACGGAGATCGCCAGCGCTCGCCAAGGCTCGAGACTTTGGGGATCAGTCGAACGGTAACGGGAAGGAGGATGAACCTACGTGTGAATAAGTTTGGAGTGGACGGCTTTTGTGACGACGCATCGAAATCATGTGTAGCCGCGGCGGCGACTCGTACGGGGTACTTGATCGCGATCGAGGGAGTGCGAAAATTGTGGAAGAATGTTTTACGAGTCCTAAAAATTTATTTTTAGACTCGTTCTTTGTAAGCATTTCAGCGCCAGGACGACTTCAAAAGTTGCCAGTGACGTAGATCTTGCATGGGAGTATCGCTGCTATTTATGGTAATTTCAATCACGTTTCTGTCTGTAAGTGGTAATTTATGTTCCCCGTGTTTAATTTTATAGTAAGCCTTCTTTACTAACATACTTTAGACCATAGCCGGATAGTTTAATAATTTGCTCTCGACTTTGCCGTTCGTTTGGTAACTTACCCACTATCCAGTTCGTTTAATGTCCGGTCAACTTGTTTGTCTCCTGCTTGTTCTGTGCAATGCTCGGTTTTTTTGTTTCCGTCCCCGCCACCCCACCCCCCTTTCCGCGCCTCGGTCTTGTCTCAGCCATCCGGGGCCCGCCGAGCCTTCCCTGCATCCGCGGGTATCACTATCCGTGATTTGATTTCCATGCTTTGATGTACTCCTGTTTTGATGCTAGCTTTGATGATCACAGTGGCTGTGTATGTTCTTTCGCTTACCTTCCTTCGCTTAACGCAGGGAACAATATTCCTCCATCTAATATGTCTTGGCGCTCCGTTGGATGTCGATCTCTGCGTGCTATGTGGATTAATCGTGTCCCGCCTATCGACGGCCTGGAAACAAGTAAGTCCTGGCAAACCTTTATAAGGTGCGTCTGTTCTTTGGTCGTCGGCCGGTCTCTCTACATTTTTGTTTTTTTCACCCTCTGTCATTCGCACTTCTTGCATTCTATTAACCAATGTCGCTCGTCCCTCTAATAGGTGTGTGATCGACCATGCATTTATTTATGACTATGGCTGACACCCTTGTGCACACAGAGTTTCGCGATCGGGCGTACTGTCGTATGGCCGAAGCATGGCCCATCGAGTGTTCCCCTGCCCTTCGCTCGTGCGAACGTGTCCGCTCCAGGGTCGTTATACCCCTGGAATTGTGGAGCCTCATTTTCGAGTTCTACTGTGAAGAGGCGGGTCACGATTACAACGCTTACAATCATGCTCGCGACGAGCTCGCTTCCAAGCTCGACGACTGGCTGGGTTTCATCGTAAATAGCCCCCTGTTCTGGACGAGATTCACTATCGACTGCTTCACCGTACCCGCCCATTTGCAGTATCAGTTGTCCCTTACCGGGTCCCGCATGCTGGACGTCGATATAGTGTTTGACGAGTCGCAGTCGGTCAAGCCTACAGCTGGATTTGTCCCCTTTTCGCACCTCACTTACGCACAACGCCACCACCGCCTTCACATCATGACAGATTGCCTCGCTGTCTTGGCGTCGCAATCGTCTCTTAGGTGGCGCCGGTTGTTCATGTTTTCGACGTCCGTGGTCTTCACTCACATCCTCGTCTCGTCGATGCTCAGCGTCCGAGTCCCCGCCCTCGATTCCCTCACTCTCGTGTGTCCTAATTTTGGACGGTACGAGACCTCCGACGTTATGTTCGGCAATCCTTCCCGTATCTTCCGCTCGTCCACTCCCAAAGTCACCTATTTGAAACTCGTATCTGCTTCGCTGCCATGGCGCATCCCTACCTACTACTCCAGCCTCCGCACACTCGAATTGTTCCGTCTCCTGCGCGTCGCTCGGCCCGTTGTCGCTGATTTCCAGGCGATGTTGTCCGCGTGCTCCGTGACTTTGCATGAACTCACCATTCGCGGGCCATGCGTTCTTCCTTTCGAGGACAGCGAACTGTCCCCTCTCACCATGCACTCTCTGGTCACCCTTTCAATTTCTTTTCGGGCCGATTCGGAGTGGGCGGTTACTTTGCTGTCTCGCATATCGCTGCCCCTCCTCAATCGGGTGCGGTTCCACAATTCTCCCGCTCATGCCGTCCACGGAGTGGTGCGGGAGATGTCGGCGTTGCAGCAGGTGGAGTTCTTCGAACTCAGCGGAAGTCTCCAGTACAATATTGCAGCCTCACTGTTTTCGCGCTTGAAGAATGTCGTCTGTATGGACTTACGATTAGCTTTCGAAGATGTTCTCCTCCCGCTCTTCGCCGCTCCAGCCACCGTTTGCCCTCTCCTCAGGGTTATCCACCCGCCTGCCGTCCCTTTGGATGCCCTCCATCTCTATGTCAAGTCCAGGAGCGGGACACCTTTGTTTTGGATCACTTATCACCATGCGTTGGCTTTGCCACTGTTGGAGACGGACGTTCTCACATTACAGGACCTGGATTTGGCTCTTTTGAATTTCGTTACCGTACCAGAACTTAGCTACTTCTATAACGAGCGTAGGCACGTCGGGGAGGTGCCTGACAACCTTGCAGTCGCTTCTTCTGATCTAGGAGAGCTGTCTGTTCAGTGCTGAAAATTTTGAATATACTTTTGACGTCGTAGTCTAATCGATGTACCGTGCGGTTTGCTAAAATTGAAATGTCCTTATAGGCCTTGCGTTCATCGCCCAAATTTTATCCCCGGTCGTTCCGAAAATATGTGTTGCGTCAGATAAGGTCGAGCAGCTTTTTTTCTCGGTCCCCTGTCACTGGAGTCAAGTGCGAAGTACCGAACACAACGGGCGCATTGTTTTATTTCGGAGGGCAACGTCGAAGTCCTCGTCGTCAGTAGTGGTGTACATGGAGCATTGTTAGAGCATCACGTGTTTAGCCGAGATCCCATATGATGCCCTTTCCCGATACCCGTCCACGTTCTAGCTTGGACTTCAGCTACTCCTCCTCGCGCTTCCGGGTCTAAACATTTATCTGTCGGTGCGTAATGTCGTGTTTTGATATATGTGTAGTGAACCGAGTATTGCTTGCGGCTCGGCTTTCTATCGGTACGTTGATTGCCATCAGCAGTGCCACTGATTTGATCGGTCCGTGAAGCTACATGCTGGTATCTGGCTCATGTATTTGCTTGCCTGCTACGATTCTGCATTGTTTTATCTACTTTTACGGGTATCCTTGGAATCTGCCGTTCGAGAACCAATTGCAATCCTTCGGCTCGCATTGAAAGTGTATTACCTGGAGGGTATGGTTTGGTGGATCTTTTTGCTTTTTGTGGCTAATTTCCTCTGTAGAATGGGGTACATTCTGGCCGACGCAATGACATCTATCGCAGCGTCTGTGATGGCGGATGCGTAAGTAGCTTTAATGCAAGATGCAGTCGTTGGGTACTTACATTACAGCTGCTCTTTGCTCAGGTCGGACTTCCAGTCGCTGGTCTGTAGATCTTTGTTTACCCGGTACCCCAGAACTTCCGCCGTGCTAATTTCGAGCGAGAGGTTGCTGTATCCTGTGTCTCCGTATTTCTCTGCCAACCACAGTTTTGCCATCATTCCTGCGTCTATCATATTAAGTGCGTCGTCTCGGAGGTCGGCCCAGATCCGTTGTATGTCTGAAATGAGCCCTACACCGACTTTTTTGATGTTGGGCGAAGTGATCAGGCGCCTCAGCTCGTAAGGGTACGCTTCAATTATATCAGCTTTCAATCGGTCGGTGTCGCGGTGACCGCCTACCTCTGATTTTCGTGAGGTTGATAATCCAAGCCTTGTTTGTGGTCGCTATCTGGATGGTGCATATAGAAATGTGATCCCAGGCGACGGGGAAGTCAGGATGACTGTCTTTCTCAACCACCTGCCATCCGAGGAGTGCTGCTTTGCGGTACGGTGAGGACTTTCCAAAATGAGTGTATATGATTGCTTCTTCTTTCGTTGGTTTTCTGTTGACAAACTCGATGTCGAACCCTACTGTCCCGTCGATGATGTGAGCGAGTTCACTATCCACTTCTTGGTGGGTAGTTAATTCTAGTACTTTGAAGTCGTTGGGAAACAACTGTTGGTGCCGGTTAATCTCCGCTCCCACTTGTATGTGTAACTCTTGCCGGTAAGATATCGCCCCCCGTGTCTTTCTTCTTGTCCTGAGCTTTGTTGGGTGGTTTATTGTCCTTCTGTCGAAATCGCGGTGACTTTGTGATGTAATTAATTGTGTGATGCATTGCGTACCCGGCGATTTATTTGATGTATTGTTTCCGCCTGTTCTCCTGCCTCTTTGTTTACTCGCCTCGTACTCCGTATTTTGTTTGCTATTTTAGACAATTGTTTGGCCGCGTTTAGAAGGCCTTTCCGAATCTTCGTAGTGTCGACCATGTTGAGGTGTTCAGTGGATTGGTGGAAACTGGGTGTAATATGGGTGGACGTCCGCTGGCTGATACTGCGCTTTATGCGGATTGCAAATGCTGTTGATTCGTTGTAATGATAGGCGGCAGATGTGTGAGAAGGCGGATTCCTGATTCTCCGATGATACACGACTGAAGTTGATTGCAGGAATCATTTTTCCGTTCTTCTCTTGGCTCTAGTATATCAGACGTGGGGTTTGCGTCGCAGATCTGAATGTTGGTGCCAGTCCGCACAAATTTCCACATGGTACGCTTTCTCTACTATAACAATCGTCGATGGTGTTCGCTTCACTCCTTGTGCTCTAACCTGGTATTTGCAGGATCGACCTCACTATAGGCGCACGAATGTCGTGTATCTTGGAAGCGGTCGCAAGATGGAATATCTCAATTCACGCGTTGATTCTGATCCCGAGCAAAAATGGCGCTGTGAGTGTATTCTTTATTATGTCCGCGATGCTTGATTATATTGAATGCAGATGTTGTTTCGTTTCATCATGTAGATTTGGCGGGATTGCTGTTTTATGTGTCAGGATATGCCAGAATAGGGAGTCCGTCTCTGCGGATCAAGCGGATTGCCAAGCTGTGACTTACAATTGTTGTTTAACCGTTTACATCTCGATCTGTCGCCCGCGTTTCCCGGCGTAGTTGAAATCTATTATGCGTCTATTTTTGGTGGTGTTCCACATGTGATCGTTTTGAGTGCTATCCCCATGTGATAACGAATGATTATTTTCGGCTTTGATCTCGCGCTTTCTACTTTCTCCGGTGCGTGAACTTGCTTCCTGCAGAGCTTGGTCTTGGTCTCGGCGCTGAGCTACAAACTTTATTCCGATATCTGATCCTGCTTGCGCGCTCTATAAAAGAGCCGATTTGCATCTATTCTTCTCCAACTCGTTTACCTGACGCTGTCTGTACTAATTTCGTCGACTCTGATGTCGAAACACAACTTCAAGGTGCGATTTGAGCTCGCCACACTCGCATACCGACTAATTGTGGTTTAGGATGGATTTGACACCCCTTTGGAGCTCTGGACCGAGGTCGTTAAACTTAATATGCCAGATGGCCTACTCGACCCTCTGGGCTTGGCAAATTTCCGCCGAGACTTGGCTTCCGTGTCTAAGTCTTGGATGGTGCATTTTGCTTTATTTTTAACCCTTGATCTGTTGAATGACGTGCTGTACCTCTCAGGACCGCGTGTACTCCGACCCGTCGTTTTGGACCACTCTTAGAGTGAATCAGCATGTGAAGATGGTAAACCTCGCGTTCGTCCTGGGGCGTTGTGATGATACGCGGGCCATCGACCTCCAGATCTCCCTACACAACGTTCGGTGTGTCGACTCCCCTGTTATTTCGCCAACCGTTCAATCGATGGTGGACGCGATATTCAATCGTGTCAGTTCGTACTCCCATCGTTGGAAGTCCTTCACCTTCGCGACAGAACATCCAGGCGCATTTCTGTCCACCTGGAAGCGGTGCAAGGTTTTGCAAGTTCCCATCTTAAAGACGTTGACCCTGTGCTATTCCTACCTGCCTGGTTATAGCCAGTATCCGTCTTCTGATGTGATTTATCGTCGACCTTTCGTCACCCGTACATGGTTCGCCAACTCTCTGCCCGCTCTCGAATATTTGGATGTCGTATCTGTGCCCCTTCGTTGGAAAGCGGGCGCGTTGTTCGCCAATTTGGTGGAGCTTAAAATATCCGATCCATCGTCGGCCCATTCCCCTGCTCTATCTATTTTCGCCGCCTTATTCGACACCGCGGTCAATTTACGCGTTCTCCGCCTGGGACCTATTCGCCCTTTCACCATACTGTCCGACACCGTTTTTGCAACCCGCTCTCTCCAGTTGATCGACTTGGAGTTTGCTCGACACGGATTTCCCGGCAGTTTCTTATCTCACGTGAAGGCGCCCGCGCTCACTGTGCTCACTGTTCGAAACGTGGCGACGCACATCGGAACGTTGTTGCACTGCGCAACGGTGTTGTCTAGCATTCGCAGTTTCAGCGTGTGGGGACCTATCGATACCGGCTCGCTGCCCGAGTTGTTCAATCTGTTGCCTGCGCTCGAGGTCGTCGATTTTTCTGAAGCGAGAATGGCGGTTTTCGAGTCCTTCAGCAGATGGTGGCGCGACATCCGGCCTATCGTACTCCAAGGTGTTCCGTCCCAGCTGTTTAGCCTGGAGGTGGGGTACGTCCACGCGGGAGATATGCGTAAGCTCGTGTCTTCCATGATGGAGGATTCTTCTCGCCGAGGCGAACCCCTTTCCTGTAGAGTGCGCATGAAACGGCCTCATTTGGCCCTGATCGACAACGATGATATCGATTGGCTCCGCATCAATGTGGCGGACTTTGTGATCAGTCGGGTGTATAATACCGGGGTTGGGCTGGTTTCAGGTCGCACATATCATTCACTGGTTCCGCTCGCAGGTTTACTTATTCTTGATTGATTTAATTAGATATTCCTCTCGTTATTATATGGAGTGAGGATCTGTTCCGTTCTTCGATATAGCGATGATGTAGTTCGTCTGATGATCTGCATAAATGGAACGCGAGCGGTGATCGGAAGGTCATATCGGGGTAGATCCTTACCAAGCTGAGAGCATGCGAGATCCAGCCAGCACACTTTTATACTTGCGCTTTGATCGCAGTTTCACCTGAGAGATCCCCCCCCCTCGAGTTGGCAATTAAATGACGTCTGATTTGAATTGATTACGCCGCCTCGGCGAATATCTTTTCTGCGATAAGCGTTGCCATTGTTGGCCCTTGTGTTACTTTCGCTAGGATTGCAGATAATCCGCTTCGTATGCATTGGTTGGCTATCAGGTGGCAAATGTTGTCTCTTTTCTATTGTGTGGCGGAATATCGTTCAAGAACTCTCTTGGCATCATACAAGCGCATATATAGCCGCCCATTCTTGTTGATAGTACGCACGCTTTTCATCCCTTTTTTGTGTCCGATGTCGCATTCTACTTCGGTTCGTTTATCCGTTGCTTTTGGTGGCGCATTGAACTGACATGCATGCACTATGTTAGATTGCCTCTCAGAGATTTTGTGTCGTGGGTTCTCATATCGCTAGTTGTCCAAGGTTTGGCTCTCGTCCATCTGTCTGCACGGCTGGTCTCAATGTCCACAGTTACCGCCCATCGTTGCGAGGTTCACTGGATGAGCGCCCACTGACCGTGTTCGGGACGCCCGTGATATTTGACGAAAGGTATGTCCTGGTGTTGACCTGTGCTAATATGTGGTATATTTAAACGTTTTTTAAAAAAATTATTAGTGTCGTCGAATCTAATTCTCTCGCTGTCGGACCTGGGAATATTTCGGCTTCTTCCGAACACGTGTTTACCATCGGTGATTTCCGCCGACGGGCGCTATATTGTGATGCAGTGCGTTGTTAATTCTTGTCTCTAAGCTAAGTGCTTACATCTATGTCTTAGGCTCACTCAACCAACTTCAGTGATCTTCCCGTTGAGATCGGTGAGGTTGTAGTATCGCTCTGCTCATGCTACGAACCTCCTTTGCCGATCGAGGACTTTGTGCGGTTTCGTGGGATGTTGCGTCGTGTGTCCCACAATTGGACGTCTATGGTTGATAAAGAGCCGAACTTCTGGTCGCGCATCGTGATTACGCCTCTCTCCTCCTTCGATAACATCAATATGTGGCTTTCCCGTTCTGCCATGGGGAGCCCATTTTATTTGTCTGTCCGCACGCTAGATGGCAGCGCCTTCCGCGTGGCGAACCCCAATTTCGACTATTTCGTTGTGGAAGATAAGCTGGACGACACTTTGGAGCTGGTTACTGATAGAATGGCAAACTGCGTCGAGCTCCGTGTGAGCACAGCTATGTCTGGTCTGTTGATGTTGATCCTTTCGTCCTTCGACTTCATCGATTCGGACGACCTCGACGTATTTTTTGTCCAGTTCCGCACTGCCGACTTCCACGACTTCTACCTCTTCGTCCAGGACAATCTTTTCTCTGCTATGTCATCTCCGTACAGCCGTCCGTTCCCCTCGTACTCCACCGTATCAGTCCGACATGCCAATACCCCGTTGCCTACCATGGCTTTCACCACTTCTGCCGATCCATCGTGCGAAGTCGAGTTGCCGGAGAACAGACCTGTCACTTGGGAAGAGATTTTGATCGTCTTGTCCAACTCCAACGCGGTTCGCACCGTTAAAATTGATGACATCGATCTATATCATTTCCCTGCTGGCGTGATGGCGTCCAGACCATTCCCCACCATCACGACTCTGGATCTTCGATTCCGCGGCAACGGTTCCATGTCGTTCTGGATTACCCACCTTTACCCCTGCTTCACACTCTTTGACTTCACTTTGATACGCATTTGGATTTGGCGTGTATATCCGGATGCGGCTCCATTCTCAATTCGATCGAGGAGCTGCAGCTAGTGGGATACTGTGTTGTCGGGTCTACCTTCCAGCAGCTTTTTGCATTGCTCCACAATCTGGTCCGGCTTGATCTCAGGATGGCGTCTTCGTCGTTCTTCGCAGCGTTTAGCTATGCATCCGAGATCCGAGCAGCTTCCGCAGGTTCTAATTGGAATGCTTGCCCGATGCTTAGGCAGCTCTTGGTGTCGGAGATCCCGACAGTTTTCAGGGTACGCAGAACTGGAGTATCTGCGCGCAGAGGAACCTACTCATAGTTGGGAGGAGGAGGATGATATGCACGCGTGGTTCGAAGACAGATCTGCAGGAGCGGTGCGGGTAAATGTGTTCCTTTGCCAAGTATAATTGATTTATTTGTTGGTATCAACTTAATTCGCACATGTGATTTTCCGCTGTCTGTGTCGTTCAATAGTTTTTCCGCTCGGGATGATCCCTCGTACAGTGTATATAAGTCGCGCGTTTGACAGGTGGATGCTCTTACTTTCCCCTCTCCCCTTCATGTATCGCGCTTATATCTCAGGTGTGCCTGTTAGGAGGCGTGCGTATATCGCTTTTGTTTCTTTCGCATATTGCTCACATGCCGCTTAGTTGGATCTGATTTAAATCTGGCCCTGTACTGGCCTGGCCGCTTCAAATTCAGGGATCCTCTCCCGCCAGATTTGTGGTCGCGCATATTCCTCGAATATTGCGCAGATTCTGCGACGTGTCTAGAGGATTTCAATCGAGCGAGAGACGTGCTCTGCTCCATCTACCCACCCTGGTGTGAATTCATCGAGAAGCACGCCGAATTTTGGACGCGCTTGGTTGTCCGCTCGTATACCTCACTCGCATCGGTCGCACGGCAAGTCGACCGCATGGGGCTTTTACCCGTCGACGTGTCCATTGACTTCAACGAGTTTGGGCGGATCGGTAGACGGGATCCATTGTATCCCTCACGGAGTTATGCTGCCGACACCCACGAATCCCGAATCGCACTGGCAGCCAAATCAGCTCGCTTATGGTGTCACGTATCCATATCGACCACCGCGGCGTCTGTTATGCGCATTATTGCTTCCATACTCGAACCCGCTGAGTGCCCAAATCTGGCATCTCTTCACCTCGCCTGCCCCACCTATTCCCCACTGGAGCGATATTCTCCTCTCTTCCACGTCACGCCTATACTGTTTTCCGGTCGTACTCCCAATCTGCACGCCCTCAGCATCGTTCATTCTACGGTGTTGTGGGGTTTTCGGCCCATGTTTGGTCGTTTGCGAAAATTGGAGTTGAATAATATACATCAAACGTTCGCGCCTACCGCATCCGAACTGGTGGACATGTTCACCGTCTCCAGCGACCTAGAGGAGCTCATTATACGTGACTGTCGGGTTGACGGACCTATCACTGGTGTTCAAGCTTTTACTTTCAACTCGCTCCATTCTCTCCATCTCGTCAGCTCGCCCCGTGTATGCGACATCATCAATGTATTGGCTTCGGCGTTTTTCCCATCCATCGAACTCCTGACGCTGACGGGTTTCAATTCGGACACTTTGTCGCGATTGAACAGCCATGCTCGCCTTCTATCTCACGTGGAATCCCTCTGTGTTGTGAGCAGGGGAGAGATGCTCTGCTGTAGAATCATTCTGGACTTGTTCTCGAAACTGGACAGCCTTGTCCACATGGACCTCGGACGCGCTGACAATTTGTATTTCCACGTACTTGTGGCCAACGTTGCAGCGTGTTTGTCCATCACAGATTTGACGGTGGGAGACGTGTCTATTGGGCTGCTTATATCATATGTCGACACCAAAGCCGAGTCGGTGGCTCTTCTTCGACTTGTTCGCGTCCCGTCGTTGTTGGATGATGGCGGTATTATTTCGTTGTTGGCGATGGATATTTTGACTTCTCTGGTGGAAGACTTTGATCCGGCCCCCGTTATGATAGATTAATGTTTAGTCGGCTGCAGAGCACATAGAATAGTACAAGTTACTTTGTCTCTCAATATCCTCGTCCAGATTTACAATATGGACTGGTATCTTTGTTGCGTCGGAAAGTCGGCGAGGTTGAATCGGCAGTTATATGCTAAGCGCTGTGTGTGTGTGATATGCGCTGCACCTCTTCTAGGCGCTCGTATTCATTTGAATATAATCAGGTGTGATATAAACGTGTATAAACAGCTAGCACTGCCTGTGACCTGTCAGATCTGAGTCACATTGTTACTCTTCATCGGACCGGGTTTCCGACGCCTCGTCATCCTTCTGCTGTCTTTTGCGCTTCCTCTCCTCTTGTTCGTCCTCATAAAAATACCCCACTTTTCTTCTGACGCTGGTCGAGGTCCCTTGTCGCAAGAACGCTTGGCTCCGTACTTCCCCAGCTTCCTGGTGATAGTCAGATTTATTGTACTGGATCGAGCGGTATTTTTACCTTCGTGTGCTTTGAGGAGAGAAGCGTGAGTGCTTGCAAACGCGCAGTGACTTTGACCTTTTTATGCAAGCTCGTCAGCGCGACGAACGACAGCTGCATTTCAACGATGTCCCCGATCTTGAATCTACCAGGTACTGTAGTGACGTAGGCGGGTTTGCTATGGGGGGGAGGGCGGAGGAGGGTGAGTTAACGCTTTTCGTGAAATAGCTGTTGTTTACTCATCGGATAACACTTCTGCTCGCTTGAAGTACTGTACTATGTTTTCTGGCGCGTGTATCAAGTCCTTCCCCTTGAGTCTGTTTAAAATATGCATAGGATCGACTCCGCTCTGGAAGCCAGTGTCTTGCTCTGTGGGGTCGTCTGCTCTGTAGGTAAATACTCTGTTGCTGGCGCTGAATAGAGTGCCTGCGTGGCCTTCTTCCGTCTCCAGAGACCACACAACCGCGCCGGGCAGGTGTTCTTCAAACAAGTCTTTGATCGCGCCTATGCTGTTAATGCTCTGATTGAATGCTTCTGTCTCCATGCCGCATATTTCAGCGTGCTGTGTGAGGTGGATGGCCTTGTGTTGGGGGCATCTGGTAAGTCGTTCCAGTCATCGTTTGTCGTTGATAGGATAAATGGCTAGCCTACGCACGCTTGCACGTTTTTGGGCACCAAGTTGTTCTTGGTAAGTACCCCCTGGAGTCGAAACACTACCTCTTCGCTGATACCATCTTCGTCCGTCCCTGCGCATATGCGCCAACTTTTTTTGCCGGCGGTTCCGGTTTCTACGACCGTGACGTTCTCGCTCTGAATATCCGTTAGAACTCGGTGGAAAACATGCGCCGTTTTGCTCACCTTGAAGTCAGCCAGGTGTACCGTGATCCTGCTTTCCCTCGATTTGAGATCATCTCGTCTCGCTGACGCCAATTCCTCCAGCTCTGCGGCTATGTTCGAGACGTCAATCAAATATCAATACCCAGGCGCATGATTTTCTTACCTGCCTTGCCTAGGTCGTAATGTCTGTCCATGTTGTCGAAGCTGTAGGTGCTGCCGATGATATATATCGTGTGTTGAGTGTTCCTTTTATATCCAAACGGTGACCCACCAATCCGTTAGATTTCGAAACCTGCGAAGGAATACGTTTTTTCCGTTTCATAGCCGGCGGAAATACTCTGCTGCGCTCGCCCTGCTTGCCCAGGTGATTTCTTGACGTCCGTGTTTTGATTCATGATTGAGTTGATCCCACGTGCACTGGTTCACCCCATCAAACATATCGTGCTTCTTAATTTGGTGTGATCAAGAATCACATGTACGAGTGCATGACTTATTCAGCCTATTTCTCACTGTGCGTCGTGTTAAAAAAATATTTCGTCTCGCCCGTGTCGCGTCATTAATTTTCCGCCGAACTTTATAGTTCATCCGATCCGCCTTAATCGCCATATGTCTAATGATTTGTCATCCGTTTCACTAGCTATAAAGGGCGTCGTGTGTTCACCTAATGCTCAAGCGACATTTTCGTCTTTCCTGTGTTATTCTCTCCTTCTATCGTTTTATTATCGCTACCCAATTTGATCCATAATATGGGCAAAAGTGTAAAGTGGGTGCTGCTCTTTCTGACTGTGTCCTTTAGTTCATGTTGCGCTCTGTTAGGAGTCCTCCCAAGGCAAAACCAAAGTACGCCATGTTTTGTTTTTTTTTTGTTTTTTTTGTTTTAGCCTTTTTATAAACATCCATTAATCGTGTACAACAGGTCAAAGGCCACCAGAACTCCTAGAAAAAAAACTGTTAGTCGAGAGTTCGTTGATGACAACGCAGAAGTGTCGTGCGTGCAGTTCTCTGTTTTTTTTTTTTTTGGTCTTTGGGTCGCTTGTTCACATGGTGTCCAGAGATGATAGCGTAATTGTCGATCGGATTATGGATGCTCCACTGTCCAGCAGTCCCACTCGAGGTGGTCGTTACTCTAAAAGGAAAGTTTCCCCCAATCCCTTTGTGGATGACAAAGCAGAGGTTTCGTGAGCGTCCCGCCTTCGTGTTGTGATGTTACCTGATGTTCATATGGGTTCCAGTGATGACGGTGTCCTGGTCGACAAGGAAGATCTTGAACCTGTTCGCGAGGGTTCACCCTCTGGTTTGCAAGCGGGCGACGACGAAAAGTGAGCACAAATAATTTCCTCTGTTAATATATACGTATATCGAGCTACTTTGCTGACATATTTATTCTCAGGTACGAGTCCGATTTCATCAATGACGGGTGTGTTTATTTTATTTTATTTTCGTTTGAAACGATTGATGTTCATTTTCGACTCAGCGATCCGGAAGACGGCAAAAGCGAGCGTTCTGAATTCATGTTTGTCCTACTTTAATCCCCCTCACGGGTTGATCGCCGACGATCTATTAGAACTCCTCCTCCTCCTGTATCCCGCACGAAAGAACCCGCTACTCCTTCGTCACCCAACAAGTCGTCTCAGAGGCCTAAGCCTCGACCACTGTCCATTATTCGGTCTCCCATTGTCATATTCTTCGTGATGCTTTTATTTTCAGATTCAAATCCCCGTCTAAGATCATCGACATAGGAACAACGTCAGAAGAGTAATTTTCGTCTGATACCCTCCGTTGTTGTTCATTCACGTATTTATGAATTCGTAGAGACTTGGAGGTAATGGATGCCGATGACAGGTTCGTCTGTTTCGAATCAGGATTTACCGTCTTCTCACCTCGAATATCAGCATGTTCAAACATGCATCTGGTGTTATGCCGACGTACGTGGTTTGATTCAGGCATCGGTGTGTTCAATTGAAACGATATTTTATTTTTGCAGTGCCCTGCTGCCGTCTTTATCCACCCGTAGGTGCGACTCCTTTTGTATTGTTTCGTCCCACTCAGTGCGCTAATTATATCTCGACTGCATAAGTTCTACGGCCAAGCGTGGATCTGCCGTGTCCCACTCCCGTGAAGACGAAAGTCCCAAACGTCGCAAGGTTGCGGACGCACCAGGTTCTGTTGTCGGGTCCCCGTCTCAACCTGATAGCTCCCCTTCTAAGTGAATTTCGGTGTTTAAAATTATGCTTGTTGTTTTAATGTGCATGTCAGATTACCTTTCTCGATGGACGAAGATACAGCTAAGTCTGTGTCAATCTCCTATGTTGTTTGCACCGCTTAATTCTGTCCAGAGCTATGGCTGAATGGTACTCAACATACATGCAAGGGAAAACCGCCGCCGGCAATCGGACGTCTGAAAACAAACCACTTGAGTCATCGCCAATCAAGCGTATCGATTTCGATCAGATTGAATTGGCAAAGGGACTGAAAGCGTCGAAATCCATGGCATCTGCATTGTGGGTTATCATTACCGACGTCTGTGCTGATCGCTGATTCACCTCCGCGTTTACAAAGAAAATCTAAAGGTAAGGCTAGGCGCAGATCTCCCTCGCCAGATTGGGATCCTCCCTATGATGACTCCGACGACAAAACTAAGACTGAATCTGTGGTGGAAAAGAATTCCAGCGGGTGAGCTGTTATCTTTAATGCGATCTCACATCAAATTTCCATCTTTTTTTATTTTTATTTTATTTTTAAATCTCACTTTTCATCAGGCCGTCATATGCGTCCATCATGGCAAAGTTGAACGACTCCTCCCCGTCCGGCCCTCCTCATGCCAACCTTGTACCCGCTAAATCGGACTTGCCGGTGTCTTCTTATATGAAGCCCAAAGACGTTAAGGCTTCTGTGGCAGAGTTGGCTCGTGGTTTCGCTGTGGCTGCTGCGTCTCGGCGTGACGACGACGAAGGTCAGATGGTGGATGACGACCAAAATACGGTCGATGTACTTTCAGCTTCTCGTCTCGAGGCCACCACCGCCTTCATGGAAGATCTCGAATCATACAAGGCCTACTAGTGAGTCGATGTCGTGTCTGTATTTAACCCTACCTTTATACTATCTATCATCCAGCGATGAACTTGCTCCTTGCGGTGTTGCAGATTTGGATCTGCAAGATGAGGCTTTGCGTCCTCATTATAGTGGTTTGCCGCCTCTGCCGTCAGTGATGTGCCATTTTGTTGTCGATGGGCTTATTCTGATAATTCTATAGTTGTGGTCGGCAGTTGCTACCTGTGTACGATCCGGATCGGCTATCTGGGGTTCAGTTTGACTCCGAAGTCAAAGGAGGTCGCGTGAAGTTCAGTGCCTGGTTCGGAGGACACATGAAAAACATGATACCTGAGTGCGACTTTGTTTGTTCTGTGTTTATTTGACACCTGATGTCTGTTTAGGAACGCCATCAGCGCCATGTTGTTTACGCACGCGGATCGTTGTTACATAAACCCTTCACGGGTGTCTCCCCTCCTCCTCAGTCGCCAGTTGGCTGCTGGTAGTTCTGCGACCCAGCGTCTCATGCTCGATAAGAGGGTGGCGGTTTGCGTTTCTGCCCTGTTTTGCTCTGAATCACAGGTGTCTGTACCCGTCAAACTCGGCCCGAAGTCGGAGCGCATGCGCAAATGGTTGTCTGGCGTATTCCACAATCAGGATTGGGAACATTTCGAGGCTCTAATGTGTCTCGTTTTCGGGGAGGAACTTATGTACGCTCAGTTGTCCAAAAAGAAGGTGATTGCGTTCCAGACTATGATTAGCCCTGCTGATGCGAGCGGCGGTGGCTCGAGCAAAGGTTGATTTATCAGTCTTGGGTGTCCTTTTTCTGACCTGGTATTCAGCTATGGAAGATAGGGTAGACCGAGCTGCACCTCCTGACATGTTTGCACCGGTCGCCTCTACTACGCCAGCTAAACGGGGACGTAGTCCAGCCAAACCATGGACATTTGCATCGAAAACCTTGCTGTCGCACACCGATCCTAGTGAGTGTATAATGTTTACACATGTGCCTTTCTAAATCTCTGCGCGCAGTTCCAATCTATGACGCGCGCAAAGTCACTTTAGATTTTGACGCTGATCTCGGTCGTCTTGAAAAGGTGCTACCTAAATTCAACGGTACGGAAGTGCCAGTAGGATCTTTCGTGGTCGTTGGGTACACCTGCTCGAGTTACAACGCGACCCTCAGTAATTCTACCGAGAGAGTGCCTCACTTGGGTTGCAACATACTCTGGGTCATCGTCTGCGGAACCCCTATCCTCAAACGCTAGGATTTTGAATCACGTTATAATTATGCCCATATGTTTTATGCTATAAGAATATGCTACATGTTAATGTGGGTGGGGAGGGGGGGAGGGGGGCAAATACACGTAAGAGATCATAGGCAATATCGAGCGTGACCTATAAGTGCGCGCGGTCGGCCCTCAGCATATTCGCTAGTAGCTGTGCGACTTGGATGACTTCGTCCTTCTCTGTCGGCTCAGTTGCTAGATATTCGTCGAACAGGTTCAACACGATGCCGATTGCTTGAGTCACAGAGGTCCGATCGACCGCACAATTGGCATCGTTACTAGATGTCGCTGCGCCGGAGCATACTGGGACCTATTATGAGCTTGTGCGAGGCGAGACAGATTGGCCGCGGATACATACCGAATACACCATTGCTGGTGTGTACAGCCGCCGCCTCGTGCGACGGTTGATATGGTTCTGGTCCCTGTGAGCTGGTGGATACGTGTACGTCTGGTTGGGCTGTAAATTTCAGTTGCAAGTTGGATCCCGCGGAACGAGTGATCTCACCTCGTCCGGAAGGCGTCTTGTGGCTTGACACGTTCCGAGTGTTTTCCAGTTTTTTATATCGTCGAAGGCGTCCAGTTTCCTTGCACTGGAATATGTGCAAGAATTGCTCGAAGGATGGGAAGAACTCGTCCTTGGTCAGGTCGAAAATAAATTGTGGTCCGGATTCTACGTGCTAGCTTTATCTGGCCGTTGGACGGGAATTTCTCCGCGTTGACTGTGTTGGTCATCCAAAACATCATCCGTCCTTTCTATCCCACTTTAGACGAATTTGCGGCCATATTCGCCTCGGCACCGAGGCTGGAGAAATGTTGCTTGCGCAATATTGGTTGTGTCGGTATCACTGCAGATGTCGCTGCCACCTTCACCTTACCGTATGTCAGCGAATTGGACGTCGGTTTCGCGGTCGGAGATGCTACTCTTCCTGCTCTGCTTCGTAGCATGGACTTGCCGGCCCTCAAGACACTGCGATTCACAGGACAGGGCGACGACGAAGTGCGATATATGGCTGCCGCGACTAACGTGTTGCAGGTAATTCGTACCTTGATCCTCGACGTGGATGACTTCGAGGATGCGGTATTGGCGGATCTGTTCATCGCCGCAGGATCTGTCACCAAGATAGACGTGCTGACAGCGGACGCCGACGTCTTCGATGCGCTACAGGAAGCCGATCGAATGATGTCTGCGGAAAAAAACTGCTCCGCACACGCTTGTCCTGATCTATCAGCCTTGGCAGTTTCGAATGCCGATCCACAGTGCGTGCGGTCGTTCCTGGAGGCGAGGCCGGACACTCTTGAGAGGATGGACAGTGTAATGTTCAGGCAAGGGCTTCCGCTCGACGATTACGACGAAGATTTGGAGTGGATGCGGACCCATATCGCCGTGGGCGCATACGCTTCATACAACGAGTCTTATTGGGTGGATCATGATATCAAATGGTCGTAATTTACCGATCGCCAATCTATTATCTGTCAATGTATGGTGATGATTCATGCGGGTATCTTATTTTCACGTGTTATTGAGAATCTTTAAAAGAGGGGATGCACTGAAGATCGTCCTCCACCATGTATCCCTCGCCAATATTGCTATGCGCCTGTTTTCTCTGTATCGGATCGTGTATTGGTCAGTCATCACATCAGCTATTTTTAATTGACGTGCTTGACGTTCCTCTTCGCAGGTCTGGGGTGGTCTAAATACCAGGCTATCTCATACTGGGCGAATTTTCGTCCGTGCTTCTCTCGAGATGTCACATTTGTCATTTTTATGGCGGCTCCCAGAGTCATTTTGGACAACACTCTGTTGTTCGGCGTTGTAGTAGTACTTGGTTTCAATTACTGCCGCGTATTATCATACTTGGGCCTTCGCCGGTCGCGCTTTAGCGCATGTAATATATCGTGGCCCGAATGCCAGTGTCCGCCATCATTTTCAGAGCCACTCCATGTCACCGCTGAGGAGTCAGACCTGATACGCTATGGGGGAGGAGCGAGACAAAAATTTGAAGGTGTATTTCTGGAGCGCTATGTGGTAGATACCAACGACATACGGGCTTGGAGGAGCAAGGAGTATGCCTTCCAGTTCCAGTGTAAGAAAGACGAAGCTCCAGCAATATTATTGCGGCACAAGGCCTGTATATCTGCGAATATCCCTCTTTCTATAATGACCGACAACCTCACAAAAATGGAGTTGATCAGAGCGTCGAGAATGCACGATGTTCCCTTGCGTTATAGCTCTTCTGTCCAGCATTGTAAAGATGCGTACCGCTTGCATCGTTGCTCAAGCTGCGATAACGTATTGTCGGTATTTGTGGACGTGTCGCCTTCGGAGCCACGAGCGATAACGCAGCGGCCTCATCGAATCGTGAGGAATGGAGATAAATCAGTCGCTCGGAAATCACACGAACGGCGTCTCGCCCATGTTAGAGCCAGCCTTCTAAGAATGGTCAGGAAACAAGAGACTGGAAGGTTGAAAGATTGCACTTTCCCTCCTCGACCTTTGACTGAGATGCAAGCCCATCGGATTATAAGTCAGCATTGCCAGAGCGTGAGTCCAAAAATGTTGTTGAGAGAGGGTGTGCAGTGTGTGGATGGTTGGTGAACGCGCAGAAATTGACTTCCCTGTCCGAATACAAGGGTTCGTTGGAACTGCTTGTACAAAACGGGGTGACTAGAAAAGAAAGATTCCAGCGGGAAGATCCCATAGAAGAGTATGAGGGTCCAATTCTCGCCGAAAATTGCGCAGATATATGCGTCGATTGCGAAACTTATTTGAACAACCGGGTTGTCCCTAAATTTGCGTTGTGTCGCCATAATTGGGTGGGACCGGTTCCAGTGCAGTTGCAAGGACTTCAGTACGCAGAGCAGATAATGATTGCCAGGGTCAGACACAATAGATGTGTCGTTAGAGTTAATTCCGGGAGAGTGAGAATGAGTGCTAATGCTGTTATGTTCTCGCAGCCCGTCCTGTCGATTTACAATAAGCTTCCTCCTAGTCGAGCAGAATGAATGAAGTTCTGGCCTTTGTATTCACGGGTTCCTCTGCCCCCACGCAAGAAGATTTCGACCGCACGCCCATGCTAGTCCGCAGGCAGAAGGTGTTGGATGCGCTGGAGTGGCTCAAGTTGAACCACGAAGGGTATACAGACCTCGAGATATCTAAAGAAAACTTAGATAGCTATGAGGAGAGAGGGATACCGGTAGTGGTGGACTACAGACGTACTAATCGAGAGGTTCACGATTCCGTACCTGCAGGAGCCACCGCCGTCAACGAAGTACCGGAAGAACAAGGAACGTCCACCGGTGTATGCACGTTTGCAGTGCATGGTTTGACTGGAGCGGAATATTCGACTGCATCTATGACTACTATCAAAGCTGTCGCGTTGCAACATCTCACGCACCAAGGTAAAATGTTGGGAATAGGACGGTCCGCTGACCCTGTTAGTATGTACGACAACGTCGGAGTCTATCCAGGGATGTTCCCTTGGTTGTTTCCTTATGGAAAAGGTGGTATCGGGCACCCGACTCATCACGCTAAAACAAGGTGATATGTCGAGGAAAAAGAGTTTGCTGATGTATCACGACAAGCGGTTCCAGATGGACACTTATTTCCCGATGGTCGCGTTCAATCATGAACAGTTGAAAGCCGCCTCCACTGGAAGTAAGCTCCTGGCAAAACGACCCAAGTTCGCGGCCATTAGTAGACAATTGAGTGCTGTGAAACCAGACGTTGCGGAAGATATTGCTAACCGACTGTCAAAAGGTGAACACGTGAAACCGGCAACTGATGCCGAGAAAATATGTTTTGATCTGATCAAGGATCTGGACGCCGTTGCCGGTCATGTCATGGGTTCCGTTACCACTAAAAAGTACATGCGAAACGAGATATGGTCAACCATCGCATTTTTCAATACCCCTTCTTGGTTTGTAACTCAAGCTTGGACAGACGCTCGCCACCCTCTCGCAATATACTACGCTCAATCGGACACTGTATATCGCCCTGAAATACTCTCTTCAGATGATCGAAATCTGTTAATGTCAAAGAATCCGGTTGCGGCTGCCCGTTTCTTTCGATTCATGGTGCAGGCTTTTTTATCTGACGTTCTTGGCTGGGAGAAAGAAGATCGCGGGCCTTTGGACATACCAACACGTATTATGGCACCGTCGAACAACAGGGCCGCCTCACTCTCCACTTACATACGGTGATCTGGGTGGCGAACTCGCTATCCCCACAGGAAATACGCGAAAGGATCATGAGCCGCGATTCCAGGTTTACTAGAAGGCTCATTCGATATCTTGA
Source organism: Mycena epipterygia (assembly GCA_029281465.1). NCBI lineage: Eukaryota > Fungi > Basidiomycota > Agaricomycetes > Agaricales > Mycenaceae > Mycena > Mycena epipterygia. The sequence continues at coordinate 60,754 of JARJCQ010000049.1, read as the reverse complement.
AGATTGTCATAGGTCAGAGTTTTTTGGCGGTACTCAGGCGGAGGCCAGCGCCACCGTTAAATCTGCTTCAAATGGCGAACCCGCATCCACCTACTTGAATCCTACTCTCACTTTGCCTCTCGCTCCTCCAGTGCTTTGCTCTAGCAACCAATGCGTCGAACCGTGCAGAGGCTGTCATAAGCGACGCGAGTGGTGGACGTATTACAGACAGGAGGTCGATGACTTGTTGGTACGTTCTAATATTCACGAACATTATCTGTCCGTGACTGATGAGGCCGCCAAGGCACTCAAAAAGGACTGGAAGGGTATTAAGAGAAAGAAAAAGCTGGCGTTCAAGATAAGACGCGACAGGAAAGGTTGTTTGACCAGAACTAACGTATGTAGAGCCAGGTTTCCTAGGGATAGGTACACAAAATCAGAAGTCTCCGATGATGGTCATATTGACGTTCGTCATATGGAGCCAATGATGAACCTGGTCCATCCTGTGCTCACGTTTTTGTCCAGATGCAACACCAACGTTACCAGTATGCTGTCCGGCACGGCAGTCAAAGCGGTGGTAGCGTATATATCGGATTATATTGCCAAACTCAGTTTGAAGTCGTATCAGATGTTTGCGTCGGTCTACCATGTCTTCGAAAAAAATTCGGAAATGCTGGGTGGTAACTGGGAAGAAAGGATACTGCTCGACATCTTATGCGCAAAATGGTCAACTCCATGTCGTCGAAAATGGAAATCGGGAGTCCTATGGCATCGATGTATCTGCTCGGTCATCCGGACCACTACGCCAGCCACAAGTACGTGACATTCTGGTGGAAGGCTTACGTCCTTTTTGTGCGCTCTTTTTGGTTGACAGAAACTGGATTTCGCGACTCTGATGACGAAGAGGCTCACGAGAAAGTTCCAATAGGCAAGCAGGATGGGATATTTGTGGCCACTTCTGGTGTGGATGACTATCGTTACCGACCGGTAGTATACAACAATGTCACCCTTTACGAATGGATTCAGTGCTCGGAAAGAAGGCTCGCAATCAGAAAGAACGGATCGAGTTTGAAGATGAGTTGAGATTAGCCAAATATATGAAGGCTGACTACTATAGAGCAGCAATCAGGTGATTGGAGGAAGAAGGTGAATCACTCGATTGTGAGGATGGTCTCGAGGATGAGGAAGACTATTTTTCGCAAGAGGAACTCATGCTAGATCAGGATAATGTCAGCGCTCGCGAATCCAGCGCACAGTCGCAAGAAGAGGAAGACATTTCAGACTGGGAGACCGACGACGAAGATGAAGTTATTGTGAACAAGCAAGCAGAGCTGGATTTCGCGCCGCAAGCCTACAAGACACGCGTTCATACCTGCTCACCCTCTGTTCTTGTCTCATGCCGTATCGTGCGACTTCTCGAGACTGAACACCATTATCCCAAACTTCATCGGTGGAGCTATACCACGTTCAGACAAGGGAGACCGGTCATTTTATTGTTTGACTATGATGACGCTGTTTAAGCCTTGGAGGTCGCCTGCAGATTTGAAGGATTCTGATCGACTTGGGACCAGATATTCAACGAGCACGACTTCACACCCAGACAGAATGAGCTCATGAGGAACTTCAACGTACGGTACGAATGCAACGATGCACGAGATGATCATTTCACGACAATGAAGAAGAAGATGGCTGCGGCTGAAGCTGCTGGATCTACGGTTTTCACCACTAATATTATGGGCGTGAAAGATGACTTTGCAGCCGATCTTAATGAATTCGATTATGGATCAGATGACGAAGAAATGGCTGCGGATATCACCGATGAACAGAAAGGGCCGCGAACACTGAAACTGCTGGCACAGGCGAAGGAGATGAAGAGCATACTCCAAAACTGTGGATGGTTGGCTGACACGGAACACGCAGAAGATGTACTTCCAGATGACATCGATGTGCTGTTGCCTCCATTCAAACGTAGAACAGAGTGGAATAACATTGTTAAGCATCAGCGCGCACAATTAATAGCCAACAAATTGGCAGATATGCCCCCCGTCGCCGACCTGCAAAATCGCAGACTTCAGGTTGAAAATAACGTTAGTATCCTGCCTTATGATTATTTTAACAAAATCGCACCTACTGACGCTCAGGCCCACGCTGAGGGTGTGACTAGTATCGTTACTCGGTTTAAACTCAACCTCGAGCAAGAGCGAGCATTCAGGATAGTGGCCGATCACGCTTCGACACCACAAAGAATGCCCTTACGGATGTATCTTGGAGGAATGGGTGGAACTGGCAAGTCGCAGGTTCTAAAATCCATCACTGCGTTTTTTGTGATGCGAAAGGAAGAATATAGATACATGATTCTCGGACCCACCGGCTCTGTTGCTGCTCTTCTAAACGGATCCACTTATCATTCAGTTTTCAAGATTCCGCGGGAGTCTAAAAATAAAAATCGAGACGACATAGATGGTATTCGAAATGAAAGTGCAGCAATAGCCGCGGTGAATGAGCGCTTGCAGGGCGTCGATTATATTTTCCTAGACGAGATATCCATGGTTTCATGCAACGATTTGCAAATGTTAGCGACTTAGGCAGCGAAAGCCCGCAATATCCACGATGATTCCTTCGGTTCGTTGAGTATTGTTGTCGCTGGCGATTTCGCTCAGCTGCCACCTATGACCGGACCGGCTCTATACAGTGGCGCTGTAACTTTGCAAGTTTCCGAGGCTATGACACAAAAAAATCAGAACGCTGTTCTTGGTAAAATCTTGTGGCACCAGTTCAACACCGTGGTCATCCTTCGTCAGAATATGAGGCAAAAGAGTCAATCAGAACAAGATGATAAGCTGCGTGCCGCACTTGAGAACATGCGATACGGTGCATGCACAGAAGTTGACGTAGCTTTCCTGCGGACAAGAATTGCTGGGTTCAGACCCGAAAATCCAAAGTTATTTGATATTGGGTTTCGCAATGTGTCGGTAATTACCGCTCTGAATGCGCAAAAAGATGTTCTGAACCGTCTTGGTGCAGAGCGATTCGCCAGAGACAACAGAAAGACTCTGATAGAATTCTGTTCGATAGACAGAATAAGCACTAAAGCGGTGGATAATCAGCGGTGGAAGGGTTGTGAACAGTCTGGAATCAAGAAGATGAATGATATACTGAGGCAAAGACTGTGGGACTCTGCCCCGTCGACCACATCTGAGCACATAGCCGGAAAACTACCGCTGTGCGTTGGGATGCCTTTGATGATTAGAACCAATGATGCGACAGAGTTGTGCATCACGAAAGGGCAGGAGGCCGTTGTTGTTGGGTGGGATGCAGTGACTGGGAAGTACGATGAGCAGATACTCGAGACGTTGTTTGTACGTCTCGTTTCACCTCCTAGGGATGTGCAGATACAAGACTTGCCTGTCAACGTGGTACCTCTTACGCGGACAGTAACACATATCACCGTCCTCTTAGAAGATGACACTCTGCTGTCTGTCCTGCGAGAACAAGTGGTGGGTCTCATAAATTTCGGCATGACCGATTACACTTCCCAAGGTAAATCGAGGGATCGGAACCCGGTAGAGCTGGCCCATTGCAAAGATCACAAAGCGTACTATGTTGCACTATCGCGGGGGTTCACTGCGGAGGGCACCATAATTATGCAAGATTTTGATGAGAGGAAAATTACCTCTGGGATGTCTGGTCATTTGAGACAGGAGATGAGAGAGCTTGAGACACTGGACGAAATAACTCGCCTGAGACACGAAGGGAAGCTCCCCTCGTCCGTGACAGGTATATTTCGACGGAGACTTCTGAGATCGTATTATGCATGGAAGACAGATCTTCGAGACCCACCTCACTTCCACCATGCGATGAAATGGGACTCTACAATGGGTCCGCGCATTCCTGAAAATAAGGTTTATGATGAGTGGCGTCCATCTGGACAGAAAGACAGAAAGCGAAAAAACGCAGCAGTTGATCACTCCCGCCCACAAAAAGTTTCTGATGAGCGGCCATCGAAGAAATTGAAGAATGCGGATGCAGACCAATCACATGTAGCAGTCGACGTGATATCGGCGGCTCGCCCATCTCCGACAGGTCTGATTTGGGACGACATAAATTACAGTTGCGCGTACGACGCAACGTTCACTGTACTGAGGGACATTTGGTTAGACGACGAGCAGGTATGGTCACGTCGTTTCTCTCGCAGCGGCACTCTGCTAGGTAAGTTTGGACTTTACCTGAATGGTGTGCAACGTCGAGATTTGACTATGGAACAAGCCCGGAATATGGTCAGAAGTGAGATGCACGACAATCGGCCAAACGACTTCCCATACGGAGCCTCCTACTGTTCCATAGATCTCGTCGTATCTGCTCTGTTTCAAGAAAAGAAGTATGCGGTGGGTCAGCAAGCCTGCAGAGAATGCGGATGCACAGATCAGCGCCAGTATAACTTACTGGATGCTTGGACCAGCGCGGGTGCCTCAACTCGGCGAAATGGCCCGGGAGACGTTCTGATGAGCTCTTGGCTGCAATCTAATCTTTCCAGAGGACAAAATCTCTGCCCCAATTGCGAGCAGCGCGGATTAAGGTCAAGGATGTATATGGTCTGCAAATTGGTTGAAGTGCCGCCACTGCTCTTATTTTTTATCGATACTCCGAGATTGGTCTTCGATAAAGAGTTGCGATTGGAAATGGCTGGTCGATCCGTCGTGTTGAAACTCAGAGGCATCATTTATGGAGGTCGGGGCCACTTCACCTGCAGAGTCATCCGTCCCACGAAGGACGTTTGGTTTCATGACGGGATAACCACGGGTCGCGCGTGTGTAAGAGAAGGCCATCTGGACGACTTCCAATCGGAAGCATTGCGCGGATGTAGGGGTAAAACGGTGGTGGCAATCGTGTACGCGTTGAACACGTGATGTTTAATCGCGATCTATAGATGCAATCACTTTTATTGGTTAAAGTTTGCCCCATCTGTTCGCGGTTCTTTTTGCGAGGAATATCTCGAGTCCGACTCGCTTGGATGAGCATACCTCCTGAACAATCATATGGCATCGCCGTCCCTATCGTCGCGCGATTTAAAAGGGACAAGTTGTATTGCAAACTCCAGTGCCCTGTCAACGCGACCCAATTCATCTCACTGTCTGTCCAGTCTTTTACCACCGTATAATCGCCATGGATCTCGCGAGGATCACGGCCTCTCCGGTCAAAAGCGTAAGAGTCGACGTATTAGTATCAGCTGCAGTCCTGACACCGTTGCCACAGCTCGCGTTATTCACTGCTCTCCCCGTGGACCTGTTCCTCCTCATAATCCTCTACGCTTTCGGGTGCTTCGCCGATCATCCCAAACTGTACGATACAAACCGTGCGCACATGCGACAGGTATGCCGGCACTGGCGGACCCAAATAGACGACCTTCCCAGAGCCTGGTCTGCCGTCTACGTGTCGCTGCGCCATGTTCTACCTGACGTGATCGCTGCTATCGCCAAAGCACGGGCGTCACGACTCTCCGTGTACATCGAACTCAGCGATTTCACGGCCGTTGCTATTCGTAGACTGACACCCGCGGGCATAGGACAATTCACCTATGATATCCTGGGCGCTCTGGACATTGTACGCGATCAAATTCACACTCTGGACATTTGTTCCATATTATATCCATCCACCGCCGCTATTCTGTCTCGGTTGCCCCACATGCGATCGTCCTCCCTGTCTACTCTAAAGACAGACCTGATGTTCGCCCATCTAATTCCTCCCGAATCATACACTCGGACTATCGAGCAGCTTATATCTCTTCCGCCGTCCATGCCGTTGTTGACCGACGTCCGGTATACTCGGTTCTTCTCGACTTGGATGCCTAAATCGCATCTCCACTCCCTCCAATCGCTATCTCTCTCCGACCTGATCGATGGGTCGTCCGTCCCTTGGCCTACGTTGTGCGATATGATGGCGTCGCTGTCTTCTTTGAAGATCATGCGGCTCGTTCGTGTCGATATATCGGACATACCTGGAGACGATGTGCCGCTACCAGTTTTGGCCTCTCTCGTCGAACTCCGTCTCGACGTTTGCAGTCTTACCGTCAATACCGCCGTGGCAATCCTGCCGCGGTTTCGAGTTCCTCGCTTGGAAAAGTTTTATTTGGCAACCGACACCGAGGTCGATTTCGATGCCATATCATTTTCTGATGCGCCGTTCCTTGCGGACATCCGCTATTTCGCAATTCGGGCCGCAGTTGGCAGATGGGAGAATCTGCGTCGCATGTTGATCAACTGCGGAAGCGTATCATGCTTGGATGTGCGATCGAGCGGGATAGGTATATTCAACATTATCAAATCTCTTGCTGCCACTGCGACGCCAGCATCTGGAGATGCGATTTGCCGGAGCTTGAAGACGATTATCGCTTGCCACGGAATAAAGCACACCCAGCTCGTTGATATCCTGGTCTCAAGGAACCCCCGCGTGTTCAGCAAGGAGCTTGTTATCCGAGTTCGTGATGTGTCCAAATGGGACAAATACGAATTGGAATGGTATGAACGCGAAGGCGAAGTGCTTTGGCGAGATGCCAAGAGCAGCCTTGAAACGCCTATGTAGAATCAGCGCATGGTACATATATCACGATCCTTATGTCTGCATTGGGTTCGGCAATTGCTGATAACCGATAATCAATCAATCTTATCTATATGGGGATCGGAAGCCAACGCAATTTCCGACGGGGATCGTCGCCGACATGAGACAGAATAACCTTGTTGTTTGATGGACCCAGATATCGCTTACTTATCCGATATAAAACTCGCTCCTACTTGACTGAGAGATATCGCTTCATTGTCCGATATAAAACTCGCTCCTACCTGACTGAGTCGTCTTCCTCCTGTGTCGTTGGTAAACAAAGAGCAAGTGAGTCCTTCAACGTTATCCCTGATGGCGCGGTATTCATTCTGACTAGGAGGGTTTAAACATATGCCTACCGCCACAAAACAGACTACGGCCAGCCATCGTCCACATGTGCCTGACACGGTGTATCTGAAAGTGTTCCAGACATCAGCCGACCGGAAAAACTACAACGCGAAACGCCAGACATTATCCGGTTTGGCTAGAGAGTGGTCAGAGATTGTAGATTCAGCCCCACAGGAGACCGAGTGCAGCGTCGAGGATCCTCCTGGCGGAAGTAAGTGGATCAGCTGAAGCCCATGCATTATGAATAATGGAACTAATGGTGTCCAAGATAGTGGGGGGGGAAACTGAACATGCAGCGCACCAACATTTGTGCCACCGGTTTAATTCAGCGTTCCCGGATTGTATCCCAGCTTCGAATGTTGATGCTGCGTTCGGTTATCAATAATAGTGCTATTGACGTCCATAATAACATGATTTGTTTGACGAAGTAGGCAGCTGATTGTCGTGTTCATTCTTCCCTAACTTCGATTTGAATTGAATTTGTAAGTTTTATTTTGCCGAACTGAAACTCTTTTCCGCTCGATTACATCAACCAATCGCCTTGCACAGTATATAAGGGCATGGATTAACAGTGCAGCGACCTAAACTTCGTCGTTGCGCATCATGTCCTTCACTGATAGCTTCGGTAAGTGGCATACTTAACGACTTGGATCGTGTCTGATTTGTAACAGGACACGATACTTATGTTGCTATGGCCTTGTACTGGCCGTGCGGTCTGCATCCCACGCGAAGGGTCATGCCACCTGAAATATGGATGCATATCTTCGACACCCTCTGCAGCGGATCGGGCCCAGATGACGACCACTCTTCGTACAATTATGCTATAGGTGCTCTCCGCGCTATCTACGAGCCATGGAAAGAATTTATCGACGACCAACCCTTCTTCTGGCGCAAGGTCGAGGTGGATACGCTCACGGTCCCTGCGGTACTTCGCGCGCATATCAATCGCGCGAAGACACATGCGCTTTATATAAACCTCGTGTTTGACGCGGACTTCGACAACGCGTTCTACACTTCTGCCCACCACGTACTATCGAGCGATTTGGACGACGATGCACTTACCAGTCAGAGGTTGAGCATAGCCAACAGGGTGGAGTCGACACGGGAGAATTTAACTGCATTGGCGACGGCGTCCATTTCCTGGAAACGCCTGTACATATGGGGGAAAACAGCGCGTTTTATGAGCGTAGTGCTCGACGTCTTGATGACGGTATCTGTCCCAAGCCTCGAGTGGTTGGTTCTCGGGACGCCGGAATGGTCCATGGTCGACGATCCGTCCCTCCTATTCTCTATTCCGCCCCAGCTCTTCCGCGGCGCTACACCCGCCTTAACATTCCTCGACCTTAAAACCACGACCTTGCCATGGGGAAATGGCGACTACTTTGGCAACCTCACCTCTCTGAAGTTAACGTGTACAGTGCGGGACGGATGGCCCACCACTTCGCAGCTCATATCCACTCTCGCCGTTTGCACTCGTCTCGAAAAACTGTGGATTTCCGACGGGGGGATTAAAGACCTCGACTGGCTCAGCCCCATTGTCTTTTGTGTTCCTTTCGTCACATCCCTCGTATTGTCCTATTCCGCCGGCTCAAAATCCATGCTGCACTTTATAACCAATGCCAGCATGCCGGCGTTGAAATTTACTCGCTTCGAACGCTTCACAACGGACGCGTTCGACATACTGCTGGCAAATATGTCAACAATCATCCGCCAACTAGAATATGTTACGGTGTGCGGAGGGAGGGCAGAAGAGAGTTGCGTCAAGCGGGTCCTGATGCACTTTACAAATGTGAAAACCCTAAATATTGCGTTCACCTTTAACGCGTGGGTAGATGTTATCCACTCGCATCCGGACATATGTCCTTCCCTCCAGGAGATAATCATCGGACCTGTCCCCCTTGCTAGAGTGGTCGACTGGCTAGCAAAACGTAAAATTAAAGGTGCTCTCAGGGTAGTCTACTATCACTCACTCGTTTATCCCCTGGGTATCACGGAGCACGAGATGGTTTGCGCGTTATTTCAAACACAGGCCAAGCTAGTTTCTTATCCCGACTTGCACTTTTATATCTCGGATATCAACGTAGACACAGTGCTACCGTCATGAATATTACAGAATACATATTTATGCCACGTTATCCGCGGCGAAGCTGAGCAGGAGGGGAGATAGACGCGTGGATGTCACGCGACCAAATATGGTTCAGAACTATCGGCACGTGCCGCTGTCAGTCCGTCGCTTTCAACCCTCTCTCGATTCATAACACCATGTACGATACACTCGCTCCGGACCGTCATATAGCAGAGCAAGTTGACGAAGGTCAAGATATCGCATTCAAAAGTTGTGGCGCTAGATTTCAAAACGTGAGTCACCTGTTTACTTTTGACTTTCCATTGTCTTGTGTTGAAGAGCTGGACTGACTTGTGACAGGATAGATCCGTACTGTTGCAATGGTTGACGTACAATTTTGGGAGCGGCACGTCGAACTGTCGTGCGTTGTTACTTCAGCACCCGCAATCACAGACACCGGGCCATCGTTATCACTCTCGGCATACGCTGCGTTCAGCTTCATGGCGGAGGATTTAAGTTAACATTTCGTGTCCTGATATGTGAGGCCCGTTGCTGAGTTGGCGCAGTGACACAGTGGAGGGTCTGATAGAATGGGGTGAAATGTACGCCACCGTGAATGACACCCAAGTTGTCGCCACTTCGTATAAGCTCTGTCCATACAAAACGCGTCACACCATCGATGGTTTACTTGTAACATGGTGCCGCAAAATTGGATTTATGATTGTGTAGATAGGTGCGCACACTAGAAATATAATATGTAAATAAAATATACCTACCGTGCAGCCGCGCAGCGGCAGGACTCGTATTGCCATGCGCACGCAGTGGCCCCAAGCCCAAGTCAGCAGCACAGCACTGCCTCACTCCGTAATATATCTCTTTGCTCTATTCCCTGTCCTCTGAATGCCTCCGCACCGCCGGGTCCTCTGTGCTTGCTGTGGCGAGAAACTCACCTATGCCCGTGGGACCGAACATCGTAAAGTAGCCCTTTCCAAGCCAGATTATGTCGCCCCACCCAGAATATATGAATCAGGCCAGCCTCGCATTTCCGCCCCGAGCTCCGAGGTAGATAGCGACAGCGACGACGAAATGGAAGACGCAGAGGAAGCTGGGCCCTCTGGAACCCGGGACAATGAGAGTGAGGAAGTCGACATAGCTTGGGATGCTCCATCTCCGGAATACTCATTTTCGGAGCCTGGTCATGACAACGACCTCGGTGGTGAAGAGGAAGCAAGTTGGACCTTCGACTGGGTGGCCTGGCTGCTCCGGAGGTCATTATGCGACGACATTGGGATGGGCGCGAGAACGAGCAGGGCACCGAATCGGAGTCTGAGGAAGCCTTGGATGACGATGAGGTGGACTCAGAAGCTGGCATTGCAGGGGAAGATAGCGATGGGGACGATTCGGATACAGAGCCGGATTTATTTGACTGGGATAGCTTCAAGGCGCCGGGCCTTTCGGCATATGACCAACTCGGGGAGGAATTCGAGAGGGAGGCTGCAACGGGTGCGTAAATGTCCTGCAGATCAAACCAATAACCGTCCTAACCTGTGTTATATCAAGCCCACAAGCTCCGAGCCTACGATCTCGCTATCTGCAGGGCTTTCGCATTCAAAGTGCGGACGAATCTGACGGACAGGGGTTTTAAAATGGCCCCATTCGCGTTTCCACAAGAGCCTCCCCTTCCCAGCCTCGACGGCATTCGTTCGCGTGTCAATGTTCTCACGGGCTTCAAGCCGCAGATCTATGACTGCTGTGTCAATTCGTGTTTGTGCTTCGTTGGCCCACACAAGGATCTGACTGCATGCAGTTACTGCCATGAGCCTCGTCTGCATGCCAATGGTAAACCACGGAAGAAATTCACGTACATCCCTATTATCCTCCGCCTTGTCGCATTCGCCGGCAATCGCGAGATGGCCGAGAAATGCGAGTATCGTTCCAAGCACGTCCACATGCCAGGTACAACTACAGATGTTTTCGACGGGAAGCACTATCGCTGCCTCCGCAAGAAGAACGTTGAAATAAACGGTGAAACATTCAAGCACAAGTACTTCAAGGATGTGTGAGATGTTGCGTTGGGGGCTTCATGGGACGGTTTTGCACCATTCAAGTGCCGCAAAAAGACGTGCTGGCCCCTCATCCTCTTCGATTACAACCTCCCGTCGGACCTTCGTTTCCTTCTGCAATTCATCATCGTGCTGGGTGTGATCGCGGGACCAAAAAAACCAAAGGATTCTGATTCATACCTCTGGTCTGCTGTGCAAGAGCTATTGCAGCTGGCCGTCGGCGTTCATGCCTTCGATGCCCTTTCCCAAAAATTATTCGCCCTCCGTGCCCACCTTATTCTCGTCTTTGGCGACATCCCAGCGGTGTCCATGTTCATGCGGATGAAAGGCCACAATGGTGTTGTACCGTGCAGAATGTGCAAAATCATCGGATTGCGCGTTCCGAGAGCTCGCGGTACAGCCCATTACGTGCCCTTGGATCGTTCGTGTCATCCGGATGTCCAAGCAGACGCCAACGCCATCCAAAAATACGATGCCGGGAATCTTCCCTTGTGCACGCATGACGAAATCATTTCCCAGGGGAAGGAAGTCGAATCGGCAAAAAACTAAAACTGAGGCCGAGTGTTTAGCTAAGAAGTACAGTGTGAAGGGTGTCCCGCTCCTTTCCTATCTCCGTTCCCTCTCGTTCCCAGGCTCTTTCAGCTACGACTTCATGCATCTAATTTGGGAAAATCTAATGAAGAACCTCACGCTTTTGTGGACGGGCGAGTTCAAGGGGCTGGACGAGGGGCAGGGGGAGTATGAACTCGGGAAAGCTATCTGGGAGGCAATCGCTGCGCAAACTGCTGCAGCGTCCAACACCATTCCTTCCGCATACAGCAGCTGCATTCCTAACATTGCGAAGGATCTACCGAATGTATCCGCCGAGATGTGGTCATTCAAAATGTGAAGTACTATCACTACTTTGTCTGGCTTGTGCGCCTTCTGAATATTTGTCTGCAATTCGAAATTACGGACACCGAGATCGAGGAGATACGAACAGGTTTCATCAAGTGGGTAGAGGTCTATGAGTCGTAAGTGGATGCAATAGCGTTCGGGATGTAAGGGCTTACAAGCTTAAATTCTGCAGGATGTACTTCCAGAACAACGTTGACCGTATGTCTGTGTGCCCATTGACTATACAAGCCCTGCTCCATATCGCACCAGGGATCAAGTTCTGTGGCCCCGTCTGGTGCTATTGGGCATTTCCAATGGAGCGCTATTGCGGCAGTATACAACCGGGCATTCGGAGCCGGAGGTTTCCTTGGGCTTCAATTGATAGATACATGCTGGAAATCACACAGCTGACGCAGATTAAGACTGTTTACAACGTGGTGCAAGAGCTATCACTTACCGGCCCCCGCGGTGCTATTCAGGGCTCTCGGTGGGATCCATCTTGTCCGTGGTTTTTTTTGTTCTTCCCTCCGAAATTGATGTAAATGGTGCAGATCCAACATGTACACAGCCACACATCTTCCTTTTGTCTTTGCTTGCACCTCCCTTTTTCGTTCTTCCTTAAGCTTCCACTTCAGGCCACCTATATTGATGACCCATAGGGGTTAATTTTTCATGAAGAAGAAATACCCCAAAGGGGGTCTGCATAGGTGGTTGATACCACTTGTATGGGACGTCCCTCCTATTACATCAATCACTGTCGGGACCTCCCACAGGGCAGTACTTTTGACCTCCCACCCACCGCAGGCAGGCCAATTTTTTCCCTCTAACCCTAGCATGGGACCTCCCATCAGGGGTGTCTGGGGTCCTACCTGGGGGCCAAATCAATTATTTTTGGCCCCTCAATTCTGCACCCACCCAGCAGCCCCTTGCACACTGTAGCCTGGCCAGCTGACCCCCAGCACCTCTCTTTACATCCAGCCATGCACCCTTCATCTCAGGACCTAGCTGCCATAAATGGGGGTCCAATATCCCTGGCCACTTACCGCCACTGGCCAAATTGATTCTTTTTGTTGCTCCATTCTGCAGCTCCTGTGCACTGTAGCTGGGCACCCAAGACCCTGCTGGAGTCCCCTAGCTGCTGTAAATGAGGGTCCAACAGCCTCGGCCACCTGCCACCACTGGTGAAATCAATCATTTTTGGCATTCTGTGCTATCCAGCTGCCTACCACCACTAAGCATTTAAATTATCTAGGGTGATTATGTGCCCTCCTGGTGGCCCATCAAATAGATACTATACCACTAGCCAAATAAATATTTTTAGCTCTATTCCACACCCTCCAGTTGCTTACTGCCACTCCCAATTTAATTATCTTCAGTCACCCCATTACATGCCCTCCCAGCTGGCTCCATCACTAGCCAGACTGATTATTGTTCTTTTGCCATTCAATTATGTGCCTTCTGAGTGGCCAAAATAGTTGTGGTATATAAGGCCTCAACTCCGAGCACAGATGCGACGCTTTCCCCTCTTCTTCTCTTTAATTTTCTTCCGCACATAATTCATGTTGCCCGTTTCTATTACGCTCCGTTTACGCCCACTCACGACAGCACGTACGTCCCGCAGCCCATTTATCTATGGCTCCAAACTCATGGCTGCACATGCAAAGTGCCCCTGGTGGGCAGCTCAACTGTATCGCTCCAGATCTCGGCAGAGACAATTGTTCCATGTTCGTCGACCTTCTCTGCCTCCAATAACACCCTGACATAGTTTCCCTTCCTGCCCTCGTCCGGCGGGTCGTACGACTCCGATGCCACCGTCAGCAAGTTCTTGCACCGGCCTTGCGCCGACCCGCACGTCTCTCCCGTCCAACTCCCCCCGCTGTGTGACGAGGTCGACTCTGACGATGAGCTCTTCGCCGACGAGAATACCGCCACACCCGACCCAGCCGCTGGCGAGTCCGTGCAACAGCCAGTGGACGAGGAATATTCCGACGAAGACGAGCAGCAGTCATCGCCACCTGCCACCCAGGGTCTGGATATTCTCTCCTCGACTGCTGGACTCAAGCAGGCGGTCCCCGACTTGTCAAGGAGGCGCTGACTTCATGCTGCTATACGTCCTTGAGTTATTGACTTGATGACCTTTCTGACGTGCCTGTAGATCCACAGCCCCGGCGTTCCCTCCCTAGTTACATGTCGGCAAGGAAAGTAAGGCCAGGCAGTTGTCTCCCGAGTCGCTCGCTGGTGTGTTATTGTGTTATTGTTGGTGACCGTGCGCAACACCAACCGGTGTGTCCTGCTTCGCTCGCTCATGCATCAGTGTACTGACTTTCTTCCTCTAGTTCTTGACCTCGCCCTTCCGACACCGATGTCGATGACCGTTACGAGTATGTTTTCTACATTCACTCCTCCTCCTATTCGACTGACCGTGTTGTTAGAACTGATATCACACTCATGGAGTATCTTAAGCACCCCAAGTAAGCTCCGTGCCACTCATTGCCCCGCTCATTCGTTGACGACCCATTTTATAGCGCTCTGACAGACACGAACGAGACAAAACTCCACCAGCGCATCTCCCTTCGCTCCCAGTCCGTATCCTTTCCTCCACATTTTGCCTTCGCTGACTTTACCCTGCAGGTCCTCCGACCCGACCCCCGTGCTCTTCCATTGCGTCTTCCCACCTCCCCCCACGAGGTCCCCCGCACCCGCGCTGCCACCGAGGCCCACAGCAAGACTTGCCACTGGCCCGAGCGTGCGCACCGTCCCAATCAAGTGCCCCGCGTGCCCGGCGAAGAAGGGCCCGATCCGGGCGGGGTCGATGGGCCAACACTTGCTCACACATGCGGCGGAGCGCGAGGTGACATGGACCCCGAGCGTGTGGTGCAAGCTCTGCGACTGCGAGTCGACCGACATGTGCGCGTTCGTTGAGCACTTCCGCGCATGTCAGGTGCCGTTCACCCCGCTGCAGGTGCGCCCGCACAAGAGGCAGCGTGTCGACTCGGGTTCAGGGTGCTCCTCCGATGTCCGTGTTTGAAGTTCGTCCTCTATTGTTCTGTGACTTCTTTTATGTCTCCTGCATGTCGTTTCACTTGCATTCTCTCTCCTCACATGCATCCATGTCTACATACAGCATATTTCCCTAATCGTAGCAGTAGCAGTATTTAGTAGTTGTAGCATCTTATATTAAATAAATAGCATTCATTGGACATACAAATATATTCCTCGCATCTTCAACACAGAGCTGCAGATCTAGTGTTGTATGTCCGCAGTCTAAAGTACATCCCTGTGTCTATTGTCGACACTCCTCCGTTCCACTGTCCCAGCATCAGTTAAATCCCCTCGTAAGTTTGAGAATGCAGCCTACCGCTTCCTCCTCTTCCACGCCTTCCTCGTCGAGTGGCCCCCACGGCTCGGGGTCCTCCCACCTACAATCCGTCAACCTCATCTCTTCATCTTCGCTCGCAGGGGACATCCCGCGAGTCGGGAAGAAGGTCTTCTTCTGGATGCACTTGAGCGTGAACAGGGGCGCGAAGATACGTCCCCGGCGGAGCGCTGCACGCCCGCGCCCGTCTCGCTCCACTAGCTGCTCCCGACCTCGCCGCCCGCCGAGATAAGCGGGGCCGCGGGTATCGCCGGGGACGTCGCCAACAGCACCAACGATGCAGTGTCTCCCGCTACAAAATAGATTAAAATAACAGGAAGGCAAGAATAAGATGGGCTTACACTTGCTGGAGAGGTACATGCTGTACGCGTCGCACGCGACGGCCGTGACGAGGTACTTGTCCTTCAGTGCGGGGACTTCCAGGAGCTTCACGAGGAGCGCATTCACGGACACCACGTTGCTCTACGGGCTTACCATGACGAGCAGCGTGCCCGTCTTCCCCGACATGAATTTCCACTGGCCTTTAATTGACGCGTCTGCAAGGCCTGCGATGGGCCTGCCCATGTTTTCAATAAAATTGAAATAAAATGGAAGAGATTGGGTGCAGTGGAACTGGATTTTCATCTTGGGCCTGCAGCAAGCGGGATGCCAATCAACGTTCCTTGAACTTGACGTGTGTGCGAAAAGTTGCTCGGTCTAGACACCGAGGCACTTGTATCTAGCCACCTCGACACACCTCGTACCAAGGCTACACAGCCTCTACCTTCAGACCCTCGGAACGCAAGAACCGCTTGAAGGTGTGTAATCCGTGTTCCTCCATATAGTATATCGCCGTGCGTACGCTTCCCCTTCTTATCTTCGTTAATATTCGATATTCTTTGAATATCGCGTCCCAAGCTTACTATATTTCAAAAATGCTCATCCACGGACTTTCCACTACCGGGCCAGGTATTTTAAACTTTCATCTACACTGAGAATATCACAAGCATCTCATATGCTAAAAATTCTCTGCTCTACATAGGCGGGTGTATGGGGCATCATCTGGTAATCGCTTGCAACGCCTCAGCTGTTTTAACGCTGAGACGCACAAGTTAGGGATTTACCGGGAACTGGGTTGAGGGTTCACGTCGATAATAAATTGGACAAGATAGGATTTTCACAACCAGCCAAGCAACCACTCACATAAGCTGTCTGACTGTTGGTCTAATCTATGGCATGCGCTATAGATCTACCTTTCTCCGCGCCTGAGAAAGTAAGATAAGCACTTACTCCAGAAGTTAAGGAATGCTTGTGAATCCGAACACACACAGCTTATCTTGGTGTGAGAAAAGCCCGGAGGAAGATTTTCTGAATATTTGTTTTGCTTTTGCAGGCACATGCTTATCGTGTTCGTCCTAAATCCTACTATCGCTCATCCAATTTTTCTGCACAATTTTAGGCATGACCACTGTCAGCGGTTTCGGTCGGGTTTTATATATACCTACCATTGTTGGCAAGTAATTCTAATAGAGGCTGTGCATACGATCTCCCTACACTATTTGAAATTCTAATAACATGCCACGGATATCGTGCGTAAGATATCCCTCCTTCGTTGACGTTATTTGAATTTTGCTCCAGGGACTAATCATAATCCCGACATAGTGTTATCTTGATCCGCCAAAAACCGCACTCAGCCGCAAAACAACTAGGTATCGCGGGAGAGCCAGCAGCACCGTCTAGTTAGGCCGAGTCAATACTCAGTTTGACTTTGGTTCCCATGCCGAGCGTCATGATCATCTGTAACGACTTGGGATGCTGTCGGCGCTGGATTTAGGAATCCACCACGAGTCACGGAGGATATACGCCCACGTTTGTCCACCTTTTCTTCCTTATATTGCTCGCTGGGTTCATACATGACTCATCCTAATCCCAACATCGCTCATTACTACAGCCAACATGTACATGTCCTTTTTCTCTTTTATCTCCTTTGTTAACCCTCACCGCAATTCCTCCACCGTCTCAGGCTCAAAATACCAACATCACAACCGTTACAAAAATCCTCCGCCCACGGCGGATCCCATGCATGCCGCGGGAGTGGTTGGGCGTCGGCAAATGTCGGAAAAATCCCAAAATGAATACAACGGATTGAGACTTCTCGCAAGACTTTATAAGCTGGTAATCCCGGACCTGGCTTGTAACATGTAGGTCAAGTTAATATATGCACTCATAAGCCACACCATGGCTTATAAGCACTCCCATGCCATTATGAAGTTGTGATGGCTTTCGGGCCCCTGCAACCACGGCGGCGGGGGCGACGGGACACTCAAATGATAATAATAATGATATTTTGCATTTGCGGGAAATTCTGGGCGGCACGAAGTGAAGAAAGGAAATAATATTGACACACTCCAAAAGTTACACGGGAAAACATCCATGCTGCGGTGATTGGCGCAGGGAAAACTCCAGAGGGTCCCAGCTATCACCATCCAACTGCGGCGGGTCACGATACGAGAAATAATGGGGACGAGTTGCGCTTAGGGTTGTTATAATACCAGCAATGAACTGCGAAAAGAGTGAGAGGAAGGAAATAAAAAAGAAGGCCAACCGCGTACCGGGCGGGAGATCAACTCTGTATTGTGAACGCTACACCAGAATTGTGTGGTCTTCGGAGCACTTGAAAGATGATAAGCCGGTTTTCGGGGGCCGAAGAGGCCAGAGGATGGCTGGTGGAAAGAACAAACAAGCCATACGCACACCGTTGGCTATGCCGAGAACAGAGCCATAAGTGGGACACATTTGAGGAATTGAGGAGGACAGCTTAGAATAAATGTTGCAGGGACCTTGAAGAGAGACTTGAGGGGTGGCACGAAAGAGCGACTTGAAGTGGCATTGAGGTGGCATTGATGTGTGACTTGAAGTGGCATCCAAGATTACAAGACAGTTCTAACTTCTTGGGGAAATTCCACAGAATAAAGCAACGAAAGATCCAGGGTCTTGGATGGACATGGTAAAAGACAGAGTACAGGCTTCGAGGACCGGGAAGACCAAGTGAGGCGGAGAAGATGAAGGGAGAGGAAGAGAGGCAATTGTTCCCATCAATCGCTTGCCATTGTTCTTTGGCGCGCGGGGCCGGATGATCGCGGAGTTTCAATGACTTGTCAAGATTGGCCACTTTGTACCGGCCACTTCGTACAGTACGGCCACCTATAATATTATCATTGAAAAATTTAACATCTGAAGATGAGGGATGAAAGATGCTTAGACAGAAAGACGACTGTGCGGTTTTTGCTGTAGCCCTGTGCAGGAGTCTGAACCTGGACTCCGAATTAAATACGAGTTTTGGTTGAGCTCCAGAAAAGAGACTAAGATCTCCAAATATTTGAGAAAGAGTGGCTTGAAAAGACAAAAAGTCGAAAGATCCAGAAAATATGTCGGAAAAGAACGAGTTGTTGATGCGGTCTTGAGCTTCAACCCTCGGCAATTTCTCACACGCCATCACGAGCCCGATAACGGCTTGAGATGGCTTATAATGCATTACAATCTCATCCAAGCCAATAATCCAGCTCAAGCTGTTACAACCCAAACCGACAAAGCCCTCTAAGCGTTGCTAATGCACCGCATATGTTATAGATTCACCCTCCCCTCCGTGCCTGGTGGGTGAAGGACTATTTCACAGCTCTTCGTCGTCTAGGAGCGTGCAGATGTAATCGCATTCACAAATGATTTTACCTTCTACAAAAGTGGATTTTTTTTCAGATTCCCTACCGTCGTCGTCGTTATCGCGGGCGTACATCCTCTCAATGCGTGTCGCCTTATCATAGAGCACTCACCACATGATGGCTATTTCAAATTCCCTATATCCATCTCCGCGGACATCAGCAACAGGAATAATCTTTTCGCAGCGACAAAAGCTGACAAAGGGCGGGTAAGACCTTTCAAGTGGCGATTGATTCCTCTGACACCTCCTGCCATCTCGTGCAGTTCAAGGTGCCACTGCGCAGACTCATTTTCATGAATACCTGCTCTTGTCCCCGACATTCTGCACATTATCTTCAAGACCGCTGCCAGCACAGACCGGCGGACAGCCTTGGCCCTCATGCCTGTCTCCTGTCTTACCCAAAGCTGGTGAGTGAAACAATGAGCATAGTTCGAATGCAACCGCTGATGCTTCTGCATGTAGGATTGACATTGTGCTGTACGAGACTGCACATTTATCGCCAGCGCATGAGCAATCTTTGAAATAAATGTACTGTATTATAACAATAGTGTCCGTTTACTTACTTAGAATTGCCAGGCTTTCGAAAAAGAAATCGCGCACGGGTTCTTTATTTGACACAAGGACGCGACGCGACTGCTCACGTGACCACAGACTTGGGATTATTTTTATTTTTTGCCCTCTTCGACAGTTTTAAAGAATTATGTTGAATGGACGTAGTAAACTTTGAACTGAATGTACTCTGTATTACAACAACAATGGTTGTTGACTTACTTTGATTTTCAAGGCTTTAAAAAAAATCGCCGCGCGTTCTTTATCTTATCCTATTCCTATACATCCTATACATTAAAACACAATTAGCCGAGTCACATGAAAAGTCACATGGAAAATCACGGGACGCTGTCGAGATGTTGCTGCCGGGTCCCACGACTCGGAATTAGCCGTGTGCGGGCGAACCCCCGAGCTCGGAATCCGCCGTGTCTGCGAAGGAACTGGGTATTTGCCGTGTCTGTGGCGAGCCTCCGTGACAAAGGCACGGGTCGAATAACTAGTTTGGTACAAGGACGCGATGTGATTGGTCACGTGACCCCGGACTTTGGATTTCTTCTTTGCCCTTTTTGACAGTTTTACAGCTCTTTGCACATCTAATGGCACTCATCAAAAAAAAATTAAATAAGAACAATTTTGATGTCCCGACTTGCCGCCCACGCCCAACCCGCAATTCCGAACGGATTTAGTTGATTCTAGGTGCGTGAGAGAGGCCTTCATGAGCTCTTTCTGGCAGTACCCTTCTCAGCCTGTAATACTTGAAATTTGGAAATCGAGTCGGTATTGGCGTCACTCAGTGCGAATATTGAGCAAACCAAATTTTAGGTATTATGTACCGAGTAGGGTACAGCCTGAAAGAGCTGAGGAAGGCCCCTCTAATGCACCTAAAATCAACTAAATCTGTTCGGAATTGCGGGTTGGGCGTGGATGGCAAGTTGGGATATCAAAATTGTTCTTATTTAAAAAATTTGATGAGTGCCATTAAATATGCAAACAGCTGTAAAGAATGTTGGATAGACACTTTGAACTCAATGTATTAACAACAATGGTTATTGACTTATTTTGATTTTCCAGGCTTTGAAAAAAAAAAAAAGTGTGTGCGCAGTCTTTGTTTGGCACAAGGACGCGATGTTACATGACCACGGACTTTTGCCCTCTTCGACAGTTTTAAACAATTGTGTTGCATGGACGTTGTACACTTCGAAATAAATGTACTGTGTATTATAGCAACAATGGTCGTTGACTTACTTTGATTTTCAAGGCTTTGGAAAAAATAAAAATCCGCATGCGGTCTTGATTTGGCACAATGACGCGACGCGATGGGTCACATGACCATAGACTTTTGTCCTCTTCGACAGTTTTCAAGAATTATGTTGGGTAGTAAATTTGAATTAAATGTGCATTATAACAATGGTCGTTGACTTGATTTGATTTCCCAAGCTTTGACAAAAAAAAAACGCGTGCATTCTTTATTTGGCACAAGGACACGACGCGACTGGTCACGTGACCCCGGACTTGAGTTTTTTTCTTTCTTCTTTGCCCTCTTTGACAGTTTTAAACAATTATGTTGTATTTAGATCAGTTTTTTACGTATAAAGAACTTTCCCGAGTGGCAGGCCAAACCACAAAAAAGAAAGAAAAAACCACCAATATGCTCATGCCCACTGGCAGGGCCGAACCGAGTGCTTCACCCAAAGACAAATCACACACAGGTGAGGTGCTAGCTGTTACACCTGGGCTGGTTCTTGCTTCAACACTGTCTTTTCCAGAAGCCCTCTTGCTTCTCTGCACCAACTCGTGAAAGAATTAAGTATTTAAATGTTTAAAGCTAGCTAGCATTTGACATGACATCTGATCAATCCACATGGGTGGCACCATGTGGACTTCAAATTCTAGATGATTAACTAAAGGTTCGGCCAGCTACCAATGGCAAGG
Source organism: Mycena epipterygia (assembly GCA_029281465.1). Classification (NCBI taxonomy): domain Eukaryota; kingdom Fungi; phylum Basidiomycota; class Agaricomycetes; order Agaricales; family Mycenaceae; genus Mycena; species Mycena epipterygia. The sequence goes on along the minus strand of JARJCQ010000049.1, from coordinate 39,275 downwards.
TTGCAAAGCAAAATGATAGACACCTCACCCATAGCAAATCAGTGATTGTGCTACATGTGGTGGTGAGTTTCAAGCAGCCGTAGGATAGAAGTGGAGCTCATTGTAAAAGAAATATGGTTTGCATTGTTTGTGTATTCATGAGTGTTGTAGTTCATTTTGCATATTTATGCCACCTTTGTAGTGAGCTTCTGCAGAACCTTGTATGGTTGTCATGTATATATTCAATTGGATATTTTTAGCATATTTATGAGTGTCATAGTTAGCTTCACCAAGGATGAGTCTAATGAGAAACCCAGTTTTCAAAGGTCTTATTAGGAAACCAGGCTTTTGAGGAAACCCTACTAATGCCGGCAAGAGTGCTGGACATGTGAAAGGTCTGCCAAGCGAAGTTCAAGCTGTATTTCCTGTGTACAATCTGCAAGGCACTTTGATCATTGGATTTTGCTTGGTAGAAATTATTTCTCATTGACTGACTATGTATACCATGTTTTCGGCTTGAACCTTGAAGCATACCAATTCTTCTACCATTGCGTCTCTCCCTAGACAGACACTTCACCTTGAAGCTCGTTCCTCGCTTGCTGAAACTCATACTGTAGTTCTGTAGTAATGATCACTGGTTTGAAACGCACAGCAGGTTTAGTACCAGGCTGGATGTGCCAATATGTACCATGGTTAGCTATGCAGGGAGGGTTTCTTGTTAGAATCTTGTGAGGGCTTCCAAGATATCTTTAAAAACATGATGTTGAACTTGCGGGTGCCTAGCTTGCATGGCATAAAGTGTAATACTCTTTAAAACATAATGTTGAAGTCGCGGGTGCATAGCCTGCTTAGTGTAAAGGGTAATACTTTTTAAAAACACAATGTTGAAGTCGTGGGTGCATAGCTTGCTTGGTGTAAAGGGTGACACCTTCAATTGGCTTTTGTTTTGTGTTCTTGTATCTCACCTTAGCTGAAACAAGTACACAAATTGGTGAGTGACCTTCCTCACACCATAGAATGGGATGTCCCACAGATATTTCAGTGTTAATCACTAAATATGGGATGCCCCACAGATATCTTTGTGTTATTTAACAAATATGGGACTGCCCACAAGTATTTCAGTGTTATTCAGTAAATATGGGATGTCCCACAAGTATTTCAGTCTGATGCACCAAATATGGGATGTCCCATAGATTTTGCAGTGTTATCAACCAGATTTGGGACGTCCCACACATATTTCAGGGTTATTCACCAAATGTGGGAGGTCCCGCTAACATTCCTGAGGGATTGGGAAGTCCCACTGACATTTCAGGACATTTGGAAGGATCTGGGAAGTCCTGCCAACATTTCTGAAGATTTGGGATGTCCCACCAACATTTCAAGGGATTTGGGAAGTCCCACCAACATTTCTGAAGATTTGGGATGTCCCACTGACATTTTAAGGGATTTGGGAAGTCCCGCCAACATTTCTGAAGATTTGGGATGTCCCATTGACATTTCAAGGGATTTGGGAAGTCCCATCAATATTTCTGAGGATTTGGGACATCCCACACAGATCGCTGAGGATTTGGGAAGTCCCACCAACATTTCAGGGAATTTGGGATGTCACGTGCAGATTTGGGAGGATCTGGGAAGTCCCACTGACATCTCAAAGGATTTGGGAACTCCCACTAACAGTTCTGGAAATCTGGGATGTCCCATCCGGATTTGGGAAGTCCCGCCAACATTTCTGAGGGTTTGGGATGTCCCACCAATGTTTCAAGGGATTTGGGACATCCTGCCCAGATTTCTGAGGATTTGGGAAGTCCCACCGACATTTCAGGGAATCTGGGATGTCCTGTCCAGATTTGGAAGGATTTGGGACATACCATGCAGATTTCTGAGGATCTGGGAGGTCCCACTGATATTTCAGCCGATTTGGGACTTGTAGAAAATATTACATGAACTGTATGATGTGTGGGTGGACATATAACAAATATACTGGGACATATTGTATCATATTTTTGACGTACATAAAGAGTGACAGTATTAGAGTGGCATTTGACTACTGAAACAAAACCCAACATATGATCCCTTCATGGATACAACCCTGATCAGAATCCAAGAATAAAAATTGCATAAAGGCGAGACAGTGCTGACCTCCCATTGATGGTGCCCAGGGCATGCAGATAAGGATGTGTCACTGTGTGTGAGCAGGTACTGCAGAATGGTTGTTACAGCTGCCAGGCTATTGGACACCCGAGGCGTGCACAAAGGCCCCAGGTGTGTGAAAAAATAACTAATTTTACCACTGCCAGGGCTATTGGACCCTCATTTAACAAAGTTAGAGACCCATGTGATGAAGAAGGCATGACAGGAGATAGAGAGAGGTATGGGATGCCAACTGGCCAGGCTATGGTGTGTGGGGAGCAGGGCAGGTGTGCAATCAAACAAGCAATAAAAAAATAATTTGGCTCCTGGTACTAACCAAAAAGGTGGCCAGCTGCCAGGCTATTGAACCCCCAATTACCGAGGCTAGGGGCCCCTGTGATAAACAGGGCATGACAGGAGATAGAGAGAAGCACAGGGTGTCAACTGGTGAGGCTATGGTGTGCAGGGGAGCAGGATGGGTGCGCAATTGAATGAGCAATAATTAATTAATTTGGCCCCTGGTACCAACCAAAAGGGCAGTCAGCTGCTGGGCTATGACACTAGGGGCCCCTGCAATGAGGAGGGCATGGTGGGATATAGAGAGAAGCACCACCAGGCTACAGTGTGCATGCTGCATGCAGGGCAGGCATGCAAACAAGCAGGGAAAAATAATTAATTTGGCCCCAGGTAGGACCCCAGACACCCTGATGGGAGGTCCCATGCTAGGGTTACAGGGAAAAAATTGGCCACCTGCAGTGGGCAGGAGGTCAAAAATGCTGCCCTGTGGGAGGTCCCAACAGTGATTGATGTAATGGGAGAGACGTCCCATACAAGTGGTATCAACCACCTATGCAGACCCCCCTTGGGGTATTTCTTCTTCATGAAAAATTAACCCCTATGGGTCATCAATATAGGTGGCCTGAAGTGAAGCTTCCTCCATCTCGCGCCGCTCCAATACGCACCTTTCCCTCACACTCGACCCCATCGCTGAGTCTGCCGTTTATCTGTATCCGCCGACGTCCGCTACCTCCACCATGGGTCACTCACCTGCCCCTCCGCGCGCCGCGTCTTGTCCACCCCCACCCACCCACGTGCACATCGGCATCAGCCTCTTGCCATTCACGGCGTGCTCCTCTGCTCGGGGCCCACACGCCCGCGCGGCAGGGGAGCCCGGCGGCGGCAGTGCGACATCGACATCGGCTGCGAGCTCGTTCTCCGCGGCAGGATGAGCTGTGCATGTCTTGTTCTCGTTTTTAGATTTGGTATACTGATTCTTTTTGATGTATTCGTTTGCAGATACCTATACACTGCTCCCTCCCGTGACCCTGCTGCCGACGTTCAAAGGGTGCACACTGCGGTTCGTCCCGGGTGATGAAGGTGAGGTACAAAAACGACGTTGGTATGTCTGGCTCTACCTTTCATTCCGTCCTTCACTCACACTCATATTTTACCCAGTGCGCCGCCCCGCACACCCATACGACCCCGCAGCAACAACAACGAAAACACGAACACGGGCGCACATGGCACATATGCGTTTGGCGGCAGGGGCAGCCTCCTGCTCAGCGGCGATGACCTCGAGTTCGGGATCCAAGGGGTTTACCAATCCATGCCCCGCTCGGACGCGCCTTGGCTGGGGGCTCAGTGCTGAATACGATGGGCCCAGGCGTGCGAACACATTGGTATTTGGTAGCGGTGGAGCATGTTGGCCAAGGGTGAGTAAAATCTGTGTATTCTGTATTTTTCACTGCCGACAGAGCTCGCTGCACCCCGCTCTCGTCCCAAGCATGCCTGCGCTGGTGTTTTCAGTAAACTGCGCTTCCCTGTCGCGGACCATCAAACACACGCCTGCATAGGCCAGTCCGTATTCGTGATCTCCATCCTATCTACATGCTTGCTCACAGCATCGACTTGCATACTCACCACACCGACGAGTGAAATTCACGAGGCGCACGCTGTTACCGGGATTTCGCCTGTCATTGCACGCTACCGTCACTTCGCAATCAAAAAAAATACTAGGTTTGTGGGGCCATTGCTTCGCATGGCGGGTACGACTCTCTAGGACTCTCTTTTTTAAAAGCATCTTCATACTAACATAAGTGTGACCCGGTCCTAAAGATCAGATAATCCCGTGATCTTGCCGAGTTCCCCAAAGCGATATATGATATGCTCAAGTTCCAACAAAAAAAGTCGCCCTCTCATGTGTGCCGTTGCCTAGGCATTCACAAAAGGTGTATCCAAGTCAGCTCCAACATGGCAGTCCATGGGCTCAACATCAGCAAGGCATTTTTTGATTTGCATCTTGAGTAGTAATGACCTGTTATGTGCCGTGTTCAGATATAAGCTTCCATCCCACCATAATCCAGTATTTATCCTTGCCAGTGGAGCGATGTAGCATCTCGGAGTCCTCTTGCTCTGGGCGGACTTCTGCCGCTTCATGTTCTTCAGCTTCTCTGTTTCAGTGTCATCAAGATCATGTGGTGGCTTTATCGGTGCTGAAGAAGACACTTGGCCATATTGCAGACTGTCGGTCTGCACATCAGCGAACAGTAACTCAGGGAGGTTTTGCATGATAAAGTTGGTTGATTGGGTGTCCTCCACAGGCATCTTGTTGGCTTTTGGGTCACAGTCAGCACTCACATGGCATGCCAAAGAAGTGATAGAGTCCATGCAAGTGGAGCCACTAGGAGATCACAGATGCAATGGGTAGGTGGAGGACGACGAGCTGCTGCCATGAGATGTGGCCACCGTGTCGCCTGCTGATGAAGGGGTGCTAGCTTCTGAAGCCAGCTTGGAAGGTGCTATGGACTATCTGAAAGGGGACTGGAACTTGCTTATGGATTGCATGACTTGGTGAACAGGACTGAGATCACCAGGTGATGGGTCCCATGGAACAGCAGGCCACTTGAGGCCACCACTCCATCCCAACGTCAGATTTGCAATCTGAAACAAGAAGACTGGCAATGAAATTTCTGATGTCTGCTGTGGAGTTGTCCAGGACAGCTACATCTGACCAAAGGAGGTTGACAATGGCACCGTGGCACTCCAACTCTGAAAGATGGCTCGACCTGCTCTCCATTTCAAGGACCTTCTGAAGGAAGGCCTGAACATCGGAGCTGGCTCAGACAGGAGTGTATGAGCAAAGAATAGGGTCCTGTATATAATTCCCAGCGATTTAAAATCACGTTTCCAATATGGGTTTACAAACAAGCTGTTTATAAACAGCCCCCCAAGTTGCTAGCAGAATGAGTTCAAACCATTTTTGCGCTCCATAATAATATGCTGTGTACAGAGTCCTTTCCCCAACTCTCCCTCCAGAAATTGAACAGAAGAGAGAGAAAACAACCAATTCTTGATGGCTATGTCCTCGAAATTCATGTTTCGAAGTGTGTCAGACTCATTACAAATGCACTGTATTTTTGCAGGCACTAGCATTTCAGACCATTTCTGCCTTCCAGAAGTTGAAGGATAGTCCGAAATCTGGGTGGACTTTGCTCATTTCAGGCTGAGTGAGCCCCCCCCTTCAAGTGTTTAAAAACCAGCCATTTTGCCCAACCATTTAAAAACAGGTTTATAAACAACTGTTTATAAACCTGTTTTGAAATATGGATAATATACAGGACCCTAGCAAAGAACAGATACATACTCTGGTTGCAGGCTGCACTTGAGAGGTGCAGATACAGTCTTTCCAGTCTGCCAAGTCAAAAGCTGGAGTCAGCCTGGGTGCATTCCTCAGCAATGAGAATTCCAATAGAAACACGATGAAATCAATGAAGGTAGGTAACGAGTCACGTGCCTAAAAATCTCATGTTTGGCCATGCTTGGACGTTTGCACGTGATTAAATATAAATGTTATTAAAGAAATCAATCTAGGCCAATAATGGTCAAGAATTATTCGATGTAGCGAGGCTTGCAGTATCACCCAAGCCATCCTTCCCCCAGGTCATAGTTACTCATTTGATCCACAGTTTGGAAGTTAGACCAGCCCAACTCTCGAAAGAGAACATCATCAACCATCCAAGTGTCTGACAAGGCCAAGAAACCCCGCTAGAAAAGTAGAATGTTGGGTTTCTATTCATAAATTGCGAAGATCAGTTATCTGCCGTTTGTACCGAACAAAGGCAGCCTACACTTTTTAAAAATGGTCCGGGAATGAGCACATTGGATCGATGGAGGGTGATACAAGGGGATTTTTTTGAGGGCAAGATAAAATGATGCTGGAAAGTTTGGGGTGAAATTATCAGCCAGATAAAGGCTGCCGGAAGGATAAGGGTTTGTGTATTTTTTGTGGAGCAAGTTGCTTGCAAGACGAGTTCCAGGTGGAGCTATCGGCCTGAAGAAGGTAATTTTTAAGAAAGCCAGGGTCAATTTTGAATACAATTTTTAGGAGCTATCAGCCAACTTGGGATGAAGGAAAGATGAATCCAGAATTTAGCACCCCAGAATCACAAATATATCGGTCTTGCCGGTTAAAAATTGATGAATCTACGGTACCGACGGTACTTGGAAATTTTGGAAAAATGTTGTGAAATTGTAATGAGCCTGGCAAGTAAGATGAAAGCAAAATCAAAGGCAAGATATTAATACGAGCACACCGTGAGACCTGAAGATGAAAGAAGGCAGTACGAGCTCCTCAAGCTTTAATTATTGCTTCACTTTCCTTTGGGCAGGTTCTTTATATTGAGGGAACAACGAGGAACTTTTTTGGTTGCCTGATTGAAATGCCAACTGCAGAGAGCCACAATAAACTGTGCATCAGGCCACGAGGAGTCAACCGAAGGTTGACAACGAGCAGCATCTTAATCTACAACATTCCCAGAGATCAATCCTGTAAGATCAGTTGGTATCATTGTAGCCATCTAAATAGATTAGCACCATAGTGTAGCACGGACAAACTGCTATCTATATAAGACAAGACATGGGTGTCTCTGGATAAACCTGATTATGAGGTCATCCAGTTCACGGCCCCACCGTGTTGCTGGATCCTCCACTGATATGTTCGCCCATTTATAATTGTTCAAATGTCAACTTATAAAGCTGGTAGACCCGACGAGTGGCACGGCCCCCTACCATGCTTGAATCATTTCTTGCATATTTTGAGCTCAACTTAAGGCAAACCGAAACAAATTTTTAAGTGACCCAAAGCTCGCTCGGTCGATGCGCAAGCGTCGACCAGCTCGCATTGGGCCGCGGACCGGCAATAAATTTAAACACATCTCATGAGGATAACCAGAAGTCAAGGATGGTTCCCTGAATTCATCCGAAATAAACACCAGGGCGGCGAAATCTTGTTGGCACAAAAAGCACTGACAAAAATGTGATTTTCACCAGGACGTGAATTTAGGGCGCCCTGAACCCCCAAGAATGGCTCTCAAGGTTCTGCCGCTGTCTTCAACACAGTGTTAGTTGAAGATCCATCCCAGTATGTCCTGTCATCTGTGGTCAAAGGCTAGTGTGCGTTTATTCTTCCCTTGGACTGGTACTCATAAATGTCTAGCTCTTCAGCCGGTGCAAGTCCGAGCCATCTTCTCTCTTCCATCTCAATTCGGCTCCTTTTCACATCCCCTGGCATACGTAGAATGGTTCACATCTTTGAACCGGCCAGACCCTGTCTCTGGGATGTTTACCACGCATCGCTCTACCCGCCTTCATCGCCGCAATGCTGCCGTTGTTTCGGTAGAGCATCTTGTCCGGGGCTGTCATTTGATGGGAAAATGTGGTACCGCAATTGACCATAAATGGACTTGACATAATGTATTAGACACTGCGGTATGGCGGTCTAAGTGTACATTTAATCAGCCGCAATATAAAGTGGTGATTTCGGACTTACCGCCCCAAAGATAGGTGATTAGATCCCATTCCCGCAAAAGAGATAAGGATAATCACGGCGTCTAACTTGCGGGGAAATCGTGGCACCCCGCAAGATATTTATAGATGTCGGCCGCAAGATTATAAAGACAAGTCGCCCGCAACTTTTTTCCCGCAACTTTTTTGTTTTTGTGCTCCGCAAAAATTTTGTTCAAACGTTCCCGCAATAAACACAGTATCTCGGTTGGCTTGATTCAGGTCTGGGACTCAGGTGTTCGCCGTTAGCAAAATGCAGCATCTTTGAGATTCCCGAGGTGCACTGGAAATGACACTCCGGACCATGATTTGAATATCCCGTGCTTTTAGGTGCACTTTCACATGCTCATACACTGCCAAGCTTGTCTATTCGGAAGACTACAGCCACTGATTAAGTGCACACGGACAGAAAGAGCGACAAAGGTCATGTAGATTATGTATGGAAACCCGGAGCACCACGCTTTGAAATACGTGATATCATCAATTTCTGTGTGATGGCCGTTACTGTGCCGACGCACAGTTGAGGTGACGGCGACACTTTCTAAGAGAACTTTGGCTTTTAAACTTATTGAAACTACTTGTGAATATCTCGGACTGGGACCACGACCTCTATGGCCTTACTTGGAATAAATGTCAGGTGTCCCGAGGCTGGATCACACTGTTTAACTGGTCGTCCTTGAGTTTGCAACCCCTCTCGGAGGTATAGAATCAGGAATTCGAATAATAACTGACATTTATATATTTTTGAACCCAATTTCTCCCTAAATCCTGCTCCCTGATTCTCATTTTTCAGCCAGAACCATGTCGACTTCTTTCCTACTGTAAAGTTGAACGTTCACGTTTGGAAACAGGTTTTTTCATCAGTTCGACCATGTGTATGTCTCTTCACGGATTCCAGCCGCCAACACATTGCAGCGAAGCGAATATTACCTCTAAGAGAGATGCTTCAACCATATATATATCCTGACAATATCCTGAGTCCATGTGGCTCTGATGAGCCAATTGGACAGAGAATAGGCCATGATCTCATACGATCCAGTATACAACCAACTAAAGACCCTCAGGGGAGCCAACACAACATTCCCAATCCCTTTTTAAGTCCCAAGTATCGCTTTGATGTTCCCGGGCATCTCGGACAACTTGAAATCCAATAATAGAGCGATTACCTGAACCCTGCGAACCTCCGGGATGCTTTTAAATGTAATAAAAATGAACTACGCAATCTTTAAACGGCCAGTTGTGTCTACAATCACTATTTCTGCTCTTATCCTCCCGAAAATCAGGAAGAAGGGCCCCCAGGGAATTTTCATGTCAGTTCTGAGGTAATGGGAGGTAGTATGTTTGATTTAGATTGATTTAAGGAAGGTGAGATGCGTATTTGAGGATCGACAAATAGAATGCTTGCATTTCAGTGACATGTCTGATTCGGGTCGTTGGGCGGCCATCGCTCGGCAGCTGATCCCATCACTAGTTTCAAAGCGTGGTGCTCCGGGTTTCCATAATTATGAGAGAGGGTTGGTGAAAGCCATCCATAGGTTTTGAACGAGCGTCGGAACAGCTGGCAACTAATGTTTGGAGTGGAGCTACATAATCCTTTACACTGGCCGGGCCGTCCGGTACTGTACCGACTGCTACAGACCGGTGACCTTGGGGATGTTTGACTCATTTCCAGAGCTGTCACGGATGTTGAGAGCACGCAGTCCAGAAGTAAAGACAAATAATTCTACTAGTAGATGTTCCGGAACAGAGTCCCCAACAATGGAGCTGTTAGGAGTTGAGTTCTTGGAATCCTAAGCAATTGGAATGACGAAGACCTCGGCTTTCTTCAGAATCAGAGGGTAATCTCACCCATTAAAGGGAAGCTTGACGAGCAGGACATCCTACCTTGCAGGAAATACCGCTCTCGGGTCCATTGAGTGCCCATAGACTTAAAAGCTCTGGTATCGGCGAAATCCAACTTCCCTGAAAACGCCGAAAGTGGCGAGAAGGGTCGGAGCAAAGGATGGAGGATTTGCAAGACAGCCCTGACCAATGTGTTCAGTGATAATTATTTGGAGCACAATGACAAAAATCTCCAGGCCAACTTGAGGATTACTAGGTGAACTTACGGCGATCTGGGCCGTCATGGGAGGTGTTATCTTTTGAAAGTTGCGCCAACTGGTTGAAATTTTGTGGTGTCGAACGCCGTTCAACTGGGTCAGACCGTAAGCTGCTGCTTCTTCAATAGTCAGACGTACTGTGGCTCAAGTTTAGCATTCAACCGGTGAGATATTTTTCAGTTCAAAGTATGCATAGCCCTTTCCGAACACTGATTACCTCCATCACATAATACTCTTGCAAATACTCACTCAAACCCTTGGACTTGGATCACTTTCATAAATTATCCCACCTCGTTGCCCCCACTCACCATTATTACGCTGGATCTAACACGCACGCACTCGCTCGTTTCGTGATTAATAGTAATGATCAATAGTAATTGTTACTCTGTTCTAGTGAATCTAACCGTCCTTATTGCGGAAAGTTTTGAACAAAATTTTTGCGGAGCACAAAAAAAAAAGTTGCTGGCGACTTATCTTTATCTTGCGGGCGACATCTATATCTTGCGGGAATCTCTGATTTCCCCGCAAGTCAACCGCCTTAATTATCCTTATCTCTTATGCGGGGACGGTATCTAATCGCTTATCTTTGGCGCGGTAAGTCCGAAATCACCGGTTTATCTTGCGGCCGATTAAATGTGCAATTAGACCGCCATACTGCGGCGATGTTCTATGTTAACCCCTAGATACTTGTAGATACTTTTACTAGAGATAGATTTAGTTAGACTGTCGTTTTTAATGTGATTTGTGCACTCCACTCTAGTGGCAGTGTACCAATTTGATCCCCCCCGGGGGGGAACGCGGTCACGTTATTAGTACCTTATTACATGACGTGTGTGGAGTGAATGTGGTCGGGAAACCCGCCCAGCCCCATGTCATCGAAGGAGGTCTGTTTAGTTGCCGTAGTCTTGGCACTCGGAGAGTATCCCGATGTCCACAGACCCATGACTGGCGGCTATAGTGCCCTACAGCTGCTACGGATACAGGTGGGTGTCTATGGTATGCTATGGACAACAATATAATTACCCGGGCAACTAATTTCTGAGTTTTTCCTGATGATGTGTATGTGAAGTCGTGCCTTAAGTTCTACAAAGAGCTGTAAGTAGTCTGTGAATAGAATCAGTTTGTCCAGTAGTGCAGCATGGATAACTGATAACTGCTAGTGCCTATTAAACTTTTTGTAACCTTTTTTTTTTCAATTCTTACTGCGTTTTTGTTGGGCTTTGGTTTAAAATCATTGTCGTTGAGTCACGTGCCTAAATTTTAGTGTCCGGGCCGGGTGCCGGCGTACGCAATACATGTTACACTAGCAGTTACCCCTGCTGCGCTACGGGACATACTGAATCTATTTACAAATTAAATCCAGCCTATAGATTCTATTGATTGGCACAACCATTGAATATTGAACACGCCGCTTGTCATCAACCTTCGGTTGACTCCTCGCGGCCTCGTGAACTATTAAATTTCCCTGATCTCAGAAAGTCAACTTTTTTTTACCTTTAGTATCACCCTGTTGGTTTCAACTTTGCCGATGGTATTTCCCACATAACAAAATTGAGAATCTAAGTTTCCTCAATTCTGAGGCCGGATTGAAACTACAGGTAAGTCACTGAAGTCGAACCTCTTTACGGAAGTGCGAATCAAAATGATTAATGTGCAACCGTTGTTTTTTCGTTAGGTTTACATCCTCTATGGTCAGATAAACTGCTTACTCTATGAGTATTATTATAACTCCCATGGGACCGTATGTCCTCCCTTTTAAAGAAAATAAGGCGATGATGAATGACGATATGGGAATTGTGGTATAAAAAGATCTCAACAACTTCATTCAGTTGGAGAAATCAAGGCTACGGTATGTGGAGTTCTATGAAGATACCAGTCAATTAACTACCTTCACCCTGCGTTATAGACTGGGTTCTATCCAGTCTATCATGCCAGCTCAACCACGGCATAAGTATTAAGTTGACATCTGACCAATTATAAATAGAAACTCAACATATCGGTGGAATACGGTGGAGCAGTGAACTGGATGACAGTATTGGAGTCTCGACAGCCAATCAGCTTTGACCCTAGCCAACCATATCTTTTCTTATATGCAAACTATAGGAAAGCTAATAGCTACTAACAAGCTAGTATAAAATTAAGAGCTATTTATGGGGTACCAGGAGCGAGCTAGCACTAAAGAGCTAGGACTAAGTGAGGATTAAAGAAGCTATATAGATTAAACTAAGGCTAGGTTTAGGTTTTGGGGAACAACCAGATTGAGGCAACCTCAACATGGAGAAGGTAAGCTAAAAACCAGAATTAAGGTGGTTAAGCAAGCTGACTGGCTAAGATTGAGCTAAAATTGATTATAAGGTAGTAAGATAGAACCATAAACTAAAGAAGCTAAAACTAAGTTAATATAAGCTAGGATCCTAGCGCTAAACTAAGAGGACGAGGACAGGGCCCCAATGGCGTTAACATTGATAGAATTGATGGATTTGATGGATTTGATGGCTGTTTTTGATGGTCATTTTTTCTGGCTGGCAAACGGTTTATAAACGACTAAATTAATAAATTAATTAGAGTCGTAACATGTCGTAGGCGCTTAAATATGAATATATTCATTGCATTTCAACTAAACTATCTGCGCGTGAATCAGCATTCATTGACGGCGATTTATTATATATAGCACCTGCACGCACCCGGCTGGCTGGTAGTAATCGCAAATTGGAGTGGGGGGGCATCGCATGAGCTCCCCAACCGACTTTCCTCGCCCCACTCTCCTGTGCTAATTCCATCCCTCCCATTGTCAGCATCGAAATCACATCGAATTATTCCTTGTTGGTCTCTGAGTTGAGTGTTGCCAAATCCAGGGTGCGTTCTTGGATCTCGAATGTGCGCGCGTATCTGAGGGTTTGGAAGTCAGTCAAACGAGGGCATGCACCACTTCATTTGAGCATATATGCGCGAGCTGAGTTGTATGCAAATTTCACGGGTTCCGAGGGCATCAGGAGCTGCTTCTGCGCTTCAGTTGGACACCGATTATTAGTTGGAATGCACGGAGACGTTCTGCTGCACTCCATGCACTAGTTTCTCTCGAAAACGAATCGGTTTGATGGCCCACCGACGAAATGGTTGGAAACGCATCGCGTCATTGAACATCTAGATTGCTCCGAAGCCCAGTAGCTCATGACCTTCTCAGACCGCATCGACAGTGCCGCGAACGGATGGGAAAGCACGGCAGCTGTAAGCGGCACATGGTCTGTGAGCAGCCGAGTTTGTGGTACTCGTTATAATCGTTATGATTGGACGCAGAAGAACCCGTCTAAGATCCATGGGCTTGCATTTGGGAGTGCTTTATGAGTGGTATTTTGAATTTGCCTTTGTGAGTGTCGATGAGATCGGTATCTGAGTATGGAACCGGGCACGACGGTGCCGAGAGTGCGGATGCAAGAAACCTGCCCGCGCGGGAGGATATTTGAAGAAATAATCGCAGGGGCTGTAGAAGGCGGACAGATCTGCCAGGTGTAGAATGCACGAGGAGCGCGGACTCGGTTTATTCGAATATATAAACACCAGTGAAAGGTCGCGAATGTGAAGTGACTGTCTTGCCTATGAACCCCTGTGTCCGGCTCGTATCGCTCTTGGGGTGAGTCATGTTATCAGCTGCGAAACTAAGGTTTTGTGCTTATTTGAGCTAGTGACCCTATAGCTAACGCTGAAGGCGTGGTCTTTGCCCTGACCAACATGAGCAAATACGTTGAGGGTGCCACGGCTGTTGCACACGCAGGTGTGTTGGAATACGTTTCAGACCTGCTCCAGACCAACGAACGTGATGTGCAATTCAACGCATGCGTACTCCTGATGATCCTGATTGTTGCAAGCCAGCTCGGCCCGCGACATAGCCACTATGGAGAATCGATAGAACAATTGTCTACATTTATATTGTATGCTATTCTAATTAGCACAACTCCCGCAAAATATTTCGAAAGCAGCCGAACGGACTTTATAATCGCAGAGCAAGTCAAGAGCAGGTTCGGAGTGAAGGAAATCGAACGTTGCGAGCCAGAAACCGCGGTTAAATCGAGGCGCCTGTGGTGAAAATCTGGGAGTATGGGTATAGAAGAAAGCAGACGAACGATAAGATCGAAATTTGATCGAAATGTAAACGCGCATCGGCGGAGATTCGCCAATGCCTGACGGCATCGGGTCAATGTGGCAGTGCTACGACCTGATCCGGGATTCTTCATTGATTCTTCACCTCCCGCCGCCGTCCTCGCTCTCCAAGTTCACTCCAGTCGCGTTTCTTCCGCACTCGCTGCTTATTGTGAACACGCGTACCTGAGAATCTGTAGGCCTGTCCGACCTCTTCTGCTTACCCATTCCATGTTCCAGTACGTGAAACTTTTGCGCCACGTTACTTCCATGCGCCGCGGCTTCTGCTGGCATTATGATTCTGTTATTCGATGTCCATCTCACTTCGATGGCAAATGTGCTTCTTTCTCATTACCCGTGATCCCGATTCTCTCTTTGCGCTCCGCTCAGTGTCTCACCAGCACCATCGTCTTCGCTGGCAGTCTCGCTTGCGCTATCTGCCCGCCACACACTGGATAGAATCAGATCGCCTTCACTCATCCTGCATGGACTTTCGTTTCAAACCCGCGAGCTCACCTCCCTCTTCTGCTCAGAATCCGAGGATTCTGATCTCCACTGATTTTACTTCCGTATTGCCTACGATTGGTACCGCGATCTACCACTCCACTGCCGCCTGCGGTCCCGCTGCTTGAAATATCCGACCGCAGCGCACTGGAGGAAATGCGCCCACGCCGATCTGGTACCGTCGTCTCCCTCAATCCACGGTATCCCATGCCTTCGATCTGCGGTCGGCCGGGAGCGGATAGTTTGCGTTTGATATGTATGTCTTCTTCTGCATCCCCTGATCCGTTGCTGGTGATTTATTGAATAGCAGAGTACGTAGGCATTCATTTCAACTGTTCGTCTAGATCTCTGGCAACAGGTTATTGTTGAATCGACTTCCGCGGTACGTGGAGATATTTCACAATCATCCTGTTGCTTGATTATCTCCGTTCTCACATATATATTTTTTCCAGCGCCTAGCGTGTCTGGCCGTTCTGTGTCGTGTCTACTTCATCAAACAAAATTAATCTCGACGTTCACGCCCTCCATCAATTAACAACATTAGTCACGCGCCTACGCGCGGCCATCCTCACCGGACCTCGTCCCCACCAAACGCAGACAAGGGAACGGCGAGATATAGGGCGGAAATCATGAATCGGGAACCGCGCAATATCGGTGTGCAATTCTGCGCGTGGCCTAAGTGTAGCATGCTTACAATTACCGCTGGGATCAACTCGGCCAGTGCGTCCGCATCGAGCCAAGTCTATCGCGCTCGCGGGTGGACCTTTGGGGTACATATTTGCGCCTTGGTGGGTTCGTGGTCACTGCTGGTGAGGGACCAGTATGTATGTCTCTCGAGACCATCGTGCGTTCGATCTTGATGATACAGTACGAGATCTGATTCCACCAAGTCCACGTCAAAATTAGTGCGATGATGATCACTAGAAAATCGGCTCGCATTCCAAACTATGAGTTCAATTCCCAATCTGCCGGCATTGGATGAAAATAGGGCTACACCATTCCGTCTACAGCCGCAGGGTACACGGCTGTAGGTGAGATCAGCCGGTGGGTGTAATGCGGCTCGAGCGAAAATAACTACCACAGCGTGGCTATACCCCGTGACTGCTCGCGTTGCAGTGCAAGAGCTGTAGACCAACCCTTTCTCTTCATCCTCCTCAATGCCACCATTGATCCGTCAGCGGACACTCGAGAGTATCCGTAGCTGGTGGTCGGATAGCAACTCACTAGTAACCCGAGGACCCACGATCAACCTCCATGCCGCTTCGAAGCCGCTGATGAAGCTTTTGTACCACCTGCAGGTCCTGGACTTCATCAAGAAGAATCGCGGTACTCTACTCTCAGAACAGACCTTGCAAATCTGCTCAGACTATCTCGCGTATGTGTTTCGATTTGTGTTAGAATGCGGCTCACAGACTTGTAGATTTCGAGAGCTGTCTCCTTTGACGAAGAGTATGATTCTGTTGGAGATTAATGAGAAGGTGTCGCAGTCTGAAGATGACGCCCATGCGGTGGTGCATTCACCTGTGTTTGATCAGGTCACGGAACTACTTGAGTCCCCGTCCACCTGGATCCGGGGAATGACATCCTCCCTTGTGGGTAACCTGGCATTCTACGATACCACGGCCGCGCCCGTGTTAGCGCTGAACCCATGTATGCGGCTCGCGACCCTTCTGCGGTGAGTCTTCTCTATTCTTCTTCAACAAGATGCTGACATAAACATAGGGATGCAGATCTTGACGTCGTGGACAATGCGACATACGCACTTTCTCAGATCACCCGATATCCGGCTGGTGCGCAACATGCTGTGGCAGCAAAAATTCTCGACTATCTTGTGGAATTGCTTGAATCTCCGACCACTAAGATCCGGCGATGGACATGCTGGACGGTGGCGTGGCTGGCCTTTCACGAATCCACGGCTGTGGCTGTGTTGGCGATCAACCCTTGTGTGCGACTCGTTTCCCTCCTGCAGCAAGTTCTCTCTATTCTTTTTGAACAAGGTGCTGATACAAACACAGGGACACAGAACTCAACATGGTGGAGGGTGCGATATACGCACTTTCTCAGATCACCCGATATCCGGCTGGTGCGCAACATGCTGTGGCAGCAAAAATTCTCGACTATCTTGTGGAATTGCTTGAATCTCCAAACACTCTGATCCGGCGGTTGGCATGCTGGACAGTGGGGCAGCTGGCATTTGAAAAATCCACGGCTGTGGCTGTATTAACATTGAATCCTTGTGTGCGACTCGTTTCCCTCCTGGAGTAAGTTCTCTCCGTTGTTTTTGAACAAGATGCTGATACAAACACAGGGACACGGATCTTGACGTGGTGGAGGGTGCAATATACGCACTTTCTCACATCACCCGATATCCAGCTGGTGCGCAACATGCCGTGGCGGCAAATATTCTTGACTATCTTGTGGAATTGCTTGAATCTCCAAACACTCCGATCCGGCGGTGGGCATGCTGGACGGTGGGGAAGCTGGCCGTTGACGAATCCACGGCTGCATCTGTGTTGGCACTGGATCCTTGTGTGCGACTCGTAGCTCTCCTGCAGCAAGTTCTCTCCATTCTTCTTAAACAAGACACTTAGATAAATACAGGGACGCAGATCTTGACGTCGTGGAGGGTGCGATAGCCGCACTTTCTCAGATCATTTATTATTCAGCTGGTGCGCAACATGCCGTGGCGGCAAATATTCTCGACTATCTTGTGGAATTGCTTGAATCTCCGAACACTCCGATCCAGCGGCGGGCATGCTGGACGGTGGGGAAGCTGGCCTTTGACGAATCCACAGCTGTGGCTTTATTGACATTGAATCCTTGTGTGCGACTCGTCTCCCTCTTGCAGCAAGTTATCTCCATTCTTCTCGAACAAGGTGCTGATACAAACACAGGGACACGGACCTTGACGTGGTGGAGGGTGCAACATATGCGCTGTCTCAAATCACCAGATGGCTAGACGGCGCTCAACTTGCTCTACCAGCAAATCCTCTGGACCACGTCGGCGAACTGCTTCGGTCGCCGGTTCCGAGTATCCGAGAGTATACATGTTGGTTCTTCGGAAATTTAGCGTTGTACGAGTCCATGGTGGACACTATCCTGGCCCTGAAACCCTGTGCGCAGCTCGTCACACTCTTACAGTACGTCACCGACCAGCACATAAAATGCCTAAATTTCGCACTCACTCGGACCAGGGACACCAATTCCGACGTTCGGGAAAGCGCGGTCTCCGCTCTCGCGAATATCAGCAAATCCACGGCTGGCGTCACAGACATCATCCATACAGGAATCCTGGAGCACGTCTCGGAACTCATGGAGTCTGGCGATCTCGTTGTGTAGTTCAACACGTGCCTGATTCTGAGGAACCTCGCTCGGTACCCGCTCGGGAATTCTCTCCAAATTTCTTCCGATAATTAGTAAAAAGCTACGTCAATACTAGGATCTCGTTGGGTCATTCATACGACCGTGCTTATCTACATTGTGTAAACGATACCTGTCGTATTTAAATTATATGCCGAAGTTTTTGGCATTGTGGGAGCGTCCACCTGAAATTTCCAGCATTCAGAACCCAATGGAAAAGCCAGTAACAATGTCCACGGGTCGTTGCTGTAAGGGATATGAGTGTTCCACGATAATTTGACGGTGGTCGAATCACCGTAGTCGCCCTTTAAGCGAACGATTAATACTTGCTCACAGGTATAATCAATGCCATTGCACAGATTCTGGGGGTAAATTCCGATATATATAGCAGCCTACGCCACGAATAGATCACCTATTCGTTGTGCTCACTGATCACCTTACAAATGGATATCAAACTCAATATCCCGTGGCAGTCCTCGTTCCGCCATGGCTCCTGCTGGCCATCGATGTACCGACATCCTACACTGCTGGCCGGGCATGTACTTTTGCGAACTGGAACCAGCTGGATATACGGCGTGATGGGTAAGGATCAATTAAATGGCACAGGAAGTCGCGGAAAGTCCGGCTGTGGAACTGAGATAACATAACTATCAATCAGACAACCAAGCTCAGACCTAGAAGACATTGAAGTGGAGGGTGCGGGCTAGTGAAATATCAGAGCAGCGGAAAACCGAGACGAGGAGAGAGATTACGATGAGAACTAATGACGCACATGAGTATATGCCCGACTCGGAGCGGACTGCAAAGCGTGCGTCGGAGCAGACGTTGCATCCTTTAGGATTGGTCTCGAGCCAAAATTGGGAAGCTCGAGGCTGCTCTTGTCCGATGTGGGTTAGATTATTCGGCTCGCATGCAAAACAATGGAACCTACGATTTCCAGGTTAGGGATGACCTCCGAGGATGAGCATAGTAGCTTATTGGCGGAGATGCCGTACGCTGGAATCACAGGTCTTCGATATCCAGGCCGTCCATCCGCTATTAATATTATCGGACGGAAAGAACATTATATCATGGATTTATTGGAGCACATAGTTTGGACGTTATAATCCGCCTGCGAGCCACAAAAGCGTAACGAAGCAACGAACGCAAAACGGTATTTGCTTACGGTGAATGCGTGACGGCGGAAGCGCTTGAAATAAAGGTTGGCATCAGTACAGAGAGGTATACACGGACACACCGTGTTAATTGCGTACGTATGTACACTGTTACAGTGCGCCGCCGTGGGACGCGGATCGGGCATGGACACGGTGGGGTACGTTAAAATGAATCGAATAGGTAAGAACTCGGACGGGGAAGAAAATCGACTTTGGAATGCGTCCAGTGACTCCAGCGCTCTTAGCAGCACACTATGTTTTGCAAAATGTCAGCTGTAGTCAACCGTTCGATTCGGGACCCCAAAAGGTTGATCTCCACTGGAGTAGGTAAATGACAAACCGAGCAACGGAACGAGAACTTCAGTCTTCAAGAACTTGAATTTCCGTGCAGACGATCCAAATGCAGCAAGGGGATCAGAGTGCAGAGTTCACGGAATATTGAAGCATGCGAGAGGCAAAGGAGACGGGCAGGCCATGAGTTGAGATGGGAAGATCGTCGGGGTGAAATTGGGGTGAAGAGCAAAGAGGCACGCTCGGAGATCTCCGGCACAATATAGCTGTGCTACGGTATGATCCGATCATTCGATGTTTCCTGCTTCCTCCATCCTCACCAAATCTTCTCTTCTTCCTAGGCCTCGAGCTTCCTCCTCCATCTCGCGGTGCTTCAATACACACCTTTTCCCTCGTGCTCAACACGATCGCCGAGTCCGCCGGCCCTCCACGCGCATACCCCCGCGCCGCGTCCAGTTCCAGTTCACCCCCACCCAGGCGCACATCGGCATCGGGCTCGGGACCCCACGGCGCGCTCTTCCGCCCGGGGCCCGTGCGCGCGCGCGGCGGGGGAGCCTCGGCCTGCAGACGGCGGCGGTGGGACATCGGCTGCGAGCTCGTTCTCCACGGCCTGGGCGTGCTGGGGGCGCGGCGCGTGCATTGCCGATGCGGGGAATGCGGGCTGCAGTAGTGCTGATGTGGACCCCGAGGCGCCGGTGCTGACGCTCGACATGGCTCTGGAGTTACTAGCTGTGGATCAGAGTTTGACGCGGGGCGAGTCGAAGAGCTGTGCGTGTCTTGTTCTCGTTCTTAGATTTGGTATCCTGATTTTTTTGGGTGTGCTTGTGTCAAGAGACGAATACGCTGCTCCCGCCCGCGACCCCGCTGCCGACGTCCCAGGGGCGCATGTTGCGGTTCGTCCCCCGTGATGAAGACAACAACGTTGTTGGTGTGTCTCCTTCTCTACCTTCATTCCGTCCTTTGCTGGCAATCATGTTTTACCTAATGTGCCGCCCCGCGCGCCCATACGACCCCGCGGAAACAACAACAAAACATGAATGCGGGCGCACGCGGCGCGTATACGTTTGGCAGTGGGGGCGGCCTCCTGCTCAGTGGTGATGACCTCGAGTTGGAGATCCGCGGGCTCGCGCCAGCCTCCAGGGAGTTCCCCGATCTTTGGGCTGGGGGCGCGACCACAATGGTATGGGCAGCTCAGGAGTATGTTTGCCATTCGGTGAGTAAAATCTGTGTATTTTTCACTGCCGCAATTTCTGGCTCCGCTGCGTACTGCGCCTCCGCAAGCAGGTCTCCGCTCGTATTTGCAGCAAACTGCGGTTCTCTGGCGTGCAGCATTAAACTGCGCTTCCCTGGCGCGGAGCATCAGAAATACTCCTGCATAGGCCGGTGCGTATTCGTAATCTCCATCCTATTTACGCAGACGCGCTTGCTCACAACGTCGTACTTACTCACCGTGCGAAGCACCGAAATTCACCGGGCGCACGCTGTTACCAGGATTTCGTGCGACTCATCGCGCGCTACCGTATCACCTCGCATCCATAAATCCATGTCGTAGGCACTCAAATATATTCATTGCATTTCAACGAAGATATTTGCGCGTGAATCAGCATTCGGACTCGCTGGTCGTTTTGAATTTTTGCTGCCTCAGCTGAGCTGCGCGCCATGCTGTGCTATTCTTTTATCCTCCCAGAGCGCACGGATGCGGCGAGTAAATGCCTCCTCCCAGAAAGGACACCGGGAATGTCAAATTTCCAGGCACAGGAAAATCGGTGCAACGAGGACCAACGCCCAGCCTTAGAGGCATTAAATTAACACCTACTTGTAAACCTTAAGGTGTGTCAATTGGCGGGCATGTCGGGCTTCTTCAAAATTCACTGCACGACGCTGCCTGTGGGGGAAACTTCTTATGGTATCAATGTCGTCCTATGATCACACTATTCCTGGCCAGCTTATACACTGCGTAGATAAGGAAAATGTCTCGTACAATTGCATAAATTCGGGGAAGAAGGCGCGCATACACAAGCTTGTAGTTGATTATGAATCACAGGAAGGAGTTTCGTGAGAGACCTCCGTCCGCACAGGTCTATAGCGAGTAAGGCTCCTCAGGATTTCACAGGTCTTGAATTGCACATTGCAATCGCAAGACTCCATCAAGCCCGAAACATGCTCCAATATTCCTGTGTTGATAATAGCTGTGGCACCGGCCATGGATTTGCTGATGTTCACGAGACCGACGAGTGCTTTCTTACGAGCACGAGAATCAGTGTCCCTGGTGTGAGTGAGTACGAATTGTCATGTATTTTGTGTTCCAACTGATGACGCACTGCAAGAGCAATACCAGGCGCACGGAAGGCTTGATCGCCAGGACGGCCTGCACCGTGGACGCATGCGACGCTAAATTTGCCAGCAGACCTGCCGCACACTGCCGGACCCTCGCATCGGGTGATTCAAGAAGCTCCATTGCGAATTCCAGAGCGTTAGCCTCAACTGCAGCTTGTGCTCCGTCGGGCCATTTGGAAATATTACGCAGTGCGTAAGTGGCATGCCTAATAACCTCGATATTTCCATTACTAGTTAATGTCAGAACCTTCTTTGAGACGCAAGACTTGAGACACACCGCAAAAGCGATACAAGGCGCACACAGGGCTTTATAGCCAAGACAGCCTCCTCCGTGGAGTCATGCTTCGCTAAATTCGCCAGCATCCCCGCCGCGCATTCTCGGACTCTTGCATTCGGTGATTCAAGCAGGACCATGGTGAATTCCAGAGTGTTCGCCTCAACTGCAGCTTGTGCTCCGTCCGGCCAAAGGGAAATATTACACAGTGTGCCAGTTGCCTCCTCAATAACCCCGATATTTGCATCGCTAGTCAATGTGAGAGCCATTTTAAGGAAGCAATAGTTGAAACACACCGCAAGAGCGATACGAGCTGCACACAGGGCCTTATTGACAAGACGGCCTGCACCACGGACTCACGGAATGCTAAATTAGCCAGCATCCCGGCCGCCTCCCCCCGGGTCCTCTCATTTAGTGATTCAAGAAGTTCCATGACGAATTCCAGAGCGTTAGCTTCAACGGCAGCTTGTGCGCCGGCGGGCGAAAGGGAAATGTTACGCAGTGCGCGAGTTGCCTCCGCAATAACCTCGATATTCTGGTCCCTAGTCCAAGTCAGAACAATTTAAAATAAGCAAGAGTTGTGACACACTGCAAGCACGATATGAGGTGCACACAGGGTTTTATTGCCAAGACGGCCTGCACCACGGACTTATGCAACGCTAAATTCGCCAGCATACCGGCCGCCCGTTCCCGGATACTCTCATCCAGTGATTCAAGAAGTTCCATGGCGGATCCCAGAATGTTCGCCTCAATGGCAGCTTGTGCTCCGTCTGGCCAACGTGCAATCCAAGCGAGTGCATATGCTGCCTGCGCGATAACCAAAACATTTTGATCCCTAATTCGTTGTCAGGACCTGGTTCAACACAAGAAGAAATGGATACCTGCCGTAAGAGGGCCACCAGTCGTGAACAGGGATTCAAGGCCAGGACCGCCACCGCTGTAGATTGTTGCGCGGACAGATTTCCCACGACCGAGCACGTCTCTGCACGGATCTGGGACGACGGTGATCCAAGCAGTACCTTGACCTGATCTAATGCAGTTGAATTCACCACAGCGCGTGCGTCTTCTTGCGACTTGGACGCTCTGGCCCAAAACTCGCGCAGAATCATCGTTTTCGTCCTCTGCATGACATATTGAAACCTACGGAACAAGTGAGCACCATTTCAACTGACTCGAATACCGTACCCGAGGTAGCTGTCGTAAATCTGCATGGTCTCCTCTGAAAGAGGGACATCTCGATTCTTCTTTATGAAGTCTCGTACCGCCCAGTGATACAAGAGCCTCATCAACGGCTTCGACGCTGCATGGAGGTTGATCGTGGGTCCTGTCAGAAGAAGGGAGTTGCTGTCGGACCAATAACTATGCACACTCTGGGGCGTCAACTGGCGAGTCAAGTGGGGCATGAAGGACGGAAGATGGTGGGGAAGGAAGGGAAGGGCGGGTATACCGCATCAGCGCAGCAGTCACGGTTTCTATTGTCACTCTGTGGCATGGCATCGGAGTTAGCAGTATGCAAGTCTTCCGCCTCGATTACAGTGTTTAATTCCCCCCCCCTTTGATAACCACCATGTCAATTTCAAGAACTCACCCATATGAAGCGACTCCTGGCCATGGGCACGCACCATTCCCCAAGAATGTCGACCCCAATGTCGCTGGAACGTGTGGGCCCGGTAGTTGAGGCCAAAACTTCGAAGATTGCGGAAATCGCGAAATCACGGGCGGCCTTGCGAAATCGCGCGCTGGTTCCCTCTCATGCCCAGAAGTCACTGCTATCGACGACGCAACCGCTACAGTGGGCCTTACCTGCAACCGGGATCGAAGTGCGCAGCAATCTGCCCTGAAAATCTCTGCCTCGTCTGCCTATTATAGCCACTTCACCGCATGGTCGCTCCCCGATGGCTGCGCAGGGTCTCTCAACAGACGACAGCGGGGGCCCCAAGCTCCCACTGCTTCCAAAGAAGCCTCGCCTTCATGCTGGACTGGATGGGTCGACCTTCGTCGCCCATGGACTTTTTTCGTCCGCGCACGGACCATCGACAGAACTCGGACCCACCGGAACGCAACCCGAATCTTTCCGGATTCCCAAAATCCAGCCGGATCACCATGGCGATCGGAGCGACTGCGCGTATCTCCCTGGTCGCCGTCGTACTCATCTGCGTGCTAGTCGCTGCATCGTGGTGGACCGTGAAGGCGCCGACCCGACGTGAAAAGGGTCCTAGAATAATCAGCCAGTTTTTTATGCCGCCGCCGGAGTTTACAATGGGTGCCGCTTCCTTGCTGCGTATTACTCTCCACTTTGTCGAGCGCAGTCTGCAGGCTGGGGGTGATTTATCCCATGCTCCGCCATCGGCCTCGTTCCGCACTCATCATGCTTATATACCTCCTCCCGGCCTTTTTTGATGGATACTGTCTTGGAAGTTATAGCCGCCGACTATGCGCGTAGCGTCTCAACTGGTGAGAGGACAACCACATCTGGACATAACACGAATGCAGCCTCAGGATCCCGTCGCGCAGTGCGAGGCCATGGACATGGCCCGGGCCGCAATCCCTCTGATAGAAGCCTGCCGCCGACGCGTTTGAATGAGACAAACACAACGGATGATACAACGGCTCGTCAAAACGAGGTCAACGCCCGAAATTCTGTCGTAAATGTCATGTATTGGAATATATTTCATCACCTCACACTCAAACTCACGAGCCCTGAATTTCATTCGCTGTTGCGAGCGTATGACATTATGTTTTTCGCAGAAACTGACATGCTCCCGGGAGAAGACGTGGAAGATGTGCCGTCTGGGTACACCTTCCTTTCGCTCCCCCGTAAACCACGAATGCATAATTCACGGCGTGGTGGGGGCATCGCCTTGCTTATACGTGACACATTCAAATTCAAGAAGTCGCCTCTGAGCTCGTCTGATATTCTGGTGCTTGATATGGGAACTTTTTGGCTCATTGGGGCCTATATTCCCCCAGAATCTTCTCGTTGGGAGGGCTGGACAGATGTTGAACCACTGCAGAAATTGCGTGAGACTATGGCACTCTGTTCACAAAATGACGACAAGCCCATGGTACTGCTGACCGACCTGAATGCACGAACTGGGTCTCTGCAAGGCTCTTCATAAGGAGCAGACTGGGACTACGCTGGAAACGATCGTCATCTGACTCGGACGAAAAAATCAACACACGCGGTCGGGCTGTAATTCACGAATGTGATCTTTATAATTTGTGCATACTGAATAGGACCTCGTTGGAAACAGCCTCTCCTGGGCGTTATACCTCCTGGCAATCAGCAGAAGAATCTGTCATTGACTATGCTATCGTATCGAACTCTCTACTCCCCATGGTGCGAAAAGTCGATGTTGAATGCCCAACCTTGGACGAAGATGATGACTGGGCAGACCATATGCGCATCTGCATCACCCTTGACGCAAAACCTTTCGACCGCACGAATATTCCATGTGGTGCACGACCGGAGGTCCCAGACTTGGGTGGTAGTGATTATATTCACAGGTTCTACCAAGAAACTATGGATTCAAAGGAAACGAAAGATGAAGTTTTAGAATCCCTTTGGGGTCCCATCCTCTCAGCGTCCGCACCGACACACTTATATGTCTAGGGTATTGCGGCCAAGGGGAAGAGGACCGCTCCTTCGGGTGCTGGGATCTTTTTTGGCACAGAGTCCACCTCAAACTTGGCTTTGCGGGTACCTGGTCCTGATCACCTGACGGCGGACCGAGCGAGACTGTTTGCTATCCACGAGGCTCTGCGGTTGGCTGCATCTGATAGGAGTCTGGTCATATTCTGCACTTCAAAGATGATTATTCGAGTACTCTGCTATTCGGCGGCGAACACCGCACTCGGATGGCCAGGCCTGAACCGTGATCTTTTCAAATCTGTGGTTAAGATGCTCTCAGCAAGACACGCAGGCACGCGATTCGTCTACGTTGACTCGAAGGAGAATAACCCCGCAAAATGTGCCGCATATGCACTAGCGAAGATTGCCCAAACTGTTCCGAGCTCTCACTTCCTGTTTGACGCACCACTTGTCGCGGGTGCGATACAGGCTGGAATGGGATGCAGAAATGAACATGTCAATAGCGCAATATTGTTTGGGGACAAACGCAAGGTGACAACTACCTTAGAAGAAATTTCTCCCACAAAACCGAAACCCTGGACCACTGGAGAGGATTCTCTAGACAAGGATACGGATCGGAGTCACCGAGGACGTACCAAAGTTCATGCATTGCAATTTGCACTGCGAACCGAGCTCATGGGTTGCAAAAACCCAAAAGAATTTTGGGATTTCGTTCGCAGACGTACCGACCCGCGTCCGAAAAAAGCAAAAGTCACGGTTGCTGAGTTATCTGCGGATTTTGAGGCACATTTTGAACTACCCACCAGTGGCACCCGCATCTTTCAACTCTGAACAGCTGGCATTCAACGCTAAAATGGCAAAGGAACTCAAACACCCGCCTCCGGACACATCCCCGCGACAATCTTAAGTATACTCGAGACATAACCATCGAAGAGATCGAGGAAATGAAACGCCACATCAAAGCTCACGGAATTGACACTGCGATGGGTGTTGATGGATTTTCGTATCAAGACTGTATGGCCGTTCCGAACGAAAACCTCCTTGAGTTCTTCCTGTATTGTTTGAAAATCAGGATATGCCCCGCTTCTGGCTGACTTCCCTCCTGATCGGTATCCTCAAGAAGGACAAAGACGAGACGGCCCCCTCGAGTTTCCGTCTAATAGCATTGGAATGTGGTATGCTGAAGATGCTCACCCTCATTATAGATCGAAGGATTCGAGAGGGGTCAGCAGATATTGGGGCAATCCCGCCAACCCAGAATGGCTTTCAAGACAGCCTTCGTACAAACGATAACGTCTTTGTCCTTCTATGTCTCATTGACAAGGCGCAGTCTCTCAACAAACCTCTGTATGTGACTTACCTGGATCTCAAGAATGCGTTCCCGGGAACCGATAGGTCAACACTGTGGGTAAAACTCGCCACAATGGGAATATCCGGGCCTATGATTGAATGGCTCAAAATTCTATACGAGCGTATCCGTTACGTGGTACGACTCGACGGCCGGTTCGCACCCGCATTTCGGTCACTCTTGGGCATTCTGACTGGCGATCCCGGTTCTCCCCACCTGTGGAACCTGTTCATGTCCGACTTTATTCTCGCCGTCCACCCGGAGGATATTGAACTCAATGGTGTCCCCATTCCCAACGTCGAGCATGCAGACGACATCCTCACTGCTTCTGGTGCTCCCCATGGCTTTCAAAGTCACTTGAATGGTTCACAAGGATTGGCAGACAATAATGGCTGTGAAACCTCCATTGCCAAGTGCCTGTACCAAATATTCGGACCACGCCAGAAATCCTATTCATCATTTCACCTAGGCGGCAAGTTGATCAAACAGGTTCCAAAAGCATGTTACCTGGGGATCTGGTTCGAAACGGGTACAAAATTCATTTGGAGAGAACACTACAAGGTCAAAGCTAAAAAAGCAACCATAATTGGAAATTTTCTGCTGGGACTTGACCGTTTCGTGGGCCACTTGCCGGCGTGGGATGCTCGAACCTTGTACATGGCACGCGTTGATCCTTACCTGACCTCCGGCTGTGATGTAGGTTTGGACGTCGACCTCAAGAGCCTCAAGCTACTGGAGAAAGTTCAACTTCGTTTCTTACGACGAATGCTTGGTGTCGGTTCGCGGAGCCTGCGAGTCGTTCTATTTTCAGAAACGGGAATATGGCCGATTAAATATCGCAGGGTTTACCTCGCGCTCAAGAACCTCTGCTATTTGTTAGAGCTCGGTCATAAACGACCAGCATGGAACGCGGTTCAAGAATCGTTAAATTTGGCTCGGGCCAGTCGAATTTCTTGGATAAATGACCTCCGTATCGTGCTTTCCCGCCTGTACATCCCGGTGGAGTTGGTCATATCGCAGGAAATAACTGTGGCAACAGTTGAATTAACCATGAAAGCCGTGATAAATTCAATGGAGGCTTGGATTGACAATGAGATCAGATCTTCGTCTCGGGTGCGAGATCTTCTCGTCGGGCGTCTGGAAAAGGATAAAGACACTGGGAAACTGGTGAAGAAGTCCCTTTACCTCAGAATCAAGCAACCGGAACACCGCAAAGCACTTACGAGGATGATTTTATCGAGCCACAGTCTTGCAGTGGAGCGCCGCCGCTGGAAAGAGCGTGGAAAGAAAGTTGTCCCCAAACAATACAGACTCTGCAGATTCTGCTACGTTCATGTGGAAGACCCAGCTCATGCATTATTTGTGTGCGAACATGAAGAGCTGAAGTTGATGAGACAGACCTTCCTGGAGAAAGTGAACACAGAAATTCCTGGTGTTATCGAGCAGTTTACCGACGCGCTTCAACTGTTCCGAGGACTAATTGCAAGGAAGGAAATCACGCCGCTGTTATGTAAACTGGCCTATGACGTACTCAAAATCTTCGATTCAGTGCCCATGCTCCATGTCATCGATCCAATCACGCAGGCGCAATAAAGCGTCAAGATCAAGATTCAAGACTCGAGCTCACGCGGTAGTCATGTTTGGCCCTGTGATCCACACTCCTCCACCGGATCACGATCGGAGAACCTGTCAAACTTTTTTCTCTGTCTCTGCTAGTGTTGCCGTCGAGTCGAGTCCAACTCGAGTTGTGACCCGAATCGACCGATCGAGTCACTAACTCGACTCGACTCGACCCCTCGAGTTGTGGTTTTTCGGCCACATTTGGAAAGAAATGCTGACCAATCTCCCAAATTGAGCAAACTCGACAGAACTCGGCGATCAAGTTGTCATCGAGTTGTCAACTCGACCCGACTTGATTCGACTCGGCGGCAACACTAGTCTCCGCACGGCTCCGAGCACTTTCTATCTCCCCATCACATTCATTCCTCAGAACCCATGGAAAACCCCTCGCGTAGCGGCGAACATCGCCCCAAGTTAACTCTCTCTTCCACCGAACCTATCTCCGACTCCATCTCCCATCACGGCCCGGCGCCAGACATGGTAAACAAGATTGCGCCGGGCGCTATTCTGGACAAAAAGGGCTCACCGCGGCCCAAGCAGCTGGGGAATCACTGTGGTTCCATGCATGCATTCTGCAAATGGAAGACCTGCGACAGCAATGTGTGAACTTGTCATGATTCGGCTCAGTTGCCCCGATTAACCCACGGTAAACCCGGTCACATGACACTCCATCAACTATCGCAAACCTGATCGAGAGGCGCGATCGTGGTAGTTCCGACACGTGTCGCAACTACCCCTCTATGTTCTTGGCGCGTCACTATGCCCCTGCGTTCCTTGATTTCCCCTCAGTGTCGCATTTATCACATAGATACACTCCTGACTAGCAAATAGTATATAAGTAGAGTAGAATCTCCCTGTACAGTAGATTCTATCTCGTCTATTCTCCGGCCTTACCTTGGCCTGTTACTCTGGACTTGTACTTGCTTGAAGGTTCCTTCACTTCAGCTATCTCGTTTTTCCTTATCTATGCAGTATACAAAATGGCGAAGAATACTATGATCATAGGGCGATATGAGCAGGCATGGTTCGGAGCAGAGTTGTATCCTTTAGCCTCAACGCAGAACCTGGAGCTGCGGGACCATTTCGTCCAAAATGAGGCAGGTTACTCCTGCAGGACAGCGTTAGCTGTGGTCTAGGGAATAGGGAAGTAAAGACTCATCTGATACCGCACGGGAAAATGACACCAGATCGCGCATCCATTGAAGAAGGGTGGAAAGTCCGGCTTGTAGGTTTAAGAAATGGGTCGCTGATCCAGTAGACGTAGAATGGAATTTGGAAATAACATGTTGGAGACGGCCCCAAGCCGTCGCGTATGAAAACAAGGTGAGAGGAGGGTGTTGACAGAGTGGCGTGAGACCGTAAAAAGAATGCACGTGTGTGGGGCGTGATTTGTGGTTGTAGGTGGCTAGAATGCCCACTGGCAGCTTTCCGAGAGGAATGGTCGAGGTGCTCCACTGCAACCTCTGGGCACTTGCCCTGCACTGGCCGTGAGAATGGTGGTGAAAGGATAGAAGTAGGTGCGTCTTTGAAAACTTCTTGTTCAGAAGTTTTAACTAATCAACCCAAATCAAAATCTTTGTAGTTGTGGTTTGGGGTTCATGTGGCAGGAAACCACCAAGTGAAGATGATGCAGACAGGGTGTGTAGAAAAGCAATAGCTCCAATGTTTGTCGTCCAAAACCCAACCAATTCCTATACCAACCAAAGTCCCGTTTCTGTCAATCTGTTTCCTTCTTAAACTGTAAAGTTCCTTCAATTATCCGTTAAGTTTTAACAGCGAGAGAGAGCGAGAACGCGAAAAACACAGAGTAGATCTGGGCAGGGTGTATATTGTTCTATCTAGTACATTTTCACAGCCTTTTATACCTTTACTGTTTGTCCAGGCCAAATAAATGGCTACAAAATATACCCCTCTCCCGTTTCCCGGGTTTCGTGACGACCTTACGCCTCCTTACCACTCAGGCTGTGCGTTGACACGTTCCAACGTGCCGCGACATGTTGAAACTTGACAACAGAGCGTGTTTGAAGCATGTTTAATACCGAACACAAGGTCATTCATGATCACGTGATCACTCACACTGCCTTCTCCTGGCAGTTTTTGATCCCCGCACACGCCACCGTCACCGGCCGTCCTCAAGCACAGGTACGTGGCGCATACTTGCCATTGTTCCTTTACATCTCCCTGACGACCTTATTGCCATTATCTGCTCCTTCTTTCACCGTGGGCATTATCAAGTCCGTCCGGGAGTTCCCGGTCCTTTCAACCCGTTCCTTGAGCTAGTTGACCATTTTCAAGCGCGCAAATTTGCCCCGCTCTTCAGTGGTACAAGGTGAAATTGATTGTCTGTCCCTGTTTACGGTACAAACAGGTGATGTAATGCAAAATGGGGATAAATCAAAAGTGCGTATAAAAATGAAACGCGGGCCCTCCAACCCTACCATATGGCTGTAATAGTGGGACATTATTATTTAGTACACCACTGACCTGTTTTTCGCGAAATATACACGGCCTGGAGGCGATTCTGGTTTATATTCACAGCTCACCAGCCATAGAGGGAAATAACTTGCACCCCATTTTTTGAAAGAAAACACAGGTTCCTTTAGGGGATTTCAAAAATACACAGCCCGATATTCGGGGTGCAAAAAAATGCACAGGTGGCAATCAACAACATTCACACCCTCCAGCTGGGAACAAAAATATTCACTGCTACCTATCCATCACAGACACCGGTTCTTTTAGTACCGCCACCAATACAGTCTCGAAATGTCCTCCAAAAGTCACCGCCGTTGAGAAGTTAGGTTACCACCTTGGTCACATCACATGTGATTTCAATCATTCTGATCCGCGAATAACTTAGTGAATCCAGCCGCGTTTACGTTCTCTACCGGGCAATAGGTAGGTTAAAGCTCTGGTAGTTCCTCTTGATATCCGAGGTTTATTGAGCAACTGATTTTGCAGGATTGCTGAACTGAAGATTGAAGTTCAACGGTGCACCCGGTGACCGGATCCACAGTCCCAGGCGCGTATCGAACATAGCTACTCGGATCCGTTGGCCAATCTCTCTGGGTACTTTGAGATATCTGAACCCTACGAGTACTTGTAGGTACTTGCAGGTAACTTGTGAGTTGAGTGAGGTTTAATTACAAAGAGTAAGACCAATAATTAACTACTATCCACATCTATAGGCCAGACACTGGCACTTGTCCTTCAACACTTGAACATTCTCCTTCCGTGGAATCACATCTCGAATGTTCTGCTAAGAGCCGAGAACAGAGGCGGCCCGGGAGCTTAAAGTCAAAATGAGAGTGGTACGCGACTTCGGGAGATCATCTTCGTAGAATGGAGGAATACCTTCAAGAATTATGGGTTAAGTCAGGCTTCAGTTCAACACAACGGATGGTACAGAATTTGCGACAATTACACAAATTACGTAGCAGACAGTGCAGAAGTCATGCGTACGACGGCCTCGCAAAAGACCTCGATCCCCCAATTGCCGTCGTCTCTTTCACAATCAAAATCTCCCAGTAGCTCACGCGCTGCTTCCAAATCTTCATCGCCGTTAATCAAGATGCCTCCATCTCGCTCCGTGTCCGTCCCGGACGGCTGCTCCAAACCAAATTGACAAATTATTACCAAAAGCCTGACCCAATGGGGAAGGCGGTCACGTCCAATGGGCTGGATTATCGCTAAGTTCAATCACCTGTGAAACTAAGTGATTCCTGGCACCTGTGTTTTTTTTTGTTCCGCTTTTGAACCAGGTGTGATTTTTTTTTTGAACAGGAGGGTGTGATCATCTCCGGTGGTGAATTTGTAAGGAGGTGTGTAACTTATCGGACAGAACAACGTATGCATCTTTCAGGACATGTTTGTACTGGTGTATTTTGTTTAGAATGGCACCTGTTTAAATTTGGAAAACACCTGTGCAAATTCTGTGGTTTTGACAATAATAATGTCCCAGTATTACCCCCATACTACCACACCATTTTCCGAAGTTTCCGCCCCCACGAGTCCCCAAGATCTAAGTACCACTCATAAAGGCCGTACAAACACAAGTACTACGAGTATCAGGTGAGTTCTGCGTTCAATACAATGCCAAGATTACCACGCGCGTTCACGGGTAATTGACCAGTAATACGCGCGGTCTGGCATGGCCCCAGACGACGTACTGTATTGTATGTCTGTGTCTGTATTTCGCAGTAGTAATGCGAGCAAGCATCGGAATGTCTTGGCGGTTCGAGACGCACCTGTCCGCATACGTTCAGAAGAACACACAACACACAATACACAATACCCGTCCTTTCTAATTACTGTAGTGCTAGTATCTGCCGCAGATAAGTATCATGAGCTAGTGCAGGCTGAATATCTCACGATCCCCTGTATATTTTTGCATAATTCAAAATGGGGGATGGCATAGAACATCCTGAACTTAATCTAGTGCATTCGGTTTGTGCCAAAAAAAATTCTGGCCCCATTTTGAAAATTCGCGTTTTCAGTCTGTTCTGTATTTAGCCCTGAGTGATGGAAAATCAGTATATTTTGATCTCATCACCTGTGCAGAACGGTCGGGAGGGTCCTTCGCCATGATCCTGTACTTTGGTTGACCCAAAAATATGGTCTTAATGTGGAGATACAATCAAAAAAACCGATCAGTCAATCATTTTGGTCAGTTAGTGTAACACCCTATCGTGTTGTGGTCTGTTTACTTTCCGCAGGTTCTGGGGCACTCCCTATCGTGTTGGGGTCTGTTTACTTTCAGCAGGTTTTGGGTGATCTAATTTCAAGGGAGGGGGACCTAGCTAAAGCGAGGTGATGTCAGCGATCGCCGGTCAACC
This sequence comes from Mycena epipterygia, assembly GCA_029281465.1. Taxonomy (NCBI): domain Eukaryota; kingdom Fungi; phylum Basidiomycota; class Agaricomycetes; order Agaricales; family Mycenaceae; genus Mycena; species Mycena epipterygia. The sequence goes on along the minus strand of JARJCQ010000049.1, from coordinate 5,777 downwards.
GCCGGTCGCCTGATCTGCCGGTTTCTCCAATTCCCGAATGGACTCGGAATCTGAGAATACAATTGAGAAGAATGCACCGGGTATAAAATATTTGTCTTGTGGCTGCGAGAACGAAAACAGATAGGGAGTGTAGGGTGGGCGAAAGCAGCAGGAGGATGAATGCGGGCCAGTGAGCAGAGCAGAATTGGAATCTGGGTGGAGATCAGAGTCGAATCCATTGATTTCACTTCGGACGCAGGAAGAGAGAAACAGAAACACAAATGACACAGTGGCGCTGCGCCGCGGGTGGATCCCGTTAAATCACAGTGTTTGATCGATACGCACTGCTTACTGTGATCGATACGCACTGCTTACTGCGATCGATACGCACTGCTTACTGCGATCGATACGCACTGCTTACTGCGTTCGATACGCACTACTTACTGCAGACGATGGAGGAGCGGGTAATGCACACTGCAAACATAGCTCGGAAGATGGTGGCAAAGGAGTGATGACCTATAAGGGCCGAATCACACTGTAGCACAAACGATACTGTATTATTTCATTCAATTCGACAGGGGGGGTGACACGTCACACGTTGAACATATTCGACACATCGACATGGGCTGAGTTGGACCGTGACAACTGCAGAAAATTTGACATCATCCCAAAACGATGCAGGGATGTTGTAGAGCTGTTTGGGATTTTCTGCGGAAGCACAGGAATCCAGGCAGACTTTGGTTTAAATTAATCGCTTCGTGAATGGTTCTCGCAGGGATTTTGTCAGATTTTATTGTATTTAGGCTGATATCAAGTTAAAACTTGACAAAAGACAGAGGATGTAGGATTAATCTATTTAACAACCCCCCTTGTTAAGAACACCCCTGGATTGCTGGATCAATTTTCTATTTAACAACCCCATGATTTGTACGATGCAATCTGATGGCGGCTGATGGTGGGGTGGCGGGATGGGGCAGGATACTTTTAATGTGTTCCTAGTGTTACTAAAGTCCCCAGAAAAATCACCTGAAGACAGGGGCCATCTGAACGAGCTACTTGGATTTCTTTTTCCATGTCCTGCTGGTCAAAAGTCACCAACTTGGCACGAAAACTAGCCAGCACGCGCAGCTCCTCAGGTTTGTGAAGGAATAGGACACAGTATTCGCCCTTTTTTCTCCGGGTCGAACATCATTTTGGTGTAGGCTCGAACCCAGCAGCAAAACGCCAGCACTTGACTTTGGATGATAGTCGATCCAAAGGTGATGGTGAAGCGACTGGAGCTTTCTAACCGGCGGCTAGTACGGTCGGAGATTGCCGACATAGGTAGTTTTGACTTAGAAAATTTTCGCTTCATGGAAAAATTCATATAATCGAAAATATGAGGAGACAGGTGTCTTAGGATTGGTTCCAGATGTACATTCCATTGTTTTCTAGACATATAGACTCGACTAGATCCCTCCACAATGCATTTACACCGACCATTCTGGGCAGCGTGGGTGCGATCTTGATGCGATCATCGCATAACGTGGACAGTTTCGGACATCTTCGAAACACATGAGCGCAATAATGCCATTTCATTTCCTTCATACAACTCCCATAGTTGTGTTTCGTAGCAGAAAAAGTGGATAGAAAACATTCAGAGAGGAATACAAAAATATTTGTCTATTCAGATTTCCGTTTGGATAAGTTTAGAAATGGTCACAGGGTTTTCCTCGATTTTATGTAATCACGACGTTGAGCTCGACTGTACAATTTTTTCGAGCCCATAAGCAGCACAATCCGCGAAGAACTGACTGAGTTATGGTTCTATTAAGTTTGGTGCTGGAAATGGGAACGCTGTTCTCTCCAATAGCAAATTTAGTGCCTAAACCCGCGGGTTTCGAACCACGTTCAAAGGCCCTGTCACATATGTATGTGACCTTGGGGTATCAAACTTGTTTTAATCAACTCAGTCAGTTCTCAACGGCTCTGGATGTTTTTAGGCTCAAAAAATTCACAGAGTCGAGCTCCACGTCGTCATTACATAAAACCCGCGGGTTCACCCGTGACCATCCCTAGATCATAAGTTTGAATTTTCCATGAAGCGAAATTTCTTTTAAGTCAAAACTACCTACGTTGGCAATCCCCGACCATACTAGCCGGTTAGAAAGCTCCAGTCACTTTTCCGCCGGCCTATTTATTGATTGTCATCAATTTTCTGCCGTCTCGAAAAGCGACTGCCTCGAGTCTATTTTTTGTGTGCGGTATGATATATTATAATCTCTCCGGACACAGTTTTACACATTTTCAGACCCTACGCATGTTCTTTGTTTGGAACCGGCTTCTGACTGCCTCGCACGTGCACCGTTTCTCTCGGCGGTATCGTACATCCTTCTGTATTGCATCCCTTGACGTTTCAGCTGGACACCGCTTCCCAATTCCTCTATGGGTCCACTCAATGTTCATCTCCTATGGAATATTGGCTCTACAGCGGCGGGTGCGTTGTTTCCTCCTTCGAATATTAATCTTTTGAGGCTTACTTTTTTTTTTGTTTACCTAGAATGTCAGTGCAATCTTGTCCCTGCGCAGGCCGCAACTTCAAGATTTACGAGGACACAATGCTCTCAGGCGAGTCTTTGTCCTGCTACCGTGCAAGCAGCGCTCGAGTTAATGTTACGTGGTGTCTTTGCAGGCTCTTCAGGCTTTGACACTCTTTGCCACATCATGGGCAGTACATGAACCCTGCGTGCGTACACAGGCTATTTTCCGTGCACATTGTGCTTGCTTTCCAACCCCCTATTATACTGTATTTTTTCATTCAATTCGACAGGGGGTGTGACGCGTGACATTCACAATATATTCGACACATCGACAGGGCCTAGGTTGTACCGTGACACCCCAAAAAATTCGACACCGTCCCAAATGCATGCAGGGGCATCCTAGAATTGTCTGAGACTTTCTGCGGAAGTACTGAGAGACAGGCAGATTTTGCTTTGAAATACTTGCCTTGGGAATGATTTTCATGGCTTTTGTGTTGAGTTCGGGCCTAGCTTAGGGCAATACAAAGCTAAAATTTAACTGAAGGCTCCGTAGAAAGCTCAGGAAGGGGAGAAAATAATATCCGTGATTTTTGGGAGTCAAGAGCAGTGTTTTGTTATTTTGTGAACCGTGGAACCTATTCGACAACCACCCCTGTGACACGTGACTGTCGAATTGAATTTAAAAAAACAGTATTATTCTCATCGCTGTCCGTATTCTTCCCTCGTATCAACATCAGGATCAACGCCCACTCGCAGCCGCATTATCGTCGCCCCATCGCATCCGCAGCCTCTTGTCTGGACTTGCATTCCAATTTTTCTTCAATTGTATATGATTCCTTCCTTTCTACACTTCATTGCTGGCTGCGATCCTATCCTGGTGTACATCTGCTGTGATTCGCTGGGTTCTCTGGTTCTGCAATTATAGTAGCGGCGCGCTGTGCTCGGCTTTTAACATCTGCCCTATCGGTTGCCAACAGTACATCTTCCCTCTTCCATCCTTGCATGCATCTGGATCGCCCCCCGAATTCTTGTGCGTGTGCATCCATGCTATTATTTTTGCAGCTCTCCCTCTCGCGTGCCTTGGTGGGCATGTAATGGAACTCGTATCCGCCCTCTCGATAGCCGACGGTGCATCTTCTCTAAGTATTCCATCTTCCTATGTTTCCGCCCTCATGAGTTCAATATAATGCCACGAGTACCACGCGCGTTCACCTTCCGGCACAGGCAAATTGACCAGCAATACGTGCAGGCGCGGGCGACTTAGACGAGAGTAACTTACCGCCGCCGAGTAAGACATTGAGTAGGGAGTATTTTGACAGCCCGACAAACCTGGAGTGCACAGGAGCGGCGCAAACGGCGAGGGAGGCAAGAGCATAAAAAATGAGAGGCAAGAGCATAAAAAATGACGGCGCACAGTTGATTGGCGGCCAATTGACACATGGCTTTGGGCTTCAAAACGAGGGGCAAACGACCACGAAAGTGCGCCGACACTCCGCTCACGATCGGGCCAGCAGGAGGGCAGAAATGTCGGGCAAGGCGGGGTCACGAAAATGGCGGGTGCGCAGCGAGCGGATCCCCAATTGACACAGACTTGCAAATACTTTATTAGCTCATCTTAAGTTCAGGGCGATTTCACTGCCACAAGGACTTAAGATCTAATACAACTCAAGTTCTGTAATGCAATATCTTAATGTAGCCTACTACGTGCTATGTACCATTTTTTCAAGAGGTCAACACAAACTTAAGTAAGTGCAAGGGTCGTTTCAAACTTGAGTTCGTACCATGATCTTAAGTTGTCCCTGACTTGAGTTTGCGCTTGATTCAAGTTCTGGCTTGGGGTTCTGGCTTGAAAATAGTAAGTCCAACAGCAGGGATCACTTCGAACTGAAGTTTGCACCGTGATCTCAAGTCATACCTTGATCTCAAGTTGTGCTTGACTTAAGTTCTGGCTTGGGTCTTCGGGCTTGAAAATAGGAAGTCCAGCCGAAAACAATGAGTGCGGTTGGTAGGAGGCAGTGTAAGAGGACTAGATCTAATACTGGTTAATTGTTATGCATGTTCAAGTCTCAACAGAAACTCACCCTATCATAAACTGCGTACTGTGCTACCGACTGCTTACTCAAAGAGAACCAGAGCCAGCGCAGCTGGGTAGCACCCAATGCTACTTGGCATTCAAGTTGGCAATGGGGGCGAGTCCTTCTGTAGTTGTTCCATAGTGAGGCAGAAGAAGGGTGGTGGTGAACGTTGTGGTAAGAGTCGAGACACGTGTTTGGCACTGCTTGTGACTTAGATCCATTGTGCCACCAAGTCTCGCCAATCAACCTGACTTTGCTCTTCCATCGACCACCATCATGACCCCGCATCCGTTCCTCCCACCATCTCGTACATGGCACCCACCCACCGCCCAGTATGACCCACACTGCACTCTGCCCCGCTCCGCTCCATGCTCAAGGACCGCTCCGAGAGCAAGACAGGCCTCAGCAATGCCCTGCACAAGAATGGTGGCAGCACCCACAACTGGGTCTCCCTCGAGAGCTAGGTCCGTACACAGTCCGCCCCCTCTCTCCTGTCCTGCCAATGCCACCTCTGAGCTGATATATGCCTTGGCCTTGACAGCGCGACCTCGAGCTCACGGCCCACGGGGATTGACGCCGGGCAGCAGGAGATCAACGGGCTCTTGGACGATGAGGAGAGCGGGCTGTCCGACGATGAGTGTGCATCTTTCTCTTTGTGTCTCTCTCCTCCCATCCATCCCTGTGAGATACCCCATCTGTAAGGAATTGTTCAGTCGTCTCAAATATATGCCTATATTTCTTTTCTACTTACTTGTAAAATCTCTCGCTCGATTAGGATTTGATTAGATAAGTAGATACATTAGTCAGCTGCCAGCGCATCTGAGAATCTATCTACTTTTTCACCCAAAACCATCATCGCCTCGCCTCTGCCTGACTCGTCGAGACTCTCCGAGCACAGGCAGCGGGCTTCAGGCGACTATTGCACATTACTTCTATTATTAGCCACTCGCTCGCCTCCCTCGGTCGCCGATACGGACTCAACGGAGCGATCTGAACCTGGCTCTTGCGAATATTCGCGGAGTCGGAGATATTGCTAATAGGTGCACGGATATCCGGCTCCTCGCAATATCTTTTCTGGTTTAGACCGCACGAAGGGGTCTTTCACACATTAGAAAGCCCAGAGGACTCGCCAGCGCCGTCATCTGTGTATTCCCCGCGTAAGCTCGCCCAAGCCTTACAAAGTGGACTCACTGGGAAACAACAG